>JAQFWX010000025.1:0-597765 GCA_027605045.1 Phallus indusiatus | reverse complement strand
ATCTTTTTCTGGCGAATTTTCACTACGGGACTATATAACAGGGGAACGCCTTGTTTATGCTTATTGGGAGCCGCGAGAGGATGCTATAGAGATCCATGATGTCGTATATTCCTTTGATGGTGAATTGGTTTATTGTTGTTTTTGCAATGGTGATATCCTAGTTTGGAATGTGGCGAAAAAGGAAGCGAGAATAGAAAGATATGGGATAGTCGATCATGATAATCGGTATATTCAGTGCACCATATCTTCGAACGGGCGCTTCATAATCTGGCGATTTGGGGGCATACTCGTATTCGATCGAACAAGTCGTCGGATTATTAAACACTTCGACGGTGACGAGTACTGGTGCTGCGCGATTTCTCCCAACGGAAACTGGATTGCCGTTTGTAACTCCGATAAGGACGAAGTGTATATATGGGATACTGGAAATCAACTGCAGCACCATGTCATACCTCGCCGGCGTGGGACTCCGGAACTCACTGACAACTACATCGCATTCCAACCAGACAGTACCACAATAGTGATATGGGATTTACAGTGGCGCGCAAAAAGAATGCATGCCCACTTATTTTGTACTATGTTGCTCTAACAATAAAGTGCTTATAATATAAATTGTAGAGTGCTCGTAAGCTTATTTTGAGTATATAAACCCATGCCTGAATTTTAAGTTTGAGAGAAATAATCAAGCTTTTATGAAAATCTTTTACCTGAAATTTTTTAGGAATGTTTTTTGTCACTTGGGGATGAACTAGTTTTATATTTTAACATCTTCACTACAACTTTTGGCTGAGGACCATGAGCTAATTCCTTTTCCTTGAGGAGGTATGAAGCTTTTAGTAACCCCTCTAAGGGGTAAAGCCGCCCATTTTAGGCCATTTTAGGCCAAAATGGCTAAATTGCGACCCTCATACCTCTCCGGGAAGTGCAATTCAGCACATGGTTACTAAGTCAAAATAAAAGAGAACATTTTAAAGTACAATATGGGCATTTATATATATAAAAAAAAATGTCCTAGAGAGAGTTAGTTTTGGGGGTTTTTCTTAAATCATTCACACCTCTATAAATTGCAAGCATTAAATATCAATTTGTATGCTCAAAAAATTCTTAAAAGGGTTATCTACAATCGCATATTCATACATTTGTCACCCGATTATTCTACTGTGAGATATTGCACCTTACATCCCGTGCATTCTTTTTGCGCGCCACTGTATGGAAAAACACTAAACTCACCGAAATTCGACACGAGGAGGATATCCACAGTGGTCCTTGCCTTTCCTCCGATGATCAATATGTCCTTGCTACCTCCAACAATATGTACTTGATTTGGAGTGTGTCTACGGGAGGATTAATCGAATTAATCAGTCGATCCTATGGAGACGAAGGCATTCAGTGTTTAGGGTTCTCACATGATTCCCGATCAATTGCACTGCGTGCGGACAATACACTCTACGTTCGACAATGGGATAAATCCATAGAACCAAATCATCTGCACAGCCCTAAAATTCAAAGTGTGTCCGAAGGTTGGCTACGGGGTTCATGTCTTATTCTTCGGTATGATGCGAAGCTCGAGGAATACTACCTCCGGATCTCGGATATTACAACAATAAACACAATTATCTTTGAAACTAAACTTGAATACTGGGGTGTCAGTGTTTCTCCGACGAGGAAACCGTGCGTGTGGCATACATCAGTAGCCGCGGACTCTGTCTCTGGGGCGACAAAGAAGGCGAAATCGTTGTAGATGGATCAGTCCGTTCAGTCGCCGATCGCAAACTCTTGTGTTTGGACAGTTATCTTATCTCTGCACACAAAAGAATCATTAATATATGGGACACTTGTACCCGAAAATTGATTTGTGGGCCAATCGAGTATTCATCTGAAGTACGACGCCTTCACCCCGTGCGAGGTACCCGATTTGCTGTCATTTATGATCATGAAGCAGAAATTCGGGATTGCGAATCGGGTGGTAGAGTAGGGGAGGCATTTTTTTTTACGTCCGACTCCTACCCGTATGCTATTTCTGTCAACGAGAAACATGTCATATACATGTCAAACAAAGGTGTCTATATATTGGAGCCGACGGGAGCAAGAGTGGGCTCAATTTCATTCTCAACTGAATGTTTTCACAGAGAGAAATCCCTCGATGGGAAGTATATGGCATGGATCGATGACGGCGAAATTAAACTCTTCGACGTGGACACCGAAACATTGATCACTGGTCCATCTTTAGATCAACTGGCCAGGCTCCTTTGGTTCTCCAACGACTCAAAATGTATTATAATAAAGTCCGGTGAGGAGAAATGGGGGCGGTTCTTAGATATCTGGGACATACAATCCAAAACATGGTCACCAAAACAATTCGATGCCCGCCCTCAGAATATAGTGAAACCTTAGCTTTAAGCAAAAGGTGTCTGGTAGTTATATCTTTCTATTCGCCATGTTATGTCTGGGACTTGGGTACATATGAGACGATGTCTACTTTGTACAACGGCGCTCCTTCATTGTTCGCCATCAATAATTCCGGCATTGAGGGGTGAGTTCGGTATCACTTACATTCAATGTGATTCACTAAAGAAACAGAACATCGATATCGTCCACGACGGAGACATTGGATTATGCATTAATGGCGTGGAAAAAAGCTTCACTTCCCGCTTTCACTGAAGTGAATTATCGCGGCTGGGTGTTAGGTCTGCAGGGCGAGCTTTTGTTTTGGATTCCACCAAAAACGAAACGGATTCTACCAAAAACGCAACAGGGGTTCTCGATTCTACCAAAAACGGAACAAGAGTTTTGGTTTCCATGCGTAATGCATATGCCACATCGGAATATTGCAAAACTAAATTTCACAAATTTTGTACATGGTTCTGATTGGACAAAATGTAAATCCGGAAACAACTAAAATGAATTCACAATAAATGTAATTTGTATAAAGAATCGAATACAATACAATTTGTACTTTCAACGTTTATTTCCACACGAATTAACGCTTCAACGTCTTCAAGCTTCAACTTTCAAGTTGGAGTAGCATATTATAATAAATATATATTATTCCGGGTGTTCAGGGGCCTGAAAACACATGAAATTTCGGTCATAAAATTGAGCCTCAAAATTACATTCTTAGTCGAATTACATTATAGTATCCACCAAAAACCAAAATGCCCGGCGTTCACCGGATGAGCGCGTACACACCATCCGAGTCGTTCAGCGCATGATACGACGATGGCTGCCGCACACAAGCAATACAGTGCACACCCGTCTTCAAGCGGTTCCAGCTAGGAGTGTTGTCACTGTTGGAGATAAACAGGTATCCAAAAGCTGAAGAAGATCTCCTAGCGTCGAAAAGATGCAACTCCAGGACGCCTTATAATCATTAAGCTAGTAGAAAAAGAAACCGGCCGGCGAAGGGCGAAATCGTGAGTATTATGATCTCTTCACTAGCTCTTTTTCTATGTTATCATTAGACGAAATGTCGATGTTTCCTACATTCCTGGACATTTGCTTTCTTCACGAGCAGCTCGACCTCCCATCTCTTGCAAAAACAGATGTTTTCGCACTTGCGAGGTTTCAACGTCACGGAAACATCGACACCTTCATTAACCTCAGACCCATTCAAAACGTTCGTTCGTTCTTCCTCCTCGAACAAACTCTCGGAAGATGGCATACATATGTGCCTTTTTGCGAACAATTCATGGCAAGATTTGCAGAAGCCCTGGACGGATCAATGATTTCGACGGACCAGGAAATGACGGGGCGTTACGTTCAGCGTCCAGAGTATCATCAGTCATAGAGCCAACTGTTTGTGCAGGAGGCTAAGGAATGACGTGTCCGTATGTTCTTTTTCGAGGAAAACAGGTCATCTGAGATGATTAAAAGTCGATAAGAAGTGAAAAAATGATATGCAAAGATATTTTGTGCCGAATTGGGAAAATATGGACTCGTCTGAGGTTTATATCTGACGTTGCGAAAGCGTTCGCTGATGCCGATTGTGGTTCAGCTGACACCAACGTTGTAGTAAGAGATCCATTTTCTTTATACGAAGAAAAAGACACGCCACTGACTAAATAAATTTCGCCCCATTGATGTAGTATGAAGATGGACACGAAAGAATGATCTAACTGAAGCGCCCCGAGCGGAAATTCAGCGGGTGGGATAAGCTGATGGTGGGCGAAGAAGAATGTGAAGTGTTTGCGCCATTAGCGGATGGTACTTTTTCTTTTTCTGCCATATTTTACGCGTATTTATTCAGTTCCTTCTTTGATAGATCGCTTTGCTGCAGATATTTCGGCTGTCATGATCTGGAGACTGAGAAACTAAAGGAGGAACCAATAATCAAAACCCTTTTGCTGCGATGAGAAGGAACTGTTCGTTCGTATTAATTTGGTATTACTATTCATATATTATTGATTGAAATGTATACATACTATGTTTCTGCTGTAGCTCAATCTCACCTGCTAGGCCGCAGGCCGGTAATCGAAGACCTTTACTTCCAGAAGATACGCATGAAGGTCGCTGCAGGGAAACCACTTTTAAGTTTATAGTAACGATAAAGATATTACCGGCGTTGATAGATCTTTGCTTATGAGTCAGATGAAAAGCCGTTAACGGTGGTGAAAGCGAACATGAAAGACCCTTCCTCGTCAAGCGCGTTAGGATCTTCAACAAAAGCGATGCTAAATGGGAAGAACTGTAAAGTATGCTTTGTTTAATAAGGTTATTCATATTGATCTGGTTAGCCTCTGGATCAGTACCTTCCAACGCGAGTATATACCACCCCTGTTGGCCATGAACCAACAATGAACAATGAACGAACAACCACGTCTTGGGAATCATAATTAAAACACAAGCGTGCTTTGTGTGAAATTCTAGTATCACAATACTTCTATCAAACTGCTGGTATCATCAGCAACGTCGTTGTATGGGGTTAAACCGGGGGATGAAGATGAACGCTCCACAGTGAGATGAGTTCCGCCGGCACCGGTATCTGACCTAAGACATGGATATAGATCTGGGCATGGGCAACATGCTGTATAGTCATCTTCGACTATCACTAGTATACCCCGTCTTTTTTGGAGTGCGTCTGCTGTCAGCTCTGTCAGTGATACTACCACGTCTGTTTAATAAATGGGACAGGGGGAAGAGCGCGCAAGTGTGTTTCAGACGTCGGCATAGCGTTGGCAATTGTGTTCAAGATAGCACGTCGTCGCTGTCGCATCGTTATCCTTGTTATTGCATGCTGAAGGGAACAGGAGACCTCGGATTCAAACAAAAATAGTACAGGTTCAGGAAGAAGTTAGGTACCAAACAAAAGAGTGTTTTTTTTGTTGTGCTCACGCGACAAGTTGTTCTTTTGATTACGAGTATGAATATCTTCTTGTTTCAAATGTAGAATCTGAATATAAACTCTGGATATAAATACAATATCTGTAATTTTTGTGGTTCAAAAGTCGAGGGCAGTACACCTTACAGGGAGTGGAACGTATAAGAGATGGAGGTAAAGGTTCGACTTACCTATCATAGCTCAGCGCAAGACAGAGGGCGGGTAGCTGTGAGGGTGAGCTGTCTTCGTCTTGTTCCGGGCAGCCGTTCAGAGTAAAGCTTGCCCTCCTCAAAAAGCCTGGGACTACGTCGTTTTAAGTCGTTCTTCCCCGGTCTATAATTACACAAGATATACGATTTAAAGGGGGATGGGTGTGCGGGTGTAGATCGGACGATGAAGAGGAAATGATAAAATCCTGAGCCGGCCGTGGAGAACAGACGGGAGAGCTGCTCATCGGTCACCCTAAAGACAGGGCAAGTCTGTTCTAATAACAGTGATCTGTAGGTAAAGCACTATGTATCCAGGACTGAGCGTAAGCCGGCTAAGGGAGAGTATCGGGTGGCTGTAGAAAGCACGGTGGTGCATGCGATACAATCTCATCATAAGTAATTTTAAGTAAAGGACCATGGGCCGTAGGTTGTGCGCCGGGGTGGGACTTGGAGCTTGGAACTTAGACGTCTAGACGACCGCCGCGCTGCTCAAGTGAAAACGAGTGTGTTGTGTAGTAATTCGGGTATTTGTTCGCGTGCTCCGCTGAAATTCAATGCGCATCCAAAGATGTGACTCGTTCTAAGAACTGACTAAGCTCAAATCCCACTTTACCAACCCCCAAACATGAAATTTGCGGAACCCAAGAAAGGAGCTTCACTCTTACTTTCCTTTCATTTGCATAAGAAGTACGCTGTCATTGTAGGATCTGGAAAACTAGCCGCAAGTAGAGCGTTCGTGTGTCTAGAGGCCGATGCTCAGGTCATCGTCCTCGGCCGAGGGCTTGAGAATGCTTCTGAGGAGATCAGATGGCGTGTTACACAAAATGAGGCACAATGGAGAGAAATTGAAGAAGAAGCCTATAAGTGGAACAGTACCCATTCTCCTCCGGTCGAAGACGTTGACGAGGCTGCACTACATTCTGTTCTCTCATCTGTGTCCCCCGTTTGTTTCCTATGTGTCACAGATACTATGATATCCTCGGCGACTAGTGGTTCTCTTCCCAGAAGTAAAAACTCTGCAGCCAAGTTATACGAAGTTGCCAGTGTCATTCACAATATACCCACAAACACAACAGACATTGCCGATTTATGCGACTTTTCTTTCCCGTCCACTTATCGTTTCCGGAGTGCCATCAGCAATGAACCTACTGCGTTACAGGTTGATTGGAATCGTGTGTCTGCCTAGTATTTTAACACACTAACTGGCTCCTTTAGATCGGTGTCGTCACTAATTCCAAAGGCTGCCGCTTAAGCTCTCGCATAAATCGTGAAATTGTCGCCCGACTACCTAAGGGAATTGGAGATGCCGTTGACAATATTGGGAAACTACGAGATAAAGCTAGGACCGACGACTTAGAAATAGAGAACCAGACATCGCATTCATCTAGCGTGGTCCAAAACAAACTGTTTGACGATGTCGATTTACCCAGCACACCTAATGAGCCAGTTTCCCACCACGCCGTAGACTCGGATAATAAAAATAATGCGTTGCTCAGTCGGAGGCAAAGTCGGATACGTTGGGTCGCACAAATGAGCGAATTCTGGCCTCTTGATTCACTCGCAAGTCTCAAGGAAGAAGAATTCCACTCGATACTCAACGGTGATATTACCCCATCATCTCGAATGTTCGCTGGGATATCTGGCTCTACGGTCCCAGCAGCACCGACACTTCATAACATGCCACCTTTAGCACCACCTTCTCCTTCAGGTCGAATTTTTTTGGTAGGCTCTGGGCCGGGTCATCCTATGCTTTTAACATTGGCGGCGTCAAAGATTCTTCAGTCGGCGGACCTCGTATTAAGTGATAAACTAGTTCCGGAAGCTGTCCTAGATACCATTCCTAAGTGTAGGTGATAATTATTCTAGGTAGACGTCGCCCTGATCCTTGATACACAGCTGTTGAACTGCGAATTGCTCGTAAATTTCCTGGTAATGCCGATCAAGCTCAGGAAGAGTTACTACAGGTCGGATTAGAAGCAGCAAAGCAAGGGAAAGTGGTTGTACGGGTGAGCATTCATTTTTCCTCTAAATCGCATTATACTCATGCATGAAAAAAAAACCAGTTGAAGCAAGGAGATCCAATGCTGTATGCACGCGTTTCTTCCGAAATCAACTATTTCACCGCCAATGGCTATCCACCTACAGTCATACCTGGACTGAGCTCAGCACTTGCAGCACCGCTATCAGCCAATATAGCAGTGACTGCTCGTGGCGTAGCAGACAGTGTTGTGATATGTACCGGCGTTAGTAAAGCAGGTGCGGCGGGGCGTATACCACGTTATGACCGTGGAACGACGGTTCTCGTTCTCATGGGCGTTGCGAAACTAGCGGAAATTGTTCGTGTAATGACCGAAGACGAAGGATACCCTGGCTATCTGCCTATGTGCATCATTGAACGAGCTACGATGGCAGATCAACGAATCATCTCATCTACATTAAATGATATTGTAAATGCCATGTCATCACCAAGGGTAGGTCCACAAAGGCCTCCGGGGATGATGGTTATTGGGTGGACTTGTCTAGGCCTTGCGGACGGTCTATCCGGCGATGCTGAACCCAATATGGAGCATATAACTTCTTGGTTAAAGGGGGAACCTTTTATGATCAAGGAGGGTCTTGATAAATCATGGGAGAGTATATAATTAAAGTAAGCATTAAACAAGGTTTGTTTCTAATAAATAAAGATCTTAGATTGTCTAGTCGTTTGCGAGCCTTACAAGGCTTTTGAAGTCTCATTGCGGATCGGAATGCTCAGCTTTACGATCTTCCTCCTGCGAGACGAGCGGCTCCATAAAACGATCCGCCCATGAGATGAAGCTGTCTGCACAACGTTTCCGGGCCCAGACTGAAAGAAATTAGGGAACACGAAGATACAATTAATATATATGATCATACCATTTCCCATAGACCCTCGCAGAGCAAATCCATGACGGACACCAGAGAAAAGCTCATAAAAATAGCAGGCTTGTGCTTCTTTTAAAATTTCTTCAGATCTGTGACGAGCTTCCGAGGTGAATGTGTTGTCTGTTTCTATTTCTGAAATATGGATCTCCCATTTTGAAATACTGAGCTATTCCCCTTACCGGCACATGATATCATCAATGGTTCTGTATCATATCAGTGAGGTGAATCGCAACATGCACATTAAGAAAAGACGCACGTTTTATATTTCTGAAATCATCTTCTTCGACAAACGCTGGGTGTGCTATGGCACCAGCAACGACATTATCAGTTTTGCACAAATCCAGAACGAAGGGTGCTCCGAAACAGTACCCTTTCAACTGTCTTAGACTACGTCCCTGCCTTATATGTTCGAGAAAAGGGGCGCACCGACAGCACCTATCTTTGAAGTAGTATTTTCTGAGAAAGAAAAAATGAATTCGATGACACTCGTTGAACTTAAAGTTCTCCTACCAAGTTCCTTCAAAACCCCGGCTACCACGAAGGACAGATTCTCTTTGCTCTCGCGAATGCCGCCTGAATCCAGACTGCTCGATCAAAACCTTTGAGCAGCTTCGCTGTTTGAACAGGGTATCCCTCAAAATAATCGGGAGAAAGAACCAGGTAACCTAACCAACGTACAACGATTCAGCCATGGTTCAACAATGCAGTATCGCCGGACTATACCTTGTGATGCAAAGTAATCCGTCAACAATTGATTATTGATGTGAAATGGACCATGGACATCCGAGAAAAACAAAAGTATCCGGTTGCTTAGAGTGGGCGGTGAAGCGATGTAGTCTGCAAACCACCAACGCTTTTGACTACACCTCGAGCTTTGCCCACCCGGCGAGCACCTTCGTCGCAGCAATCGTCTCCGGGCTCAGTGGCTAGAGGCGTCATTCGAGAATATTTGGAAACATTTCCTGAGGATATAAAATATTAAAAGAAGTCCAATATGTATATCATCATGACGGAGTTGTGACGTCCCGAGTGAGCCGGATGACATCCCCCAGGCAAACGTTGTCTCGGAAATAAGCACAGAAGAGAGACGACTACTCATCTGCATTTGCAGTGGTGATCTGCAGCTGGATTTTCATGCTTTCGGCGAAATGAGGTCCGAAATAGGCTATGTGATGGGAATATGTGTTATGTTTTTAGGCACCCGCTGTGGCTGGGTGGGCGTCGTGAAGCGATAAGGGTACTAATAGACAGTGGTGAGCAAACGTTCTTGTTATGGGCGAAACCGATCATCCACCCTGCTATTGCACCTGCGCATATAAGGAGGCTCACGGCGACAAGATCGAGTTGGACGTTTATCTTCCTCCGGAGGAACACAAGCAGGCCTTTCAAAAGAGACACAACTTCGTCCTGCTATCGTGTTTTTCCATGGCGGTGGATTGTTCGTTGGTGAGAAGGACGCATGGTTTCCGTATTGGATTCACAGTAAGCGTTCTAGTATTTGATAATCGCGAAAGCCTCGTTTCACCAAGTTATGATTACAGATAGAGCGATGGATTCGGGATATGTTTTTATCACCGTTAATTACCGACTTCTTATCCCATGCTCTGCTCATGACATAGTCGACGATATTAAGGACCTTTTTAATTTCATACGCGACGATATTAACAAAGTCATTCAATCTCACGGTCGAAATGAAGGTGTCGACTCTGATAAGCTCATTGCTGCTGGTAACAGTGCAGGATGCACTTGTGTTTATCTTTCTACCATACATGCCAACCCGAAACCAAAAGCCATTCTTTCTGTATATGGAATGGGAGGAGACTATATGGTGCGATATTCCTTTTACGGTTAGCCGACCACTCGTTCTCTGAAAAGACTGTAATTATCTAGAGACATCACTATCTATCTCACACGAGCGATTCCGTGTATCCCAACCGAGAAAGAATTGAAGCAAAAGATTACCCTGAGTTTGTCTACCCCAGGTCTCAAGAACAAAAACCTATCAGTGCTTCCTCCAACCTATCATGGTCAAGATTACTATATACCCGGTTTTCCAAGCAACCCGCGAATGCTTATAATGAGAATCTATCTTCAAGACGGAAATTTCCTCGATTATTATACCGGTCAACACTCTCCTTCTTTGAGCGAACATCTTCGAGCTCACCTCGATTCGGAAACCCCCTGACTGGACGACTATTGTCCCCAAAAACATCTCAAACTATTTCCACAGCTCAACATAGCTGAATTTCCACCTTCGTTCTTTATACACGGCACGGCAGACATTCTCGTTGACTATTCTGAGACGCAAACCCTTTACGATTTACTTGTCTCTCGAGGAACTCCTGTCGTGCTCAGACCTTGTGAAGGAGAGGGACACTCGTTTGACTATGCAGAGACGGCGGAAGGAAAGTGGGGCGCTGTTTTTGATGAAGCCTTTGCCTTTGTAGCTAAATATATATAATACCACCTTTAGACGGTATGTATCATTTCACTCTGAATGTATGAGAATCCTCGCGAAATACAAATGCTTTAGAATAAAATAAGTGCCTTATAAGAGTACTACGCTACATTAATTTTCCTGCGATACCGTTCTGCCCGCTCTTTTTCAGTGCTCTACCAGTTGCGAATAAGAGTTGGTCGAAAATTGACGCGATCGTCAACACTCCTCCAACAATAGCGCATGTCCTGAAATGGATGATTAGGAATGAAAGATATTCTGGGTGGTTCTTGACACTTACGAAGTCAGGAAGTGAGCAAACGATTGACGGGTCTCAGAATGAATGATGAGAATCGGCGATATCTCAACGTTGAAGAAAGTGCCTTGGTAGAAATCTGGATGAGCATACATAGATGTTTTGGAACGTGTCAACTTACCTGGCATACCGGCAACTCCATGACTTAGATGTACACCTTGACCGGTGCTCCCTTGTGCGCCCTCGGAAAGATCTCGTTCAAAATGTGTGACACTATATTGGTGGACTTTAACCTGACAATCAAATACGTTACGAAGAATGAATGAAGACATATGAATAACCAACGTACAATACGTCCGTCCAGAGAACGGAATTGGGTAGAGACTACTTTTAAGAAGTACTGGAACATATACTGCGTTTTGGGAGCCTGGAAAAAGAATAAGAAAAAAGCTGGAATCGACAGATAGCGAGAAGAATATACCGAAGCAACGACGCCAACAAGAGGATCTCCTTCTATATTTAGTCGCCTTTTCAATTCGGCACTAATATCCTTCTTTCTGATATCATACTCATCGTCGCTTTCAAACTCGAGGGTATGAATGGTGTGTCCAAAGTTATGGTGTTGACCATTCGTGTCTTTCAAATAAGGTACCAAATCGTGGACTTGCATTGTATGCGATTGGAATGAACGTCCAGGAGTCAAGTAAATGTTACCAACGACTTTGTTCACTCGAATACGACCAGCGATATTGCATCCTTCAGCTGCCTGGTTCTTGATTTTATCCGACCATCCTTCGGCTACACACTGGTGAATTCACATCCTAGTAAGCAAAACGCGTCAAAGTCGACAGGAAACACAATGACTGACCTGCTCTATGGCATCTGGATTACCAAAACTCCAGCCGCGGTTGACGTAGGATTGACGAACTTCTTCACAGGTATTGCAACATCCGCTTGCGGGAACAATACCACCGTAGCATGAACCACAATAGTTGGGGTCCCTATTGGCCACGGCCTTGTCTAAATCAGAGCCCAGCTGGGCAGCGATATCGCCTACGACATTGCCTTGGGGATCCAGTCTTGTTTTCATAACATTGTGAGTTATGTCTCTTTGTTGTTCACCCGAGATGTCTACGACGTCCAAGCTAAGTACTGCAAGGGAGATATAAATAGAGCAGCTGAATATAGGTCAACGAAAAAAAAAGAAAACAACGAACGGTAGCATGGTACATGAGGAAATGTAACGTTCATGTGTACTGTTAGCTTTTCACCTCGCGATTTGTCCACGACAATTGACGTGTCAATGTGAACTCGACGATAGTCGAAGAATTCGATAGTCATGAAAGTGAGGATAATGGCCGCCGACAGCAAGGTAACTATTTTGCTTTTTTAGTAATGGTAGTTTATTTTTCTCCAAATAGGATACTTACGGAAAGCTCCAGTTCGAGTTTTAATTTTGACATCCTCTGATGTCTGAAAAGAAGCAGTCAATAAACAAAAGGAAAAATAAAGCTCATGAATTCTCACTTTGCCAAAGGCATCAACGCCCTTGAAAGACAAACCTTTTGCCATCGAAGCAAGGAGTGAAGGTCGAGACAGCGAGGAAGGTTTAAATAAACTCGGGTACTTGTAAATGGTATACGTGGAAGGTGCGCAACGACATACTCCGGGAGTTTCCGAGTCCGGGCGTCACATGCATCGCACCACGGGTCGCAGTAAACAAATTAGTGAATTAGCTCGCTGACTTTTTCTTATTGGCAAGATGTCTTCTTTCTCAAAACCAGAACTGATTAGAGCTTTATCCGAGGTGGAATACGGCATAATCGCCTATCGCGTGGTGGAAGACTTGTGCGATCTTCATCAGGCTGTATCTGAAGTCGAGTTGCTGGAAAAACGACAGATCAAAGTCAAACTCACAGCTAGGGGCTACGAAGTAGGTTTTTTTGGGAGAATAAGAATTTCTTATGGGGCTCATAATACTACAGGTAGAAGGCCATCAGGACGATGAGCCACGGATTTATGAAACACTAGAAGATCTTTTGTGGAGTGTAAGCCCGAGCTACAGAGAACGTCATCAGGCAGAAATAATTGCTCGACTGTCACGCCTGGACGAAAACTTATGACGGAATGCGACTCGCGCACTGACACTTGTACAATGTCTGTATAATGCCAGCAATGTCTTCCTCTATCACTTCTGAATCCACAACCCGCGACCAGCTATTATCGGCAGCCCACGCAGTTTGCAACGATTTTGCCTCGCACAAAGACGTGCTAACCCACTTTTCAACATCAACAACCCCTATCGCTGTTGAACATGGTCATTCTTCCCTTGCTCCCTTCCTCGGTCGTGAATTCGTCGGTCTCGAAGACGTCAAAACATACTTTTATATTCTGGCCAAAACTATCAAATACAATAATATGGAATTCGTCGAGTATATCGTTGATGACCAACAGAGGAAAGTCGTTGTAAAAGGCCGAGCAGAATTTAGATGGATAGAGACTCAGCAATCTTGGGACGAGATGTTTGTTTATGTTCTTCAATTTGACGACGAGTACAAGTTGGCACGGTACGAAGTTTGGGCTGATTCCGGATCTGTTTATTTGGCTAGAACGGGCCAAATGCATGTATTACAGTCGTAATCCCCGATGACAACTTTTTGCAATAATATCTTGTACAATCCGTCATAAAAACCTGAGTGTCCCAAGTCGTTTGCTGCGAAAAATTTATGCAAAATAGCATTGCAGTATCATGGCATGACGTATGTGACACAACCGACGCGTTGAAGTTGGGTATGGTGTCTCCCTCCGCCACCGTTGAGAACTACCCAGTCAACTTCCCTTATCGGACGCGTTTTGCAGTACATCCTCGTGCTTGTTCAATCGGCGGTGGCTCATTCGCTTCATCGAGTGATGGCTCTCGTGCAGTCGTAGCAGGAAACGACGGTCCGTGATATTCATTAAACGTTGCACTCGTTGTTTACAGAGTCGATATTCCAGTTCTACGTTTGATCAAAATATCGGATACAAGTCGACAAACTGATGAACATCTGCATTTAAATGCGAGATTATGCGTTGGTCCTGGTGGTGCAACTATCGAGACAAGCCCGAATATGTGGCCCTCGTCAGGTCTCAAAGTAGATAGTGCTCCTACAGATGTCATATGGGGAAAGGAGGTCTGAACGCTCATTCATTCTATCCTTCTGTCAGTCATGACTGAAATTCTTCAAAACAGCATTTGACAATAAAGTTGTGACCAGTGCACGAAACGGTGAAATCATCTACTGGGATGTTTCGCGATCAGGGAACAAATTTGGTACATGTTTTAAAATTCCGGCAACTACACTAAAGTCCTCATGAACAATATACTATAGACGGTCGCGTTAGGGAACATAAACGGGCTATCAATCAACTTGCACCGTCATCTACTCTCCCATACATGTTTGTTAGTGGTTCGCAGGATGGTTATCTCCGCATTTGGGTAACTGCTTTTGTTATATTGGCTATCTCATCTACCTACTTTCGAAGGATTTTCGGTCGCCTGTTTCATCGGTTCTCAAAGTCTATCATGCAGCCGGCATTCGAACTTTAGCTTTGTGTCCAGTGTCTTCCCATCCCATGCATGTTTGTGTTGGGCTGGAAAGTGGTACCATTCAAAGGTAGAGTGATTGTGTTCTAATACATAATTTGGTATTCTAACCCAGAAGTTAGATGGGACCTTCGGTCAAAGGCCCAACCTTTGGAACGAGTCACCCTCGCTCACTCTTCTGCGGTCCTTTCCATGGACTGGCAGAGTCCCAGTTTGAACGAAAGTGGTCTTGGGTGGATCGTAACTAGTGGTATGGACAGAAGCGTCAAGGTGTGTTTCTTTCTGTTCTGGCTGTTATTTTGCTGATAAATAATGAAACATCCGAACAAGATATGGGATTTAACGAATTCTGGTACAAATATAACCATTCCCAATGACAATGAAAAGTCTTTTCCAGCGATGAAGATGGGTGGTAATGGGCCCATACGGACGTTGCACCCGAGTTTCATTGGCCGTCATGTCAAATGGCGACAAGGAAGTAATACTGAAGTTGCAGTGGGTTTTTCTTATGATTTGCGTGCCTCCTGATTTTAATGTTTCCTTCTAGATTGTCTCAAACACTGACGTAGATAGTGATTCTATCGTAGAGATATGGGATATCAGACGGGGTTGGATTGGGAAGTGGGCTTTACAACACGGCGCGGAAGGGGTCGAAGGCAGCGTGACTGGTATATCTCAAATCTCAGCTCCCGGTAAATTCTAATAATTATATAGACCTTTCATTCGCTTCTGAAAATATTCTTCATACGCTACATACTTCCGGAGCATTCGTTCAATACGATTTACACCATTCGCTCATTAAACCACTGGATGCGATCCCTAGGAATTCACTAGCTTGGACTGCTACAGGAGAGATGGCGTTTGTAGCAGGTCTCAAGGATGAGCATGAAATTCCTTTTGACCACGTCGAGTATGTCTACCCCCTTTCTTATGTCGTTACGACTCTTGACCAAGATGCTCCAGGGATTTCAATGATCGAACAGACCACGCTCAATACGATCTCAAGGCAATTACTGATCCTCCCTATATTCCGACCGACCAGACATTTGGAGTTCTTTCAATTGTGAAAGGTGGTTCCCAAGATATGTCTCCGGAATTCAACACATTACTGGGCATCGATGCCAATCGAATAACTCGCTTGGCTAAACGATATATTTTCCGTTTAAATGACATGAACGGCGATAGAAAAGAAATTTGCATCGCAAATGCCGAGGTGAAAAGGCACAAGCACTATTGTCAATAACATCTTTTGAGCTCTTCGTTTCTAGGTAGCTGAGTCGGAAGGTGACGACGAGGCTGTTCGTGTCTGGAACCTGCTTGCCACCCTTTTGAACGACGACGACGTCCGTGACGAAAGTGCAGCAAACGAAACTGAGAACCAACCGAGTCGTAACACCCCTCCATCTCAGCCTTCACTTCTTCCTTTGCCAGAATCATCTCGATCGATGTCAATTACTTTAAACCATAATGCTGAGGGCTCTCAGGCAGAAACTACTGGACATATTTCCGCGTCACCGTCGATTGCACGACCAACTATTACTACGATTACTGTTTCGTCTTCTCCAGACAACCAATCAAGCACCTTGACAGGACATTCTCAAGAGAAGATTGAGGACAAAAATTCCAATCATAAACAGAAAGATCCCCAAATGTCTCCCGTATCAATGTATGATGCTTCCATTTCTAGTGCTGGTTTGGGCGACCCCGGTGGTTCTGAATCGGGCAAGTATAATCATTCTTAAATTTTTCTTCATTCAATTTTAACAATATCAATTTCCAGTTGTTCGGCGGTCTCCTGTCTTCCCCTCACGCCCTCGACCAAATTTCCGCCGTGAATCTGCCCCTGTCAGTAGTACACCAGTTGCTTCATCCAGACGATCTGTGGCTCTTTCGCGTTCGCACCTTGGTGGAGGGGCTTTGGATAGCTCTGATGATGAAAATGATGATGATCCGAAAGCCGAGCGCAGCGGAGGGGCGACACATCACACTGGTACTTATGACAGAAGCGGGCTAACGGGTATGATGGAAGAATACCGGAAACTGAAAAGCGACGGATCGATTAGAAGGGTTTCTGAAGAAGACCTTCGCGGTAAAGTATCACCTGGGTTAATGACTCGCAGTACCTCTGCAAAATCTTTCTCAGAAAGTTCCAAAATCAATCTTTCCATGAAATCTCCGTATCCCGGCTCAAGTCTGAGTGCCATTCAAGATGTCGATTATCAGAAACTAAGCACTAGCAAATCTGGATCAGCCTCTACGTCTTCCTCCTCGTCAAAGATGCAAATGTCAAAAGGTCGACAAACTCGACCTTCGGCGAGCTTATCATCGTCCTCTTCATCGCTCTCGAAACCCGTCTCTCAACGCGTGCTAAAGCTTCCACACATTTCATCTATGCCTCCTCCTATAGCGAGAGTTCGCTCTGCCAAAGCACAGCCGACTCCCAGTCCGCTTTCCAGAGTATTCACACCGCAGTCTCGTAGAAGTGATGCGCCGATAACAAGTTTAATACATGCACAACGTGTGCGAACTGTATCTCCGGATAAGCATTTCTCGGATGATGAAGAGGAAAGGGGCAGTTCTGAATCCGAGTCGCATTCGGATGTGGAGGAAATTGTTTCTGATACGGATAGCGACCTAGAAGTGGAAGATGGGTCCGATGATTCCTCCCAAGGTCCCCCTTCTCGCTCGTTGGCACGATCTAATTCGGTTCCCATACCTTCTTCAGTCCCCAGGGTGACAGATTCGCTTTCGTGGAACGTTCCCAGACGGACACCTTCTAAGAGTAGTATACGGACAGTCACTGTCGCAGTACCTTCCCGACCTCCATCCGTTTTGTCAAACACCTCCCGCCGCTATGCAGAAAACAAAATCGAAGAAGGAGATCAAGCTTCTGCATCAGAGCGTATTACAGTAACGCAAGAGTCTTTGACTTCTACACGACGTCCTTCTCCTTCTCCTGCTCCCGCACCAGGTAATATCGGATTAAGCAGCGCGGGTACAGGTCTAGGTCTTGTGAATGTGACGAACGAGGAAAGTGGAGGAGGGGATGCAAGTCTCTTCAACGTTTCTATCCACCGGTTGCGGCCTATCAATTTAGCCGTCCCGTCTTGGGAGAAAAAGTGGAGAGACATAGTTTGGAAGGAGATGAGGAAAAATTTTGAGCGGTTATCCGAGAATGTAAGTTTGATTGTTGAGTGTTTATACGTTTCTGATGGTGTTTACAGGGTGATGTGCAAATGTGTGCGATGCTGGCAATATTGGTGCCAAAGGAGTTGAAACTGAGGAAAACCGCGATAAGAAGAAGTATTGAAGCTTATATTGGTGAGTACAACCCATTGAATTTGATGGGCTCCGCTTATTGTCTGATTCAGAGTTACTGTCTCGTTTAAGGCAGCATATACTTGCAGCTCACGTGCGGAAATATACTGAAGTAAATTTAACTGAACAAACAGGCCAGGTATGATTCAGCACTATTTCGCTACATATTATTGAATCGAGAACAGGTTGCTATATATTCCGCATGTGGAAGATGTAATACATCTATTAAAAGAACATCACGCGCAACGTTACTTTGTTCTAAGTGTAAATCTCAACCTAATCATTGTGCAATCTGGTCCGTATTTTATGATCTTTATTCCTGCTACTTGGGTTTTACAATTTTTCACAGTCATTTACCAGTCCACAAACTATTCATACATTGTCCTATATGCGAACATGGGGGGCACGAGACATGTTATCGTTCATATATGGCTAGTCGTCCCGCAATGGAACTTCCAGTCCCAAGTACCGCAATTTCTTTGTTCTCCAATGCTTTCGGTCTTTTTCACACGCAATCAAGTAATTCCCTCTCCGGCTCGTCGCTTGGGAGTAGTGTGGCGATGGAGGATACTACATCAACATATTATAGCTTTTCGGAGACGGCTAGTGGTGGTGAAACTAGCTTCGAGGAAGAAGACAGTGAATTGACCGCAGGCTCAAATCCCACAGGATCAGAGCATGGTACGGATATCCTCCGGAAGACACGACTTGGTATTCAAAGCAAGCCGATCCAAATCTGGGGACATGCATGTCCGGCGGGGTGTGGACATTGGTGTTGGGGGACTAACATCAGCGTGGAAAGAAATGAAGTGTTGACTCGTTTATAATCTATAATTTCATTTCCAAGTTCCATTTTTTCTTAGAATCTCCACCGCAATTCACGTCACGGTTAGTGGTTCCGCTGACACGCCATGACGTAATAAGCTGATCGATCACAATTGCCATTGGATGCAGCACTTGACCCTCGTTACTTTAAGACCTTAGTGGTTGAATTTTGCCTCCTATTTCATGACAACAATACTACCTCAATTACCCGTTGAAATTGTTATTCTTATCGTAGCCTACGCAGCCGATGAAGATAAAGATCTCGCCGCCAAGCTGTGTCGAGTTTCGAGCTGGATTCGGGATATCGTAGAACCAATACTGTACAGGGTCGTTTGTTTAAACCACCTGGGACATTTGGAGACAAATAGAAGGTTAAAACAATCCCAGACTCGCAAGTTTGTCAAATGCTTTGGCTTAGCTGGTGCGCCGAACCTGAGCAGCCTTGGAGATTTGGAAAACGATCCTTTCCAAACCATTACGAACTTTGCCAGCGATAGCGTTTATAACCTGAGTTTTGTGGCTACAGAAGATATAGAAGAGATGCATTTGCTGAATATCGTCGCCTATCGTGCTTTCGCGGGAATTGCGTTTCCCCGTCTAAAAAGGCTTCACTATTGCGGTAGAAGGGGACCTTTCTTGATGTTAGGCTCGGCCGGACTGTCGATTACACGACTACTGAGGGAAACCAAGCTTACGGAACTAGCCATTTCAATATCGGAAGAGCCGAATATGACCAGCTTCATCTCGGACATCAACGAGATATTGAAGAGTCATGGCACGTTAAGGCTTCTTTACATTCGAATTTTACACAGCACAGCACTTGTGCTACAAGGTGTAGATTATGAATCATTGGAGGGGCAGTTGGCATCTATCGGAGACACCCGTCTAATAGTCAAACGTGTAGATGCGATCGCCAACACAGAGATTCTGTTACATGAATGGGAGCAGAATGCGAGAAGAGGGGGAGGATTCTGGGAATGGGCAGAGCTTCAATTAAAACAGAGAAGTCCCATTAGGGTCACCCTCTATCAGAGCTGAACGCTGAACAAATACGCGCAGCAAATTCTGTAACTTCAATGCTGTCGCGCGTGGCACTCTACTAGTAAGTGCCACCGCAATCGCCTATGAACACGTTCAGACTCAGTAGATGGCGTTGGACCCTATGAGGTGAGGCTTTTGGGCGATTGGAATGAAATGATTTAATTTCACCATTTTGAAGCTATGCAGATTACACGATGTATATATTTTTTTCAAATCGTGACAATATTCAAGGCCAGGCAGAGTGCATACTATTTAGCGCTCTAGCGGCCTTGTGACGCTTCTCCAACTCGCCCTTTCTTTCTTGTCGTCATTACTCACCCAAATAAATGGTGATGTATACATTACCGCTTATTTATTCTTTCAGTATTCGAGGGTAAGAAGAGGAAGCTCAATTCAGTTTTCAGTCGGACAAACAATTATGACATTGAAACCTTAAACCCGAGCTTGTTCGCCGGTGAAACTTATATGACGCTACCACTCAAATTGAGGAGCACCACATCTTGTCATGCGCACAACACGCGCAGTTCGGATTTGAAAAACTCCCAAAAATGTGGATATTCGGCCTTTTCAAGATCCGATGAATGATTTACTCTACAATGGTTGACGGGGGACAGACTCAAAGTTTGTATGAATGCGGAGACCGCAAATCGGATGCCTGTCGTCATTCCCTCGACTTAATGTGATTGCATTCTTTCGCTTAATTTCAGAAACCATTTTATCGCCTGTACCCCTCGTCCTGCACTGGGTTTTGACCATGGCAAGCGTGCCGCTTATGGCTCCAGGCTGTCCTATTTTCTCACCTACGTCTTCCTAATTCCGAAAACCGCACGTCAATCCAAGGGAGATCGAGTTGGTGCATCATCTATGACGATAAGGGTGCCTTTGTGATCACCCTATCATGTTGGGCACCTAAAAATGAAACGATTGCCCCTCACCATGGTAGTCTATGCATATATAACACTGCATATCCTGTTTCCCTCCTCAAAGGCGAGGAGGGGACCGCTCAAAAATGTCGAATACCCAAAGTCGACGTGTATGTTGTCTGTTTCCTTATGAAAATGGTGCTTGATATATTTATCCTGATGCTTGTCAGCATATCCTTCGAGTTCCAGGAGAACTCATCTTCAAATGTCTAGAGTACCTTTTGCCTGCAATTCACGATACCTCAGATTTCAGGTACCCGCTCGCTATCGGAGACCTCTCGGATCTCCTTCGCTGCCGTTTGGTCTGTCACGTGTTCTATGTGGTTTCCTCCTCCTTGGTTTGGAGACGCGTCAAGCTTGTGTTTCCGGGATATAGATCGTCAAACCCATCAGCGATCTCAGTCGCCCATGAAGATGTCTCCAAAGTGGCGGAAATAACGCGATTTCTGCTACGTAGTTCACATTTCATTAAGGATATAAGACTGTTGATCATCCTCACCAACGGCCCACGATACGAGCAGGCAATGTACCAGGATACGGTCCCCGCATTTTTAAGGTTAATTCCGTCATTCACCAACGTGAGGGTCTTAAACCTAGAAAATGTCTCTATCCTCGGTTCTGATGTGATGCTTCAACTATTTCTCCGTCCAAGTTTGCATACGGTCCGTCTCGGTAACATTGACTTTTCTAGATTTTCCAGTCTAGGTCGGCCAGTCAATCCGAATATCAAGTCTCTTGCGATTCATCGCTGCCGAAGACCGGCAGAATTATTTAGAATAATGCCTTCAGTACAAGCTTTCGACGGAGAAATAGATGAAGCGTCGCTTCGTACGATACGGTGGCCATATCTAAACGAGGTCTCATTCCGAAGCGATATCCCCGTATGGGATGATATAGCGCGCACATTCCTGGTACGCTTTTCTCTTCTTGAATTAGTCAACTGACATCGAACCTAACGTCAATAATTTCCAGTCCTGGAGGCAGTCCCGACCCTTGTCTCTCACTGAACTTATGATTTCTCAATGGAATTTTAATCCCAAGATAAAGAATTTGTTTTCTATCATTCAGCCTTTCATAGGAAACCCACTCACCAAGTTGATCTTGTACTATGTAGAGGAGCCCTCAGTCGAAAATCTGGATTTAATTATTCGTTTCTTCCTTCTTTACAACATTTATCCCTTCTGAGCGATGAAGAATTGGTTCGATGGCCCGGTAACATTGTGAGCTCGTCTTATTTTTCTTTCAGGTGCTGATACGATTTTTTTCATTTAAATTTATTCTTCATGCGAAGGAAACCTACAGTGACTGTCTTTCCCGATTAAATCAGCTCCGACTTTTAGAGTGGAACTTCTATGATGACGATACTAATGACGACACCGTTTATGGTGACTGGAACATGGTCAGCGAAGATCGTCTTTCAGAGATGGTCCTTTGTCTGGCAGACCATTGTCGCTATCTCAGAGAAGTTCGGTTCTGCCTCGTAATTGACGGCTATATGGGTCTGACACTTTCTAAAAATGACTCCGGAACCTCTGACATCGAGAATATCTTTTACTCTGACTCTCTGACGTTCTCCACTTCGTCGTGGGCTCCATATAATTTCAGCGATGCCTAAAGTCATCGTTATCCCCCCTCTACCCAATTGCTTTCCCAGATATCCATTGGACATTGATGATACCATACACGCGTTGTATTTCCACCACCTCATCGGCTTTGCATTCACGAACAATGCCTCATATGAACCCTACTATCCTCGTATAATTCTTGCAATAATTATTTTCATGTCATATACACGGACGATCTGAAAGATGCATGCTATTAGTATAGAATTAATATCGAATTGGTTATTATTAATATACACGTGTCAAGCTACAGCTAAAAAAATGCATTAAACAAAAAAGCAATGTTTGCCATTGGTGTCTTGTGACCTGTTCATTTTGTGTACGATTTTGAGAACAGGCCAATCATTGAGAAGGCTTTGTCAAGATATTTGAAAGGTAAAAAATGTTCATTTATGGTCCATAAACTATTCGCCCTTAAGGCGAACTGGGAATAAGTCTCCCCCAGCGACACCAATGCGGACGAGTCATTAATATCCATTTTAACATCCTGTAAAGTTACTAGGACGACGATATTTTCCCGCAGCCTTAGCAGTCGTTCGAGGTGTCCGATAGAGAACTGGACACAAGGACTAAATTGGATTTCTTCCAGAGCTGGACACAGATAATAATCATTGAATTGGGTAAACGGAGGTGGGGACGACGGATATTCTATGAATCTTTGGAAAAATGCCTCCTCAACGAAACAGCTGAGCAATGATATCCTCTTGAGCTCTCGGAGATATGCGAAAACATTGTAGAGGTCGGGACCGAGACTGAGCCCTGCGCAACTGAATTCTTGAATACGAGGTGATTTTTCGAACACTAAGCTTCGTATGGAAGGACTCGCATCTCTGCGGCTTAGATGCCCCATAACGGACAGATCAAGAACCTCTAAAACAGGTAATTCTAATTTCTCGAAGATAGCGGTGATGCTATCCCAGAAGAAGACGTGTGACGGCAAACGAATCGCTAATTTCAAGGTTGTAAGGCGCGCCAGACGAAACGGAGCATCCAAATGGAATCTGGTAAATCATTAATTTCTAGATTAAGGGTCCGTAATGTCGGCTTGATTTTAGAAAGGAATTCGAAGTCTTGAGCTATATCTTTCGTGAGGAGTAAATGGACAAACTCCAAAGCTTTTGGGACAAGGTATGTTCCTCCGGATTGAAAACCAGACATTAAGAAGAGTGTCGACAGCTTGGGTGTTTCTATGGAGCCCATGATAGGCAAAGTAGACGGAGGAAAGAATTGATGTAAATGGAGCATTGTCAATTCTGGCATGTGAATGGATCGTCCGACGGGAAATAGATAGTTGATGAGGAGATCCCTAAACTGATTATCCCTCGAGAATTCTGCCATCAGAAAACGAAATTTCGAGACATGGGGCGATAACAACCGCAAGAACTCCTCGGCTATGCCACTTGGTTGGGGCCCCCATAACAAGATCAATACTTCCAGCGGAAGCGGATCCGATCGACAAAGCCATTGATGGATTGTAGTTTTGTAAGGGATATAATCCAGAAACACGAGCTGAGTCCATATGCGAGGCGTTTTCTTTAAAATGGATGCCCACCGACGGCACACAAGAGAGAGGCGACAGCGTAATTGATCAGGGTGAACAGGTGGAAACATCTGGGCTTCTCGTTTGTATCGTTTAGCATCTTCGGCGTATTGCTGTATATCAATTGTGCAATAATTTACGAATATGTCTTGAAGTATCTCCACTGGCAGTGCGTGAATATTTGTTGGACCTTCTGTGGCGCTCCGAGTGCGAAAATGTCGCGAAGCCGGGTAATTGGATGAGTCTAGGGTTCTACCTATTTGAAGGATGCTGTTTAAAGAAAAGAAAACCATGAAGGAGTTGAAAGCAAGGGGATCGGTGTAGCTAAGCCGACTCAAGGGAGATTCCCCAAAGCGTCAATGCATCATGCATCACCGCTGACCGGAAGCAGTCTCTGCCAGAAAGCTGTGTAGTGTATGTATATGTATATCATATTGATACATATTCTGTGGAGATGTTTTACGAGAAAAAAATAGAGTATGATTATATGTAATTGTCAAAATTGCTTCAGCACATAAAACTCGTCATCTTCTTCGTCTGCCAGCTGTCACCGCCGTCTGCTGAAACCTTGACGTCTCTCTACGCAGTCGCCTAGACATAACAATTAACAACGATGAAAACTATATGCAAAAAAAAGTATCTTACCTAGCCGCTCGTTCTCGTTCAATCTCGCGCCTTTCGACTTCCTCAGCGGTCAATTCTTCTAGTGAAGTTCCCCAGTCTTCCATCTCACTCCAATCTCTAAAGACGCCTCTTAAGGACCTGGGTCCTTTTCCTTCTCCACGACGTCCGAAACCCATGCCCATACCCAGACCTGTTTTGTCCTTGAGGAGACCCATACCACTGCGATCTCGAGGTTTGTCCTTGTCTTCTTCATCTCCAGCGCCTGTGTCTCCTACGTGTATGACTCCCCATTCCATGGCGTCACGCTTATGTCGTAAAATCTCTTCGTGAACGGCGTGTGCGATTAAAGGCACTGATTCACCTGATAATCCTAGGTCGATGCAAAGTGTACGGGCAAATTGTTCCGGTGTGAGAGGAGATAGCAGGTCCCATTCTATATGGTCCAATAGATGTTGCGTCGCAATTTGAACATCAACCTATTGTTTTTAATGTGTAAGAGTCAATCCGCTGTCAAACACCCCGAGACATACCTCTAAAATTACTCGACAGTCAGGTACCTCTTCACCTTCACCTTCCTGATACTCTTCACCTAGCAACTCAGGATCCCACTCATCTGATAGTGGTTCGTCCATCAGGTCGTTTGTAACACTGTAGAAAGGCGCCGGGTCGTCCAAGGATGGCTGTGGTAATGGTGGCCGAAGATGGACATTTGCTACACTTTCCCACTCCTCAATTTGAGACCTGATGGCACCTTCAACTTGTTCTGCATAGGGTATCAGAGGAAGGGCTAGGTCTGCGCAAAATATTCGAGCGAAAGCTGCGGGGGATATAATCTGTTCATTGAGGTTCCAAACGAACGCATCTCTAATGCGGTGTGAGTCTGTTTCAAGTTCCACGAATAGGAATAAGCGTGGAGGGCTTTCGAGCTTGTTCTAAAAGCAAGTCGGGAGTTCTGAAACGAGTTTGGTAAAGAGTCAGCAATGAGAATGACTGGGTATGGTCAAAAGGATTTACACATAGTCATGGGCCGTAGGCTGAGCAGGTTTGGAACTGAGAAAACGAGATGGGGGGATTGATCCAAGATATGTTTGATCAAGAGGTCCTTTTGCCGCTTGCTGATGAGAGGGCAAATGGCTACCCAAAGCTCTCGAGCCCTCTCTCCGAATAGAAGTTCTGACACCACCACTAGCAATGAAATCCGAGTCTTCTGAATCAAACTCCTTGCCTCCGACATCAAGTTCCATGTCTTCATCTCCAGAAGCAGCTTCAGCGTAGTTTATTCTTTTTGAGGCGCGTCCGAGCTTATTGGTTGTTGTTTGAGCAACGATGATAGGTTGCATTAACAATGTAGCACCTGTTCGTAATCGAGACGAGTAACTGGTATGCAAGGCTTGAGTAGTCGAGGGAAGCAAGGTCGAATACGAAGGTACCGGAGGGAAGAGCAGCAGGCTGTGCGTATAAAGGAGTAGCACTTTGGGGATAAGCAGGTGCTGCAGCTACTGCCACTGGCGTAGAAGTTCCAGTTCTGTTTGGGCGACTGCGAGATTTCTTGTCTTTGGATTGCCATGATGTTCCTTGTTTCAAAAGAAATTTATATACAATGAGCACAAATAAAACTTATAAGCACCATCGTTGAGAGCACATACCTGCTTGAGGCGTCGTTTGGTTTTGCCAAGTTGGAAAGCGAGGAGTAGCGCCAGCAGAGCTTTGCAAGCGACTAATAGTTTGTTTTAGCTGTGAATCCGACATTTGGGAGTACTCCATTCCGGCGGAGGTGTGCTCGTAAACACTCTGACTACGTCAAACAGTATTAGTATAATTTCGACACGACAGAGGAGGAAATATTAGAGGAGAACAGCGCTTTGCTTTTTTGTCGGAAGCTTGAAATTTTGAAAACGAACCCGTCCGTACCGAGCTGAGGTCGGACAAGCCGAGATAATTTCCCTTTTCGGACCGTGTCGGAGTTTGAAACCGAGTTACTTGCAGAATTCAGGAATGCAATTATCGTAGATATTATACAAAAAATTATAGGAAAGCACAAATAAATTATTCGTAGAGTTATATCAGCTAAATCTTTCGCGCTCAATAACACTCTTCTGACGAGAATCTCGAGACACTCGCCTGCAATCAAGTCAGAACACTGTAAAGCGGATCCAGAGTCGAAACATACCAATAATGCTCCATGACATCACACTGCCCTAGTTTTCTTAGAAAATTTTCATCATGTGTGATGATGATCAGTTGGAAATTCCCCTGATTTTTACGTTCATTTATGATACTAGTATTCAATAAAATATGATATCAGTAACACAGATAACTTGATTTGAATAAAGTCAACTTACTCGACAAGACTCGTCGCTAGAGCATCGATATTTTCGGTATCAAGGGCATTTGTCGGCTCATCCAGGGCCAGAATTCCACAATTCTGGGCAAAAGAATCCGCCAATGCCAACCTGATGATAATCGATGCCAACATTTTTGTCCGGCAGAGCATCGGCCTCTCATATCCATCTCTACCTGATCTTTTGTCATAACGACCTAAATAGACCTGCTGAGAAACCGGGGAACAATTCATCTCTACGTGCTAAACTCACTTTGTAATTGTACGTCTTTTTCGTTGCACCTCCTTCGATGTCGGACACAATTTTGATACCATCAATATCTAAAACATTTGGTAAGAACAGTTGAATTGAACAGTGTTGAGGTTTCACACCTGTTCCTTGGTATGTCTTGTTCCATAAATGTCGCATGGTGTCATTGATTTCTTCCATTTTGAGACTATGGTATTTCATAATGGCACTAAATGAGAGGTTACAACAAACGAAGCGAAGATGGAAAATTCAGACGCACTTGTCTAAAGCCTTGGCATATTTCTCTAGATCTGCATTCGCCATATCCCCCATCTTGAAAGTTGGTAAATAAAAATTTGAAATGTCTAAGTGGGACCGGGAAGTTACCTTCACTTTGACAAGCTGATCTGTGTATTTCTTCATAATTCCTTTATATTCATTCTGATCTTCTCGGAGCGAACCGAGCTGTTTCTCCAAAGTCGATATCTCACCCCCCAAAGCCGCAGACTGAAATAAAAAACTTAGACAAATTGACAAACGTCATTGAAAGTCAATAGCAAACCTCGCGATTCAAATTTTGCTCTCGTTCTTGAGCGGCTGGCCATTTAGTCTCGAATTGTCGTTTAGCTTTAGCGGCCTCTTCTATGTCGAGGCGAGCGATTTCCTCGCTGATATTCTTAGTTTCCTTCACTAGTTTTCGGAATCTGGCGTTTTCTCTCAAATTCGCCAAGATAGCGCCACTGGCATGAATTTCTCTTTCTACCGCTCGGCATTCATCCCGAATTTTTTCGATACCTTTTTGCACGTCGGAAATACGAGTTTCTGCCTCCTCAGTTTGTCTTGTGATTTCCGCCAACTTACGACCGCGGCGCTGTCTCTCATAACTATTTCATATGTATATTGTGTTTAGAATCACCAAAGTGAGTGAACAAAACAAGGGCTTACTCTGTTATATTTTTATTTTCCCGATCCATCTGATCGACGCTGCGATTGAGGTCTTGTGAACGACTTTGAGCTTCGGTAATCTTGGCATTCGATGTGATTTGAAGCTGCTGCTGTTCCTCTTCTAATTCTTGAATAGGAGTATTGGCCGCAGCAATCTGAGCTTCCAGGTCCTTCATCCCCATCGTTAGGGATGTTTTATCACCATGGCATACATACGACACGTACTTTAGTCTGATTATGCAACTCAGTCAATTGAGCTCGATTCGTATTGATACGATCTTCAGTCATTTGTTTATCTCTAAGACGACCGCGCAATTCGCTTTCTTGTACCTGATGTCGAAGTAACTCGGCTTCTAATGCTCGCTGATTAGCCAGGGAAGCATCTCGTTCCTTTGTGATATAAGTTTTATCCCGCTCCAAAGTTCGGCTATAATAAAAACATATCACTACAATCAAGTCAGAAATAAAAGTTAAAGGGCTGTTACATTTCAGCTGAAAGATTGTCTATTTCTTGCTGGACATCGTCAATAGTCTAGCGGAACCAGTAGCGGCAAGTTCAATCTCTAACGTTTTCGATTCTTCTTTCAAGGTTTCAATCTCTTTCTGAATACGTGAAACACTGCTAGCATGTTGTTTCAACGCGGCTAGCTCTTTCTGTTGACGTTGAATGATGGCCACTTCTTCGGTAGCCTGAGAAGTCATGAATTAGCTAGCGTAAAAAAAGTCAAATGAAGTTTACCTTTTCAACAGCAGCATTCGCTTCAGAAATGAGTGCTTCTTGATCCTTTTTCTGCTTTTCTAAGGCAGGAATTTCGGTGTTTTTCAGCCTTTCTACGGCCGCTTCGACAGGGAGAAGTGCTTGCAAACGGGCCAACTCCGTTTCCCATTCCTTTAGTTCGGCCGTGACATCTTCCACGTTAGCTTGCGACGTCTTTCGTATTTGGTCTTTGAGCTGTGGTGGTAGTGGTAGTTGTATAGTTCAGAGAAAGGACCTCCCCTTTTCTTAGATGCGTTTACTCACGAATTTTTCAAACACAGCCAACTCGTTTTCGGACATATGACGATTGCAGACGGTGCATGTTTTATTAGACTTCCCCTGTTTCAATAATGATTCGTAGACTTTACTTGAACCAGCTACTGTGGAGGTCGTCCTGTTAAAATTGTTATCTCCATATTCCCGATTTAGTCTTGTTGACTTACTCCTTTCGAATATTGATTTCCTCCATAGCTTCATTGACAGCAGCCTGAACGGTATCATCGGATTCAAGTTCGGTTTTTAGTTTTTTCTCAGCAGCTAAAAGAAATTAGCCAAAAAATTCGATAGATGATACTAATAAACAACTGTACCCTTCAATTCAACTTGCTTTTGGGAAAGCTGTTTTTGAATATTTGAAATGGTAGCCTCAATCGTTTGTAAATGTTTGGTGGAATTATTCAAACCATCCACGGCTGTTTGGTATTCACTCTCTTTCTCCCTAAATGGTTTTCAGTCAGATTGCCACCGAAAAACTCATAAAACGACATACGCTACAGCTTGGTCCACGTCATGTTCAAAGGCATCCAACGTTGATTCAATTCCAAGCAGTGCCTTGAACTTTTTGGTTTGGACTTGCATTCTGGTGGTTTTGAAATAACAACTTCGGCTCTGATAGTAGAAATCACTTACGTGTTTTTAATATCTTGAGTTTTCGACTTAATCTCCGATTGTTTCAGACCAAGCTTGGCTCTACTCTCTGACTGGATATTCAAAGAACGGAACTCTCCATTGAGCGTATCCCGACGGTCCTCAAGTTCACGGCTTTGTTTGGATTTTTCTTCAATCTTGGTGTTATAATTCATAGAGGTGAATGTATCTTGAAGTCTTTTCTGCTTGACCTTCTTGTCCTCGATATCGGTCATCAAATGTTGCAATTCGGTTGTGACATTCTGAGTTGCATCAAGCTCAGTTTCGTCTTGGGAGATTTTCTTTTGAATATCAGACTACAACATCACAGGCGAAGTATTAGCGAAGGAGTCGTCGAAACTGGAAAAACATACGATCTGGTTTCGAATGTTATCTTTCTTGAGACGAAGGCCATTATACTCCAATCGCAAATTCTGCAATTTGGTCGAAAATTCTTCAGATTTGGAGCGCTCTTCTGCTTGAAGATTTTTAGTTTCCTGGTTCTGCTTCTTCTGGGTGCTCGTGAGGCGACTGTAAAATTCCGCCACTTGTTCTGTGGACAAAGGGGTATTGTCAAATCCTTCGAGACCGTATTTGGAGCTAAGTTGTTTGATTAGGACTTCTCGAGACTTGATATTATCTTCGTGATTCTTTACATATAAAAAGAATGATTAATAACCAGACAATGTATAAAAGGAGTCTGACCTTTTGTTCCGCTTGTAAAGTCGCTTGATCTTGGATCAGTTTGTGGTGCTCAGCGCGAATGTTCTTAATGGTTTCTTCCTCGTCATTCAATGCAAGTTGCTTTTGTCGTAACCGCTGATTCGAAGCCGCGAGTTGACTATCGAAACTTTTCAAGCGTTGTTCCAACTCTTCGTCCGTATCTTTTCACTCGATGAATAACAATTCTTTGACACCTCTTCGCCGCAACCTTAATACTCACCAGGCACCTCTTTTAGAGTTGTCTTCATTTCGGTCAATTCCGCGTCTAAGGTAGTGCGCTTTTCCTCGAACTGTTCTAATTTCATATAGACAGAACGGAAATGTGTAGCCTGATCTTTGAACCTCGCGTTCGCGATGACAACGTCCTGATACTCCTTTTTCTTTTCCTCGTACTCTGCCTGCTTTGCAGCAATTTGGGCACTCAATTCAGCCACACGTTTCGACAGTTTATCGGCATGTGACTTTTCCTTCGACAGAGATTCAAGCCTTTCTTTCTCAACCTTCTGGTCTGCCATCCGTTCTTTACGCAGGTTCTTAATCGAGTCCAAAGCCTTGGTATACTTAGTCGCTTCGAAGATGTCATCAAACTTTTTCTTTAGCACAGAGGCCTCTGCGAGGGGCCAGTAAGAATCCTCTTGATGACAGAAAATAACGTTTTCCAAAACAGCCTTTGAAACGCCTAAAAGGATAGGCATTTCAGCATCCATTTCAGCGCATTTTGTAGATATTGTGCCGCGCTTCATAGTTAAGATTCAGCTATCTGGAGACAAGAGTGATCAATCACATGAGCTTACTTTACCCGTCTCTTGATCGGCTGCGCTCAAGATGCCTTCAAGTGTTTTCATCGTCAAGCCGTTCTTCTTTTTTGTCACAGATAGATTGCGAACAGCCAGCATTCTTTGACCGTTTGCAGCGAAAAACCTAAGCTTAACTTGGGCCTTGACTTCCTTTTCGTTGGCCATGTTTGGATCATGAACAAATGCGCCTCCACGGGTGTTCGGAGGTTGATCCCCAGTGGTGATATATTTCAGACATTCGATAATCGTCTAAATGTGTCAGTGTAGCTGTGTCCACCTGGGGTGTTCAGGAAAGCTCGAGAAGTGGCTCACAGTTTTTCCACTGCCATTATGACCGACTATAACAGTGACGGGACTGTAAAATTCAATAACTGCAATATTTTTATCATCGAAGGAACGAATCCCGCGAATGGCCAGTTTGTTCAGACTAGACATTGTGGAAAAGACTGAAAGCTATTGCTCAAACGTGACATATAACGCGTTCTAAAGCGCGTCTCCGATTTCAAGCTGCGACCGTCCAGTGATCACTTTCGTACATTTTATTGTAATGTGAGCATACCATTCTCACTTCAAGTTCTACGCGTAAAAGGTCTGAAGGAATATCTCGTGGAAAGTTTATTATGGCACGTAGGATATACATATCATGTCCCAGCTACTGATGCACATACAAGATCGGCGCTAAAACTTACTAATCAGGCGCCAACCAGAAATTTCTGCCGGCTTCCAATTCGCGGCGCACCAGAAAAAAAAAGTAGGGATCCGCTCTTCCTGCTATCCTCTTCTCTCCGTTTGTCTTTTCTTTCCTACTCCTTCGTTGCTCTGGTTCGCTATGCATCACTTAACAAACCGTTCTTCATCCGTCCTTCGTCGTGCTGCTCCTAAAGCCAGATCCGTCATTGCTCGTGGCGCACATAAGGAGATAAAATTCTCCAACGAAGGCCGTGCGAGCATCTTGAACGGTGTTGATACACTCGCGAAAGCGGTTAGTGTTACGCTAGGACCCAAAGGTATTATTCCTTTTGATGTTCTCTTTGCTTTTAACTGGTGTCTCACATTCCGAATATAGGCCGCAATGTCATTATTGAGCAATCCTTCGGCGGTCCCAAAATCACCAAAGATGGTGTAACTGTAGCCAAGGCTATCACCCTCCAAGACAAATTTGAAAACCTTGGTGCTCGTCTCGTTCAGGATGTAGCTCAAAAGACTAACGACATTGCTGGCGATGGTACTACCACTGCTACTGTCCTCGCTCGAGCTATTTATGCTGAGGGCGTGAAAAACGTTGCCGCTGGCTGCAACCCCATGGACCTCCGTCGCGGCTGCCAGGCAGCAGTAGACAAGGTTATTGCCTTCCTTGAAAACAACAAGCGTAGCATTACAACTTCCGCTGAGATTGCCCAAGTCGCTACCATCTCGGCCAACGGTGACGCGCACATCGGTGAGCTCATTGCTCAAGCCATGGAAAAGGTCGGCAAGGAAGGTGTCATTACCGTCAAGGAAGGCCGAACAATTGAAGACGAGATTGAAATTACAGAAGGCATGCGTTTTGACCGTGGTTTCATTTCACCTTACTTCATCACCGACGTCAAGTCCCAAAAGACTGAAATGGAAAAGCCACTCATCCTTTTGTCTGAGAAGAAGATTTCTTCGCTTCAAGATATCTTACCTGCCATGGAAGGCGCTGCTCAATCGCGTCGCCCACTGCTTATTATCGCTGAAGACGTCGATGGTGAAGCTTTAGCCGCCTGTATCCTCAACAAGCTCCGTGGTCAGCTTCAAGTAGCCGCCGTTAAAGCACCCGGTTTCGGTGACAACCGTAAATCAATCTTGGGTGATCTAGCCATTCTCACCGGTGGAACCGTGTTCACCGATGAACTCGACATCAAGCTTGAGCGTTTGACTCCAGATATGCTCGGCTCGACTGGCTCGGTAACCATTACCAAGGACGACACAATCTTCCTCAATGGCGAAGGCTCCAAAGACGCCATTGCTGCTCGCTGTGAACAGATCCGTGCTGCAATCTCTGACTCCACGACCTCCGATTACGACAAAACCAAACTCCAAGAACGCCTTGCTAAGCTTTCTGGAGGTGTTGCAGTAATCAAGGTCGGTGGTTCTTCAGAAGTCGAGGTTGGCGAGAAGAAAGATCGATATGACGATGCTCTTAACGCTACTCGTGCTGCCGTGGAGGAAGGTATTCTTCCCGGAGGTGGAATTTCGCTATTGAAAGCTAGCCGTATTGCCCTCAAGGATATCAAGGTAGACAATTTCGACCAAAACCTCGGTGTCAGCATCATTAAGAATGCTTTATCACGACCTATTCGTACGATTGTCGAGAATGCTGGTGAGGAAGGAAGTGTCGTCGTTGGAACTGTTCTTGAGCGCTATCTGGACCAATTCGAGTGGGGTTACGATGCTGGCAAGGGTGAATATGTCAATATGGTCGAGAAGGGTATTATCGATCCTTTGAAGGTCGTGAGAACCGCGTTGGTTGACGCGAGCGGTGTCGCATCACTATTATACACATCCGAAGCGTGTATCGTGGAAGCTGAAGACAAGCAGAGTGGCGCAGGAGGCCCAGGCATGGGCGGCGGTATGGGTGGTATGGGTGGCATGGGAGGATTCTAAAAAAGTTCTTCCAGTATTCCCTCAATCACTTTGATTGATGGTCAAGAAAAAAAAACCAAAAAATAAACCAAAAAGTCGATTTCGACGTTTAGCTCGACACGGCAACACTCTAGGATATTTTTCCTACATATATTCGCATCCTATTACCCGACGCCTCGAACATCATTATTTGGACCTGTCGTCTATGAACATAATTGTCTAACAACCACTACTCCGTACTGCATTTACTTTACATTTATATACATTGTAGCGATGAATAGAAAGATGATTACGAGCAGCCTTGAAAGAACTGATTGAGCGCGAGACATGCATATAACTCACACATCATTTTCACCAAGTGCACAAAACCTATTACTCTAGATAATAATCGAACGCAAATATATACAAAAACAGATGAGTACTTCTAAAAAACACATTCAAATTACACAAATTTTCCATGGGCAGTTATTTACTTCAATAAATTAAAACGATCAGATTGTTTCTAGATTTAATTAGTGGTCTGATGTCTGGACTTTACTGTTCGCAATCAAAGATACCTCGACTTTACGAATCATCCGAGAACGGAACCAGAACTAGATGCCGGGGTGGAGTAACTAGAATAAGTCGAGGTAGAGGAGCTATAATAGGTCGAGGTAGGGGAACTAGAATAGCTTGAAGTAGAGGAGCTAGAGTAGGTTGAGGTAGGGGAAGTTGAAGATGCGGAGCTCGAAGACGTAGTAGAAGCACTGGAAGACCTGGAGATGGAAGAACTAGAGGTTTGAGAGGTAGTGGCACTGGAGGACCTGGAAGTGGAAGCACTCGAAGTTGGAGAGGTCACGACACTGGAGGATTTAGAAGTCGAGGAAGAAGCACTACGGGAAGTGGTAGTCTCGCTGCGCGTGCTAGACGTGGAAGACGATTGGGAGCTAGACTTAGACTGAGAAGTGACCGACTGCGTGATTGAGGAAGAAGGTGCTTGAGAGGAGGTCTGAGAAGAAGTTTGTTTGCTGGTAGTGGGCCTGGAAGTTGGCGTGGAAGTTTGAGATGACGAGCTTTTGGTTTTTGACTTTGAGGAACTGGGAGGGGGCGGAGCTGGAGTTGATGAAGATTTGGGAGGAGGGGGAGGCGCTGGAGTCGACGAAGATTTGGGACGAGGCGTAGAAGTTGGCGCGAAACTAGTTGTCTTTTGGGAAGGTCGCTGCGAAGTTTTGGGTGGTTGTTCATAAGTCGAATAAACTGTCCAGGTCGAACAAACACATCCTCCTGACTGGGAGGATTGACTAGGCTTCCACCAGAGGGCAGCGTTAGAACCAGATGCGGAACCACTGCTCGTGTAACTAGTACTACTGTAGGACGTCACTCCAGAGGAGGTAGCAGTGCTGGACCCGGAAGACGTAGAAGGTGTGGAGGTGGAACTAGAACTGGTGCTCGTGCTGGAACTGGAGCTGGAAGTAGGGCTAGAGCTGGAGCCGGAACTGGTACTGGTACTGAAACTGGAGCTGGAACTGGAGCTGGGACTGGAGCTGGAACTAGAGCTGGAGCTGGAGCTGGAGCTGGAACTGGAACTGGAACTGGTGCTATAAGTGGAACTGGAAGTATAGCTGGAAGTATTGTAATACGTAGTGCTGGTGCTGGTGCTGTACGGACTACTAGTAGCCGAAGAAGTGATAGTAGCCGTCCCACTCGTAACAGTAATCGCCGTAGTCTTGCTACTTGAGGGGCAGTAGCAGGTGCTCGTAATGTACGGAGACGACCACATAGTGGCTACGGGATGGGTCGTATATGTACGGTGCGAACTAGATTTAGGATAAGTTTTGGTAGACCTATGCCACCAATTCTCTTCGATGGTCAACTAGAAAAAATATAAAATTGATGATTCCCTCCTATAATCATCGAATTTACTCACAGCATTGGTTTTTGGACTCTCCTGAGGGACAAGCAAGCCCTGTGCAAAGGGCGAAACGAGCAGCAGAGAGCTCAAGAGAAGATTTGCAGAAAACATTTTTGATAGATTGAACGATGAGCAGGGTCAATGGACGAAGAATGTAAGAACGACGGTAGCCAGTAGCTCATTCAGAGTATTTAGCTACCTCCTATAGCGGGATTATGGTTGACGAGCTGACTGGTGTCAACGATGATAACATACATTCAGACGGTTCTGCCTGAAGAATAATTACGAAGCGTTTGCGCATTTTGCTTCCCTTGAGTGTATTCAATCGTGATGAATCTACCTTTCCGATATCGTTTGTTAACGAGGAACATCAGGCTGAAAAAGCAGTGAGTCAATACTTCATTGAATGCTTCTCGACTCAATGGTTTCATAGGTACAGCGATGCATTTCGATAAAAATAAAAGCTAATGAGTATTGCATACTGAAGCATAACAACTATTCTCCCCGAGACTCTAGAACATCTCAGGAAAAATAGCTGTTGAGCCTCGTCTGGTATCTTGGAGATTAGTTTAGATCGTGACGTCACGGTAGCAATCTGGTGATGACTGGATGATCAGAATGTGACCAATGTTGTGACATTATCGAAAGGAGTATCCAATTTCCCGGATCGCTGACAACAACGATGACCCCATCACACCACGAACGTCGTGTTGCTCGTCATAGCTTCTCACATGATATGCGCGGAATGCCTTGATCCTCAACTGACATGGAGTATGACCCACTTGGAGTTGCATAAACGCGTCATTTGGGATTGGATGCCCGATGTCTCTACGACATATAAATCCTCTTATCTTTCATTTCCATAACTCAATATCCCAACACCAATCTCAATACTCTTAATCTTTCTACCAATTGAATATTCAACACGATGTCGGACACAGGTCGCGAATCAATGACTGATAGAATGAAGAGCTCCTTGAAGGTTCGGTTGCAATTCCAGTACACATTCCGTATAGCTCACGCTATCTCGCCAATGACACACAGCCCGATTCCCAGAAGACGACCACTGAGCAAGGCAAGGATAATGTAAAGGGAGCCTATGATAATGTGGCTGGGAAAGTGCAGCCTGATGTACGAATTTTTCATGCATTGTTTGTTGTCTGTTTCGTTTCTGAATCTTTGTTTTCTCCATAAAGTCTCAGAAGTCCACAACCCAACAAGCGTCTGATAAAGTGACGGGCAAGGACGGATCTGATAAATCGTGGACACAATCAGCTAAAGACAGTATGTATAAGTTCCACTTTTTTCTTCCCATAAAGTCTGAAATTTTCCTTCATCAGCTTTGGGTCTGGGGAAATAAGTTAGTCCGACTGTGGTCTAATATTGTAGAGCATATAATGAATGATTGATACACGCCCTGATAAATATACGAATTGATAATATTATCTTATACACGACTTCAAACCCCGTAGCGATTATTGATAATGTGCATAGCTCTTCACTACAAACATAGGATATACAATATAAGAGTAACATACAGAAAAAGGTAAGCGTCGAGCAAGACCTTTGAGTAATGAGTCCGCGTCGTTTGGCATGGATATCTACTACTATCTACTACTTTAGCATAACGCCAATTATAACTCGAGAACTCGCTAATTTATGCGCAAGTCGAAGTCATTTTTTAAGCCAGCTTGGACAAACATGCTCGGAAGACAATTGATACAGGGGAATAATAAGAATGAATTTGAAAGGAATTTGAAGCCAGAAACGGAAAGAGAGGAGGAAAGAATAAATGACTTGATGTAAAAAGAGCTAAGAGAACAAGGACCGTGGGTCAAACATAGCCCAACGAATAACAGGATATATGAAAAAAAGCTGAAGTTCTGAAAAAACAAACTTGGAAATTGGCTACGCCTTCAAGTGCGGTAGAACGGGACGACGTATAGCCAGAAGCCATAAGTAACGTTTTGACTGTATTTGTTACTTCGTGTTCGAGCATTGAAACCGAGGATAACCGCGACTTTCAACATTATATGGATCGGCAAGAGAATGAGCTAGAATTTTGATACGACTAGCAACAGCCTCATCCATCTTGTCTGGTATTCATGCGATGGGAAGTTTCGGAAAAGCTGGTATGATTCGGAATTTGGATTGAGTGGACGAAAGGAGAAGATTTGGGGAGGATAAATTTGTGCATGTTTTGAGCGATTGAAGTGAGCAGCGAGAGCAGAGAGAAATCCACCATTATGAATAGTATATGGTCGAGATGAACCATTCCTTCTTTCCCGTCATTTTCTTCCATACCCATACTGATTACTATTCCCAATTCATAGTACAGCGGGGCTGGATGCTTCTCTCATATGCGTGTTCGTACCAGCATCTCCATCAAATTCAACGTCATCCAAAGACATCCGTGGTCGGGTTCGTGAGCGAAGGGTTCTTATTCGAGACAGCGTCGAAGAGGAAGAAGAGTGTGTCGTAGTGCTTGTGCTGGCCCGAAGGTTTGAGTCTTCTCCCGATCCAGACTGAGAGGCGGACGAAAAGGCTCTCTTTCTGAGCGTATCCGTACTTCTTCTCTCCGGATCGCGCTCTCTGGGCTCAAGAGGCGCATTCCCTCTCTCTCTCTGTCAGCAATACTGCTTTGTCCAAGCCTTTCCCTCGTAGCCCTATCTCTCTCCTGCAAGTTCCTCAGACTGAGCGTCCCAGATCGGACTCTCACCGATCCCCCATTTGCGATAGTACCAGTGGATCCACTCAAATTACTACGTTCACCTTTGATTTCGACTTCATTACTTGACAGGGCCGTCGTCGGAACAGGTGTGGAGGGAGTGAGTATAGGTGCAGGTCCTGAGCCAAGACCAGAAATGGATCCGCGTATAGTAGTAATGGACGTATTAGAAAACTTGGGACGACGGCGGATTGAACCAGCACCTGATTCGGGACCGGTTGCAGAGTTTGATCGAATGAGCGAAGACGAGGCGGATGGCAGGGGAAATGCAGAATTATTTAATGGAACATCAATGTTGATACCGCTGTTGTCGGAATTATTGTTGTTGCCTTCCTTGAATAAAGACTCGGAGGGAAGGGATGGTAATGGTGGCGGAATTGCTAGCTGCCTTCTCGGTTGCAAAGTAGACGACGACGGCAGCGATTCGCGTGGTGCAGGCGTTGGCGAATCTTGTGCTTGAGCTTGCGCAAGCAAACTAAGCTGAGTTCGGGAGACTCCTGTATGCACGAGAGTTTTTTAAAAAAAGAAAATTGGATTAAGTTTTCACGAATAAAGACTCAATACAATCAAGTATTACCTTCATTCAAATCGACCCTTGACGAGTTTGCACTAGCACTGCCTGATCCAAACCTGAAATCGGTGGGAAGACCATCCCTCAAACGTGGCATGACTGTCCGCCGTAACGAAAGTCTATCAAGTGTCGTCCTTCGTTCCCTATCACGACGTGTATCACGAGCAGTTTCCTCGCCATCCTCCTCATTTTCGTCTTCCGGATCTCGACGGGCTCTCTCCCTATCTCTGCGTATAAAACTCAAAGAAGTAGAGGGTCGTGGGATATCCAGGAAGGCACGTTCATGTTTCAGAGTCTCGGCGGATGACGAATGAGCATGAGAGACATATCCTCCGACACCATCCATACTTCTTCTACCAGATATTCGTTCTCTATTTTCTCTTTCCTGTAAACGAGCAGCACTCAAACCCAATTCGGTACTTCTTCTTCCTCCTAGAGGCAGAGGTGGTGAACCAAGTTCCACACTACGTCGACCTTCTCCAGATGGGTGAGAAGGAAGAGAAATGCCTTCCATACCAGTACTCCGCCGGATAGGACGAACACGCAACGCGCCATCAAGACTATGTCGCGATCTGGCAGACCTTTGACCAGAGCTTGCACCAGTACCACCACTAATAACACTCCCTCCAACATCTGGCGATTCTGCACCTCTTTCTCTGTCTCTCTCTATTCCTAAGCTAGTTGTAGCAGCCGGAGCACCTCCATTCTTTTTTGCGACGTCTCTCAAGACCCTTCCAAATACAATTAAAAGAGCAGTAACCACTCTAACCAGATCGTCGCTAACCCTCAGGCCTTCTCTGTACTCTGCTCCAACGATGCGCCACATTTCACCAGCATCGACCTGGGCGGGTGCATCGCCGATTTCAGCTTCTACTTGTGATTCCAAAGCACGAGAAGTCAACGTTCGAAGCAGCTCATTCAATGTATGGGCAGATTGCACAAGGGTTGTTGCATGTGCCTGTAAGTCAGGAAATGTGGAAGATAATGTGGAAGACGGTGCAGAAGAGGAGGACGGTGGAAAGGGTTTGGATAAATGTGATTCGAATATTTGGAGAGCATCGAGTAAGAGGCGTGTGTGATCCGTTCCGGTATTAGGTGCTGACGAAGACGAAGAGTGTTGTTGTTGCTGTTGAGACGAAACGAAAGGCGAGGACCCTCGTCCAGGTCGATCAGATATTTGTGCCTCACTCAGTGGTGTGAACCGTAGTGTCGAAGGCGGCCTATCCCTTTCCCTATTTCTGTCCCCATCGAGAGAAGAGCGTAATGTTCTCCGCGAAGCAGTGACAGAAAGTGGTCTGTCATCCTCCCTATCTCTCTCAGCACTGTCGTGATAGATGGCCATACTGGTCGCGGCTCGAACGTGATTGTGAGGCTGGAAAGCATCCGCATCAAGTCTGACCGTAGAATACCTCGACGCCGGCGTTTCGCGATCACGACGTCGAGAAGGCGACATCGTCACCAACCCAACCGTCGCTGAAGTCGATCTAGAATCACCAACAATATTTTGATCTCGAATAGGGGTCTGATGTGCTGCTGCACCAGCTACAGTACTCCGCCTTACTAGTCCAGCCGCTCTGAGACTCTCGCCAACCACGCTCCTCTCTGAAGTTGCAAATCCCCTTGAACCACCTTCACCGCCGCGCTCTCTGGCCAAAGCACTCTCAGCACTGCCACTCTGTCTCACGGTCTGTCGCCTGCCTCCATACATCGCCGAAGATGTCGATTGAGTATCATCCACGCTCCGACGATCGTGTTCTGAACCCCTGCTATCCCCTAGGCTAAGTCTGTAGGATCTCTTGTTCTTTCTAGTTTCACGAAGTGTTGATGCTCTTGAATCACGGACCCGACGGGGGGAGAGGGGCGAAGAGGTCCTTTCTAATTGAGGATCGTCTATGGACTAATAATAGACATGTAAATTCGCAGAGACCTATAAAGAAATAGAGTTTGTCCTACCTTGTTATCGAGTCCACTGTAATCCGACATTCTGTCACTTCTGAACTCCCGAGGTAAAGGAGCACGAGCACGCCGGTTCGTCAAAGTTGAAGGTCCAGGTCCAGGAACGGGCGCTGGCGATGCTGGTTCCGGCAAATCTGCTTCATCGTCCCTTCCTCTTTCAAAAAGTGAAATAGTCCTTGACCGTCTTCCAGTTCCGACAATAGAAAACGACGTTGTTGGTTGCTTACGCGGGCTGTTTTCCCCAACTCTCACCGTACGTCGACCCGACGCAGGTGGTGTGGCATCATTATCGTTCTCAACACTGATATTTGTATTACTTTCCGATGATGAGCGTGCACGGCGGTCCGGTGTACGTGCCCTGACTTGCATCCGCGAAGATTGTCGGTCTCGATCTCTCTCCCGTTCGGTTTCAGACCCAGACAAAGGCTTTGAAGATGTGTTCAAGTCGCGATCAAGCGAAATGATAGCCTTAGTTAAATTCATTCAAAATCAATTAGAGGAATCAACGAAAATCAGCACATACCTTTCTCCCTGTTTCAGATCTTTCAGAATTTCGGGCTTGATGTCGGGCGGTATGATCTCCTTCCAGTTCTCCTTCCGATAATTCCGCCTCCACATTTTGTTCTTCTTCCCAGACTCGATCACGAGCTAAACCTAAAGAAGCTGAAAGACGATTCCCAAGCTTGTTGGCCTCCAAAGAAGAGGAAGAGCCGGACTTTTGAAGACCCGTGCCGACTCTCCTTAACGGTCTATCTTTATCTCTAACCCCGTCTCTATCTCTATCTCCATCTCCATCTCCAGCACTGCCTGTACTTCCCGCCGTTGTCGAGGGTGGTGATGGAAGTTGCGAATGCGACTGAGAGTGCGATGAAGAAGTGGATATTGAAAAAGCGGGTGATACTGATGATAGGGAATCAGAAGACAATGGGGATGTTACAGGTAACGGGGGGAGTGGCGATGAGAAGCCAGATGCTGAGGAGGCTGGGTGGAATCCAACCCCTCCGCTGCTGCCAATAAAGATAGCACTGGAAGGGCGACGGTCACGGCCTGTGGAAGTTGAAGATATTGCGGTATTTATTGGGGTTACAGGAGGTTTGCTCATTCGAACTTGAGCGACCTTGGTTGAATTAAGAGTGTGTTTTGTAGATATTCAGGTTCTGAGCGTGAAGCTTCAATCGTCGCGGCTTCCTTGCCTGGTATCTTAGTGGGTCGATTGTTCTGTGGTCTGTATAGATACACTTGGCCAAATGATTGTTGCGTTTGAGCGTTTACCAAGAACACCGATGATAATTGTACTGATTGTCGTGGATGTGAATTATTGAAATAGTACCAATAGCGTTACGGGCGTGTTCATAAGTTGGGTTTTTAGAAAGCGTCCAAAGAGGTGAATGTTTACAAAATCGAAATGAATCCAGTTAAAGGCTTGTGGTTCTCTAATGCAACCTTCCTTTTTCTGATCACCGTAACCTGTAAAAAATATCATATTAACATGTGTTGTGATCACGGAAAGGAGGTTCTGAAACCTCACAGCACCACCTCGAGCGTTATGAATGTTTGATCGTTTTTCTTTCGTTTGCGTTCGGTATCGTCGTACGGCACGTCAATGTCTTCTTGGTCAAGCTCGTAAGAAACCGTGAAAAGCTGATATGCACCAAAACACCAAAAACAAGACGCTACTCGTTAACCGAGGCAAAGCACCGCGACCGTGAAAGAATGAGTCTCGGAAACCCCGCGACCTCAGACAGTTGGTCTTTTATACTGCTCAACTACCTTGCAGTCAGAGCCCTGGCCAAACCTCGTGTCAAACTTCAGCCTTGGGGCTCAGTGGTGCCAGTAATTCAGCGTGTGAGGTGAATGTGATGGGCTTTTGTGGGAAAAGCCAGCAATTACAGGCGCGCGTTGCAAGTGCGTGCGCTGTTTGCGCCTGTTTGTCGGACGGTGTCATCAAACTAATTTACGAGTTGCGAGTTGTTCATCACCGTCGGAATGACATGTGCTTCAATCAATCTCCACAGAAGAAAATATTCGGAACAGTATCTTGGAGAATCCCGCATTTTTTGGAGGTTTACAAACGGAGAGCTTGACAAAACTGACATTACATATGTAGCGAGAAAGTAAGTAATAGAATACATGTCTTTTTTTTGGTTTTTCTTTTTTTTCCCCTTGGTTTTGGCAAAAAAATGGAAATGACTTGAAAATGACTTGAGAGATGATTTAATTCTCGGCGACTGGATTTTCGCTGGCAACAGCACCTTCCGTCTGTACTCCGCTCTCGTCAACGTTAGCGCCACTGGCGAGCTGGGCCTCAGGCTGTTCCGTCTTCTGCTCCTTGCTGTTCTTTTCTTCCGCCTCCAGCATCTTTCTCACAAACTTGGCGTGTTCGCTAAAGTTAATGGTGGAGCTGCATGTGTCTTTCACAACTCCGTCAGCTGTGATGAAGTATGTCACTCGACCTAAGAAAAAAAGGTACGGATATTAGATCAGAAGAAACAAGTCTGAGCACGGGAAAGTGGGCGGAAAGGAGTTGGCCGACAAGACGAGGAAGAATCATAAGAACTTTACGTGATTCTTTTCGCTGACCTCCTTTTAATCCGGATTCCATCAATATTTACCTTCACTCATACCCAGAAAACTTTTTTTTACATCGTATGCTTTACGAGCAACACCAGCTTCGTCACTCAAGACAGGATAGGGAAGTCCATTTTGGTCAACAAATTTCTTCTGCTTTGACACGGCGTCACCGCTTATGCCAACGACTTGAACGCGAGAACGCTGAAATACTTCGGACCCTTAAAGAATAACACGCCAATAGTGTCAAGGCTTGTCGTACGCAAGGCATTGCAGCTTACCTTTCATTACATCCCGAAACGCACAAGCCTCTTTCGTACATCCCAATGAACCTGTTACATCAAGGTAAGCATCTGGAGCAGTTCAGGCCGAGGGATGGCGACTGAGTGGGTGGACATCATTGCGTAAAGTACTTTCGGGGCCAAGCCAAAGCATTGGAACCCGTAACCAGACACAAGCAAAAAATAGAATAGCCATACATAAATTAGATTACTCACCGGACGCGGGATAAAAGAACACGGCGAGGGGCGTGCCAGTGGTACCGGGTTCAATAGTAACTTGCTCCCCGTCCTGGTTAGGAAGTGTTATGGGGGGTGCTTTCTTGCCTACGAGAGGATGTGGCGACATTGCGACAGTAAAGATGTGGTAGCAGATGATAAAATGATTCAAGCGCGGTTAAACCTGTGTCTGTGAATCTCTCTACAAATTGAAGCTGAGTCACCAGGGATGATGGTACCACAGCGAGTATAAGCGTATTGTACTGCCCCTGAGAGAATTTAAGGATGTCAAGACTTTGAAAGACTTGAAATGTATGTGAACGAAAGGGCTGTGGCTGAAAGTGGGAAGGAGATGTTTATGAAGTATGTAATTCTCTCAAAAGGGGGCGGCGACTCCTCTTCATGTGCCAGGAGCTTCCTTCCCCCTACCAACAGTCACGCGTCTGGCAACATCCAGATCGTGAGAGACGTTGGTGAAGGCTTCGGTTTTTGTTATTCGAAGTGAAAGTGTGGAACAGAAAGTAGTAGTAATCATACTGAAACATACGCCCGGGACTTCAAATGTGGCTTGGGACAAATCTAGTGCTCTCGCTTGAAGCACCCTGGGGAAGTCACAAGGTTTCTCACCAGTTATGATTGGGTTAATCAAGGTACGAACAAACTTTAAATAAGTCAATTTCCTGCCTTCAAAGAAGCTTCACATCCCATATCTCACGCCGACCGTTCTTTCTTCCACTCATCGAGCCAATATTTCACAAACTCCACTTCTTCTCTTTGAATCTTCTGAATGATCTCCGGCTCAGCAGAGCGGTCGGCTAGCCCATTCTGATCCCAGTGGTGTACAGCCTCTAAACGCAGGTATTGAACAGTCAGAAGGGTTCATGTACCGGACACCATTCTCTTACTTGGAATCAGCTTGAATGGTCGATCAAGAGTATCCTCCCTAGCCGAAGCATAATCACTATGTGGGCATGCAGGTCTCCATGGATCATCTAAGGTATACGTGGAAAGGTCACATATGTTCGCAATAATAATAAGCGAGCAACTCACATTCACCGTCAATAAAGGCAATCTTGTCCATAGCAAGATCGAAATCGCCTAAAGCATTCACGGCGGTCACGTTTGGCCAGTTGGGAACACTAAAGTATTCGCCCGGAGGATACGCCTGTTTTAATCGCAATGAATTCTGTAACATCTAAAGAATAAATATCCTCACTTACAAGCCTGCAGATCCTGGCTGTATAATCTAAAGTGATCTTTCGTGACAACAAAGAGGGATGCCCATCAGGCGCAGCATGCTAAACAAAGCACAGTTCCTTAGCGCATGTATGTAGAACTAATTCTGCGAGGAATAAATTACTTGGAAAAAGCCCCATTCTGCGCATCACCCTTAATAATGAAGATGACGAGGAAATAATAAGGATATTAACGAACCTGTGCATACTTGAAATGACCAAGCCTTCCACATCGTGGACGATGTATCCAAAAATTGTTCAGGGTCATTGGTTCCGAAACACTTTAAATCGTGTTAGTTTAACTGTGCTTATTCTATACTTGTAGGTTCAGTATACCTCTTCGACGGTTTTGTTTTCAGAGCAGCGACTGACAACCGTCTATCATGCAATAAGCGAGTCTCGATCACAAAACTGGTTGAACAAATGGGAAGACTCACGTCCTTGACATACTTTGCATACGAGAACAAAGAACCGTGGACCTGTATGCTTTGAGAAAGAAGACTCTCGTCAGCTCCCGCATGCAAATCAGACTCGGCGTTCTCGTTTCCTGCTTGCTCAAGAGCAATCAATTCTCGGATGCTAAGCATTTTGGTATCATCTAATCCCCAGATAGAAGGTTTTCGTGCGGTAAGAGCGTCGCAAAATTCGCCAAATACTGTGTCATTGATGGCAGGGTCCCAGTTCATGCTTTGCCAGGAAGCCATGGGAGCCTATCATGAAAAAAAATCCAGTTATAAGCAAATAACTGAACATTGAGATAAACCTACGATCAAAACACTTCCGAAATCTCCGTCGTCACGTAGTCCTTCCAGACCAAACAGATGTTTAACCCATTTCCGGGTGAATGCACTGAAATCAAGCAACCAGTCAACCGTTTTGACGGTATTCTCAATAGCATCCCGACACGCCACAGGAGTGTAATTTCGTATGAGATCATAATATTCCCAATAGGACACGGATGCATGGACAACCGCACTTGAAGCTATAGAGCCGGCTATGATGTCCGGATAAAGCACGCGCATGTGGGCAGCACGTGCACCAGCATAGGACCCCTGAAAGAATGGTCATGAGAGTCTTTTCTTCCATTAGATTTGAAGTAAAAGTACGCCATAATAGATCCACGGTCGGATTTCAGCAGACACACTGTCACCATCTGGTATACCAGCAATTTTGACGTTTCGCATAAAGTTCGCAGAATCAGCAGCAGACTGATAGTTATTCAAGAAGCTACGGATAAATAGGGAGTTATCCAGACAAACGTCGCGTCGTGTGACGAAGCACGTACCGTAAAGTGTCGGTGGTGAATTTTTCAAATGGCAAAGACGTTCCTGGAGAACAGTAAGCAAAAAGCAAGGTAGTAAAAATTAGGATGATGTCAAGACTTGCCGTAATACCTGTGCTCCAAAACAATCCCAATACCATTTGTCGCGTTCGCCAAAATATCTATAATACCGGTATCAAGAACAGGTAGCCGGTACTCGCCGGTTATCTCTCCTCCATCTTCCACAATTACAGGGCCTCCGGGACGATAGTATCGAGTATTAACCCAATAACGTTGCTGGAATGTTCCAAAGGAAGGATCGTCATGGTCAATCGGCTGTTCGAAATAGCGAGGAACGAATTCAAGAATTGACAAAGGACTCTGATGCCTATGAAAACACGAAATAATAGGCACCCATAAGGAAGTGAATCGGTGAAGAATGAACGTACGCATTAGTATTAAAGCTGTCCGGACTATTGCTATCTTTCTTGCTCAATTCTTCGTCCAATAATGCCATTTTCAGTGCAGCTGGGCCAGCGTGAACCGCACGGCGAATATTCCATTGCGAAAGGACTTCATTGGAAGGAGACGATAAAGCTTGAGAAGATAAACAGCTTATGCTGCCTAACACCAGAAAGAGCAAATTCGTGCTCCAGTGCATGATAAGAGAAACAAGAGCTTTATCGAGCCCGAGTGTGGGTTTCTCTCGGCCACTCCATGCCGCCTGCCATATATTGTTCCTGCGCTTATCTGCTGGTTCAACTAGTGTCAGGTAATTTGCCGCCTTTCGTCTTCCGTCGCATTCAGATACTACATATGACATATATATTGTATACACAAATGAAATGCTGGTAAAATATAATAGTACAATATATCCCACATTATTTATTTTCGCATGGTATTTTTCATCCTCTGTGCGACGCCTCGAATCATTTTCAAATAAAATAAAGACTCCTCTTCTTCATCGTCGATCGGGGCATACTGTTCCCACCAAAAGCGAGATGCTGTTAACATTTTTAAGTAGACTAGTTGAGATTCCGAACGTTCCTCGTATCCCTGCTTGGTCGCACTATATGCATATAGGCCAAATTCTAGTTCTTTCGAAAAAGCAGCTATCGCATTCGACCTGGTTCAAACACATTTGTTGACATCATGAAAAAATGAAAGCTAATTCAATGACTTACTTCAACCTCTCACAAACATCTTCAGAGTCAAGTAATTCTTTAAGTAATCCCTCATCCAATATTCTAAAGACACCTTGCAAGGTTTTTCTTATGGACGCAAATACTTTCAATCTCGTGGCAGACTGCATTGCAAGTCGGTCTAGGTCGCAAAGCCGAAACGAAAACGGACGACTCACCGGAACTTTCTGCGAGTACGACGCTTCTAACTCAACTTCCTCGTCTGACTCGGAAGCCTGTTCCAGTAAAGGTGCTGGGGTCGAGGTTAGTGTTTCGTGCTATTTGTGATACCAGAAATTAAGAGTCTACATGATTTGCGCTCGATAGGCAATTTTTCTATGGCCCTATATGCATCTTCTTCAACCACGTCCTCTTCAGCGGGCTCGTCCTGCTGCATTGGCTCAGAGCTGTCGTCAATCACAATGACTTCATTCTCATCCTCGGAAGCTTTGGTGTCACATTGTTCAGGTAGATCAATGGCATCAATGGATGGTGTAATGTCTTTAAACGGTGTCTTGAAAGGCTTTTTCAATGTATCAGCCAGTCGTATTGTCGGCAATGGTCCTTTCAACTTAGGTCCTAGCTTTGGTTTTTTCAATAACACTCGATCTTGGAGTGCAGGTCTCTTTTCTCCAACTACCCGGAATCATGAGAAAAATTCTGCCAGAAAACGAATAATCTATACCTTGTTTCTGTTTCTTGGGAAGGAAACCATCGTTCATAGGCGGCCCCTTGTTCCGAACCGCAGAACAATCATCCATGTCCAGGTCAATCGGCTCTTCAGACGGTCCCGACATCAGCGCACTTAAAAGTTCGGCACTCGACAACTCCTGATGTCGTTCCCTCGTTTTTTCTGGGTACTTACAAACCTAATAGTCACTACAGGTGAGTGAGTTACTTGGAGTTTAAGGAATCTATCCGTACATCACACATGTTGTTGCAATATTCCGATGTGTCGCTGGCATCAACAGCCTCGCCAAAATATTTACAAATAGACTAAGAAAAGCGTAAACAGTCGAGTGATAAAGATGGTTCGAATGACAACTCACGACGTGTCTGCATGCGGACGTCGACTCAGCCAGATTGAGCAACTTGATAGCAATAATTCATAACCGTCGTGATGCAATTACCCTATAAACGTACCGAGGTAAAGCTGTCCAGCGTTCTCTGTGTTGGTTCGGGTCCGTCGTGCAAAAGAGCTTTTACTTGTCGAGATTTAAAACTGCTGGCCACGAGTTTTTTGACCTTCAAAGCATCCTCCCGAGCTTGTAAATTATCAGCAAAGTACATAATTGATTATCATTGTACACTCACAGTAATACAAAATACATCTTGCAGGCTGGGAGGGTGTTAGTTGGCCCATGGTTTACTATTCACTCAAAACACTCTTCAAAAACCTACTGAGCCATCACGACCAGCACGACCTGATTTATTGTAAGGACCAGGAAAACGGATTTGGGACCCAAAAGGCTTACCCGTCTCCTGATAATAGCCTGTCATATAATATTGAGCGTCAATTAAAATTACTTTGCCAGGTGATACCATAATGCATACCTTCTAAGCTCTTGGGCAGATCGAAATGTATTACATATCTTTCAAAATTTCAATCCTGAGTTCAAACTCAGGTTTAATCACTCTTACCGCACATCGCTTTTGTCGATACCACATCCGAAAGCAATCGTAGCCACAACCTACATGAAATTACATAGACGGTAACTGAAGTTTAAAAAGACTACGTACCACATCAACTCCTCCCTCATATTCCGAGCTACCTTGTTGCCATTGTTCCATAGTCCTATCCAACACCGCTGGTCTACAAACATATTAGTTCGACGAAATTCGGAAGAACTAAAACGTAAATTACTTGAGGCCTTTATGGTAAGGGCGGGCGTTGATACCTTTTCCGCGCAAAAATGAGGCAAGTTCATTGCACATGTTTCTCAGTCTACAATAAATAATCCCACAGGAGGGTTTACCCCGACGCTTATGTAGAGTAGAAATAAAATCTCGTATATCATCCATTTGTTTTCCATATGACGAACCCGAGAGATATCGGACCTGTTGAATAATTAAGCGGCGCTGCATACGAAAACACCTATTACTTGATGAATGTCACCTCGTAAAATAAATTGGGGCGATTAAAAGGATGAATGGCGTGAAATGTATTTTCAGGCGACATTTTCAGAGATTGGACTATATCATTCTGCACACTAGCCGAAACTGTTAGTAATATGAAATCATTATAATAAACAAACCTACTGCGCTGTGGCACTGGCGGTCAAAGCCATTATAGGCACATCCGGGTATCGATCTCGGAAAGTACCAAGCCGTCGATACTCAGTTCGGAAGTCATGACCCCACTCCTAAAGCGTGTAAATGAGAATTTAAATATTGAAAGAGGACATTAGTTGAACTTGCAGATATGCAATGTGCCTGAGTCATGGATTAGATATGAAACGACCATGTTGTGAACGCACATACTTCGTCTACGACCAACCGGTTCAGCTGATTGTTCTCGTGAACAGCATCCAACAGGTCAGCAAATTCCGGAGTACATAATTTTTCGGGCGTAACTTTGAAGAGGTATTGGGTGATAATTTTCCAAGACATGGTACATAGTTACCGTAAAGCAAGCGATAGGTAGGGTACCCAGAACGCAAATCATCCGCAACCTACGAGAGCTCAGATCGCATATATTCGATATTATATGTACGATATACCCTTTGCTTTTCTTCGGGAGTATTTTCTGACGTCAAAGCCACGACTTGAACGCGCAAGCTCGTAAGTTTAGAGACCTCTACAGAGTATTAACATAATCGTTAATTCCTCCTTCACTGAATCCACTGCTCACGATTTTTTATCAAAGCTACAAGTTACGATGAGTATTTTATTTATATTTTGAATAATACGAACTTACCCAGAAGAGGAGATATCACAATAGTAACGCCTTGCTGTATTCTTATCAGCAAGAAGTGTAGTAGAAAAAGATGTATCACCTACTTCTACTGCAATGGCTGGAATCTGAAAACATAAACTCTATAGTAAACGCAATTAGTCACGATGATGCCGATAACGAAGGAATAAACAACCTTTCCCAGTCCCGTAGGAGCAATAACTAGAACGTCTTTTGCTTTCGCCCGCAATATGGAATAAATATTAACTCCGTTAGCTGTTGTTCTGAGAAACTCACATGATACAGCGGCTTCTATAATGTCCTTCTGTTTTCCTTTATACTCAGGATGCCCGAAAACTATGCCCATAAGTAAGAGCAATAGGAGTCAATTGTGCACAGTGACATACCTTTATTAAGAACCCTGACATTGACAAACTTCCGTTTAATACGTTGCATTTATAAAGTTGAATTAGACACTCGCTTGTGGCATTGTTGTACAATTTCTTCTGTACTCAGTCGGTTTGAGGTTTTTCTTTTCTTTTCCTTTACGTCGCCGACTTGTCGCACTGCCACTCAATTTTTCAGCATGAGAACCCAAGAACTGTTTCTGTCGCTTTCATCAATATCAATTTCCATGAGTCAAATAAAAGCAGAAGTAGTATGGATGAGATAATAAGGTGTTGTCTGAAAAGTTGAAGGACAGAACGCCGTTAAACGCGAAAATGGCGCGCGTCGCGACCACGCGTCACGCATTTTACGTAACACGCGTTCAGCTCCGGTCCCGATTTGGTCCCGATCATCCAAGGGCTGTCGTCTGTCGAGTGCGAATCGCGATGCGCTTTATCGTTTGACATCCTCAGGCTATGAGACGGTGTCTCCATGACCTGTGGTTTTACAATATTTCACTTTAGTCATATGGCCGATGCCTGGTCTCCATTCCATTGTTTGTTTGAAGGCCGTCGGCGTTGAGACAGGGGAGACGGTTCCTTGTCCGATGGCACGAATCACCCTTCCAACAACTGGTGACAAGCCTACATTGCGCAGGAGACTCCCTTCCACGAAGAATAAGGCATCGACATTTATGCCGTCACGAGAGAAGCTTTTAACGAACTTGAAGCCTACCATTCTTGCATACTTGCTGATGGCTTCGGCCTCTCTCGAGATTCCGTGCTCTACAGTTAAAGCCACATCCTCGGACGTTAATTCGCCTGCTGCTATTGAACCGATGTCAGATAGGTGGAACTCAATCATCTGAACTTCAAAAATGGTGAACCTCTTCAGCATTTATACGTACCACAGCTACCAATCCGATCCCGAGATTCCTTTCAATACTCCCAAACAGAGTTGGCAAACTGAATGGACCAACAGTGCTGACGCTTGGGGACATATTCGGAAGGCCATAATCGGCGTTGTATGTGCATAACGCCTTCGTCGACGCCGATACCAGTGCATACCTGTATTGTCAATATGCGCAGAATAACACGGAGCAGACTCATATTATGTCTCTGCACGGCTATAAGAAGTGAATGGATATCTCAGATTCGTGAAACCAGGCGCGAGCGAATCCAGGCATCCAGTCCGATAAGAGAGGCACACGTGTCTGCGTTCGTGCGGTCGAGAACAAGAATAGAGTTCAGTTCCGTTGATGCAGCGCATCTTGGATATCAAGTGTCGGTCGATCTGGAAGGCGTTCAGGTTAGGATGGTGACCTGTACTTGACTGATTATGAGCTGATTGGCAAACTTCTCTGTGCAGGGCTCAAGGTTCACGGCGATGGTAAAACCACGAGTTATGAACATATTCTTTCTACAATGATTTTATTGATAAGATAGGGCGTACGTGTATATAGACAAAATTAAAGGGGAGACACTTACAGGTGGGAGGAAAACAACAATTTAAAAAAGAGAGACCCGTAAAACCTGATGTTAGTGAAAAGCGTTACTAAGATATGATGTTAGGTGAAAGTTGCGTTACTTAGTTTCATGAGCGTCGACTGATCCATCCTCTGCTGTATGAAAAGATTCGAAGTATCAGTATCTTGATCAGAATCTTGCGAGAAAGTGAGAAATTGATGCAGCAATCACGACTCAAGTACGCTCACCGCAGGATACATCACCTGATTCGGGTTGAATAGGACATATTAAAGGAAGACCTAAAATATGAGCGGCTTCATCACTTTCTGGATCGATATTCAACAAAGCATGAGCACGCTGAATAAACTCGAAACCTTCAGCATCGATATCAAACACAATGAGTGTTCGACGAATCTGAACTCTGAATGATTTTGAATCGAAACCGAGGGCGTCCATATCAGAACAATATAGCCTCTCGGACCCTGAAGGATCAAGAGACCAGTATATATCCAGTGTTTCATCGTGTACCGCTGGTTTCGAAATAAAGAAATATAACTCCTTATACTGAGACGCCCAACCAAACACCTGATCCTAGAAGGAATCTGGATTTGCCACGAGAATCCAGTTACTACGGTGACATGTTTGAATATGGCAATCGCAGAATAGCGGAATTGACATACCAACACAAACCGTACTAGAGTCGTGTATTCCACCACTTCTTGCATGTAAGCAGCCAATTTGACTGACATATGCATAAGCCAATCGTTCCCAGGCAGCACGATCCGAATATAGAAGATCACTTTCAACACCACTGTTTGGAGAACGTCGGTAATCAAAATTCCCAATGTATCTACAGGAAGGCGAATTCTGAAAACATTCAAGTTGATATTCAGTGCCACTACATAACGGGAAATATGCCATACCTGAAATGTTTACCACAGTCTCGATAGTCAATGTTGTATGCAGTACTTCATCACGAACAAACGAGTCCAATAATGATGGTTCTTCGCATGGAAAAAACCCTAATATAGCTGCATTCGAGGTGTCAAGTGGATTGTTGTGTTCATCGATACCATCAACTAATAGAATGTCACCAGCGTTGACAGGATATGCTGGTGTGGAGACGTCCTTCCATATGAAGACAGATATGGCACCATAAATATCCGATAAGAAAGAGGATCCGAAGGAACATTCGACGTTTGAGACAAACTCAGCATGTCTACTCTTTCCATGATCTTGGCCGACTCCTCTTGGGATATATTGCTAATAAGACCCCCACTGATAAGCAGGAACGTCTTGTAGAATATTCGGTGACCATTCCTGATATTGAAGAATGAATTCATGGTAATCTTTTCAGGTATTTAAAAATAGAAAAAAATTGAACTAACAAATACGACAAGCCCGCATCCGTCTAGAAGGTTTACATAACAAGAGGCCAGATATCCATCGTCACGACCTTTGAAACCGATAAACGAGCAGGAGAATGGCAGATCCCGCCAAGATAAAATGGCATGGTGAGATACACAGGTTTCCAAGTATTGTAACCCTTCCTGTAAATACAGAGCGGACGGTGAAATACAAACAAGTGGGGTCGTGGTCGATTCAAGCTCACATCAAAAGACACCTCCTGAGATGTATTTGAAGAAGAAATTTCATCAAATATTGTGGCGGCTCACTGCATGGTACCTGTTTATGTACCGACCCAATACATCGTTAAATCTTGAGTCGAATTGAGAAGGTGGAATACACCACGCTAGATACGTATAATGGTAAGTTTTGATTTTGGCTTCGTGTAGTGGTGTAAACGAACAATTGTGAAAGACAAGGCCACGGCATTCGTTGGACGTTATTGATCCGAATAGCTGCATCATGTTTGGGTGACTTGTGTTATGATTGAGCTACCGTTCGTAATTATTTCATAAAAGACGAGTGTATTACCGATATCGCGAATACCACTCCTTTTCTGCTTTAAATTTCTGTTGAAGGTATAAGATTATAGGGAGAAGTAACGGTATTTTTCCTACTACGCACGGAAGTAGCATCCCGACCTTTATAGACACGGACCATCCGTGTTTGACTCTCTTGTTTCCATCGGACTTCCCAGTGTTCAACATCTCCATTTGAGCTATTTTTAAGTACGTTTAGATCACCTAGTCTGATTTTTTCGAACTGGCTATTTTCAGAAGATTTCAGAACGCAAACGACTAATCCAACTTACATCTGAGTCATCTGTGCTGTTTTGCCGCACGGCCCCTCTGAGCTAAATATGGGACTAAAATGAAACCAAAATCTGCATGAAATATATTCGTACGCACCATAAGATTGATCCGACACTCATCTATCTGACTTTGATAACGTGCCAATGATTCCTTTTCACGATCAGCTGCGAAATATTTCCGATGGAGTTTTAATTTATATGATTTATTGAATGACTCGAGATTATTTGAGATGTCTTGTAAGCATCTGTTCAAGTGGATTCAGACTGGCAAGTATCTTTATATGAGCAGAATTGCATACAGGTAAAAGTCTTCACAACCTTTCTCAAAGCTGTTGAATGAGTCTGACGCGGCTTCATGATCCTTTTTGGTCTCATGAAGTATTTGGAGAATAGTTGTGACTTTAATTGTCAGAGTCTTATAATCGTCTTGGTTTTGTTGCATTTGCTAATTTTCTATTAGCATTTACAAGTTGGGATCTAATGCAAATGACTGACTCACTTGGATAGGCTTTAGCAGAGCCTTGACTAGGTCCGCTGCGCCCTTTAGATATGGGAATGGTAGGAGACCCCCCACCGCACCAGCCAATTCAGCGACTCGGAAAGCATTAGATATCCAGTCCGTTTCTTTTTGCAGAACTGATACTGTGGTTGAAGTTGATGCCTCAGGCTCCTTCTGGGAACTAGCAGATCTTTTCTTTCGAAAAACCATACTTGGAGACAAATTGAGTGGTGTGAAGTGACTCAGTTGCACCGGCTATGTGATATATCGATCTACATCGCTATTTTATAAGTAAAATGCGCGCTTTTCCTATGCCTGTCAGGAAGCTTCATGCATCGCCTCTGGGAACAGCAGTCAACGTCGTCCAATTATTTGTTCTAGGGGATCTGCAATTATTCGTGATGAGGTTTGTGTCCACAATCTTCGTTTGTTCTAGTAAATACTGATAGGTTCGTCGGGCAGTGTGTGGGTCGTCCAATTAAATCCATATCTTATGCGAATGGGACATCTGAGAAATAGAGCTTTGGATCCCCATATCAATCAGGTCATATTTATGGCCAGCTTATGCTTACCACCCGACGGATAGTGAGGCGACAAAGTCGTTCACCTGGCACGCCAGCACGGCTATTCCAGATTTACGGAAAGATAATTATTAAGAGATGTCATACTAACCCACCGCATCTTATGGTACACGACTTTGACCCAAGAGAAAATTTAGGACAAGAAAGAACGAGTCAAAAATAAAATAAGATACGTAGCCACTTTCGTGCTCTAAGGAACGGGCTGTCGTCTTAAGGAGAGGTAGGAACTCTTCCACCTTCGGCGACCCCTTCAGCTTCGGGATCAACTTCATCTTCCTCTCTTTCAACATCAACATCGACAAGCCCGATACCAACTCGTCCGTCTCCGTGCAAACCACCACGCCTTTCTCGTTCTTCGCGTTCTTCTCGCTCAATCTCATCGCGCATTGCAAGAACGTCGTTTTCCACTTTACTGGGCGCTTTGTCAATTGCAGCCTCAGCCAAAGGAACACGAGCACGATGAGATAACTGTGAAAGATGTGCAGAACGCTTTGGAGGGCGCTTCAGACGGCGACGAGCCACCATTACAGGCACCGAAGACTTTTGGATAAGATAGTGGGATGTCGATCCGAGCAGTATCCTAAATCATAAACGAATGAGGATCTATTGAACTATATAATCAGATATTCGTACCCTTTGATTTTGCTCAAACCACGAGAACCAACAATTAGCATCGTTGGAGCAATAAACTCGATAAGATCTTAAGGATGAAATGGTTAATAATATTTTCAAAAAAAATATATGATTTTACCTAATAATAAATGTCGACTGTCCTTAGCATGCCAAGCTTGGCACACGACGGTCACGTTCAAGCGAGTGCGTTGAATCAGACTGGTAACCTGGCGGACCAAAAGATAAGCCAGCATCTGGCGCTGTTGAATGGAGTGTCAGAGTATATGCAGAATGTAATTAATAAATATTTTAGCTTACTTCCTGTTGATTTCTTAATCTCAAGGTTCTATCGACGTTACTTCCCTCGGCCGGATCGACTGGATAGGCAGTGCTATTAGGATCATTTGTTGATGAATCAGTGCAATAACAACGCACCCTTGTTATCACCTTCGGCAACTGTTACGACAATCATTTCATCACCATCTCTCATCACAGTTCCGATACACCATTCTACGGCATACTTGCTCTCGACACTCAGATCACTTGCCACGACGTAACGCTTTGGATCACGGTTGTTCTCTGCTAACGTGGCAACTGGCTCCCCATTTGTGAGACGGATGGTACAGCGGTCACGTTGAAAGACGGGACGAGAAGTAGAAAGGGGGAGGTGGTCAACTCTTGTTGTGGGTTTTCGGCGTGTAGATACAGATGCACCTCGGCGAGGGGTGTTTAAGCCATGTAGTGTACTGGGAAATAGGGGTTCGGCTGGTACAACGACGTTAACACCTTCTCCCAAAGGGTCTATATCGGGCTCTTCAACACTAGCGGCATCAGTTAATGGAGTGGTTAGAGAGTTCATATTGGTGTTTCTGTTAGTCATTTGGTCGAAAAGGTCTTCCAAATCTGATATAGAATCGCCTTCATCCTCGGACAACGAAGCGGTTTCAGAAGCGTCGCCTTCACTGGCGGAGTCATCGTTGATTGTGAATGCGCTGTTCCTTGGGGCGCGCTTAGAGGCGAGGGAGTCGGTGTCAGACTCCACATCTGAGATTGGAAGAGCTTCCACGCGCGGTGAAGGATCTCGTCGGCGGCGTCGAAAAATAAAAGGGGATACGCTTCGTGTGCGTGATTGTGAATTTGATGAACGGTAGTCAGATGAGTCGGCTGTGGAAGGGCGGTTCGTCGAGGAGCTACGACCGCGGCGTCGGCCTCTGTGGTCTCCGTTGGTGTCTTTATCTTTGTCGCCACTACTTTTGCCTCCTAGTGAAATGGAAGAAAAGTTCGAGAGGCTGCCCATCATGTTAGAGAATGTGTTTCTGCTGAAAGACCCTCGTATAGAACTGCCGCTACTTTTGACCTGGTCACTTGAAGAAGTGCGGCTGAGCCCATTGGTTGAGCTAAATAAACCCTGCTCATAAGAATCATAACGGGTTAGCGGAGCACCAGAATCAGAAAATGAATAAAGAAGAGAATCTCTGCGAGCCCAGGCGCTCGGTGGAGCAGGAGGGGGAGACGCAGAAGTGTGCGAGAGCCTGCCAGCTAATGAGGCCCAACTCGAACGAAATGACGAGCGACGAGACGTGGGAGATGAAGCAGGAGATTGGTCCATACTAGATTGAACACTGTCAAAATGGAAGAAACAATAGAAAGAGAGGCAAAGATTATATATACATACCCTGAAGACTGTTACTGGCCGGCTGACCAAATGAAACAGGTCAAAAACAAAGAGGTGTCAAAGGATCGAGATAAACTTTTTTCTATACTCACGGAAGGCTAACAAGAAAAAAAAAGAATTAATTATTATTATTTAGCGGGTTGTACAATGTATTGAACTTACAGTGTCTCCGTTGCTGCCAAGGGCCATCTCAGTTAAAGGAAGAAAAGGAACTGGTCGCTTACTTTATCAACCTGCCTCCTTGGCATCATGGAGCAACGGCTGTTCTCTTTCAAAATCCTTTGCTCGGATAACTTTGGATTATCAAAATGTGTAAAAACTCGACTCCTAAACCAAACTCTCCATAAATGTGCGTGCGGAGTGCTCATTTCATCTTGAAATCTATACGGCAACCACACGTATACATTCAAAGCTTGTCTATATTCGCTTAAACCATTTCAATTGAATGGATTTTAGGGTTCACGGCGTATCATGAACGTGATCAACTCTTCACGGATTCTACAGCAGGAGCTATGGGCTACTAATGTACATAGTTACGGACTGTTACGGGTTATGCATTATGCACAATCTGCCAGCGAAGTTCATTTAATACGTCCGCCAAGGGGTACAAGTACAGAGACGGGGGTCGGCATCTTCCATCTCAAAACTGGTCAAAGCACATTCCTTTCGAACGTGCATATCTGGAGAAAGACATAGATTGCTTTGAATCGCCTCAAATCGTTTGTGCGCGTCTCGATTTTCTCGCGAATCCAATGCACCAATCCTGCACTCCCTACTTCTTGGCGTTAAAAGTATCGAGGGGCAATGGGAATCGCGTTTATGCAAAATTGGCGGTCGTTTTCGGGACGAGAACACTAGTCAGTTACCTTGCAAAGGATTGTGGTTCGGTGCAACGGGCATCCTTCAATCCGTCTCTTCAGCTGACTAAGATGACAATCTCGACAGATGTTGTGACAGCACAGTCACCGCACACGGCTTAAGTGTCCTCGGACCTGCGCGCTTTCCGCTCAAACTTGGTTTATATCAACACTTCACACTCACTGCTCAAAACCTATACTTCTAGAATGTTACAGAGGCTAACCTTCAATCTGGGTGGTATGTGATCAGGTTTTGTGTTAGCTTTCACTCCTGACAATGTCTTCAAGCTGGTCGCCGATGCTTTTCTCAATCAGCCCTCCGTCTCGGTTACGAGGATACCATCGCAAACCTTCGCATTCATAAGGATACCAAGGTTCTATGTCAAGGTTTCACCGGAAAAACCGTTAGTCATGACTCTGTCCCGAAGCACTTAATCCAGTAATATTCCTGACCGCCCAGGGTACATTTCACGTCCGCGAGGCACTCGCTTACGGAACTAAGATGGTCGGTGGAGTCTCTCCAAATAAAGCTGGGCAAACCCATCTTGGGCTTCCGGTATTTGGGACCGTTAGAGAGGTAATCTTCGTCCTCCGCAAGTTTTCCGACCTACATTGCTTGTCAGGCTGTCCGAGAAACCAAACCTGATGCAACTGTTCTCTACGTACCCCCACCAACTGCTGCAGATGCTATCATAGAAGCCATAGAGAACGAAATCGGGCTGATAGTTTGCATTACAGAAGGTATTCCTCAGGCCGACGAAGTTCGAGTATGTATCACATTTCTCCTTACACTGCGGGTGTTTTCCTGATAAAAAAAAAGGTTGCTCAAGCTCTTAGAAGTCAATCAAAATCACGACTTGTTGGTCCCAATTGCCCCGGAATTATCAATCCACTAGGGTGTAAAATGGGTATTCAACCTGGACACATCCATAAACCAGGAAAAATCGGTCCGTATTCTTCATACTACTCATCCAAACCGGTTCATGACCGGATATATAGGAATTGTTTCTCGTTCTGGCACTTTGACATACGAAGCCGTAGCTCAAACCACTCAGGTTGGTTTGGGTCAGTCGTTGTGCGTAGGAATTGGTGGAGATCCATTCCCGGGAACCACGCATATCGATGTATTGAAGGTCTTCTTAGAAGATCCAGCTACTGAAGGTAAGCGTTGCATTTGTACACACACGCTCTTACATATATGGATAAATTTCTTTTTTAATCCGTAGGTATTGTCTTAATCGGTGAAATTGGGGGTTCCATGGAAGAAACAGCTGCCGAATATCTGGAGCAGTTTAACAAGACCAGGCCAAACCCTAAACCTGTTGTATCCTTCATTGCCGGACGAACTGCACCTCCTGGGAGACGTATGGGACACGCCGGTGCCATTATTGCCGGAGGAAAAGGTAGATCATAAATGAACATGACCATTCAATTTTTCTGATCTCGCAATGCTTAGGTGCTGCCTCGGATAAAGTAGCTGCTCTTCAAAAAGCGGGTGCAATCGTCGCTGACAGTCCCGCCCAAATCGGACCCCTCTTACTTAAAGTAAAGATCTCCTCGACTTTCTAGTCATTTTTTTTTCTCACGTTCAACTTTTCTCAGGCAATGCAAGATGCTGGTCTTGCATAATCGTAGATACACTCGAGCAATTACAAGCACTGGTAGAAAACTTGGCCGTAATAAATACCCTCTTATTACATAATCCACTTTCCATGTCTTCCTCATCGCCGACCTTCAAAGCGGCGGCTGATTATTTATCTAATGCATCTCATCTTTCGAAAGTCTCGAACAATGTCAAATTAGAGGTGCTATTGAATGTCAACCTGAACCGAAGAGTTAGCAACTGAATGACTGTTGGGCAGCTTTACGCTCTGTACAAATGTATAACTGTATCCAAAAGACCAGCAACTTCTCGCCCCAGTCTTTTCGATTTCGCTGGGCGAGCCAAATGGGATGCATGGAATGAGCTGGGCAGTAAGTCGGACAGTGAAGAAGACTGGATAAACCGGTATCTTGAAATTGCTCGATCTCTTGGATGGAAAGAAGGATCTGCTGAGTCTCATGGTTCGGATCCATTGGAGAATACTGTAGAATCGGAAGTGAACAAGAAAAACGAAGGGGGTGGAGTTGGGATTGGTCGGCATGTTAGTATCGTTTCCGCACCCGACATCCCTGTTGAGGATACCCTCCACGGAAGAGTCCTGGAGAACGATGTAAACCGAGTTATAGCCCTCTTGAATGAAAACCCCTCTACAAATGTCAACGCAAAAGATGAATATGTAAGTTCCCTCATGTTGTGTCTCAATGAAAATTTATCTGAAATAATGTCGAATGGGTAGGGATACACACCATTGCATTTAGCAGCCGATCGAGGGCATACAGATATTGTCTCAATTTTATTGAAGAAAGGAGCTGATACTTCCATTAAAGTAAACTTACTTTCTGGTTTCCTCCCAACTTCTGAACTTTACATTCCAGGATGCTGATGACTATACTGCTTTCGAATTGGCTGATCTAGCTGGTCACAAGAGATTAAGGATATGCTGTTATGAGATTTCTTTGTATTGCGTAGTGATATGTTGTGAAAAATGTATTATTGTTCATCCTTGTTGTATACACGGGTTATGAATAAGCTGAAATATGGAGTGGCAGCCCGACGGCGCTAGTGACTTTTTTCGTCTTTAATCCTACCATGCTACGTTGACTGAAGACCAAAACTATTTCAGTATTGGGTGGGTGAGGTAATAACTATACATTGAATTATCGTCTTTTACTCAAAATCAACTTGTCTTCAACCAGTTGACGAATGCGATCTCTCCTCCACGCAATTCCGACCGATGTAGAACAATTTACACATTACATTCGACATTTAATCCGAACGCGGCCGCCTTTACCATTTTCAAAAATTATACGTTATCATAATCGTCATCCGGATTGCCATTCCGTAGAATCGCACAATTTGCTCCTGGGACTGTCTATCAGACATGGTCGTTTCCGAACCTCTCGCAGCTTGCTGGACTCTCTGTCGATGAGTCACATAGAACCTAACGAAACAACTGAAAAGTTAATTATTCGACTCTTAATCTCTCGTGGCTTTTGGGACAGAGCCTGGCAACAAGCTCTTGATCGCTACTCTAAAATTCAGGCCATTCCGTTGTCAATTTTCGTGGAGTTACTCGTACCAGATTCTCATTATGCTCGTCGTGCTTTCCTTGCGGGTGTTCAAAAATCAGAGGCAGGACTAGGTCATAATGCACCTTATCCTATCAATCACATTCCCCGGGATGTCTATAAACTTGTTTTATGTCGGTTTGCGGACTTTTCCTCAGACATACTGAGCAAAGTCTCTCCACGAGTCGTATATTACATCGTTAGAAGCTTTCTCAGGACTGGGCAGGATTCAGCGGCCATTCGCTTGACAGAAGAATACATCAAAACACTGCCTAAAAAAATCTCGACCATAAGGATTCAGCAGATACAAGCTCTGGTCAATTTGCATTTATCTACGGGGGAAATCAAATACGCAACATTCGAACGTCGAAGACGCCTCGTGGAGAGTCTGTATAGCTTACATCCACAGCTATACCCGAATTCTGATACCCTCTTCCTTCTTATGCGTTATTTGGCTCGCAGCAAGCGATGTGGCGTGGCTTCATACTTACTTTACAAGACGTATTTGGAGAAATGGGGACCAATCATGGATGATCTTCAGGTTCGTGGACGCATCATCAAGTACGCCATGAAGCAAAGAAAACTCGGAATAGCCCGAGAAATGTCGTCAGTGCCTGCTTCTCCTTCAATGTTGCCATCACCACTGGTAGACACAACTGATTCTGTGGAATGGCAATCCTGGCGAACGTTGTATCCCAGAAAGGGAAGGAAGCGTAGTGAGTTCATGACAATAGTCTTGAAAAGACTCCGGGAAAGCAGACGAGCTCGATGGCAACTTAATAGAATCAAAGAGTCACGTCGTATGATGCAAGCTCGCGGACCTAAAATGAGTATGTTCTTTAAATATTGTTGATTTGATTTGATTTGGTTGATATCAAGCACGTAGCACCTTGAAACCTCGAGCAAGATCACCGTCGTTCGCTATGTGTCGCTATGCTGTCGAAATCTCTTCTTATGAACGCCAAGATCAAGCTCAGTCACGGTTCTGCGTATTGGTGATGATCACACGTTCCCTTGCATGAGAGATTGTTGGGACCGCCTGCTCAACTCAACTGAGGGGAATACTCAGGACCACAATCGGACACATGGTATCTGTTCTAATGAACTGTTGAAGTCATAATGAGCTCCGCAACCGAGGTTGAATACATGTGCGCTTGTTGTCTTGGCTCGGAATGAATGAATGCAGCGGTGCCATAAAAAGGATGACGATCGAATAAATTAGGCCATTTAAGTACATAATAACACAAATTTTAGCCACATGATATAACGCGCTCAGTAATTGGTGGTTCAACCGAGGTTCATCACGTAAGCCAAGCAATTCAATGTGACGGTTGTTCATATGTCGCCTTATTGTTCTGCGAAGAAGACAGGCTTCGTCGTGTTAAAAGACGTGGTTAGTATCTTCTTTTTTTTCTTCCTATATCTCATCCTCATCATGTTCGTTTCCAGCCTCCTTACTCTCGTTCTACTTACCACACCGAGCTTTGGTGCTCCAGCCGAAAAATATGCTATAAGAGCGAATTCGCCGACATTGTCCTTGACAACATCTTTCAGAACAAATTTGCGCAACGGTTTAAATCAAGTCTTGAAAAATGATCTGAGTCGTCTATCATGCTTGAACCACCGAAAGCCGGGGAGCATCCACGCACCAACAACGGACCTGTTGACCAGTGTATCTTGTTTCCTGATTTCTGTCGTCAAGTCATCCGTTAACTTCTTGTCGCAGTTCCTCATGACCACTGCCGTTCAGGTCGGGTCACCTCCACAAACCTTCGAGCTTCTTGTTGATACTGGCTCGTCCAATTTGGTAATCGGTGCAAACCCCAACAGTACGCAGTATCATCCCACGAAAACAAGCCGCCAAACAGGAGAGCAAGTTTTCGTCCAATATGGGAGTGGCCAGATTGCAGGGAATGAATGTATGTATGTGGCTGGGCATATGATAAGATAAAGAAATGTTGAATGTTTCGATCGTTATAGTCACGGATCAAGTTAGCATAGGTGGAGTAACCGTCAGTGGACAATCACTTGCTGTCCCTACTCAAGAAATTGGCTTTGATCTCTTTGACGGCATCGTGGGTCTAGGACCCGATGACTTGACTCTTACAACCCTGATTCAGAAGCCAAACCAAACCATACCTACTCTCACCGATGTATGTTGTTTGGCTTGACGAGATACCTGATTCTGAATATTTTTCTTTCAGACCCTTGCTCGAGAAGGTCGGATAAAAAAACCGCTAGTTGCCTTGACAATTCCATTAGCTACCGACCCCCAGAGCGGATCCATTGATTTTGGTACTCCTGATTCTGCAAAATATAACTCCCCTATACACTTTGCACCTTCTGCTAATAATGGTTTTTGGAGTGCCACACAGTCCATCACGTAAAGATACATTTACTTTGATTTTTGCTTCCTTTTTGGTTGACTGTCATCGTCAGTTATGGATCTCAAAAGCTTAAGATATTGGAGTCTTCTCCAAGCGTAATCGATTCAGGAACGTCATTACTACTTTTGCCTACGCCGGCTTTTCAAGCATATGCAACTGCCGTCAACGCTTCCGTAGATGCGTTGACCGGCTTCCTGACAGTTCCTGACTTGTCTAAACTAGAGTGTCTTTATTTTGAGATAGGCGGGGTGTGTTACCTATTTTCATCAATTTGATGTCTCTATTAACATAGGCATGTTTTAAGACAACTTTCGAATTCACACCCAATGCCCAGAGGATATCGGGAGCCATACTTGAGGAAGCTGGGATTGATCCATCTACAAATTTGCTGGTGATAGGGGATGGTGGAGTAGAAAACCTCAACTTTGTAAACGGTTTCCTTTGGCTGTAAGTCCAGTATTGGGTAATGTGTTTAATTCATAATCATTAACATATTTCAGACAAAGGTATTATTCCGTATACGATAGCGTATCAGGTGAAGTGGGATTTGCAACCAACAGCCAGACGTTCTCTACTTCAAATTAATAGCCTAGTCTCAAACTATACATATACAAAAACTTTATATCACCTTGTTGATACCGCACGGAAGGACCACGAAGTTACTTGAATATGTTTGGTTGACAATTCAAAAAGGAAACCGTTATCATCACTTGATATGCCTGAAGTTGTTTTTTCCTGCGACTTTGGATATATATAGGTCGAATGGACGAGTCGCACAGCGTACTTGCATTCGACTCCTAGAAGAGCTCATACTGGACGCGGTCCAGGGGGGCACCCAATCAGGTGCAACGAGGAGTATATGGGTGGGAGTTTCATCTAGCGACGACTATTTTCTTCCATGCCTTCACCTTCAGCTTCCGTGCATATCCGTTCGCGATTGAGCAGCACTCTCGGATTACTCAATCTAACAACAAAGCTAGTCAACGCTGATTCACATGAAATTTGGGCAGTACTACTTTATTAATAATTCATTAATCCCACCGAGCTAAGGCCGATTGTTCGTTGCAATGTGTGGCTGGTGACGACAAGAATCATCGTTGCGAAGGGCCTAGTGTGCCCACTTCAAAAAGATCTATAAAGCAGCTGGAGAGCTGGATCTCTTTCTCCCATAAATCAGGTTGCTGGGTTCAACTTTAACAGTACACAACATGTTCTCTCCTTTTCACCTCGTCTTATTCACTCCACTCTTTACGGCTATGCTTTCGACAGCGTTGCCACACACAAATATTGATACCAGAAACACTAAACATTTGTCTATTCAGATGAATGCTAAGTACTCGGGTGGTCAGGCCGGAAATATTCCTGCGCATGATAAACTTCGACAACAACAAATGCGCTTACCGGGGAAGTATGGACGCTCGACGGCTACCCAAAGCTCACAGTCTGGTTCACAGTCTCTGGCTAACAGTAGCTTCTTCTCAGTATCCACCACGCCTCTCAGTCCAGTGGTGAGTCCAAGTAGACAAACAACTTGCATTGTACTTAGAATTCCCCGCTTCAAGTTCCTGATGACAGCCACTGTTCAAGTTGGATCGCCTCCGACGAACTTTGACCTCCTTGTTGATACTGGCTCGTCGAATTTCGTCGTCGGAGCTAACCCAGCTGGACCTCAGTTTGTACCATCCTCATCCACCAACGACTTGGACCAACTTGTTGCTGTTTCGTATGGAAGCGGCTCTTTCGTTGGGGATGAAGGTAAGGACCCCGTCTAGGCATTAATTGACTCGACTTCGAACAAAAAGACTTGACCTTTCTCTTATTTTAGTTGTGGACAATGTCTCCCTAGGTGGTATTGCTACTGTACAGCAGTCGTTTGGCGTTCCATTTGAATCGCAAGGATTCGATTTATTTGACGGTATTATCGGGTTAGGGTTGCAAATACTAACTCAAGGAACATTGATCAATGAGCCGAATACAACTATCCCGACTATAACGAATGTAAGCAATCTCAGCCACACTTTTATCAACACCACGGCTTAAAAGGCATTTATTTGAACGCAGACACTGGTCTCGGGTGACGTGATCCCCAGAGAACTGGCGGCGTTGACTATACCCTTGGCATCTGACCCTCAAGCTGGATCTATCGACTTCGGCCAACCAGACTTTTCAAAAAACACTTCCGCCATCACCTTTGCTCCACTGGTAACTACAGGAGACACTGACGGCTTCTGGAGTGTCACCCAGTCTGTAACGTACGTGCTTTGATATCACACTGCACCCACACAATTACATGTTCTATTCTCTTCAGGTTCGGTTCAGGGGCTGCCGCTTCAGTACTAGTTTCAGAAACTCCTGGCATAATTGATGCCGGAACCTCGCTCCTATTACTTCCAACTGCCGCTTTCCAGACGTACATGGGATTGACAAATGCAACTCTCGACCCGACTTCTGGTCTCCTCACCGTCGAGAGCATTGACAACCTACAGCCTCTGTTTTTCACAATCGGAGGGGTATGTTTTGACCTATGCTTGAATTATATTTGTCTTCTGAAATCTTATTAGGAAAGCTTCGAATTTTCGCCGAACGCCCAACTCTTTCCTAGAAGCTTGAATGCCGAAGCGGGTCTTGATACCTCTACAATATATCTGATTGTTTCGGACGGTGACACCGCTAGCGGTGGTATTGACTTTATAAATGGCTACGTTTTCCTGTAAGTGATCAGTTGGCGTAATTTTGGTACAGAAGTGTTCTCAATTTGTTTAAATATAGAGAGAGGTTTTATTCAGTGTTTGATACCACTGGTAATCAGGTTGGGTTTGCTACCAACAGCCAAACAAACGCGAATACAAACTGATATTGATGGACCGTTAGAAAGTATTTGAAATTTCTGAGTTATATGTATTTGTTGTCACTCCTTAACATGTGATATGTACTTGGTTTTATTTGATACACCTACTCTTCGAAAATGGCGAAAGTAAATAGGGCTTCGGTTACACTGATGTAGATTGCTCAAGTAGGACGAGATTAAATTGACGATTGACGCTCGCGCTCCGAATTTAAGGCGTCGTTTCAAGCTGAAGTCGAAGGGTTCTCCCCAAATAGTACACGCATGAACGCATCAGATGAAGGCGCACGACCCAAGAAATCCTATTGTCCGTCAAGTTAATAAGTAAAGAATCTCTTATCAAGCAAACTGACCTTAAGAGAATCCAATTCATCTCTGCTACCTCCAGGTAGAAGTATCTTCTCTCTATAAAGCTTACCTGTAGCTGTGTTAAAACATGTTGGTTACCAGAATCATTCACCACGAACCTAGCTCAGGACTAAGAGGGTCCTTCTTGAATATGGTTTCATACATATCCGTGGCAAACACTAAGGAGTACATATAGCCGTAATAACCGGCATCATATCCCGAGAAAAGATGGCCGAAGGATCCCTGACCAGGTTTATACTCTTTGTCATTTTGTACGAGCGAGATAGACTCTCGAAGTGTGTTCCATAATGTGGTATAATCCTCCGTCTCTGTGATAAGAATGAGTAACCCCATGAATATACTTAGCATTTTTCGTTTACCTTGTGCAGTATGCACATGCATATCGAACTTGGCAAAGAAGCCTTGTCGAAGGTAAAACAATCCGACGTTGGTATACCGACTGCGTGGATAGCCAATTAAGTGAATAGTTTATGACAAAAATTTCAAGACAAAGCACCTTTGGATAAGTTTGCTAATAAGTTCGTCAGAAAGCGGCTCGTTCGTTTTATAGTGCGACGACATTTGTTTTAAAACTTTGGGCTCCCAGCACCTAGGATTTGTTAGTAAAGCACTGAAAACAAATCAATGGGTAAAATCGTATCGTACCAATTCTCTAGCATTTGGGAAGGAGCTTCAACGAAGTCTCTCGAGACACTGGATACAAGTACGTCTATTACTCTTGCTGATCACACGTCGCATAGAAAAAGGATACCTTGTTCCGTGGAACCTTGAGAACTTGGTTCGACTCAATAACCCGTGAAAGACATGTCCCATTTCGTGGAAAAATGTCACTACGTCGTCGTGTCTCATTAAAGCAGGTCTTTCGGGTGTCGATTTGGCAAGATTAGCTACCATGGCAGCTAGAGGATAGTTCCTTCCTTTATTCGGTAGGATGTCATAACCAGGAATCAATGACCATACAGCCGCGTGGCTATATTTGTTTTCTGCGTTATGATGGTAAGAATTAAATATGACCAATGAAGAAAGGTATACCTCTTGGGAAGAGATCCAAATAGCAATAACCAATGAAACCGTCTTCGTTTTTAGCATCCTTTTCCCAGACAGCAAACTGCTGCACGTCTGTTTGGGAATAATCAGAGGGAGCGATAATGACATTCAACCGGCCTACCGGGATGCCAAGTTTCTCCTTTAATTTCCTGGAATGTCACGCCAAGCAGGCCTTGATAGATGTTCATGATTTCGCCAACAACAACAGACACGGGGAAGTACTCCTTGACGAGTGAATCATCTAACTCAAGGGTGCGCTCCACGAATTTGCGGTCATAATATCTAATAATTTAGATAAACATTAACTGAAAAGATATATGTTTATGAAAGTCCAACCTATAATCCCAAAGATAAAACTTGTCATCGAAAGAATAGCCGCGTTCTTGATGTTCCTCTTTCTTCAAAGCTAACAAAGTGTCCATGTCCTTTATTCCCACAGGCTTCAGTTTTACAAGGATATCGTCCAAGAACTGAGAAGATGACAGAAACTGAGCTGAATGCATGTTCAGTTAAGGAATCTAGTAATTTACCTTGTTCACGTTCTCGGCTGTTTTTGCCATTTTCACTTCGGTAATGTAATCCGCCCAGGTTTTATATCCCAGTAACTTGGCAATCTTTCGTCGCAGTTTCATGCCTTTGTCAAATAGCGGAACATTGATGGAAAGACGGTCTTCAAATACAGCAGAAGCACGTCGACGAGTTTCTGGATTACTAGCAAATTTGAACTAATGGCAAGTTTAGAAAGGTACGAAGAAACATATAAGGATAAACGAACCAAAGGCATAATATCTGGAGTTTTGAACGTTACTTTATACAAATCTGGCTTGCCACTCTCGCCAGGTTGTTTTTCATACCCAGACAGGACATCTCCAGGAACACCATCAAGCTCCTCGAGAGTGAATGAGATTGAGCCCTAATTAGAGTAATGATCTAATGAGCACAAGGATATGTCTTGAGGAGGGGAATCCTTACATTTTCTTCGTTGAAATTTTTACCGAATTCCACAGATACCTGGGACAGCTCTTTCTTTAACTGAACGATAGCTTTCAAAATGACTGCACAAAAGGAAAAGAGAAACCTTTTACCTCAGCGAGGGTCTTTCGGTCTTCCTCTGGGAGAGTCAATCCAGCCCTTTTCCCGTCTAATAACAGCTTTTCAACTAGACGTTTCTCTTCAGGTTCAAGATGTTGCTTTGAGTTTTCGATCATATCGGAGGTTCCTTGAATGGCATTAAAAACATCTATACGCATAGATGCATCGACGGAAAATTCTCGAATAAGTACTTCGGCTTGACTACTGGCGTCGCGGAGCTCTTTCGAAGTAGAAACGTTTTGGTAAAACAGAACGGGTTCACTAAGAGCTTCCAACTTGGCTTCAGCTTCTGCAAGTGGAAGGATAACCGTTGTAAAATTGCGAGCCTCGGCTGGAATAGCGGCAACCTTGTCGTGAACGGATCGGGTGGCTTCAATGAGCTCTTTGGTCGTCGAGAGAACGGTTTCTGGGGTATGGGTCCATGAAGGAGGTGGTTGAGGTGGTGAAAGAGCTAAAAACGATGAAGATCAGTGATTCATAGATGTTCCTACGGGCAGGTATTCGGAAGTTGGACTTGCCTGGGTTTGACATCGTTTTGATCTTTATTGAAGCAAACGTTCTACGATGTTGAAAAGACAGATTCCAAACAGATTTTGAAGCAGATAGAGCGCGGCCTGGGAATGTCGGCGAGCCAAGCGGTAAGCTTCTTCGACATAACCCTCTCAGATATACGTTCATATACCGTGACCGACCAATATGGGTGCTTATGGGGTCACAGGAATCCAATCGCTGACAAAGGTCTGTCGAGATTAAATCTCAAGAAAGACTCAGATCGCTTCATAGCATAAACACGATACTATTTTCCAGACAAATTATATCGATGGAGTATACAATAACGCGTCCGATGATATGCAGTAGCCAAGAAGCCATGCGATCTTCGCGCAAGCCTAGGTCCTGAGACGATCTGATTCATCTTCTCTCACCTGTGTTCTCGACATCATGGCACAGGTGCCTACTAATCCTAGGCGACAATAGTCATGTGGATCTGATGGTCACCTATCCAAGTCGGCAGTATCACGACCATCTGCACCAAGCTGAGCATTTTGATCCACATCGAGAACAGTCGGAGCCTTTTTGTTCGCGTCAAGAATAGTCTCCGAGCTGCCAGTTGAACCGAGCTGAGCTGAAGGTCCACCGCTGACAACATCGTGATCACGACCCCACATAACTTGCGGTTCCTTAACTTCTATGACAGTTCCCCGCCGTCTCGCCATTCTCCGAAGCTTACGAATTAACCCGTGTGCTGTCGCTGTTAGCTTTGGACCCGTGAGTCCATCATGCACTACAGTTCCTTGACTGGCTATTATCGTGTCTTTGGCATTTCTTACAGTAAAAGAAACCCGGTTCTCGTTCTCTCGCTCCCACGAAAACCCTGATCCTGTTTTCCAGTTGACAGAGTTGAGTTGTGCACGGGCTTGATGTTCGGAAACGCCCTCAGGAAGAACCATAGCAAAATCTGCTCTTCGTTGACACTTCTGGAGAGAGGTCCATATATGTTCCTGTGATTTCAAAGAGCGAGATATAAAGTATTGAATTGTCCCTGTTTAATTCAAACAACACTAAGGGTTTCCCTTCACGTTGTATAACGAAGAAACATACAATTTTGATGCGCCCGTTCAATGGCAACCTTTCCGTCTACAGGTAGAGCATTCACCATGTGGCGCACGGTAACTGTGAACTCTTCAATAGGCGCAGGATATGCGTGATAACTAATCGGCACGACCCAGATGACCAGTTCGTTCGTGTTCTCTCGCGTTTCCACAGTACAGCTCAAAGACTGAACAATAAATGAGATTTCCACACAAAGTTAATCATTGAAGTACTTGCATGTCCCGGAAAACACTGGGTTATACGTTCCATAATAGACTCCATCATACCAACGCATTTCTCGAAAATACGATGACCTCGATCGGGATGACCGGTTCCATACAAACGATCTTCCATTTCCGTCACAGGAATATACTGAAAGCCGAACAGCTTTGCCGTATTGTGGTAGGAAACAAAAATGCCATCCATGTTACCAATCCTGGCTTGGAAACTAAGGCCAAGTAAAATGTTATTGCTGAAGAAATGTAGGCTTAAACTCGACTACTGACTTATATTTCAGAAACGCGCTTCTTATAAGATCATAGTACTCGCGTTCAAAACTCTCGAATAAACCCGTCGTTTGCCGAATTAAGTATCCCTTATGTTTCTGGACGAAAAATTAAAATTAACGCGAGGTTATTCGCAGCGCAGAATGTTACCTCAATATTCAACTGGTCTATGCGGATAGGCAAAACGGCCCGTGATTTTAGATCAAAAACACCGGTGCCAGGTAATCTCGAATCTTGACAATCCAATTGGGAACGCATGATAAACTTGGACGACTAAGAATGGATTAACTAAGACACAAAATAACCACGAAGCAAAGCACCAACTTTAGCATAGCGATATGTCTCGCTTTTGTCTTTAAAACAGAACGTTGGTGGATGTTCCCGGCGTAAACTGTCGAACTGCTCTTTTGGATATGTCAAAAGTTTTTCCATCATTGTGCCCTATTTACTACGTCAAACATTGAATATACCATGTGGTCCCATTATCTAACCAGCCATAAGAGAAGATTCCATTCAGCACTACGTTCTCCAACTTCAGATCGAGACGCATCCACAGCATAAACCTGCTTATGTGTCGATCCGCTAGGCGTCGACCGCGGATGAAGTGTAAAGAAAGCCGGCATACGCATTCCTGGCGTAAATCTTCGAGACTATAGGTGTACCATTTATGCTATAAATCCATGCGAAATAAAACGTAATTTAGCCACCTGATCCATATATGCCATGCTCAGCGTAGATGTGTCAACTAGTTTATTTTCCGATATTAAAAAGTATATATGGGAAAGAATTTTGGTGAGGGTCGAAGTACTCCCAACGAAAGGTTTCGAGTGTTGAACAGCTAAATCTAGCAAACGCTACTGAGGTGTGAATAGGCTAGTTAGGAGCACGTAGAATCAAAGAACGAACATCGTCTTCGCCGCCAGACGTGTACTTCGGCAGCCTTTCAAAAGCGAAATCTGTTACGGGAGGAAGCGTCTGGAGGTCTGGAGAAAAATTGAACACTTTAGAATGTGGATCCTGCAACCAATGAACTGATTGACTAAGAGAAATATTAGGGTCTCATAGCATTTAATGAATGCGCACACACTTAAACAAGGCACGATCAAGACCATGAGCCAAACGGGCGATTGGAGGCTGGTCGTTTAGAGCTACAACATCTACATTCGGATAAGCCAACAGAATCAATGCGGCGGGGATCCTGCTAACCTGTAAGGACAGATTCACCAAAAGGCAGTGGTCGTAATAAGCCGGACGTCTGCTGAGAGGGAGTCGAAGATGCATGGGCTGTATTATTTGGCAATACTTCGGTAACGGGCAAATCTGATGACGTAGAGACGGAACCTGCATTGCCTATATTCGAGAATTTATCAACAGTCGTGTCTGTACCCCACACCGAGCTATTGAGAATCTGTGACAATGGCACTAAGTTTGGTAATGATGGCTGTTCGCCAGAATCCTGCGATGTAACTTTATGTCCCGCGCTATCGACAGACTTCGATCTAGTGATCTCAGAATACAAACGCGGTCGGTCATACAAAGTAGAAAGGTCTAGGTCGTGGACGGTATCTCTTAGAGATTGAACTGGAGAAGTTACAAGGGTATAAGCAAATAATGAAAATGACCCCGAGTGAACTCACCAGTGCCAGAATTCAGATCAGCAACTGCCGAGGCTTGGTCGTCACGTAAGAGATTGGTGATAGGAACGCTCGACGCGGGAACAATGGGGGGACCATACAACTTACGCAGTTTCCTTCCAAAAGGCCGATGCGCAACCATTCGAATTCGGCGTAAGGAAGTAAGTTTACTAGAGTTTCTTCTTTTGAGAGAGAAGTCGAATCTCTCTGACGCTCGTGGAATGTCACTTCCTCTATCTGTTTGTTGAGTGCACAATTGACTAAGTGATCTTCTACGAAGCTGCTGAATTCTGGTCGACTTCCGGATGATCTGGGAGTTGGGTGAGGGAATGAAGGGCGTGACACCTCTGCGGGGGGTGGATTTTGGAGGAATAAAGCTGTCAAAAAACGTTGCATTCGAGCTATGACAGTCGGAGCACGCGTGATTCAGAGCAGTGTTCCCGATCGACCCCTTGAACATACGAGAAATAATGTTATTCAAAACGAAATTGTCCATGAAGAAGCTTTGAGGAATGAGCCTTGCCCGTCGCTGGACGTCAGCCTGACATTGAGATGAACTGGCAGAAAGGTGATATTTCCAGGCGTTTTGGACATAATTCGCAGAGTTTGGGTCATTTTTTGGGAGTCGTGCCCGCTTAACGACCCTTGTTTTTGGAGTGGGGGTGAACATACTTTGAAGGTGCTGCTCCGTGTTTTTTATGGCTGTAGAAAGTATTCTCCTAGATTTGGGCTGTGGAGTATTAGGGTGTGATGGTTCTTGACCTTAACGCTTTGAATGAGATGCCGACATTCGTTTACCAACAAGCAGTGCACACATTACCAGTATTTTTGAATGACCTTCTACCATACTTTTCGAAATTGAGATTAGAATATGATCGAGATGGAGGCAGCAATATCGATGGCGGCAGGCTACATCCAATGCAACTTGGTATTAAACCATGCCTAGATATCGACATGAGAGACTTAAACTAAGGATATCCGACAGAATCGAGAATTTGTCGAGAATACATCAGCCGCAGGAAATCCTCTTTTTTTGGCGTTACGCTTATGTGAGATAGTGTGACGTTGTAACCTTCCACTCCACCCGATCGTTATTGACGTTGAGGCAAGTTAGGACTTGGTGTGCTACATGGCTTCCTTTTTCTCCTCATTATTTGCATGGTTTTCCTCTCTTCTATTCTCGAAAAATGCCGAAATATGTATCGTTGGTCTTCAAGCATCAGGGAAAACATCTATGGTTAATGTTGTTGGTGAGGTTTCCGTTCTATGAACTCACGTACAACGCCGGTACTAAACTAGCTTCATTAAAGGTGCCAACCAATTTTCTGAAGAAGTTGTTCCGACTGTTGCATTTAATTTAAGACATGTCAAACGCGGAGGAATAAAGCTGAAAGTTTGGGACGTCGCTGGTCAGCCGAGATTCAGAAGCACATGGCAAAGGTACTGTTCCGGTGTGGATGCAGTGGTGTAAGGCGTAGTATTTTCGAATGATACATTTTATTAATTTTGAGACCTCTAGATTTGTTGTAGACTCCGCTGAGGTGATTCTGTGAATAAGTGATGCTTGATTCATCCCCACACAGTTTATTAGCCCGGTTCTTTCCCAACGGCCAAATTCGAGTTACATTCGTTATTATCACATCCTAGCCTGTCGGAAACACCGCTGCTAGTGGTATTTATTTTTGTTGCTCATAATTATCCCGCTAATGAGAGCTTTTCAGCTGGGTAATAAAAACGATCTACCAAGTCACGTATCTGTTGAAGAGCTGATTGATGCCCTGTGCGAACAATTTTTTTTACTTGTACTCCTCATTAATTTCAATTTTTAGGGAATTGAATAAGATTAGCAATAGACCTGTATCAGTAAGTTCTTACAGTTTCACCGCGGAGCACTCTTTCTAACATCTGATTTAGTGTTATTCGGTATGCATATCGTAACATGACAGTGCAACATTAACTGATCACGAGCGTAGTGTTCCATGAAAAGCCAGCATAATTTGTGAGTCATTTGTGCCTTTATTTTATCTCGAGCTTCTCCTGAGCGAAAGTACCTATTTTAGAGATGTCGTTCTAAAGTGGCTTGCTAACCGGGCTCATTGACATAATTTATTCAATTTGGTAATTAATTTCTGACCACCTTTCGACCTGATTAATTATATCCACGCAGGAAATACCCATTTAAACACTCAAAATCTTGATTTACTACCATCGCAAACTTGTTACCATGTACTGATATCAAAATCTGTATCTCATACCACCTTGGATCTTTGTTCCCTCCTCTACTTTTACTTATGCCTGTGCAAAGTCCTGATGTGATTCGGTGTTGACTGCTCACATTCTTAATTGCACAGGCAAGATTAAAGCGTCTCTTATATTAGGTTCCTGACTTATCTAGGTGAGGACATCATGACATGTGAGAGCAGTCCCTTTAAGGACTTCACTGCGAAAAGTCTATGCGCGACTGAAGTAGTATATGGGGCTCACAGAATAAATATCAAATAAGCAGTTTACATATACTAAGATCTCAACTATTACAAATAATCCACAAAGGTACATATATAAGTTCGGATATGCTCCTTATCATCATATAGAGATCCAAACCCAAGAAACAGTCACTGCGCAGCCACCAATTACTGGCACTGTGCATCATCTTTCGGGTGGACATGGCGTTTGGAGCGAGCCTTTAATTGTCTCTTGAGCTCCTGTCTCTCCTTTTTCCAACCCTTTAGACTTTCGTCAAACCCGTCTATAGCCGTGATTTTTCCCAAAGCACCCAAGTTAGCCTCACTTGATAACCATTCTTTTAGAGCGGGTAGCAAATCCCCCTTGGGTCGGTATGTGCCCGAGCTATTATCAATAACCAGCTCATAGTCTTTTGGATCAGTTGATTGGATACTTTCGCCGTCGTCTTCGTTCGTATCTTTTGATAAACTTCGAACAAAAACTCTCCTGAAAACGTTATCTCTTTGGCAGCATCAGCATGCATGGAGTGTTTACTGAGAAAATCGATCGAAAACTCTTCGCCTGTTTCAGTGAACCGCAATTCTGAGTCCAGCGTAATGACATAAGTGAAAAGACGGCCAGCTTTGCCGTAGCACGCCATTTCCAAAAATTGGCGAGCAAGATCGCATTCGTGTTCAGTCGATCCTGATGCTAGGTAATCACTTGGACTTCCTTTTTCTGAATCCGAGATCCTGTCACTGGGTTGAGACCCATCGCTCCTAAACTCGCCGTCACCGGCAACGCCGTAGACTGTTGTTTTGCCGTATCCATATAACGATTTATATTGTCGGTGAAGAGCATAGTGAAAGAATTTTCCTCGGAATCCTCGTTTGGTGAAAAGCCGTCCAATAAATGTGTTGTATGCGGTGAAACGATGACGAAGAGAGGGTGGCGGTGGTCCACTGAGTTGCAATCGGTTCGCAATGAATGTAGTAGGAGCTAGTGGTTTTCCATCTTTTCCTTTCGTTTCTTTATCTTTTGCTACGTTGTAGCCGCTTATAAAGTGCCCAATAAGAGGAGAAAAGTGACGTGTGTACCACGCTAAAAATGAGTCTAAGCCTCAAGCAAAATATATTTAAACAATTTCTTACGGGGACCTAAAGTAGCTAGCCTTTTGTAGCCACCCTTGTCGTAGTCAAGGGTTCGTACGCGGATCCATATCCGAACGTGGTGACTCACTCTACCCCGCGTAAAGATAAATGCGACATATGTGGCGATATGTGTTCGAATTCCACCTCTCCTTTTCTCAACTTTGCATTCGAGTACACCGGTATCGAGATCTTTGAGTGCATCTGTCTGGCTTTTAGATCCGCCCGGTATACGAACAGTGGCCTTTCCCAATTTCTTGTCGCTTCCGACAATATCTTCGTCCAACAGAGTTAGAGTGAGCAAATCCGCTCGATGGTATCCCAGAAACAATCCAGTTCGAGTTAAACACTGGATTGAGGGTATTTCTTATGGTAGGTGTGCGAAATGTTATGATATCGTCCGGACCGGAAGTCTCAACTTCCGCGCGTATGAACGGATCACAGGACAGTTTGCTAAGGTCAGAAACAGGAACATTAGTAGCTTTAAGGACTTGAATTTCACAGATAAAGCGGGTATCTTGAGAAGACATGAAGGGAATGCTTGTAGCACGTTGGGAGCAATCAAAAGTTTCTTGAGAGCAGATGAGTACAATGACGTCATGCGTTATATGCTCCACGTCGTTTATGTTCTATAAATAGGGGAGTCCCGCACATTTATGTGCTCTTTATTCCAAACAAAAAGAAACTTCCTACAATGTACAAAAACTTATTTAACAAATATTGGAAAAATTTTACATTGGCGATGGTGCTCCTTTAGTCGCGATCTGGGTCATTAGGCTCGTTTTCACGGTCCCCGTGTCTTCTGGCAGACAGCTTAATAAATGTATCAGAAAAAACTGTAAGATAAACCGGTTATGTATACGAACCTCTCTCCTATCATGATCAGGGTCATTGGGCTCATTTTCACCATGTCGTCTGCGAGTGAGCTAATACTTCATTATAAGTCTTTGTCATATAAAAAATGGGGATGTTCTCATACCTCCCGACGGTCATGGTCAGGATCGTTGGGCTCATTTTCACCATGTCGACGAGCAGTCAACTGCACGAAGAAAAATTCTCAAACACTCGTGAGCAAGGCTTAACGGTAGCATACTAACCTCTCGTCTATCGTGATCAGGATCGTTGGGTTCATTTTCACCGTGTCGTCTAGCGCTGAGCTGTTCATGATTGTAAGTCTTAATTTATGTATGTGAATAAAGATTCATACCTCGCGACGATCATGATCAGGATCATTGGGCTCATTTTCACCGTGACGTCTAGCGGTAAGCTTATTATAATTTTGTGAGTCCCGATCCATTACAGGTAAATAATGCCTTTACCTCCCGTCGATCATGGTCAGGATCGTTGGGCTCGTTTTCGCCGTGTCGACGAGCAGTCAGCTTGTAAAGACATTGGTTTATCAAAAACTCATCGACGGATATTGGCGGAAACATACGAACCTCCCGTCTGTCGTGATCAGGATCATTAGGCTCATTCTCTCCGTGTCTTCTCGCAGTGAGCTGTCCATGACTGTGAGCCACACCTCGAAACTGTGTGTGGGGAAATGCCATACCTCGCGACGATCATGGTCGGGATCATTGGGCTCATTTTCGCCGTGTCGTCTCGCGGTAAGCTGATCAAGACTGTAAGCATTATTCCACAGACGAGAGGGAAATATTATACCTCCCGACGGTCGTGATCAGGATCATTGGGCTCGTTTTCACCGTGTCGGCGAGCAGTCAACTTTTAAAGACATTGTCAAAGACTCATCACCGAAGATTGGCGGGAAAATACGAACCTCCCGTTTGTCGTGATCAGGATCATTAGGCTCATTCTCTCCGTGACGTCTCGCAGTGAGCTGTCCATGGCTGTGAGCTCCACTTCGAAACTGTGTGTGGGAAAATATCATACCTCGCGACGATCATGGTCGGGATCGTTGGGTTCATTCTCGCCGTGTCGTCTCGCGGTGAGCTGATCAAGACTGTAAGCTTTATTCCGCGAATGTGAGAGGGAAACTTCCATACCTCCCGACGGTCATGATCAGGATCGTTGGGTTCGTTTTCACCGTGGCGACGAGCTGTCAGCTAGATGTTATTTTATAAGCAATACTTTTAAACAGAAATTGGCAAAAATATACGAACATCTCGTCTGTCATGGTCAGGATCATTGGGCTCATTTTCGCCGTGTCGTCTAGCGGTCAGCTGTTTGCGACTGTGAGCTTTTGATTTACGCTGAAAATAAATGAAAATATTATACCTCGCGGCGATCGTGGTCACGATCACCATCGTCATCGTCATCACCATCGTGTCCATGCCTGCGAGCAGTCAACTAGAGGATAAGCGAGTCAGATAAAGATTTATGTTTTAAGAATCAAAACTGACCAAGTTGCGACGGTCATGGTCGCGGTCACCATCATCGTCATCTCCGTCGTGGCCGTGCCTACGAGCAGTTAACTGACAAACAAGTGAGTCAGGTAAATTTATGTTTTAAGAATTGATACTGACCAAGTTGCGACGGTCATGGTCGCGGTCACCGTCATCATCGTCGTCTCCATGTCCATGTCTACGAGCAGTTAACTGAGAAACAAGTGAGTCAGACAAGGATTTATAATTTCGAAAGTCAAAACTGACCAAGTTTCGACGATCATGGTCACGATCGCCGTCGTCATCTCCATCACGGTCACCATGTCTTGGGCTCCTGGCTTGCACTGGAAGAGACTTCAAAGCGAGTAGGTTAATACAATCATAATTAAACCGCAAAAAAGACGATCCGCACAATGATAGCGCGGCGGTCGTGATCACGGTCGCCGTCGTTGCCGCGGTCATCGTCACCATGCCTGGGGCTTCTCTTCAAAACGACCGCCGACTCTGGAGCCTGCAACAAATCCCATAAATACACAATTAATGGTTTTAGAAAAAATCATACCGGAACGGGAATGGCCTGAACCGACAAAATTGCGGCTAGGACGAAGAGGAAAAAGATTGACCGAACTTCATTGTAAAGTCAAGTCTGCTGAATGATATAAAATTTGAAAGCTTTAGTACTGGTGCTCAACTTGTCTAATAGACGATGAACAAAGAAAAACTGCAAGTTGATTAGCCATTTTATATTTTTGAGATGTCTCAAATTTTTGACCATGAAGCTTGCCAAGAAACGACCGTGAGCCACTATATTATGGCTCGTCAAATCAGCTGAAGAGAAAGAAACGAAATCGTGATGATTTCTCCACCTTGGAGCGCAGCAGTCTTGGCGAGTGGAAAGGCGACCTTAAAATGCAGCATAGAGCGTCCAATGATACGCCGTAAAAAAGGAGAGCCGGTATCAGCTCATATCAACCGCAGACATGGAAACGGCGCGGCGCCAGACGTGGGTTTTGTTTTTGGTAAGACACCGTGCGCGGAGAGAACCCACTCGAGACCTGGTTCTTGGTGGAGATGAAAGCAAATCTTGGCGAAGGATCGTTTTATTTTTGCAGCAGAAAGTCCCACCAGGTAAGAGAAAAGGTATCCTGAAGAGGTAATCGGTCCTGTATAACTGTCATCGAAACCGCAGTCTGGAAATACAAAGAAAAAGGAACGCTGTGCCAATTTCGTGTGAATCCGGTGAAGCCCTAAGGTCCTGAACATTAAATCCTGATGTTCAACCAGGTCGCAACACGCTGGGACCATACTTCCCCCAGCCGAACGGCGCCACCTCGACATCTATTGGGAAGATATATAAAACTGTTTCAAATCGCACGTGAATCTATACATCACCTTCAAACGAAAGCCGGTGCATAAGGTGGACGGTTTCTTTCGCATGGCTTTTGTCCGAGTCGCTGTGGCTGGCAATTGCAAGCTCCAACTTGAAGCCCAAAAAATGACGGCGTATAGCTAATGTGGCTTTGACTAACAATCGACCATCAGGCGTGTAAGCACAAGAAGCGGATAGGCTACCATAATGGGACGCGCATAGGTTCCCAGCTGCGGACTCGTGTGAAGCTCCCTTTTATTTGTAAGAATTATTTAAAATCTCATGCACAAACCCTTATTAGACTTTTGCGTTTTTAATCACGCAATTGCGAGAAGCTGCCAAGAACCTTCAAGGCTTATCACACAATTAGTCTCGAAGTTGTTTGAGCATCATTGACCTAATCTGATAAAGATCAACTCACCTTATGCATCAAATCTAGCAGAGCTATGATAGTTTGCGTGTGGGTTCATTCGTGCATGAAGATTAATACGTTTCAACGTTGGATAATCGTATAATCTGTACTCTGTTCAGTGGGGAAGCTTGTGAAATTTCCCACTTGCACCAGCAGATGTCATTTTTTTAAATTGTCTTGGAAAAGTCTTGTCATCCGACGACAAAGTTGTGATCGCAGCACCATGATATACCGAGTGATGATTGAATGGTTAAATCAAATATATCGGACACGTTCGAAAAACCAGCTGCTATAAATACGCCACCAAACTGCCAATCTTTCATAGCACCTGATATGATTCATACCTGCATAGAAAACAGAGAATTCCTTATTAGACTCGTCAATTAGAAATTGGTCCCTTACCTACTACATATACTTTAATGGCCAACAATTACCAAGGTAATTCTAGCGGTGTAGAGAGATTTTTCCCCAAAACACGCTCAGCCTCTCCAATGTCCCTTTGAAATGAAACATTAGTTCGCTATATCAACGCAGGTTCGTTTGAAATCTCAACCTTGGACCACGAGGTGCCCAAAAAGTTCCAGTCTTTTCATAAGTCAAATCGTAGATGAAATTCACAGTAGATTCAGCGGCTACTGAAGGTTCAACGGCTGAAAATGGGGTCAAAATCGCAGGCGGGGGTAGAAAAGAATAGTGCACTAGTGCCCCCTCCGGAATCCCAATACTTGTCGTAACCAACGTTTTTCGTCATATCAGTTCGCATAAATCCCGGCTGAGAAAACCATAATTCAAATGGGCATATTGATGCGATGTTGTATACTGACATGAATCATAACTACAGTTATTCCATTCGCTTTCAAATCACAGGCTAAGAGTTTCCCAACCATGTTCTACAATTAAATATAGTCAGAAAGTTCGGGAAGGGGGAAGGGAAACCCCACCGCAGCAGCCTTGCTCCCATGATGACCATAATTACCACCACCCTCTTCGGGGGTCCTTAAGGTAATTGAGCCGCCTTCGGTAGTTATAAGAATTAATTTTGCCGATGGAGCGAAAGCATTGTTCTTCCGCCTAATCGAAAACATTGATGTGTTTGGTGCTTTATGCAGAGTGGAATTAATCCTGGAACTCACAGATGATGAACAAGGAAAACAGGACCGATTGCAACCACTTTGTACATTTCTAACTCCTGTGCATAGCTCGGCTGATCCAAAGTCTGCGATGAAGGTCAACTGGTGATTACATCATGACAACGATGTAAATAAATGAACTTCAGAAACAAAATAACCAGCATTAATTATGACAAGATCCAGTTTGGTGTCATTCAAAGCTCGTACAATGATGTTGCCAGCGTCAGGATCGGCAACATCGACATTTTCTATGACCGAGATACCAAGAGGTAGCGTCCCATCTGCTGGCTTAGAACGGACCGTGGCGAAAACGTCTGCACCATCGCTCTTCAGCTTTTTTACCATCTCAAGGCCTAGACCACGCGATGCTCCTGCGTTCTCATTAGGTTATTACCCTTTTTATCGTAGGTTATGAGCACAGGAATTACCAATAACTAACGCTTTCATAGGTGATTTTCCAGGTTGAATCAAGGTTGAATAGTCACAACACGAACTTGCAGGCTCCTGCTATTTGGCACGTGCCAGTACATCCAGATGGCGTTATCGGTCCCATCGACGTCATTGCTGCTCGATGCTGCAATTTGACTGCAGCTCTGATTCTGAAGCTCAGAACAAATTAATGAACTCGAGTTCAAAAATATAGTGCACAGATTCCGCACGCGAATGAGACGTAATCGAGTCCAGTGTTCATTCGATTAATTCCCAAAGTGGATGTCGGAGCCGAGCCTGTTGCCGTAAGTAGCCGGAGGCTTGCCGATAGCCTTACCACCCGTCATTTCTGACCTGTTTCTTGTAGGTTTTGAACCAAGCTCTAAGTCAAGTTCTTTGCTACTTTAATCAATTAAATGAGAAAGAATTCCATGTATTATTGCGATTCATATAACATATTTATATACTTTCTACAACTCTTTTGAGGTGACATGTCCTAGTCACGTTCGATATAATCACAGGCGGCCCAGCTCAGTTGGTGACTTGGCTACGCAAGTGAACCGGTGCCATCCACTTGTTGACTTGTTCTTGTTTGAGACACGTATCATCAACCCTTCTCTTTAACATCTTTTCATAACTCTAATGCCGTTCATTGTGAAAGCAACTTATCGAAATGAGACTCGCAAAATTACCTTTGTAGACTCTCACATCCCTCCGTTTAAGAATTTAAAGGATCAGGTTCGCCGCAGCGCTTTCTTCTCTTCAATTATCTCCTAATATCTTGAAAGCTTTCGAGAGTCTTTGGTTTGCACAGACCTTATCACCTGTCTAATGTCTATTTCTCTCAAGATAAATCCTGCAAACTGCTCATTGGCCAACACATTCGCACATCAGAGCAGTATGAATTGTATTGCTCTCCTTTCCTTAACGGATCTCTCAACAAAGGTTGTTTAACCTTTACCGTCGTTGAGGATGGTCACTCTGGTGTCGGTGGCTTGCCTGACCTGTCTCAGTTCAGTGGGGCTAATTTAGTTCCCGCTACACTATCCGGCTCGCAAATCCCGGTTCCCGATGCTCTGGCAGCAAGGCCCACTCCATGCTGCAATATAGCTGAAGGCAAGAAAGAAATTAGAGGAATGATAGACGGCTTCCTTCATAATTTGCAAGTGGTACTTGGGAATACGTTTGGAGACGAGAACTCATTCTTCGAGCCTTTTGACACGCCCCGTCATAATGAACCACCGCCTGCATCATCTCCTCTTCCCCCATTGAGTCTCGATACTAGTCTTCATATTCCTGGCACGTTTATGCGGCCTCGTCCTGATACTCCGTCTGTGGCGGAAGATGATCTCAATGTCGAGAAGAACCAGTCTCCTCCTCGTTTGGAGCCCTACCAGACTTTGCATCCTGGAATTTGGTGCGACTTCTGCGGAAAGCAGATCAAAGGACTGCGGTTCAAATGTCAAGAATGCCCCCATTATGATTTGGTTAGTGCTTTACCCTTTTGAGATAATACTCTCATCTAGAACTCACTTTACAGTGTGCCAATTGCATTGTCGTTAATCGTGCTCTTGATAAACATAATGAGGACAAGAGTATGATACACAGATTTAGTACCATCAGTGCCCCTACTCCAGAGGAGTCTTTGATCCCAGGTCTACCGACTGTACCCCAAACGACAAGCACAAACGCAACTCATACAAATGCTCACTACACTGTGTATTGTGACGGATGCGATAGTCGTATTTTCGATCGTAGATACAAGTGCTTGAATTGCGAAGGTATGTATATTCGCCGCTATAGCCAGGTGCAATAGGCGATAATATGCACATATAGATTATGATTTATGCGAGGCCTGCATAGGGTAAGTTTCATTCTTTACGATGTTTTACATTTGACCAATGTTATTGACATCCTGTAAAAGAGAGCATGAACATGATAACACGCATCGCTTCTTAGTTGCTCACGCGCAGAACGCAGTGAAATTTTATACGACACCTGCAATAATCACCCCTCCTTTACTGCCTACAACCACCTCGCAAGCCGTTCATCTCGCACGTTGTAATCTTTGCGACTCTAGAATTGTTGGCCAACGATTCAAGTGTCTTGATTGTCCAGATTTTGACACCTGCTCATCCTGCTTTGTCATTACCCCGGAACAACATCCAGGCCACTCGTTTGTGAAGATCCATGACCAAGAGGATTATATGGCAAGTAGCTCCCAGCCGTCTTCATGGACACAATGATGCTAAACATATTTTAGGTTCGCCGTAAACCGTCCTCGGTTTATCACTTTGCTACTTGCAACGGTTTGCACTTACATTTGTATCTTGAAAGACTTTTCCTAACTCTTTTTTCAGTCTGTGTTAAACGAATTGTGGGCGTTCAGTACAAGGTATATATGAGGTTTTCTGAAGAGCGTTCTGCACTAACATTTGGTAGTGCATGCATCCTGACTGTCCGGATTTCGATCTCTGCCAGAACTGCGAGGCCCTTCCGTTTAGTCAACACCCCGATACTCATCCCATGCTTAAACTTAAATGTGGTAGTACACTCATTCCTCCTAGGTCAAAGATAGAGCAAGCTGTCCAGGTCTCTCAGACTGCACAGACGCAGTCCAACCCATCATCGATCGGTTCAGGAGCAGTCATCGATACGCTCGCGACGGGAGCAGCGGTCGCCATGAATCCTCAATCTGAGCCCAAATTGTCTTCTGAAGGTTCTATGCCCGACGCGTCTTCTCCTCAACCAGCTTCTTCAACGGTAAAAGAGACTCCCGCTGAATCAAGTGTCAACAATACGGTCGATAATCCCAAAGAAATCGAAGAACGGCTACAATCTTTGGTGAATAAGGAAATTCAGGAATTGGAGGATGCTAGGCGTCGTAAACACAATGAGACTGCGAGACAGACATTGAACAGACAGGATTCCAAGAGTTTTTTTGAAGAAGTCAAAGCAACACTTTCTGGTCAGTCTTTCACCTATGAAACAGTTTTCGAGCCATTCTTTGAACGCTTTAACAATTCAGATGCGTAAGTTATTACTTGATGGGGGTGACGTCAACTTGAACATTTAAAACAGAACTGCTATTAATGAGCTCAAGGAGCGAATGAATGGATTCCTCGCTGAATTCCCCCACTTGCAACAAGCCCTTGAGAACCCCACAGGTTCAACTTCGACCCAAACCGGCATAGCACTTCCTGAAGTTTTAGATCGAAAACCCTCTCGCCTCGATGTAAAAGCCCTTTTCCGAAGTCAGAATCCAGTTGGTTCGTTCTTTGTGATTTCCACCAATTCCCACCTTTCTTATTCTATCTATTAGCACACAAGTGTCCTTTATGTGAACAGCGCTTCAATAACTTATGGGATCGTAATCAACATGTCAAGGCCGAGCACGTCCCGGAAACAAATACTACAAACCCGATGACCGATCTTATTCAAGGAGTAAACGCCATTTACCAAGCTACAATGACAATGAGGCCTGTAACTTCGAAGTACTCGGCTACATTCCTCTCAGAGAATGTATTGGATGGCCATGTCTTCCCTTCCGGAACTGAATTTATCAAAAGCTGGCGAATCAGAAATGATGGCCCAGCTTGGGAGAATGTCGAAATTGTCTTTGTCGGCGGTACCAGATTGGGTGCTTCTCCTGGTTTGCCGAATGCCTACCCCGTCGATTGTCTTGCAACAGGAGAAGAAGCAGATATCGTTATCAAAGACCTGAAGGCACCCGACGAACCGAATCGGTACATAAGCCACTGGCGTTTGCGCGATGCAAACCTGCATTATTTCGGACCCACGGTGAGTATATTACCTTTGCATAAATGAGGATTGGCGTTGACCGTTTTACTTTCAGATGTGGTGCGAGTAAGTTGACCAGTTCTTATTACAATGCGTTAGCAGCAGTTACTTACTTTCTTGCAGTATTATTTCTGCAGAAGTTGATTTAGACGGATCTCATCACAGCTCTCTCTCCAATTCCGCTGTGATAATGCCTGGTACTTTGGAACACCCAACCGACTCAGCAGCCGCGGCCCTTACCACTGTTTTGTCGACGCCAGCCACTGTTCCCACCTCTAGTTTGTCAGTTGATGATTCTAGCGACGTCTCTTCTGTTCCCTCCATATCTGTTACGGACAATTCGGACGGAGAGTGGGATGATTTACGAGATGTATCCGCCTCTCCTTCTCACCGCAACGGAAACAGAGACGATTATCAAGTGGTGTATGACAGTGAAGATGATATTTAAACAGCTGAAATGAGCTATACGTTTTTCGTTATCTATGTTTTCTGTTTGTACTTAAATGAATCTAACAAATACAATAAATAAGAATGTCTGTGGAATCAATTTGAGATATGTGGGATTATGATACGCCTCTTGCGAGTAAAACTGATAGCTCCTGTGCTTTTACATGTCCAAATTCTTTTGGAGATCTACTGGAAACGTCAGAAATTGAAGTAACTATAATCCAATGCAAGACGGCTAGTAGTGCTCCGTTTGCAAATTACGGCCGTCATCCAGCTCCAGGGCAGAATGTCTGCTTGAACTGGCTGTGTTCCTGATATGAGGAACTCCAAAACACAGTTCGCAAACAATTTATCTGCACGAGCCGTCAGGAGATTTTGCTTGTTCTCATCCTTGCACTTTCAACGTAACCAATCCAGCATGCTTACCTTCAGAGCATGCTGTCAACCATGGATTTGGTTGACCGTCAGTGTTAGACGCCCGCATGTCCTCACCTTCCATTCAGGTCCTCACGCTAAACTGTTGGTGAGATTTTGTCCGCCATAATATTGTCAATGAAATACAGCTCAAAAATTATTTAATCAGGGGTTTGAAATATGTTTCAAAAAATAGAAAAGAGCGAATAGCTGCTATTGCCGAACAACTAGCTGCGTCCACTTATGACATTATCGGCTTGCAGGAGCTCTGGGTTTCTGCAGATTATCAGCTAGTTCGAGCAAAAGTTTCCAAACAATTGCCCTTCTCAAGATTTTTCTACAGGTATGACAACTTTTCCACCTTCTGTACGCGAATGTATCGTAATCCTTCTCGCAGTGGCGCGTTCGGTGCAGGTCTGGCTATTTTTTCTAGATACCCCATAATCGCGACCAGTACCCATCCGTACTCCTTGAATGGTTCTCCTCTTGATGTGACTGGAGGCGACTGGTTCGTTGGTAAAGCCGCTGCGAGTGCCGTCATTCAGCACCCCATCTTAGGAGATGTCGAGATATTCAACACTCATGTCAGTTAGTTGTGTTTATAATTAGCAACCATTTCTGATTTATCTTCTTCCAATTAGATGTATGCGAAAGGGGGCGAAGATGGTCCTGAAGAACGCAGAGCCCATCGCCTTGTTAATGCATGGGAGCTGGCGAAGCTTGTCCGGAAATCCTCGCAGCTGGGCCGCTATGTAATAGTGGTATGTTCCAACCATTCTATGTACTTCATGGTCTAATGATCTAATGATGTATACAGCTCGGAGACTTTAATAACAATCCGAACACGTTACCCATAAAACTGATTAGAGAATACGCTGGTCTCGCGGACGCATGGGAGGATACTCATCCTTCTGTTGCGAGCATGAGAAATATCCCCTCGCCTCAACAAGCTATACATGAGTGTGGAGTGACAGCCGATTCTCCATTAAATTTCTATTCAGCTCATAAACCACTCGATCCAATTGCTCGTAAATATCAGGGAAAGCGTCTTGATTACATCTTCTTCCGACACCCCTCAATTCCTGGTCACCAGCGACAATATGTCATCAAAGCTGTCCAGTGTAACGTAGCTTTCACTGAGAGAGTCCCAGGCCTCAATTTTTCTTTTTCCGATCATTTTGGCGTTGAAGCTCGCTTCAAACTCGAGCCTCAAGAGCCCCCACCAAACGGGACAGAAGCTACTGTTATAACCAGGCCACTCACCATTTTCGAAACAGATTTCTCCTCTTCTTTTCAAGACACACTACAGGCTTTGATAAATTATTACCGCATCTCCCGCAGCAATTCTCGTTTTCAGTTACTCGTTTTTGTTATTTGTCTCGCTATCGTTTTCGGTTTAATTATATCCTCGGCGTTCCTCCCTCGCTCGTGGATCAACCCAATTTACATATTTTTCACTGTGTTCGTTTCTTGGTTGGCGACGACAATGCTTTACAGCGGCCTTATATATGGCTATTGGGAGATAAATGCTCTCACTACTGTTATTGAAGAGTTAGAGCTGTTGAGACAGCGCGGAGTATGTAACGATGTCCCTCAAACATAAATTGAATAGAACATTTTTATTTGTTCTAGTAATTATAACACTGGCATCAACTCGATAGCGCTTTCGAGTTGTATTAAAAAACTTGTCTCGTTTGTCGAATAAGCGATAAATATGACAGCAAAGAGCTGCAAAGCTTCATTACCGGGCTGCGGATCCTTGACATGCCAAAGTGACAAACAGGATTCACATTCACAATACAAATATATGCGTGCAATACAGAAAAGTAGCATTCAGTAGTCATCGCCGCGACTTACCACTTCTTTTACCGTCGGGCGAAGTAATATCGTATGCTCCTGAATCCGGATATGAGAGAAAAAAAATTATGGGAATGAGTTCCACTCACGAATTGAGCTGTCATCGAGCCGCGTATGTCACAAAGTGGTGGATAATCTTGTACCACGCCAGCCGAAACAAGATGATTCAACTATTTTCCGGATAAATAACTTTACCACTACAAATCACGAAAAAAATCTCACTGCCAAGAGATATTTTGTCTCTCCGATGCGGTCCAAGTACCGGCGACAGAAAGGCAAGGTGCCAAAGCTTCTCGTAATCGTTTTTAGCAGCGATTTAGCTGATACTAGTCTAATTTCGAAGTGGGCGTTTGATTGCATAGTGAATGCAAAATCGCATTACTCACCTCAAAGGCGGGTTACTCGGAGCATCGTATATTTTTGCATAATGCGAACACTCTCCCTAAAAAAGTTAGAGATATTCGCCCGGCGAATCAATGGCGAGAAAATTATACCTCTTCGATCACCCGTCCCCTACCTGTGCTTCCGAAGGTTTCAATGGCATAATATTCACCTTCTTCCATTTTTGTTTGATCACGATTTTTAACCAGAAGCACGCTTTTCCCAGCATGAATCTGATATGGACCTATGGAATGACCGCTCAAATTTTCGATGGATTTCACTGTCCCCTAGGTTAGTATACAACTAGTGATGTGGAAAAATTGGCATACCCTGAACCAGCTTTCCGTTTACTTCAACCTCGTACGATTCCATCACTTCTTGTATCGCACCCCCTACGTCCCCTAATCGAACATCGATGCCGGCTGCCTGAAGCATTCAATCGGCATAACTGAATTGAGAAGCTATATCGGAAACATACCTTAATGCCGGCATTGGTGGCGGCTCTGACGGCTTCCAGTAGTTTATCATAAGTCGGTTCAAAATTGAGTGTAAAGGCGGAGTCAAGGATGTAGCCACGAACGTGGACACCGAAATCCACTTTCAAGACATCCCCTTGCGAGAGTACTGCGCATGTGAATGAGATGACAAAGGGTTTATGACACGAACATCACATGAGACAAACCTTTTGTATCTCCGGGATTTGGTGAATAATGTGCTGCGCAATTATTTAGACTGAGTCCCGTTGGGAAACCAATTCCGCTTTCTAGTCCATTCTCTTCAATAAGAGAACGTGTTCCATCCTCAATCATTTCCGCTATTGATGTCATAGTCATCCCGGGCCGTATCCATTTTCGAGCATGACCTCTAACTAATCGATGCACTTCAGCAGCACGTCGAATGCTTTCGTATGTTGAGTTTTGGTCTTCCTGAAGTATGCGCTCTTCGTAGCGCTTCTCTTCGGAAGTCGTGCGATAAGCATTGCTGAAAAAATATCAACGTCTTCAGCACAATTTCTAACTAGTCAGTATAATTCGTATGCCTACTCGTCAGTATACTCCTGAATTTCTCCTTCGGGGTAGTGGCCGTCAGGAAAGAACTTCGACAGACCGATACGTGGGGGGTCGCTTTGAGTTAAGGCAGCTTTTTTCTTTTTAGGTTTCTTTTTCTTCTTTTTCTTTTTTGCTTCTCCTTGGAGAAATAAGGCAAGGCACTGGGATATGCCACAAAAACCTGAGACGTACCACCACTTGTACCAGGAGTTTCCGGCACCCCTTCTTCCTCACCATCGTCTATCTCTTCCTGATCATCTACATCAATATTTTCATGAAGTTCCTTTGCATCATCAACGGAGATCGTCATTGACTTTGAAGCACAGCCCTATAAAAGAAGTTCTACAAGTAAGTTGAAGAAAGATATAGCTGAATGACAAAGCGGCAGAACGGCTAGACTATGACTAATAAGTTCATTTAATAGTGGCATATTTTGTCCAAAGAATTTTATATGCTTTTTGATACAGGTACATAGCTTGAGAGAAATAATATCTAATAGTAAAATTAACCAAAAGTCTGACTCTGTCGCTGAGTGTTAGTACAAATTATTGGACAGGGGAAACAGAAAATAATTACCGATCTCGCGCTTCGCTTGATTTTTGATAATCTCCATTCATCTGGCTTCTCATACTACACGGCAAATGAGAATATGAAATTACAACGTATTGGGATGAGAAAGATATACCTTATTGAACAGTGGCTCAATTTTCTCCTGTTTCTTTCGCTTGCTTATCTTGGTGGCGTCGGCTATTTTGAAGAATTGTGGCGCGACCTCAACGAGCCATTTGGGTTCAACGGCAGTTACAGTATGGCAATATTCACGAGTTGTCAGAAGCAGCTCGTGGTAGACCAACCACTCCGGTGCTCGATTGAAGAGAGCCGAGGAAGGGTGGATATGAACGGGAGTTCCTTCCACCAAGGTCTTGTAGCCTTCCTGCGGATCCTTTTTGGCAGCATTCCGGAAAAAGCCAGAACATATTGCCCGTCGAACTCGATTATAGTCTCGTCCAGCAGAAATGATATCATGCTTATAACTAAAAAAAAGAGATATGTTTATGACTAGGGCTTGATACAGCTGGTCATGACGTACCGGTCCATAATTCCCAGTAACTGTTTCCGGACATCTTGAGCCCTCCGTATGCTTCGACTTTGAATAAAGTTGGTATGACACCAGGCGTTAGAAAACTGGCTGGCTTTCCAGCCATTGTACACCGTAAGCAATGTGAGATGATCCCCTTCCGGTTGATGGAATTTGGCCTTCTTTGAATCAGCTTGACCTTGCTTCTCCTTTGGACGATAGAACACATTCTGAACTGATAACATTGCAACAATTGATAAAATCTCCTCGGAGCAGCCTAAATCGACTGATGCAATCAACATCTTTGCCAATGGAGGTTCCATAGGGAAATCCGCCATTTTTCGACCAAGTCGAGTAAGCAGACCCTCGTCATCCAAAGCGGAAAGAGCGTAAAGTTGCTCCAGTGCTGTTAACATCGTTTGTGTTGGCGGAGGGTCCATGAAGTCGAAGTTGATAAGGTCATTTATACCCATTGCCTTCAGCATGAGAATAGTATGAGCCAAATTAGTTCGCTGAATATCAGGGATAGTGTTGGGAAGCATTTCGTTCTGGTAAGCTGCATTGGTATACAATCGGAAGCATTTCCCGGGTCCAGTTCTACCCGCACGACCGGCGCGCTGTTTGGCCTGTGCTTGAGATATGGGTGTGACGACGAGCGAGTCCATACCAAGTCGGGGATCATAAGCGTTTTGCTTTACAAAACCTGGGTCAATGACATAATAAATACCATCAATAGTCAAACTAGTTTCGGCAACATTGGTGGCAATAACGCATTTACGGACACCTGGAGGAGTAGGCTCGAAAACACGGGATTGGACATCCGAAGGGAGGGCGGAATAGATGGGAAGGATGAGCAATTCGGGGACTTGAGGCCCTAATGCTTTCATTCGTTCATAGAGAATCTCACAAGCTGTGTCAATTTCTTCTTGGCCTGTTAAGAAAAGTAATATATCCCCTGGGGGTTCCGACAAATGAATTTGCATGACTGTGATGAGTGAAGCATCCATGTAATCTGACTCTGGTTCTTGCGTATACAGAGTTTCAACAGGATATGTTCGTCCGGGAATAGTGAAGATAGGTGCGTTGAAGAAATATTTCGAAAACTTCTCAGCGTCAAGAGTGGCTGAAGTTACAATGACCTTCAAGTCAGGCCTCCTCTTGATGGTTTCTGAAAGATGAATTAATCTGTACATCGGATAACATTTTTGATGAACATACTTTTAAGCAAGCCAAATAAAACATCAGTAGAGATTGTCCGTTCATGGGCTTCATCAAGCATGATAACGGAATACGCTCCCAAGTCTGGATCCATAAGACATTCTCGCTGTAACATACCATCCGTCATGTACTTTATTCTTGTTTCGGGACCGGTACAATCTTCAAAACGAATGGTATATCCAACCTCTTGACCCAAGCGACACCCGACTTCTTCGGCGACACGTTTTGCGACTGACATAGCAGCAACACGACGTGGCTGAGTACATCCAATTTTGCCTCGATCAGCATATCCATCTTCGGCCAGGTATTGAGTCATCTGAGTTGTTTTCCCGGATCCGGTATCTCCTACTACTATCAAAATCTGATGCTATTTGAAGAGGTGAGATATAATATATAGAGCATTTATTAAAAAAACTCACGTCGCGAACAGCAGCCAAAAGCTGATCTCGCAGTTTATAGATAGGCAGACTCTTTCGTTGATCTTGAATACTGAGGTCCGTGATTTTCCCATATGTCGTCGCTTTATTGAAGGTTTGTGACCTCCATGAAGAAGTTGTATGAGTGTCTCCCATAGCATTGCCTCGTATGTCTTGAGCGAACATTTTGTCACTGGCATTTGCCATAGGGTCGAGCCATGGCGCAGAGAAATCTCTAGCTTCTGAGTCGGCCTTGTCGTTAGCTTCTTGTTGTCGCAACTCTCTTCTTTCTTTGGCTAATGACGCGCCAGCCAGAGCAGCACGATTCATTGACCCATCCGGAGCTTTAACAATTTTCACGGGTGAAAGATTAAGTGTGCGTTTTGTTTGACCTGCAAGGAACGCCGGTTCGTCTTCTCGGACCTCGATATCCAATTCCTCTTCAACTTCAGCCCGTGCGGTGGGATTTGTGAAATCTTCGTCTAAGTCTGGGTATTCCGACGGGTCAATGGCACCAGAAGCAATTAGTTGCTTTATTTCCCATCGTTCGGGGGACGTTAATCGCCTAGCCGACCGAACAGGGCCAGACGATTCCGTGGGGACGCTGGAGCCAAGGGGCATAGCATTCGCACCTGTAGAAGCTCGTAGCCGTTCTTCTTCTGCCAATTCAGCCTCAGATTTAATACGTAAGTGAGGGGTTAAATCGCGTCCGGTGGCTTGATCCACGTCCTTCATCGAAAGACTGATTCGACTACCCGCTATACTAATAACCTTGACCTTCACCGTCTGACCACGACTTAACAAATCGGCGGCAGAATTAACTCGTGCGCCTTGTTGGATGGCAGAAACGTGGACCAAACCTGTAACCGGTTAAAACAATTCACAAATGGTAAATAATTTATCTGAAGGCTTACCATCGACGCGGCCTTTAACACCTTCCAAGGTGATAAAAGCGCCAAATTCTTTAAGACTATTGACGCGTCCATTGTAGATCTTGTATAGAACCGGTCTTTCATCCATCGCACGATTCGAGTATTGACCACGTGGACTGGGATCACGTCTACGACCACGAAAATCATCCCCTCGTCTTGGAGGACTTATACTTCGTCTTCGTGGTGGCAAAGGGGACTGACGACGACTTTTTTCGTCCTCATTCTCACTTTCGCGACGTTGTCGTTTGGGAGAACGGTCTTTGACATCATCTTCCATAAATTCCGCTGCTCTTGGTCGAGCTTTCTTTGGGAGGTTTTCTAATTGCGACATCATATCTTCGATTTCCTGGTTGACTATATCGGCTTTCTTTGGATTTTGTGATAAGGGCGAGGGCTTCCATTCTTGGTCAGGCATTGCTAGCCCGGGAAATATGCGAGTGTTTTTGTCTTGTTCTGTTAAACCAGACTTGTCCTTGGTTACTTTGGAACGCTTCTTGGCTTTATGCTTTGGATGCATACTCAGGATGAGACGGTCCATGTTCTCAACTACGGAGTCCGGAAAAGGTGCACCATTCTCTTGTAATTTGGCTTTGAAGTCGGAAAGGGATTTCGATTGATCATGTAGAGCAATAATGAATTCAGCCAATGTCTTTTCGTTAACACCTATGAGATAAGAGATTGAGTATAGGCCAATAACAAGGTCTCGGCATTTACACACATACCTATATGATTGTATATTTCTTGCGTAATTTTAGCCACTAAAGAAAGTAGCTCTAGATTATAGAGATCGTCCATTAGAACGAGCTGGTGGCAAAGTATCGAACTTCAGATCCAGGGCCAGGGAGTCACGCTGTGTCACACAACTTGGTCTCATAATATAGCCTTAGGAGCGCAACAGGGAGCGGCTCGTCTCCACCATTATCCCATCTCGAGGGTTGAACGTTGAGTTTGGAGTCTTATGTCTGCGCCCAAATTATACCCCTATATCTCGTCTAACTACTCCAGATTCAACATATCCCAACATTATGAAATACTTTGGATATGAAAACCTTGGAATTCACAGAGTAAAAAATGTCATGACTTAGATCACCTCATTTATGGTTTGAGAAACGGTATGTTAACTCTTTGTTTCTCTTCATATCATTTATTTCATTTATTTAGACTCAACGTCATTACCACAAACCACCTTCACTACACAAAATGAAGATAATCTACCACTTCCATCGCCTGCCTATCTGAGACTTTATGCAACATGTTGCCGGATTGCACACTTATCCAGGTGCTGCCGAATGTAAAGGAAGCTCTGAAGGAAAAATCCCTGGTTCTAGCTCAAGATGGCTCTGCTGCCAAACTTTTGCAGGAAACAATTATATGATTTTCCGCACGTCATCATGTGTTAAGTTTATTCAGCTCGTCTCGTATTTTTACGCAATGTAATTTCATTGTTTTTATTCTTGTGCGTATTCTGAGTTCCTCTCGAGTAAAATTGCAGGTATACACAGATGTTAGTCAGTAACGCGCCGTGACCGTCATTAGCAATTAATTTAGTCTCCTGCTGGGCGTAATCCTGAACTTCATGTAAACTAATAAATTTGAACACTTCTTAACATGAAATTTCTGGCTTCAAGTAATGAACGGACGAAGCCAGACGATTATCTCCTAGGCCGCCAGGCCATGTCTCGTGCGGTTTGTAATAACAGCAATGACGTAATAATGTTCCAGTTGAATCGTACCATTACGAACAGCCCTGCCATCTCACTATGCGAGCTATGTCTTTTAAAAATCAGGAAATTCGAAATAGGGTATTCCTCGCAATCTTCTAAACCCATCTCGTTCTGTCCCGAAGTCTTCGTCGCAAGTTCCTTTCAAGGGAGTCAGCTTCCATTGTTTCCAAAACCATAACCATAGCCGAACATCGTTCCAAATTTATCAGCCGGCAGTAACGCCCACCCAAACCCGTTTTCGGTGTATTTGAAATCTTTGGAGTCGTCTCATTAGCTTTTGCTCTCTCTCCCTTTCTTTTTCGCTGGCCTTGGATTGCCTTACCAGATGTTTTGTTTTCTGTGACTTCGTATGCCTACTGCATCTCCGAATTCGTCTTCTTCTTCCTCTTCCATTCTTTCCATTCTATCATTGTTTGATCCCCGTAAATGGGTTGGTATTCTCTTTAGTATTCTGGGCGTGTTAGCCGTAAGCTTTGGAAAACTTTTTTATTGCGTTCGTATTCATCTGACATTCATATTAAGAGCGTAATTGTTCCATTCCTCCCGACTAGAATTACAAAACTACTGGCCCCTACAAACACAGTCGTGGTAGTACCTCGTCGGTCGCATGTAAGAAACGCGTCTCAAGCAAGTCAAACATCGTCCACGAGCCCATTGGCACGTGCGGCTGCGCACCATTATCCACACGCTGTATCATCGCATGCATCAAAGTTATCGAATCGCAGACATACAAGTCTCAATTTGACTAGCGAGAGACCACGACCGCACACCCAGCGACATTCAAGCTTCCCCTCCAGAGTCGATTCTGCGCCGGCGTCCTCATCCAGCTCCACTGTTAAAATTGATTCGGATCCGAATTTGTCCCTAATCCCTCGTGAATCGCCAGGCCTTATCTCTAATACGGCCGGTGCTTCACGGAAACTGCCACATATATATTCTCCAAATATCGGTCTAAGATCTAGACAATCCCTGGATTCTTTGGACCTTGCTACCTGTAGTACCACACCTCCGTCAATACCGCAATATTTACCTTCTCGCAAGGTTTCTTTTCTTGTCTCGAATTCGACCGATCTGGATCTCCGCCCATCCCCTGACTATTTCCCGGCTTACGATAGTCCCGCTTCAGCATTACTCACCAACACGACAAGCACGGCAAGGGGTATTCCAGAAATAGCACATTATGAGTCGGATTGGCACGGTAATGACACATTCGCTGTCAAACGACCCGTCATAGTTCCATCGCCGGCGGAGGCATTAATAGGTAAATAGACGATCGTCAGGTCTTCAAAATGTCTTAAATTAAACATAACATTTTTAGGCCGTCGGAAACCTCAGCGCGATGATTCTGGTCTCGCTGCTCAACCAGTGCTGACCATTACACCCCTGCAACCAGAAGATGTCTCACCTTCTGTGTCAATTTTAGACCCCAGTCCTTCATCCGGAAACTCCTTGCTTTACCAATCGGTTGATAGTAACAATAATCCCACTGGCGCTGTCCCCCTTGAACAACTCGTGATGCCACCCGAAAGACCCATGCGGACAGATCCGTACAAGAAATTCAATATTCCAGCGCCCGGATCGGAGCGTGCGATGGCCTTTTTGAAGGCTGAAAAGGAGTGGATCAAAGCGGAAACCGAACGACGGAAACGAGAACACAGAGCTTCAACTCTAACGGTTAAACCAGTAACAAACACTCCGGTGGAGCCAGAAAAGTTGGACACGGAAGACAAGAAATCGTCCGGGAGTAAAAGTGGTCATTGCAGACGACATTCTCTGTCAGCTCGCCGTAAGCCCAGTAAAGATACAGAGATAGTATCTTCTTCACCACCGCCTCCTGAATTAAGGAGCGTAGCGAGTGAGGATGGCGAAAACAGCGAACGATTAAAGGTTTTTATTCCTCAGACACCTACTCCCGATGAGTTTGGGGTCCTGCCTGCTCCCCTATCTGCCGTGCCCGAAGAAGACCATGCTACTGCGACCGATCATCCACCTGAGGAGGAGGATTTGACTCGTGATTCAACGTCGTCGTCGCAGCAGCGTCTTTCCCAAGGAAAGCGTCTATGGGTGTTTTCCAAGCGCTCCAAAAGCCAGCATGAAGGCGCGAAGGAAAAATGGAAGGAAGAAGCAACTGAGAAGAAACCCGAACGATTGAAATCGAAAGATGATAGCAAAATTAAAGTACCTCGGATTAGCCTGAAGGGTGTCAAGGACGGAGGCTACGTTAGCGATACGGCGGTAACATCACTAACTTATCAACTAATGTGAGTGCAAACCGAGCTTGCATATCATATTTGGAGCTGTGAGTTGAATGGTGCCATTCGTTCGTAGATCCTAGTGCAAGCCACTATCGATTTCTCTGTCGAAAACTTTCGCACCGATCATCACCCACGATCTATTATTTATCAGTAGCCGTTTCCCCATCATCAACTTCATTTTGACACATACGGCATTGTTAACTTATATCATAAACTGTATATTGATAGATGTATGTAATTACATTAGTTAAACTACTATGGTAGCTTGCTAACAAGCGACCAGTAAGCACTATGTACTACGACTACTAACTTGGTGAGATGAGTCTTCGGAGACCCGCCGGAGTCGCGCGCAACGCATCATAATCATTGTCACGGTCACGTGAGAAGGCCCAAGCTCCAGTGCTCCTGGCTCCAGTCGAGCTAGTCCAACCTGAGCCAGTCCTGGACCAGCTTTTTGGAGGCAACACAACAATATAACAATAACATATAGAACGCATATCAAACTTGTTGATGAGTACTGCGCCAATATCTGCTGCATACCTGATTGGCACTCAAACTGAGACTGTCGCGCCATTGCAACTGACGCCCGGCTCAACAGCCGCGTCCAGGCCCAGGAGAGCACTGTGGGTGCATTTCGCTGCAGCCGAGTGTAAACATCTTTTTTCGGGGTTCCATTGCGTGTCACCCCTATCGAAACCGAAGGAAGTCTCTCAGAAACTGAAAAAAAATATATATCATCGGCCAGTCGCGAGCTATGATAGAAGTTCCACTTTTCAAAGTCAGCTCATGACACTACACCAACCCCTCCCTCCACTGCTAATAATCTCCTGACGACTTGTGTCCTCTCTTTTTATTTTCTTTTCCGTCCGACTGGTTTTGCTTTCTGGTCATTTCTATTTGCACCAGTCATCTCGACTGGGTATTGCATAAAGCATGCCTGATGACGGACAACAGTCTCCCCAGCGTAACCGGCATTCCGTGTCCAAGTTGGGCGAATACAAGGTTATCAGAGACATCGCTGAAGGTACTTTTGGTAAAGTCAAGAGTGCGTTTTTGTAAATCCCTATTCCATTGTCTCGTCTCTTATCTACAAATGGCATGTGTCTGATCTCGTCGACAACCAGTGGCAAGACATGTTATCACAGACCAGATTGTCGCCATGAAGTATCTCTCAAAGGATGCTATCCTCAACTCCGGTACCAAGACCCGCGTTCTGAGGGAAGTTCAATACATGCGCATGTTGAAGCATCCACATATTGTCAAGCTGTACGTTAAGATTAATTATCTTCCCGCGGAAGCAGTTTTGATTATGATCGGGCAGTTATGAAGTCATTTCTACCAAAACCCACATTATTCTCGTGCTCGAATTCGTCCAGGGTGAATTGTTTAATTATATCGTCAAGCACGGCGAGATGCCCGAATCACAGGCGCGCAGATTCTTCCAGCAGCTCATATCCGGAATTCACCATAGCCACCGTCTGAGAGTGGTCCATCGGGATTTGAAGCCTGAGAATGTCTTACTGGACGATCAACTAAACGTAAAAATAGCTGATTTTGGACTGTCCAATGTTGTCACAGACGGCGAGTTTCTGCATACAAGTTGTGGTAGTCCAAATTACGCGGCTCCTGAAGTCATTCGAGGGTTGAGATATACAGGGCCAGAGATCGATGTTTGGAGTTGTGGTGTTATATTATATGTCATGTTGTGTGGTCGCCTTCCTTTCGAAGATGATGATGTAAATCTGCTTTTTGCGAAAATTGCTAGTAAGTGCCATTGCCATGAATTCTGACCAGGCTTGGTCATTATTGACTCTTAATACAGAGGGAGAATACCCTAAACCTCACAATGCATCACCTGAAGCGAAAAGTCTCTTGGCCGGAATGCTCACTGTCGATCCTGTCAAGAGAATTACAGTTTCAGAAATTATGGAATCGGCCTTTTACAGAATTGATTTACCGCGTTATCTTATTCCTCTACCACCTTCTGTCGACCCTGTAATTGAATCGCTCGCCTCCCTCGTCACGCCACCTAAGACTCTTGATTTCGAATATATAGAAAGCCTCGGACGAATTGACAACGACGTCGTCCAGCAAATTACCGACAGCATGGAGGGTATTACAACCGAAGATGTTCTCAATGCTCTTCGAGTCGATGATGGTGTTGCTGGAAATGCAGTTAAAGTAGCTTATCAACTTTTGCGTGACAAAAAGCGTGCGGGGAAAGATCGTGAGCTTCTTTCTATTTTCAAATATTCTATCGCTTAGTACAATTATTATTTTTAGTGGCTATCTTTGAAAATGAAGAACTGGATGCCCGCTTAGCAGCAATGAATGTTAGTCATCTTACCTTTTTTTTTGCAAAAATAATAAAGATCTTTTGACGTCCAGTCTCAGCTTTCGACCAAATTTTTACTTCCTCGAAACCATGATGACGAAACCAATCGAGAGACTTATCTTGAAGGCGACGATGTTGATGAAGATGACGACGAAGACGATGATTATGACGAATCTGACGAAGTTGATGATGATGATGATGAATTAGAAAATGATCTGGATTGGGAAGTTCCGCAGCAACAGTCGCATATCACCGTTTTGCAGACGAGTATTCCTGGTCATCCGTGCATGAATGAGTGCATGCCTCATGGAAATCATCAAGAGGCGCCACCAACTAAAGAAAAGAAACATAGAAAATTAAAATGGCATTTTGGTATCCGCAGTCGGAGCCCTCGATTGGAGGTCATGCTTGAAATTTATAGAACCCTTAACAGTCTTGGCATGGAGTGGAAAGAGAAGAAATACTTGGGCAACCTCGGTGGCGTACGAACGCCAGCTGAGCTGGAAGAGCTCAGGAGTCATAGACGATCAGATATGAACGGTGAGTCTCGCGGGAATGGAGCTGTGGATCTGAAAGCAGCTTCGTCTATCTATTTCGTGGAGACTCGGTCTCGTACCGATGATATCGTGGTACGTCCCCTAATTTTCTGACTGTATCCCATCTTTGAGTTAGATTCTCCAATTCAATTCGTGCATGCAGACGTTGATGGACTTACAACTATACCAACTTGATGATGACAATTACCTGGTGGATTTCAAACACCAAGGGTATTATCGCGCTTCAAAAGAGCCTGGGGCCAAAAAATTCGATCGGGCTTCATCGCCTCCTCCGTCCTCCATATCTTCCCATTCCTCGGTCTACAGTTCGGAAAAAGAATTTAGACAGTGGCATATCGAAGATTTGAACAACACCATATCGCCATTTTTATTTATGGACACCGCATGCCGTTTGATCCTCGAGCTTGCTGGCGGTGCCGATAGTTGAATTATTGCCTTTTACTTTCTTCCACATACCTCCATCTCCGAGTTGCATATCACAATTTCTAGAGACAGCGGACTGCAGTACCTCATTGTACCGATATAATCAGAATGATTTTAAACACCAGGCATTACGAATTCATAAGGGGGCCTACTATCCTGAATATATCATAAAAGATTAAATAAGGTAATTTTTTGATTTGATTTATATTTGGACAAAAATACTCAGACCGTATACTATTAGAATTGGAACGGTTGACCTAATTTCCGTGACCGATTGCGAGATAACGACCGTTATTATTCTGTAAAGAGTTCGTCAGAGCTCATCTCGCAAAAGGCGGAGTAAGAATGCGAATTATAATTAGGAAAATTTGCAATCACGGAGCCACAACTCTTATCGTAGTACTGGACCATCTGCATTGGCCGTCTTGCCGGGGATAATTCCGAAACGAAACTCAAACTTTAAGCTTTAAGCTCGGGATGACGCATGTCTCGCACTGATCGATTGTTGGACACAAATGCGATACTTTTCGAAAATCGATAGTTTCAGAAGTAGCATATACATGATGTATGAAGGCATAATCGGTGTTTGGGGCTAGTCTCCGGCGTTACATTCCATTTTAATATCAAAAGCTAATCTCTCCATATAAGTGTGATATTAACGGCGGGTTGCGGATACAAAGTCATGAATTAAATCTAAACGCCCAGTTTTTACAATGTAAGCATATGCAAGCACCTGATCGAGTACAACAAAAAAAACAGGGAGCCACGAAGTGACATTTGCCCTGTCACAGACGCAGAGTCATGATTTTTTTTAATTCCAATGAGGCCATCCTCCATTTAGGCTTTTCACCCTAAAAAAACCAAAAGATCATGCCCAGTTGAACGTTTGACTCTTGTTTCCCGATTGCAAACATGTCTGCGCGTAGCCCCAGAATACTTCTCATCGATTCTTACGACTCATTCACTCACAAGTACGCGTTTTACTAGTACTGGAACGTTAGGAACTTTGGCTAATTTTCTTCTTGAACCAGTCTCGCTCATTTGGTTCGACGCGTTATTCCTTTATCACAAATATACCTCATACGAAATGATTCCATAAACGGTGAATTATTACTCGAGCTCCTTCCGTTCTTTTCTGCAGTGGTTGTTGGCCCTGGTCCTGGCTCACCGGAGAATCCACGCGATGTAGGGATCATATCCTCCCTCTGGACTCTGCCCGAGATTTCTCTCCTCCCTGTATTCGGCGTCTGTCTCGGATTTCAATCTCTGGGGCTTGCCTCGGCGGAACACTCCGTGTTATGAAAGTCGTAAAACACGGGATGATATCAACTATCGAGCATACACAGCACGATCTCTTCATGGATCTAGGAGACAACGTGAAAGCCACCAGATATCATTCCTTGCATGTTGATATTGACGCTAATTTCATATCAAACTCGGACCTTGAGCCCCTTGCCTGGGCCGATGATGGGGAACAAAATGGCAGAGTCCTCATGGCTGGTCGTCACAGAAGCAAACCCTTTTGGGGAGTCCAGTATCATCCTGAATCTATATGTACCCAAGGCTGTGGAGAGGAAGTCGTTGCCAACTTTTGGAGAATGGCATGTGAATGGTCTAGAGCGAATAAGAGGGTCGTGTCTCAGCTTCTTCCTTCGTGGGCGATACATCATCTGGGCGAGTCATGGCCACACTGCGCTAAACCCCGAATTCTTCCTCCTCCTCCAACTTCTTTTTCTTCTACATCGACGAAACGTCGAAGCATAGCAGTAAACTCCATCATTGCTGACGAATGCACTCTGAGTGTTCCTGAAATATGCGAAATCCTTGGGGTACATACTAATCCTGCCACCTTTGTCATGCTGGATTCAGCAGCGGGACCGGGTAGATTCACGATTATTGGTTCAACCACACCGAGCACTTTATGGATACGGTATACTCTACCAAATTCTTACCTCGTTCTTCAAAAAGGGAACGGATCACCGGAAAATGTGCCACTGTCATCTACATCGATTTGGGACTGGATTGAGAGCCTCATGGGTGAATATAATGTGTCGCAGATGGGGTCTTCCACTATACCGTTCTGGGGAGGATTAATTGGATATCTAAGTTATGAGTTGGGTGTGCAAGAATTGGGCGTCTCCCCTGTAGCAAGATCTGAAGCAAGCTGCAGCAACAGTAGCAGCCGGTGGTGGTCGCAATCCCGATGTCAATCTGGTCTTCATAGAGCGAAGTTTGGTCATCGATAATCAAACAGGCCGTGTACACGTGCAAAGTATTATTCCGGATGATCAAGATTGGCTACAAGAAATTCTGCATTTATTGAAGAAGCCACCTCCAGTGCGTATAGATACGAAGGAATGGAGGGACAAGCCGGGAATGTTTGTGGTCACGCCCCCTCAAGAAAGCTACGTGTCAAAGGTTGACCAATGCAAACATCACCTTTCAATAGGATCTTCGTATGAACTTTGTCTTACAGCGCCCAGTATTCTGCGAATTTCTTCCGAATTATCGACTTGGGAGTCATATAAACGTCTCAGAGTTTCAAATCCGGCACCCCACGCTGCATATCTTCGACTGGGACCAACCAGTCTTCTGTGCTCATCCCCTGAGAGATTCCTAAAATGGGACCGGAGTGGTAATTGTGAACTTCGTCCGATCAAAGGAACACTGCGGAAGGCGATGAAAGACATGAACGGTAACCAGCTTAAGATAGGACGCAAGGATGCTGAAAGGCTTCTTGGCGAGAATGTGAAAGAACGAGCAGAAAATTTAATGATCGTCGACCTTGTTCGACATGATCTGGGTGGAGTTGTCGAGCCGGCGGACGGCGTGAAAGTTAATGAGCTCATGGTGATTGAAGAATACGAGACTATGTGGCAGATGGTTAGCGGGATCACGGGAAGTGTCAGAGCTGATGGCGGAGGGTGGCATGTTTTGCGAAAAAGTTTGCCACCAGGTAAGCACCTTTTGCGTCTCCTCTGTTTTTTTCTTGTCTCTTTTTTCTTGGTCTTTTCTCTTCTTGTCTTTCTTTCTTCAGGAAGGGGGAAGAAGTTATTTATAGTCTGGTATTTTTCTCTTAGGAAGTATGACAGGAGCTCCGAAGAAACGAAGCGTTGAGCTACTGCGGGAAATCGAAGGCCAGGAACGCGGTATATATTCTGGGGTATGCGGATATTGGTGTGTTGGCGGGAGCGGTGACTGGGCCGTGATTATTCGGAGCTGTTTCCGGTTTGACAAGCAGTTTGACGACGGGGGCGAGCCTCGCCTGAACGGCGAGGTTGAGCACCTTGACGATGCCGCACGAGAACATGACTGGATCTTGGGCGCAGGTGGGGCAATTACGGCCTTGTCTGATCCAGTCTCAGAGTGGGAAGAGATGCGCGTGAAACTGGCGAGTGTTGGGAGAGCATTCGGAGCGAATACATCATGATTATCTTTACAGAAGTATACGATGATGATTTTCAACTATCATTATTGCCATTTTATTTTTTTGTTGTTGTTTTCTATATTTTTGTTTGTTTGTTGCTTTACTTTGGGCTCAACCTCGAAGTTTATTGCCACGCCACGTTTTCTCTCATTTTATTCTTTAATAATACACAGCGATTATCGATGCATGCTAAAGTTATTCTGTGATCCATTTGGGAGAGGAGGTGCAGTGATTGGAATCTGCTGACTAAGAAACGCGCGAGGGACGCGTCTATAAAGCGGACGTAGAAGGAACTTGACCCTTTCCTTACCAGCCTCGATCCTTTCCTTCCTTCCTCGCTTCGTCGTGCCTTGCCACCGCCGCGGGCAACGGGTGTCTCGTCCCCTCACATGTCATATAATCCATTGTATTCTCAGTCGTCCATCGTTCATTCTGACTCCAGCACCGACATTTGGTCGTCGAATCCGCACAAAAAGCCGGTCTCGTCTCCGTACTCCTCCTGGTCGTGCATGCCCACAGTTACATCCGATTTTCATAACGACAGTCTCACGACGACAAAGAATCTCGGCCTGCACTCGTCTTTTCCCTTGCTTGACGATAGATATTCAAGTTGCCGTCCATTCGACGTATTCGGACCTGTAATGTCTAATGATCTAAGAAATCCTCCCAATTACGTCCAGGCCAAAGATGGCGTCGGTGCCGTTGGCGATAGGAGAAACAGATTTGCAACAAAACAGCACACGTTGCCAGAGACCAGAGACTCTTCTGACAACAACTCTGCGGTGCGTCACGCCGAGTATCAGGTGTCTTTCATTACTCATCCCATTTACATAGTTTGCTGTCGGACAATTGCTGAGGACACTTGAGTTTTCTCCAATGTTGCCATCCGAGTCGTTGCCTCCTTACACCACCAGCAACATCAAAAGAAGCGGCAACAGCAGGGCCAACCAGGCTGCTTTCTCGGAGTCACCGTCCGCCTCGTCTAACGCTTCTTCCCCCGGTGTGATCGACATGCTCCAGACCCCTTCCGACACGTCCCCTTTAACGCATAGACTCCCTCAAATGCCGGATTTCCTACCTGGTCAGCTTCGCAACAGGTCGAATACCATAAAAACTGGCGCCCCGTTCGCCTTCGACGGTCACACCTCTGTACAGGGGAGTTTACATGGCCTACCCGGGCTCGCGAAGCAACCACACGAACAATCGACGATCAAGACCTATTCATCAGTTCCTCGCTTTTCTACTTCTGTCTATGACCTTTCACCTCATTCTTCTATCACCCCTTCTAACGGTCTCTTTCCTAATTCATATTCTCTAAACGATTCTACGTCTTCATCTTCTATATATGCTACTTCTCAGGCATCCGTAACTCCTTATCAAGGAATCTTCAATCCGTTTGATAACGCTGGCATGGGTTCCACTCGTTTTCTCGATGATTCTGGTACACACGAGGACTTTTCCAAATTATCCCGCCGTCAGGGCGGCGGTTTGTCTGATAATCTCATTTGGCCCCAATCTATTACACCTTCTTTAGACTACAATTACCATGTCCCTTTATGCACCCCAATGTCTCAGCGTCGCCAGTCGGACTCCATCCATGGGACTTTGAATAATACGGCTTTTACATCGGCCCAGGTCGAAACCAAAACCATCTCTCCTTTCCCCACCCAACCCACCTTTGATCCTCCTATTCAATTGCAACAGCGCCAGACGTCACCTCATGCCTCTTCTCGTGGATCTGGAACCAATGCACCGGATCCAGATTTCATGACGCGTGATATGCTCCGTAATCTGGCAATATCGGGTCTTAACAGGAATCGTGAAAAGCAACGCCCGGTAGAAGAGCACTCCACTCAATCTTCTTCTGGTTATCGTAACTCCTCGCCTCCTGAAACTTCGAACAATTCGCCATCTTCGGAAAAACAATCAAATGAGGTGACTTTTTTTTTCTTGTTCTTTTGGCTCCAAAGGGCTCTGCTTTCATGCATATTGTTGCTGACAACCTTTCAAGCCTATCAATTTCCTGCATTTATTATCACCTACTGCTGTGCCACCGTACTCGCATTTTGTTACTCGTATCATCAAATCATCTGATCAACAAGCATCTATCTTTCTCCAACAAAAACTCAAGATCGCAGACACTGCTGAAAGAAAGAAAATTGTCGATGCTGTCAGTCAGAAGGGTGTGGAAATGATGGTACGCCTTTCAAGGATCAAAACACAACTTCATTTCTCAATCATTGAAACTTTACAGACTAACCGATTCGGCAACTGGGCAGTTCAGCGCTGCTTGGAGCCTCCTTGCGAGCTATCTGATAGGATGAAAATCGTTCAGTGCATGAAGTTAGTAAAGACTAAAAGACATACCAAATTGCCGCGTACTAATTACTTTTGCTTGTTTAGAGGCCATGTCGTCGAGTTGGCTACTAATTGCTATGGGACACACGTCTTGCAAAAAGCTTTGGATTGCGAAGAGGAAATTAGGGTGAAGACTTTCTCTGATTCGAATATCGAAGCGCTGTTATTGAAGGAATACAAAGTTGCTCATTGTTTCAGAACTTTTGCTTGGTGATCCTTCATCTACTTTGTTGAACAAGCATTCTGCGCATGTATGGAGTAAAATCATGGAGCTTACTTGGACTCCTCCCGCTCCACCTATTTTTGCCTAGTAAGATTCTTTTCTTCCTACTTCCCTGACAGAAATTGACCCGTTCGCCCGTAGTGTCAACAAATCTTTGGCCGGAAAATGGGCTTCCTTGGCTTGCCATGAAACCGGCTCTCTCGTTGTACAGACTGCGTTTGAACAATGTGAAGAGATCGATAAGGAGCTTATCATCGGTGAATTGCTCGACGAGGAAGCTTTTTCAGAGGTCGTCACGAATGCCTGGGGCAATTTCTGTATTTTGCATCGTCAGTCTTTCCATTCAGTCGCAATAGTATATTCTGACCCCCAATTCTAGTACTGGAACATGGGTCCTCCCATCATCGTGCTAGAGCTGTTGATAACCTCATCAAAGGTCTCAGCCAATATGCTTCTCACGAACAAAGCATCAAGTGTGTTCTCAAGGCACTGAAAGAGGGAGGTCCAGAGGTATTGGATAAAGTTGTGTCTCGACTCTGCGAACCTCCGAAAGGGTTAGTGATCCCGTTGATTCATTCGCAGTTGACTTACTCTGCTATCTTTTTCGTAGTGGACGTCGTGCATCTTTGGTAGACATCTCACTCTCCCCGATTGGAAGTCAACTGGTGGGGACTATCTTACCTAACGTAAGTTTTTTCCTCTTCCATAAGCTTAATATTGTCGTCTGAATGGATCTTGTCTTCAAGGTTAATAAAGAACAGCGCAGCGCGCTTTATGAAGCTATACGTGGACATGTTGTTACACTTAGAGGTAGCCGCGTCGGCTCGAAAGTAATATGGCTATTGTAAGTCCCTGATGGGAAGACTTGTGAGTCAGCTGAAGTGAAGTGTTTTTTTCAGCGACAGGATGCGTGCTTATTATGGTTACTGAATTATCTTGAAATTATATCGACCTAAACTATGTTAGGCGTCACTAAAGCATATCTGCATTCTTTTTCTTCTTTCAAACACTAACCCAACTAAACTAACTATAGTTTCCTTCTCTTTCGAATTATATCGAACCCGATTTCTGTGGCATTTTTTTTTCGCATTCTCATTGTCAAACTATTAACACGCATCACTATACCATCTGCATCTCAACCATATATCACTCATTCCAATCCTTTTCTCTCGCCATTTTTTTGTTAGATTCTTTTCTTTATCTCCTTTGCTCACCTTTCTTTTATCCCGTAATAATCCTTCTCTTTATTTTTCCCCTTCCGAATTCGTTTTTTATTCAGACCCGATACATGAGCTTAATGAAATAACTTCACGTCATGTATGTCGATTTTTTTTTATTTCGGCGGTATAGCGCCAGAAAAGAAAGCTAGTTTCTTGTGACCGGGCGTGACATATATTTACATTTTCTGCTGGATATCCAGTCAAAAAACTGCCAACCGTTGGCACATTTTGTGCTTCACCATCACTATCTAGAATAATGGGTAAAGCTCAGAAAAAGAAGGCCATGCGCCGCCATAATCCTGTCAGGGTGCCGGATACACATCTTCCCCAAGGGCTAGCAGTCGCCTCGTCTTCGTCCTCCAAACAGGAAGCTTTACTTCCCATCATTTCAAAAGTACGTTAGAACATTCCGAGTTTAGTTTTGATCCAAGGAGTCATCGTGCTGTTATGTAGCTAGGGGCTATTGATGCTACGGAACGTATCTGGGCTTGTGCTGCTGTCTCTACTCTCACCTATAACGACCCTGCAACTCGAAGACTTCTTCAAGGCAAAAATATAGTTGGAGAATTAATAACCCGTCTATCCGATGCTGTTGAGGAGGTCATCGTGGAAGCAGTTGGAGCTTTACGGTACGGTACAAGGACACGTTTCTTTGCTTCCTGGCGCGCATCGTATGTCAATATACTCAACAAAGCGCAGAAATTTATGCATTGATGGAGGTCATGATATCTGTGCAGAAATGTACAACAAAAATATACTTGCGCCTTTGCGACTATTTCCCTCAAAAGTAAACGAGTTTGACTTTACTTCATCTGAACCCTCGCTGACTGAGATTTTTCGTCCTTTTACGCGTATGAAGATTTCTGCTGCTGTTCAGCAATTAATTGACGATCCGAAAGCAACGTCGGAGCTCAATCAACGACTTGTATCTGATTTTGCAGAAAATGTTATTACTATCTTTTGGTGCCTGGCGTCAGTCAATTCGAGGACATCTATTTACTATTCTTATTGACGAAGTTTCTAGAGAAACATCGAATAAAGCATTAAATGCAGTTAATGAACTCGATCTAATACCTTTTCTTATATCCTTTCTTAGCACCCGTGATAAACTATCTCAGTCTACTGTCAATGCTGCTGGTGAGTTTCAATCCTGGTCTGAGTTTTGTCGGTGGATTATTTTCGTCTTTCTAGCCCAGTGTCTTTATGTACTAACAGAAGACAATGATGTTGCCATTGAAGTCTTCCGCAATGATGCCACCCGCATATCAATTCTCATTGAGATTGCTCAGACTGAGCCCCCCGCCCCAACTAGTAGTAATGACATCAAAGCCATACGGTGGACGACATTATCATGTCTTGCCTCTGGTATGTTTTTTATACTGCTCTGATATGTATAACGTGGTAATTATTGTTTAGGAATCCTCAAAAACATTGCCCCGTTGCCCACCATTATGCCTACCTCAAGCATTGACTTAGAGAAATCGGTTATAATGCCCAGATTACTGCCCCAGCTGTCATACGATTTGTGTGCCATCTCGGATAAGGTTACGCAATTATTGTCTCAATTGGTATGTCTCTCATTATTTACTTAACAAAGCAACTGAAGTCAAATTAGCCAGATACTGATATTAGAAAAATAAAACCGTCTTTGCAGCATGTTCCTCGGTCAGATCACAAGCTGCCGGCGGAACAGGAGCTTGGCTGCATAGAAGAAACTTTGCGTCTTGTCAATCTGACTTTGGAAATACTGACAGGAATTTGTGCCAAGTTACCGGACGAGCTTTTACATCTCAAAGAAGACGAAGTAACAGGTACCAGTACTTGACATTTCTGCAGATCTTGTTTTTAATTTGACATTTATAATTAGAGAATGTAGAGGATGCCGACATGGAGGACGGCAATATCGACGATGTCCCTGAGGAACCCGAAGATGAGACGGTAACGGCGCCGAGAGACTCGACAAATAATCTAATTTCGATCTTAACTTCTCCACTTGTAAAACTTATCACTCCTACGACACTTTCTTTCCCTCCTGCACCACATGAACCTTCGCCGCATCCTCCGACAACTGCCTTCCTAAGCTCAATACATATTCGAGCATTGGAGTGTCTTAACAACCTGTTCTTGGCCATCGACGAAAATGACGATGCTTCGCAGGCTGGCGGATTAACGGATGCGGACAGACAAGAAGCCAACGTTATATGGACCGCTGTGTGGAAAGCGCTGGCGCAAATTGGAAAAGTTGTAACAGACGGTAAATTTTCGACTACCGGAGGTTTTGTGAAAAAGAAGGAAATGTGGGAGATTGCGATGGGTGTGTTATGGGGGATAGCTAGAATCGGTCGACGGCATGTGGTTAGTCAAGATCCTCGTTACTCGGACATTGCTGACAGCATAATTGAATTTAGGCACCTGACCCCGAACAAATACAAATTATCATGGAATTCTGCGATGCCAGTTCAGATGATGCTGTCAGAGTTAAGTGTATTGGAGCGCTGGAATGTCTTGCTCAGTTCCCGAACGCCATAGATGGCAACCGGGTACGTGTTTATTCTGCTTTTTTTTTTTGAAAAAAGTCTTACCGCTTTTCAGGCTATAGCAGAATACTTGCACGGACGAATTACTTCCCCCTCACCCACCACGATTGAATCCAGCTTACAAGCCGTTTCAGCGATCATTGATATATACTCGGATGAGAATATGCCATATGATATCAACTTTAGAAATGATGGCTGGGTTTCAAGACTTGAACAAATACTTCCTGCGACTAGAAAACTGATCCGTGGAATTGACCGTAGAAAACCTGGCGGAATGGCTTTACGTAGTAGAGGGGATGGGATAGTTGTAAACTTGGCTGCTTTTATTAAGTACCGTAAGGGTTTAGGAATCTGAATATTCGTCTGCTATAATATAAGGTGCTTAATTTTGGATAACAAGCATTATCTTCTATGTATTATTGCAAAGTTGTACCCAAGTACCAGGTTTGAATTAGCCGCGGCAGATCTAATTAGTTGCGTTACATAAGACACTCATACTTATCGTTTTTTTAAACGTTTCATCTCGTCACCTTCAATGCCCCCGGGGAAGAAACCTGGCCGGGGTATTGTCAAATCGGGAAATGCAGGGAATTCGTCGAAATCGTCGCACTCAACATCTAATCCAGCTTCAGCAAGTACAAAGCCTGAACTCCAGTCTGACAAAGAAAAGCCGCTTTTCCCGCCAGGTTCCAAATTCCCACTTAGTCTTTTGAACGAAAGGTATCGAAGATTACATTATAACAATTACCTGTTTGCTTACACACTCTAGATGTCAAAAAAACGGCTGGGAAAAACCGGAAGTGATAGTAGTAAGTATACCTACTGGCAGTGAATTGGATTCTGAATATGTACGACAGAACCGTCATGAAAAAGGTTACTCTTTTGTGGTTTTATTGCGATGTCGCAACAAGAAAACTTCGAATCTCGATACTGTACGACTTGAACCCCATCCACCATATTATATGCCAACGGCGTTGGAGGCAAGGCACTGGGGAGCTACATATGCTTTATATCGTGTGAGATGCTCAGTCTCGCCTCTAATCGTTAATTTTACTTATTATTCTTCGATTCCGCCTAGTAGACATGCAATAATATGCAGCTGAATTATGTTCTTCCCCCAGGTCCGAGAGAATATTGGTCCCAATTAGAACAAGAACATAAGGCTGCTCCAGAGCATCAAAAATGGATGTATAATCCCGATCCATTCGTTGCTATGAAGGAAGTGCAGGCGAGACAATTGGCGGCTGCAAATCGTCGGGAAGGATCTAGCTCTGTCAATACTCGCGAGAAGGATTCACTAGGTGGCAACCTCACGGGCGCCATCGAGATAAAAATGAGTTCCAAGCTCAGAGATATACTCGAGCATGCTGTAAAAAAGGTGCTTCGTCTTTTTAAAGCTAATTCCGATGTTGTGTGAATAACCTGTTTTATAGTCTTATGCCCTGCCATCCAATCCCCAGACTGAAGGAAGAGTACTCTTGCCTGAATCTCACGAGAATCTTCGTCGGTCGCTGAGCACTCTCAAATTCACCCCTGATCAAATTATTCGCACATTGACATCCCTCAGCTCACCATCTCCGTTGACACATTCTCTGCTCGATTCGTCACCTAATGAACTTGAAGCAGCTATTTCGCACCTTCTTCTCTCCACACCTGAACGTGATCTACCTTCCCGTTTCTTGGCTCAAGGGGCTGGAGACTCCTTCATTCAATCCATTCATGCTGGTATGTTTTTTCTTGTGTTTCGCATTCAGTGAAACTGAATTCCTGTTTGAAGGAAGTGATGTTCTTAAAAATCGTTGGATAACTGAAACTCTCGTAAATAAAGCAGGATTTCCTTCACATATCGTAAAGGAATTGATCCGAGCTCGGATGGGTGACTCAATTAGCCTCGAAAGCCTCTTATCTGAACTCATCCACTTGCTTACTGGAAACAATTCTCCACACGAAATTCACGAGGATTTCGATGTAGAAGAAAGAGACACATTTCGGCAGTCCGAAATCACTGCACTGGAATCGGTTTATCCGGATATTCAGATTTTGGATTCAGTGACAGGAGCACCATCATCCAATATTGCAGGGACTACTGTTGTCATATCCATACCCAACACGCCCGTCATATTGCACTTCTTTTTACCCGCTAACCATCCGTATCCTATGACCAGTACTCTTCCCCCTATGTACCTGTCAGACAATGGATCCGGTGTCCCGCCGTATATTCGCTTACACCTGTTGTCAAAGTCTCTAAGCTCCTCCTCGGTCCAGGAACGTGAGCCCGGCGAAGGCCTTGCGCTTTTAATTGTGAATATTTTTGAGGAAATGTGGGAACTTCTTCAGAAAGGAGGTAATCCTGATATTGCAATCGTAATGGCACCTTTCTTGGTATATATGAAGAAAGTACCAAATGAGGATGGGGAGTCGACCTCCGATTCAGTGCCCACGCTCGAGATGACACAACCGAATAAAGGGAGAGCTTCTAAACCTGTCAAGGATACACGAACGAACAAACAAATTCTCGAACAAATTGACAAAACACGAATGGACCAGAATGTCCAGCTCCTTTTCCAAGATCGACAGAAGCTACCTGCATGGTCTGCGAAGAACAGTTTTCTCGAGTCCTTCAAGAAAAATAGGGTGGTTGTCTGTGTTGGGGAGACGGGTTCCGGAAAAACGACTCAGATACCGCAATATATTCTCGATTATTATATAGATAGTGCCAGAGAAAACCGGCCCGAGGCATTGCCGCTGAACGAAGTCCAGATCATGATCACTCAACCAAGGAGGATCGCCGCAATATCCGTCGCTGCTCGCGTATCAGCTGAAAGAGGACAAGATGGTTCGGTTTCTTACAGTATCAGAGGCGAAAGTATTTCAACATGGCGAACAAAACTCCTTTTTTGTACTACAGGAGTTGCTCTTCGACAGCTTACTGCTGGAGATGGGCTGGGAAAAGTAAATGTAATGATTATCGACGAAGTACGTTCCAATTTACAGCTACTACTTTCACTCCCCTTACCCTCTCATATAAATAGGTTCATGAGCGTTCTCTTGACAGCGACTTTTTATTGTTGGAGTTACGAGATCTCCTCATACGAAATAAAAACCTGAAAATCGTTCTCATGTCGGCGACAATTAATTACAATGTTTTCTTAAATTATTTCCAAGGGGCGGCACTAATCACAATTCCTGGAAGGACATATCCTGTTCAAGATATGCGAGTAAAAATAATATTCTGCCTTTTTATTTTCTAAAGATCTACATCAGTTACCTAGAAGATATTATTCCTCTTGTTTCATACTCTAAAACCACCACAAACCGATCAATGCAGAAGCAAACGGAGGACGAATTACGAGCGTTCAGGGACTTATACAAATCCCGGGGTATGAACAATTCTGATATCCGGACCCTCGAAATTTTGACGCGTTCCGGAGGTATTGATTATCAGGTAATTTTCGTCCTTAACAAAGTTATTATGAAATTAACACCTTTGTTGTTTAGTTGATTGCGACAACTGTTTCTTTTATTGCGTCTAATAGAGATCCTGGCGCTATTTTGATCTTTTTGCCTGGTACATTAGAAATTACGCATTGTATAGCAGAACTACGGGCTGCTTTGGGTGCATCTGCTATAGTACTCCCCCTACATGCGAATTTGAGTTCCGATGAACAAAAGAAGGTCTTCACAAGATACACTAAAAGAAAAATAATTGTAGCCACGAATGTCGCGGAGGTGAGTTACAATTCAATTTGCTATAGTTATTTCAAATTCAAAGATATTTAGACCTCAATAACAATTGATGATGTCGTGTATGTCATTGATATCGGGAAAGCAAAAGAAGTCTCCTATGATGGGGATTCTCGGCTATCGCGGTTGGCGGAAAGATGGATTTCCAAAGCCGCAGCTCGTCAACGACGAGGTCGAGCCGGAAGAACGCAATCAGGCGAATGTTACAAATTGTATACTAGGATGCAAGAGGAACGCTTCGACGATTTCCCAATCCCTGAGATCCTTCGAACTCCACTTGAATCATTACTTTTGACGGCCAAAGCGACGAGAGAAACTGAAGATGTCAAAGTACCACATATTTTTATATATAGTAATTGGTTTCTGATCTTGATTCGCAGGTCTTCTTGAACAAAGCCATTGATCCGCCTTCGATTACGGCAATGGATAGCGCATGGACTGTTTTGCAAGAACTGGGGGCTATAGATATCAGCGACGACACCATCACTGGTTTAGGCCGCCTTTTGGTTAGTTCCTAATTTTTCTATTGGCCGTTGACTAAATAGCTTTTAATGCAGGCATTGTTACCTGTGGACTTACGCCTAGGCAAGATGCTTATTTTGGGTGCTCTTTTCGGTTGTCTCGAACCGATGTTAACAATCGCTGCGTGCCTTTCTTCAAAACCACTATTTGTTTCTCCAATGGAAGAGCGCGAAGAAGCGACAAGGTAAAGTGCAAAGGTATCGCAGTGCATATACAAAAATTTCTAACTATAAGCTATAGAAAACGTAACAAATTTATGGCTATGAGTAGTGATCTACTTACCGACGTCAGTGCCTATGATGAATGCATGAAGGTCTTCACTCAAGGGAAAGATTCAGGTTTACGACCCTATTGTGAGAACGTAAGTTACACAATATGTTTTAGCATTCTTGCCATTTAATTGGTTCTATAAGAATTTTATTTCCTTCGTATCAGTCAAAGATATTACTTCCCTCCGGGAGGATTTGCGCGAAGCCCTTCTTTCAGCTGGTCTTTTTGTGAATTCACCCGCTTCGTCCGCAGTGTCCCCCGCATTGTTGCAATCCATTGTCATGGCTGGTCTGTACCCAGGAATTGCGCGAATTTCACTTTCATCGTCATCTATCAAGTTTGATAAACTTCAAAGCGGGACGATCCAACGTGCACAAGAAGCCCGGGAATTTAAAATCTTTGACTTGGACAATGCAGATATAGATGACTCACGTGGTCAACGAGTTTTTTGCATCCTAGTTCTGTAATGTTTAACCGGAATGACTGGAGGCAACCATTTATTTGCTACTTCCGGAAAACCATAACAACCAAACCGTATCTGCGGGATGCGACTGAAGTAAGCGAGTACATTATTCAAATAGCAGCGGCTAAGTCTGACCACACAAAAAGGTGCCCTTGTATGCTGTCTTACTGTTCGGCGGTCCTCTAGAAGTGAACCAGATAACTGGATGGCTCACTATTAAACGCGCTCAAGGCGGAGCTCGGTTTTCGATGAAAGCCTGGCCTCGAATTGGTGTTTTAATAAATCAATTGAGGTGAGCGATAGTCAGTTGCTATGTACAATTATATCAATGAACCATGTGATGTCAGGCAATTGTTGGATGCGCGGTTGAAAGAAGTTTTAGGAGGTGGGAAACTCGATGCATTCGGTAAAGGGGATCCTGTTTTCGATGCGATTCTGGCTCTTTTGACAGAGAGTGAATCAAACTTTTTTTAAGCGACCTATCAGGGAATTCTGGGATAGGGTTTCGATTGCCTTTGACATATATACCGCTTTGTGTGGGCTGTGCTCGGATGCGACATGATAATGACATAATGACATCATATCCCAAAGTCGTCCCACTCAAGGGTCGAGACCGAGCGCATACGGACATAGGGTTTAAATTCGCGGCGAGATATATTTGAACTTGTTCTAAAAATGATATGCGTATGTCCGCGTTTGGCGTTTGGCTCGATCGCAGTCGTGTGACTACGCGTGACTGGATCCCCATAACTCGGCCATCACGGTGGTGCATTCCATCAGTCCAGTACATACATATTTCTCCTAAACACAACAATGTCGACTCTGTCAATCTCCGAGTGAGTAGCCAGTTTTATCAATTGTATAAAGAACAAAGGATTGCTATCGCACCCAGCGTCGAGATCGCGAATCGAGGAGCCGACGAGTTCCTGCGTGTCTATTATACCACATATGATTCTGCGCAACGTGTGGAAGGCGTGCCCAAGTTTTACAGAGAAACATCGCATTTGTCATATAATGGCACGGCAGTGACAGGACCCGAAAGAATCAAAGTTCTGTTGGAGCAAATTCCAGTGTCGAAACACGAAGTGCAGTCTTATGACTGCCACCCCATACCCTGTATGCATCAATCTCTAATAAAAGCTACGCGTAGAAAAAGACAGCTGAAATAACGTCAATCCCATCATCACAGCTACGTCGCCGCCGGCACTTCTCATCACCGTTTCGGGATTGGTCAGTCATGGACCAGGCACATCGGCAACAGGAGGTTCGGAATCGGTGGCAGTGAGCAGTACTGCACCGTCGTCCACGTCGTCGTCATCGGCTGTCGCAGGGTCTGCAAGTAGTAAATCCAGTCGAAATGTCGATGCCCAACCGCGGGTTTTTTCGCAGTCGTTTGTGCTGATGAAGTCAACGGAAGACAAATATTATGTGGCTTCCGACCATTTCCGTTTTGTAGGATAGATTAAAATAATGAAGATATACATATGCAAAATATAAATGAAACACGATGCAATACTGAGGAGTAAAAAAACAGCCATTCGCTGAGGTAAGGGTCAGTGGATAGCATAACAACCTCAGTCAGTCTTGGCCGCAGTGGGCGTCCGAGTGGTGAATGTTCAAAGTCCGCTAGAAACCTTTCCCTCAACTGTGCTTTTTTTAAAAAAATCCTGCAATCAAAATTATAACCATAACCTTTTTTTCCATTTAACAACTAGCGACGAAACGCTCACGACTCTTGTACAACTCTTATGGCGATAAAAGCGATTAGAGGCTCCGAAGGCTACGACTTTACTCCACTTCTCACTCACTATGTCTTCCTTTTGACGACTATTATTGCAATCGTACGTTCATTCACGCTCGCGATCATTTTCTTCGTTTGTTCATGCACCTTCTCCGGGTAATGTAGGCTGGATGGTTTACTGCATTCATAAGTCAAATAGCAGCTCAAGGTACCAATCCTTTCATACTGTCCAATTCGTGTCTTTACTAACCGCGTCTCCATCAGCTGCAAGTCACCCAAGTCTAAACCCCCATAGTACTGTTGGAGTTCTATGGTTCGCAATATTGTATGTTTCAAGACTTCTTCCATCGTCTTTTCCAATGTCCCGAGCTTGTTTCCCTCCTCTTCTAGTTTACAGCTCGCTCTCATCCTGGGCGTAATACACACATTAGCTACTGATTCTGTTGCTCTGCATCGCTTCCAGGTGGGCCACTAACATGCGATCTCCTTTTGGTACCCCTAGTGACAACTGCCAAATCTTAGATATCAGTGTTTGGAGCTGTCTCCCTTGTATTCGCCGTCATCGGTGTCAACCAAGGCATTTTCACTAACGTGGCTTCTCTGGAAGCGATGGCTGCGGGCTGGCTGTTACTTGCCATGGTTGATATCATCTGGCTTATTTATTTCACTTCGGAGGAAGGCTCGTTAGCCTTGCACTTGTTCAATATCACTGGAACCGGAGGACTGACCGGTCCTGGTCGTTCTAATTTCCGATCTGCGCGCCGTTCGGATTCCCGTATGAACCCTCAAGGCGTCGGCATGGGCAATGGTGGATACGGAGGTGGTGGGGGCGGCATTGGGAATGGTCTTTACTCGTCGCCTATGCCGGAAATGAGTGGCATGAGATATGATACTAAGGAAGGTGATATGGGCATGGTTGGAGGCAGTGCGATGGGTATGAGCAACTCGTACAGCCCAACAAGCAGAGATGTTGGCAATAACCCTCCAGCAACTTCTCTTCGAACAAGCGAAGCCGCAGCAAGCACAATCTCGTCGACACAGCCTATAAATTCTCCACAAGCTGCTGGAAGCGGAGGAGCGGGAGGAGTGGGAGGAGATGTTGTTAATCCTACAACGCCGTTGATGGATACTACCTCAAATGCAGATGGCGACAATGGCTCACACCAATACCGCGCTAAAGCATTATACAATTGTAAGCCATTAAAGTTGACAATTCCGGTGTTCTGCTACTGACATGTCTGGCTGTCATCTTTTCTAGACACGGCCTCAGCTGACGATCCCAATGAAATATCATTCTCGAAAGGTGAGATTCTGGAGATCTTGGACAAGAGCGGGAAATGGTGGCATGCAAAGCGCCCAGATGGTTCAACTGGAAGTAAGTTTTCGAGCGCAATTACCTGACCAGACACTGACGTAAAGTATTTAAACACAGTTGCACCGTCAAGTATGTCCGGAATGTCTAATCTTTCTCGTTCCACTCACTAAAACACCATCTAGATTATTTGCAACTGATATAGATACACGATACCCTTATTCATTGACGATAGCATGTGCGCTCGGAGGAGTCCAATTTCCTATTTTTGTTTTGTCTTTATTTCCTTTTCTTTTGTTTTGAGATCGTGGACAGTCTGTTATTATGGTGACTGACGATTTTTTTGCCTGTTCTATTTTTTCTTCTTTGTCAACGTTGGCATTATGGTATGGTATTGGGGTTGATCAGCTATGTGGGAGAGTTGGATATTGTGGAGGAGCGCCTTTCCACTGCCCCCACAAATGTTTCACCATTATTGTACGATTAAATCGTTCTCTTGTTTGTTTGTTTCCTTTTTTTCCTACTCTTTTTCCCGTAATTAGCGTATTCTCAATTGCCAATTGAGTCATAATGAAAAAAATGACAAGCATCATATTTGATTGAAACTCAGACGAAGATGGCATAAGTACTTAAATCAAAACAGGCTCAGCGCAACTTATAAGGACATATATTATACCCATACCACAACACACTCGTTCAATTATGCGACACAGGGGCAGACGAAACAGCGCATTATTGCCACCACCATCGTCAGGCAGCGGATCCGACTCCGCTGTCGGTATGACATCCGCCACGCAGCTCGTACACCACGAAGACGACTACGACGACACGACAAGAATAAATACCTCCCATGTTCGTCACAGTCAACTTTCGAGTCCCGTTTCGGGTCCTGAATATCCTGAATACCCAGAATATGAATATGAATACGAGGATGAAGAAGAAGAAGAATTTGGGGACGCAACTTCAACACTCCGATATACGAAACGGTCTGGCGACTCGTCTTATGATCATCATCATCATCATCATCATCATACTACCGAAACTCCACGGCCACGTCGACATAGCGTCACAAGCTCAAAGTTGGGCGGCCCTGCAGAACATGTTACTCCCACTGCGGCGACCAGTAACAGCAGCACCAGGAGCAAGTCATCGCATCATGATAATACCCTGGATATTCCTCTAGCTGTGGCTATTATTCCTCCTCTTGGGTCGCTTCTCATCGGAGGGAACTTTGCGTATGATTTTTTGTTGCTTCTGTTGATGTTTTTCTACTTGCATCAGGTAAAGAGAAACCCCTTTCTTTCACCAACCCTCCCTATTTCATTTCATTTCGTTTTGCCTTTTTTTCTCGTTCTTTTTTTTCTTTGAAGTAAAGTCGTGTGACGTCACCATGATCGTTATTTCTTTCGATCGTGGTGGAGTTGATGACCGAACCGGAAGCTTTCCTGATTATCACGAAATCGAGGAGTTTCCTGAATTGTGTTGCAGTCCTAAACAATCTTCCAATACCCTAATTTCATTCAACAACACCACCCCAGAAGCTGACTCATTATTGCAAGCATACTGACTGACGCCTTATTTTTTTCCAGCTAATCAAATGTGCGTTATCGTCATCATCTGCGCTCACAATGAATATCGTGAACCTTATCTGATAGTGTGGACACACAGTACCTTGGGAACTTTACCTTGCTTCTAGACCACGGCGCGTGGATCGTAAATCTACGGTGGGGCCAGGCTCATCCGATTTTGCACATGACATTAATATCCCTCCACATCTCTATGATCTTTATACTCTTGCTGAATCGGAGCTGAAAACAGCGGAATTCGTCTATCTCGGTCTTTCTGTTCTTTCGCCGCTTATTGGTGCTGCTTTACTGCGCTATGTTTGCACGGCTCTAGCTGGGAGGGACTACATATCATGGTTCAGTACCGGCGTATTTGTGCTGGTTACTGGGATAAGACCTTGGGGCCATTTGACACGCCGTCTTAGAGAAAGGACAGATGAACTGCAAGAGACGGTTGTGCAGGTTCGGGAATATGGTGCGTCGATGAAGGATGGACAGGAGAGTATGATGAGTAGAATTGAGGCGCTGGAGGATGCGATTGCGAAGTCGAAAGAAGCGATAGAGGAGTTGAAGCGCAAAATGGATGTGTCGCTCCAAACTGCTGCCGATCCCGCATTTAATACGCTCGCGTCTGATGTTAAACAACAGCTTTGGACGTTGAATGAGCGTGTTGGGATGCTGGAGAATATTACTCGGGAGGGTTTGAGCGATATGGATAGTAAAAATGTTGCTGTAGGTAAGGAGAAAATCTCGGGTCCAAGACGATTGAGCTTGTCTTCTATATCTCAATCTGAGGATCGTGGTTCGAAATATGGGCGCTCGGACGAATGAGGTCGGCAAGTCATAGTCACAGAGCGGACAAGACGTCCTGGCGATCAAAACTAGGAGCACAACTCAAATCTGGCAAAGATCAACACCGTTCGGTGTCAACGACACTAATTCCCCCGTTTTCATCTGTAACGCCTTCGCGCTACGTCAACTATCTTTCACCGTCGTATTGGGTTAAACTTGTGACCGAATTCGTGTTGGAGTCTATTTTGAACTTGGTGGCTCTTTGTTTTGGAGCTGGTAGGCGGTGGGTATTGGCATTTGGTGTATTTGTGAGGAGGTGCTTTGCATAAGGCGCTCTACGCTGGGGTAACAACTTTCAGTAGAGTCTGCTTACAATGTATGTGTGTTTGTACCCCGGATTTTGATGAGAGTCATTAGATCGCATACGTCAAATTTGGCTGATATATTAGTTATTCGGTATTATCGTGTACATTAGCTGTGAGAATCAAAAAGAGGATATTTGAAGTGCCTGAACAACACATTATACATATGTAGTCAGGCGGTGTATCGACGACATGATTCACATGTACTGACTCACATGTTCAGTCGCAAATTACTTTCCTAAAAGTTCATGATCATGATTCTCGTTTCAGTCATCTTTTTTTATGCTTTCAATTTTGAGATTCAAGTTGGCACGGAAGTCGTGTGGTCTAATTTTATGTCTGGATGGTGAATGATGTTCATAGATAAGATGTTTTATTAGCTCCCCTGGCGTCAGATACTACCCGAGTCGCGATCCCCTTGACCTCGAACTTTCAAGTTGTCTGCTCATCATTGGATACAGCATCCGAATCAGTGGCTCGGGCGCTTTAAAACGGGCGCTCACACTCGCCGTTTTGTCGGACAGCCGGATCGAAAGCCGAGTTGCCCAATGCGGCTAATCACTTGAGCCGCCACCGTTAGAAGAGCTATTCGAGGATGGATCGCAAAACGGATCGATGTCGTGAAGGTTTAGAAATATATTGGATCTTAAAAATTTACGGAAAAACCCTATCACATTTTACTATACTAAAAGTGAAGTAAATAAGGCTGGCATGTCAGATGTACTGGCAACTGACAGTAGTCATACTGACTCACTTGAGTACTCACTCGACATGCCAAATGAAACATTTCATTTCATTTTCCTGTTCATGCGGAGCTCCACAGTGCCCGCCTACGCAGTGTATGTATTCCACAGAACGTAATGATAGTTATTTATATACTCCAGAGCGCCTCGCTTTGTCTGCTTCGGCATTTTCTTCCTTTTGTGAAGGGATCGTTGTATGTTATAATATAAAAGAATACTGAGGTATGTATAATTAGCAACAATCCACCCTGCCAATGGCTGATCAAAACTAGTGGCACAATTAGGTGATACTTCCAATGTTCATGTCAGATGTCATGTACACGACGACTCCGAGGGTTACGGGCGGCATGATTGATGATACATGTTATATATACGCATCTAGAATGCCAGTCAAAGGCAAATCCAGTCATCGGCGGGGGAACGCTCGCAAAGGGAGCTTCCATGTTGAAATTTTATTTCAGCTTCGATACCTCAGTCAGCATAGAAATCAGTGATTGAATTTGATCCATGTCTTTTTTCTCTCTTCTCTCGCGCTGTTCCTGTCATTCTATTTAAATTCTCCACCTCGATTCCATTGCTTTGGGATAGGCTGCGATCGCCTAGCACACGACAATATATTGATAGCATACATGAGGCGTTTCACATAATTCTATTAATAGGCTTGCATTGTTCATTGTCCTTGCAACCTGCAGTGTGCGTGCGCCCAAATTGAGCTAAAAGTAGATCCGCTAGCTCCGGATATCTCCCGTCGGCATCAGCTTCGGGGAAGCTAGGTTGCGAGCGGTAAAGAGATAAATACCGAAAGCGCCAATGGGAATGCTGGAAATGCGAGAAGGGAAGAAATTACTAAAGCGGCAGTTGGCTAGACGAAATTACATATTTTATTAGGAACACAACATAGGGAACGCTGTTTTCTCTTTTTTGTTTCTTTTTTTAGAGCGCGTGCACGGGTTAGTCCGGGCGACGAATGATAGCGAGACGCCTGGTGAAAAAAGTTTGGTAAATTTGATAGATTTGATGTCGCTGTTTGATATTCTGTTCAAACAGACAGGAGGGCTATTTATATGCATGCTAGGGTTTTAAATATATATTTTCTGGCGGCAGATTACGGACAATTCCCGGGACGTGAAGGGAAGACAACTATGAAGACGAATGCCAACGCAGACTGAAACCCTTGAGGAAAAAAGAGAACTTGTTTTAATACACGAGCCTTGAATACATAACATAGATGATCAGAGTACAGTTCTACCTAATAGACGCCCTTGGATAGGGGATTTTCAATGAGTACAAAAATAGACGCAAGGGTCGAGAAACAGAGAGAGAGGGAAGGCTTGCAGGTCTAATAATAGCCTCTGTGTGTGTGTGTGCATATGTGTACGGTATATCGTGGGTTGGTGCGCCAATATCCTGGGATACCCCATTCATTATCCTTATGCCTCTTCTCCTCCCACCTGCATCTTCTCCAACGCCCTCTCCCGTCATTCTCGACTTGCTCGCTCAACTGTCGCCTCCGTTACCGCCCAATTCTCCTCCAGCACCCGCCTTTCTGTGCCCTTCTTGTCTCCGGCCAGAACTCTCCAGTGCTCGTCGTCGTCGCAGGCAGCTTCCAACTTCATCGTCTTCCAATCCTCCCGTAACACCCCCAGAACAACAGCAACCGCACCATTCTACCCAACTTTCACATCCTCTTCACAGTACCAAAACGTCCTACAACCAACACGACCCCTCTCTCATTGCTTCTGTACCTCCCAAGTTCGTCCAATCATCCGACGGCTTTTGGTATCTAGCAACATCTTGGGCCTTTCACGGACAGACCAGTCAGGTCGGTCAAGCTATCACTTCTCTTTTCTCTCTATGCAAATGTCTCATTTTCTCTCTCTCTCCCTCTCTAGCCCAACCTGCTGTCTACTCCTACACCAACAACATCTCCGCATCTTCCACCGTCTACCCTTCCGTTTACTTCTAGCGATGTAGTCAGCACTATTCAACCCGCGCGTACCTCCTCCACTTCTGAATTTAGCGATGATGATGACGGTGACGACGATACCGCCGATTTAACTGCTACCATGGGTTACACTACCTCCGTAGAATCTCTCGTCGCGTCTGACTATGACGCTATCAAAGATTCCCTCCCGACAGGCTGGACACGTGCTCCTGAACGCACAAAGTTTTACAGCACTCCGGTCATTATCGTCGTATCTCTTATTCTTGCTATTTCCCTTTCCCTAATTATCGCCGCATGCGTAATGGGTCACAAGGCAAAGTCGGGTTCCAACCGCTCGTCCTTCAAAAAAATCCTCAGCGAGGCAAAGTCTCGCGCTAACGCCCAAAAGAGTCTCTCAAGACCGTCTTTTTCTTCTGGTGACCCAGCAGTCGACACTGAAAGCGGTGATCCAGAATTAGAAATCCTCTCCGACACCGAAAGGACGGAGAAGATCATCAAGAGTCTCAAGAGAAAGGAAAAGCTGTGGGATAAGTGGAGGAGTAAAAGTGGCAAGTTGTCGGATCTTGGTCTTAGGCGAAGGAAAAAGAAAACTGCCACCTTGAACACTTCTACTATCACAAGGACAACTTCAGTCTTGATAACGCCATCCGTTCCACCTGCTGAACCTGCTACTCCATCAATAATCAATGTACACGTTGCTCCTACCACGCCTCCCCCGACAACTTCAATCTTATTGAATGCCAACACGTCGACTTCATCTGGACAGTCCGCTAGTTTATCGATACCTCCTGTGAGCTCTGCGGTGAATACATCTGATGTATCACTGCAAGCAACATTACCCTCAACAGCCGAGGATAACGACAATTTATCGATTACTACACCTACACGGACAAACTCATGGCGGCATCCCCCAGCATATCGACATGGTGCTACTGTTGCTGTTGAACCCGACCAGAAAGGAGTCTTGTCGTCGGAGATCAGTCAAAGTGAGAGCTTTGAGGTCGACACCGAAATGGAAGAGAATTCGGACACGCATCCCGAATATTCACCACCACCACCATTATTATCATCTGCCGTTGATTTACCGCATCGCGGTCACGTCGCTACTGATGATAAAGCTGTTTTAGAGATGATGAGGAGAGGTGCTAGTGAACCACAACAGCTAAATGACGCTCATGTCTTGGCGTCAGTGGTAAACATGATACCCGAATCCTCCCAGTCTGTTCTCCCGAATGCGCCGGTATTGGTTGACGAATCATTAGAAGATTTCGTTGAGGATAGTTCAAACCGGGATAGCTATGTGCAGTCGTCGCCGCCGCCTTCGAGCAGCAAACTTCAGCTACCTCCGTTACCTCCTCCGGATCTTCATCGACGCTTAGAGAGACATCATAATATTGGTATTCTGCTACCATCTACTCATCTGTCAACGTCGACAGAAGCGGATCTGACTCCCCACTACGTGGCTCGGAGCCCCCATTACCAGATGCGGGTCCGTCTCTTCGACCTTCTGCACCTCCAGAAAACGATGCCGACGATGGTGAATGGGTGGATTCGAGTTTTTCAAATCATCTAAAGCCATCAGCTCCACCGTTGCTTTCTGATTTAGAAGGAGCTTCTACAGAAGAGGAAGATCATTTTGCACTGCATAATGAGGAGGAGGCTGTGTATAGTGATGGACGACGATCGCGATGGGATCGTGAAGCGGACTTGGCACGTACGAGGTCCACTCCTGGTACAAATGCTTCCACCACTACATCACCTCGACCGCATCGAAGAAGATCGCTTTCGGCTTCGTCGCTTGATAATGGTTCTTCCAATCCCACCAAACGTCTTTCGTTACCACGCTATGAGCCATAACATCAGCCTCTATTGTTTATTGTTTCATTTACATCTCTGTCATTATCTTATCGACACTATCTACATATCTTCGGGACACGTTCATTGTACTCCCCTACTACCACCACCTCTATCTATCCCTTCGCTGGACTCAAAACCTCTAAACTGGCATTTATATCAATTCCTTTTTTTTCCCTTTTTCGTCCAGCTGGAAACTCGATTTGCATTCTACCCCTCCGCATCTGCTTGTGTTGTTTTTCGCTTTCCCCTTTTTTTTAATTCCGATCACTTGATCTTCGAACGCTGCTTTGCTTACTTTTGTACCGTGTAAAACTCTCAAGTAATAACCTCGGAAAGTATTAGTACTCGTTTATCCATGGATGACAATCTACCATCCCGTCTTTTGTTCTTGTGCGTTTTGAACTCTGGCTTTTGCTGCCGTCCCACTTGAGTGCCTTTCCTCTCTTTCTCAAAAGAGTCCCTAGCGTTGAAGACAGACGGATAGCTGAGAACCACGTCGATTACACCCATCGGTAGCCAGAATGATGCCACCATTGTTGATCGAAAGGGAATCCTTTTCTACATCCAGCCTTCAGTAGATTGAGAACCTTACATCGACAAACGATTGCCTTGGACCGCTAGCGATAGAGTTTGTTGCATGTTGAAAGGAGAAGAAGACGCCAAGACGCAACCAGCAAGGTACAAGCGACCCAGGATCGATCTACTGAAATGAGTAAACGAGCGTATGTGGTACGTACATACCTTGAAAGCTCGAGTTGGTATACGAAAGCTTGGCGTACTTGACGGAAATCGCATTGATGATGAACAAACGTTAGGAGAAAGATGCAGGAGAGAAATAAAGAGATTGTGGAGTATCCTTCGTAACGAAGGCAGCAGTCTTATATCTCTAAGTGAAGGTGATAACCAGCAGTTGTTGGTACCGAGGCGTCATGAGTTGCGAGGTTGTTCATGCATCAAAGATCGAGGTCGACCAGTTCGATTGTGAGATTATATAAGAGATACCAAGAGATACCGAGGTATACAGATTCGTGAGTGGCGAGGAAGGATGTTGACCCTTAAAGGCGAGGTATTGGACGAGACAGGGGGGATTAGGAGAGGTTTGGGAGTTGTCAAGAAGAGTCTTCAGTAACCAGAGTGCTTATATCCTGAACACGAATCGAGAAGGAGGTGTTTTCGTTGTGGGTACGTTATTACTCGGTCTGGCGGTAATTACGGTTGAAATCGGATATAGAAAATGAGCGGGAGCTTGGCGGTGCATCCAGATTAGGACAAGAAGAGTCAGTTCTTGATCAAAGGTTTACATCCCCATCCACGTCGGGGAGGCGGTGCGACGGGGAAGGGGAAAGCTGTTGCTGGGACAGCGTCATGGGTGAGAGGAAAGTGAGGGGAGGCAATCAGAATGTGGGGGGGAAAACGGCAAAAGAGGGAAATGACGCACCAAGGAAAACCTCGGCTTTTTATAAGCAAATTTGATATCGGAGGGAAAAGCCATGGATTGCAAGTGAAATCATTGATGATATAGGTTACCCCTGTTTTGCAAGCCTTTTTTTTTCTCACCGTCGAATTGCCAAGAGCATTATTATTTTTGGTCCGTTTTCTCTTTTAATTAACTTGGTAGGTGGAAGAGGAGTTTAGGTTTGACTAGTCCGTGCCTTACTTCGAGGTTAGAATTCAGTAGCTTCGGTAGGGCTATTAGTATACGACATGCCAGAGGGAACTCACAAAGTTGTCTGCAATGTTAGTTGCTCATCCTGTTGGTTGAAGTGTGGAGTTGATATGGAACAACCCTCGAGAGCTCAGCTCGGCGTCATAGTTCCGACGGCGAAGTGATCCATGCCGAGCTGCTCTTCGCAGCCCAGAAGGCCAAGCTTCCGTTTTTCCATCATCCCCGGCACGGATCGGCATCCACAAAGGACTTGGCTTGCACTCATTGCCAAGGCCAGAGTCTCCGTCAACCGGACTGTCTCGTGCTCGAAAGAACCCGTTAATTTCTCAAGCGTACATTCTATTGTCTTGCTTGGCTGGCAACACACACATGATTCAAAGAAAATTGTTTTGCCATGGCTCGGGCTGATCGTTTTTTAATCTAGTAGCTCGCGCTTCTCTCTCAAGTTCACATCATGCCATTTGCCGTTTGCATTGATATCGATTGCACCTTCAAAGATCACCGCAGTAGCGACATTAGCTCATCTTTTTTTTTTCTATTTTACCCATACAAAACAAGCATCAAGAAGTTTTACATATCATAGCTGCGTGTCAGTAAGTGACTACATACATTACAGCAATAGAGCATTGAATGATTTTCAGCCTTGGCGTTGTTCCTTCGTCTATAATTTAAAATAAATTTGAGCCACGCCATCATCAAATCCTATTGGGTCACCTTCAAATTGCTAAAGACGACTTCTTGGAAGGAATCTGTATCGTTAGCACGAGGAAAAGGCGTGTTGTCTGGAGCGGAGCTAATAGGAGGAATCAGGATCGCAAATGCATTCGAAACATAGTCAGTTAATTTCTTGGCTTTCCCCCCTAAACGTGACTCACACTCCCAAAAAGTTTACCAATGGTTCCCAGCCTTGTTTTACTTCGAAGACGAGTAGTTGATCCTGGGGGATCAGTCTTTTGACGCGCTCATTGTGTCGGTGGAGCTCTTCTTGTGTATGTGTATAAATCCTGCCTTGATGGTATTTTTCTAATAATGGCGAAGGTGAATATATAAGAGAAGCTTGGAAAGGCTTGTACGGTAGATTTACCGACCTTGTAAGTACTTTTTGTTCCATTTTAGTAATGAATTTTGAAGATGGGTGCGCTCCGATTCCGGAATAGCTTCCATGGTCTCCATCAATTTCAAAATCGTGCTTTTCATGCTCTTTTCGAACGATTCCGGATCACGAGTAGTCTTGAATTTCAAAAAAAAAAATCATGGATCAATGTCGGTTGCACAGTAAGCTTTTCTCAAGACACTAACCAAGATGTATTTCGCATTAGGATATGCGGTGTATAGTTCCTCGGGATACATGATTGGAGGCGTATCAAGGACGGACGTATAGCCTCGTAGAATGTTATCTAAATCAGCAGGAGTGCTTCCGCCTGTGAACGAAAAACGATTAGATCTGGACGAGAATCGCCGTGGGCCAGATCTGATTGAATGACGCACCATCTCCAACTCGGGACCACGCTGGGAAATCCTTTCCCTCGTTGCTGAGAACTTCGAACATATGGTAGCATGGTCCAAATCCGAGTATCGTCAAAGCTTCCTTGAGGCTTGCAGTCTTGATACAAGTTTCAACTTTCCGCCAGTCCAAAGTAGATGGCTAACACTTACTCCTGTTCGGCCCAAACCTAAACAAATGACTTTGACCTGAGCGGGGTTGGGCCGGGCCTCAGTAGGCTCAATAATGGGTACATTGAATGCAGACGTGCTAGCTGACATTTTCGAAAAGGAGGAAATAGAGAGAAAATCGAGTGAGACGAGGTTGATTCTTTTTTATAAAATGTCCCCAAAATTTATCTAGCCTATAAGAAGTGTGTAAAGAGACCACGATGCAATAGCATTCCTATTGAAAGATTGGGCCTCGGGAATATGAAAACTCAAATGTTAAGCGAGACTGACGGCGAATTGATTCGGTTCAATAAGCATATGTTCATTTGAATAGTTGGATAAATACTGGGCGGTAATGAATTCAAATATTACGTCGGACAATGTATGTCAACGGCTCCATTGCGCCATTTTGGCCTCGCTCGTTCGTTGACCGTTGTATTGTAGTCCATCGGACGCAAAAGTGTGGCGAATCACCGCAGCAGCAGTTGTGGAGTCGAACGACCCAAAGAACTGTCGTCTGCCAGTTATGTTCTCAATATTTGTTTCTGATTGAATAACACTGGAGCACACTGCAGTGTACGTGATTAGTTGCACCTTAATGTCCGGAATAATATAGAAGTGTTATCTTTTCAATTACTGAATTGGTGTACGCGCGCCGCATATAGGCGTTCTGTCAGGCTGTCATTCAGTATGTAATTAAAACAGTTCTTCTGATATCGGTGACCCGAAATTTTATTGAATGCGTGTACACATGCATACAAGTCAGAAAGAATGACAGAGAAGCTATACTAAAGGCCCAGGTGATCTGGAATATACAGCCCATCCTGACATTTGAAACCGACGTCACCCGTAATCTACACAACAAGAAGCAACAGATAAGGAGTTCAGACAGTCAATGATACTCAAGTAAAGTTATATGGCTTACGGCAGTTGGATCGCAGAGCACTCTCAAAGGAGCCCCAGTTTCGGTTCGTACACCGAGAAGATCTTTCGCTAACACATTGATTGCCGTATCAGGGAATAGATCGAAGATAACGACTTCCTTCCCAGTTGCGTTTGGAACAGCGTACCAACAGGGATCACTAACGCAGGACCCTTCTACGAAAGGAACACTTGACAGGGGAAAATTCAATCCTGTTTGGTTACATACAGAACGTAATTGCGTTACTTACTCTTCTAATGTCCCATAAAAGTTCTCGAACAGGAAATTTTCAATATGGGTACTGGTTGAATTAGCTGTTGGCGTGGTTGGGGCAGAAACCTTGTAACCTTTAAGAAATGTCAAATTTCTTGCCAAATGTGTGAAGTTACCTCTTGATCCACGTAACTGTACGTTAAAAAATATGAATACATAGATTCCTCTTAAGTATTCGAGACGTACTTTTGTGTGACATATATCTAGAAAAAGATCGATTAGAGTTTACCCAAAAACAGATCAAGGATTACATTCACTTACGGGAAAAGGTACGTTTATTAATTCAATGTTTTTCCAAGTGATGCTTTATAAGAACCGTGAGAAGGTATGCAAGTGCATATGACAAGGCTACTAACTTGACAGCAGCTCCCCTTCCGTTCAACCAGCTCTTGAACCGTGCACCGTATAACGAATTGACCTACGAGATTTTATGATTATTATTATAATAAACAAGCAGGTTTTAGCCACCATTTTGTTATTTTCAATTCTTTTGTAAGAGTTAGGAATAATCCGACGAGAAAATTAGCAAAACGTTGCTCACAGAACATTAGAAACAGAGGCTACGGCTCCATTCTCTCCCAACGAGCCTATTGAAAGACCATGGCCCCCTTCACCTGAAGCCCACTGTCAGCTTTAAGTAAAAGGTAAGTGTTTGGAGGCATACAGTAGTTGTTTCTACATCACGAGTGTAAGATATTATCAAACTAGCGTTCGTGTAGTACAATTTACCTGAATACAATATTATTACCGCCACTTCCAACGGTCAAACAATCATCGCCATTGACCACAAAGCTGTTTTCTATCAGTATATTCGTGCCGGTAGCACTGAAACCTATCATGGTAAAAAACGAAAATCAAATAAGTACGATCATAAATCGAGCTCATGAATTACCATCGCTGTCATAATAAGTTCTTTCAGTCCCTAAATTAAGAATAACAAACTTGAAGGTACTCACGTATTGAAGGGGAACGCCTGATGATCTTTTGATTAAATATCGTTGAAGGAATGATGCTAACCACGTACTGATGTGGAAGACTTTGCCAGAATCATGATATTCGACGCAGTAATGTTCTTTCCTTCGAGACTCCAATTCCATCCGATAGGCTTGAGAATGAAAAAGAGAGGACAGGGTAGTAGAGACGATCATCGATAGCAGAGGGGTTAGAAGACTACCTTGTATAATTTGATATTTTTTACGATTCCACCACCTTTACTCGTAAATTTCCAACCGTGAGGTCGATTTGTTTGTTGGACGGCATCCCACCACTAGAAGGGGATAAGACCATGTTTGGGAATTCTAAAAAAGGAGAGAATGGGCGTACCGCTTGACCATGAGCATCGACCCAACCCCATTGCGGGTCTTCGGTACCCTGCAGGGTAACATTTGTTCCAGATATGACGAACCTGAGGCAATATCATTATACCATTGAAAGAAACGCGAGGAAAAGATGTACCAAGCACCGGGGAAAGACTTTGAATATCTTGTTTGAACAATGTCTCAAGCGAAAGAAAAGGGTAACATGCTCACTGAATCGGCGACAAAATCTATTGCGTGCAATTGAGGTCAGCACCTGGTGAGAAGCAACTGGTATAAAGGAACTCGCTTTGAACCTGGGTGACGTTATCTGGAAGAGTTATATTTCCTTCGATGATGATATCAACGTTTTCCAAAGTGCCAAAATTCAAAGGAGAGAGTATATTGTAAGTCTTGCCCTTCTCAAAAATAATGGTCGAGTCAGTGCTAAAGTTAGCTAACGCGTCGCGTATGACGATAGCATCATCCTGTCCTTCTTGATGTGGAACAATAAATGTTTTTGATTTGATGCTGGACGATGCATACGTGGCATGAGCGGCTAAAACAACCAAAAGTTTGAGCAAAGTGGAGCAAAACATGACGAGGCTGTCGATGACTTGGTGCACTGTATTTCGCAAATTGAACTCGCCATTTTTATAGCTTTATTTCCGGATCGTAATATCCATGCGACGACAGCGCATGCATTCCAGCGGACCGGAGACAGCCCTAATGAAGTTACCGTGAAATCCTAGCTTAAATCCGAGTTTGTCGATCAGTCACGAGAGTGGCAAGCGGGTCAGTTGATCGCTGATCTCAGAAGCAGCAAGCTACAGGCATAGCGAGTCAGGGCGACGAGTTTATGAACGACAGATACCATGTGCAACAAAGCGATATTCAACTTAACCTTGAAGAAAACGTGCGACGCGCGACAGACTTGTTCTAGCAACCACAGCTGTGGCGATTTTTATACAGGGTGATTACAATAAGTACAAATACACTAACAATTTAAGGGCAAATGAAGAAAGAAAAAATAGGAACAAGCGCGAAGTCATTTATGCACTAAAAATGCGTATGCCTTAGCAAAAGGGGAAGCATCAGGAGTAGACTAAGACACGTACCCAAAACCATATAGCGTACGTCCTGACCGCTTCAACGCGTAGACGACATCAAGAGCGGTTACAGTTTTGCGTTTTGCGTGCTCAGTGTATGTGACTGAATCGCGGATGACCTGAGCAAAAGGAACGTTAGAACACGCGAAAGACCGGCTGAAGAAAACTAGTACATTTTCAAGGAATATCTTGAAACACCTCGTGTCTCCTCGTAGATAAGACCAGAGATACGCTTGACACCACCACGACGGGCGAGACGACGGATAGCGGGTTTAGTGATACCCTGGATGTTATCACGAAGAATCTTCCTGTGACGTTTAGCACCACCCTTTCCAAGACCTTTTCCACCCTATATAACGCGACGCGAAAGAAAAGTTAGTACGTATCTAATGAGTATCTGATGATGTCGCACCTTTCCACGACCAGACATTATGATATTTCAGAAAGAAGAGGGTAGTAAGAGAAGAGTATTGAGCGGAGTGCAGGAGTGCAGATGATGTGAAGGTTGAGAATGGGAATGAGAGAGCGGAGAACGCGGTGCTTAAATATGATAGGTGAGCAAGTCACGTGCAATTGAACGCGTTTCTCTGAACCTTATTTTACTTTCCAAAAGCAAACAAACAAACAAACAGGACGCATGGCATCTCGGCACGACAATCAATACCTCGACTACTTTTCATCGTTTCTATCTCTTCCGCTCAGTCCTCCAAATGACAATCGTCCCTTTGTCACTCTCACTTTTGCTCAATCTCTCGATGGGCGCATTGCCGGTAGGAATGGCAAACAGCTCATCCTTAGTGGCCATGAAAGTATGGTTATGACACATTGGTGCGGAGGGAACAATTTGCTTTGTGTTTACCAGCGGGATATAATTTGTCTTTCAGGTTGAGAACCCTACATGATGGAATCATGATAGGTGTGGGTACGGCGTTGAATGACGATCCACAGCTTAATGGTAAGCTGATTTTTTACTTTCGTTGCTTGAGGCTATTCTCACCAACTGTCTAGTGCGACATCTACCTCCGAGAGATACCCCATACAACCTGCCACAACCTATTATCATGGATACATCTCTCCGTTTTAAACCAACCTGCAAGCTGTTGAAGAACTACAAGCAAGGCACCGGCAAACAGCCGTGGTTGATTTGCTTGGATTCGTCTACAGAACAGATGTGGGAAAGACGCCAAGTGTTAGAGGAAGCAGGTGCCAAGGTAATACCTATATCCACGACTGAAAACGACAATAAACTGCCCTTGGACTGCCTCCTCGCCACTCTCCGTTCTTTGGGCATTCAATCTCTTATGATCGAAGGTGGTCAACGCGTTATTTCATCCTTTCTTTCAACCGGTAGTTCAGGGGGCAGTCGTTTGATAGATAATCTCATCATTACCGTTGCACCTACTTTCATCGGTGAACAAGGGATCAGTGCGCTATCAAATGAGACGACAAATGTATGAGATATCCTTCATCAGACAGACAATCGTTGATGATGTTTTTGCAGATTCCCAAACTAAACCATGTTTCGTCGAAAATATTTGGTCAGGACACCGTTATGGCGTGTCGAATCGGATCTTCTTGATCGTCGATTTACTTGGCTGTCAGAATTGTAGATTTAGTCATTTATATTAATGTACCTGCGAAGTAGATTGTTCCAAATTGGAGCTTCTTTGTCTGGATTATGTATTCACTACGATACGAATAATAGTGGGTACGAGCAAGTCCTTAAGGACAGTTTTGTATTTTATTTGAACGCGGCTTGTGGACGTGCTGTGTGGACGCGTTGCAATATATTATTAGTCGACGTGACAAGTTACACGCTCTCCAGTACCAAGATGTCTTCCCGACTCACATCTTCTGTAACACAGTTTTCCGATTTTCATCTCGGACCATCGAATAAATCATTCAGACACCAATACGCTAACATTTACTTCATACGGTTGCGTCATTTGAGAGAGCATGTCGAGAGGAATGCAACAATTCGCTGGCAAAACGTTAAAGGTAATTTCTTCCGGTGTAACTGTCGTTGTTCTACCAATATCAACATCTTTTTTTTCATTAAGGCAGTCCACAAATGGTGCCCCGTGTACTTGAAGTTAAAAAGGGAAAGCCATGTTGGATTGTTGGCACAACTTATATGGATATGTCGCTGAAACCAAACATACTGGAAGATATAGGGAGAGATGTGAGTAGTCCGCTCGCGTTCTTGTCTCTCGTTTTTCGCTACAACTTCCTGCCCTTAGTTTTCCATTCCACCACCTCCACCACCTCCAAAGTACATTTCGACAGGTGATGTTCTCGTACTAGAGGACGAGTCTGGTCGAATAACACTAGTCGGAGAAAGACTCAAACGCGAAAATTTCGTTACAGGCGTCGTCATGGCTGTCCTAGGAATTGAAACCCTTGATGGTCAATTTGAAGTTATTGATATTTGCTTTGCGGGGCTGGCGCCTCAAAAGCCCCTTGATCCGCCCACTACTGAAGGCGACAATGCCATGGATGTCGATGGTAAGTGACTATATATCCTTTTCACTTCTAAACCGTAACTCCATTCATTTCATAGAGCCTGGTTCTTGGATCGCTCTGCTCTCTGGTCTAGAGCTCTCGTCAACCGATCCCAAGTCCTCAGAAACGGAATTATATCTTCAAATTTTGGCAGAAAATATATTAGCAGAATCAGGGAATTCTGCCGATCAGGTTCTTAGCTCAGAAATTTCACGTCTCATTCTTGTAGGCAACACCATATCGGTGAAAGGTCGTGACAATAACAAATCAGTCAGTCCTCAATACTCTGTTTTGATTCTACCCTAATTCAAATGGCAGCATCTACCATCCTCAGGAGCTGATCAAAGCGCGTTGGCAACTCCTCCAACATCCACCGCCTCGAAACTCTTGCAGGAATTAGCTTTGGCACTCCCAGTCCATATTCTGCCCGGCCCTTCGGATCCCAGTGGAACTATCCTACCTCAACAGCCCTTACCGCGCGCCATGTTTGGCTCTGTTCGGAAATATACCAATTTCGTTTGCGAAACGAATCCCACTTGGTTAGCAATTGATGGTCAAAAGTAAGGCTTTTAGCGTGCTTTCTGTCTAGGTCTCATTGCTAATCCAGCCCATAGAATGCTCCTAACTTCCGGTCAAACACTAGACGATATGTTTAAATACGTCGATTCAGATGATCGTTTAGCACTAGCGGTTCAAAATCTCGAATGGCGTCACATGGCTCCTACAGCACCAGATACTCTCTGGTGCTACCCTTATCTATCTCAAGATCCATTCATTATGGATTCAATGCCGAGAGCATATATCATTGGCAATCAACCATCCTTTGCTACGACTCTAGTTGAATCTAAAGTTTCAGATGATCCACAGCGCCGAAAAAGAGATGAACAAGGGAACATAATAGGAACAGAGCGCAAATGTCGCGTTATCTTGTTACCCAAGTTTTGTGAGACACCGCTCTTAGTATTGCTTCACACTAAATCGTTGGAGTGCAAGATCATAGAGATCGATGTACACTCTACATTACTGCCGAAAAATAGAAGCTAAAAACCGGAAAAGATGTGAATAATGCATGACAGGGGTTCTTTTGCTCGCGCTTCATTCTTAGAGGTAAATTATAAATACATGTACTACATACGCATACAGTATTATAGAAAAATGAAGTAAATAAATTGGCACAGTCAATATACAGCGTGAGACAGGGTGAGGAGATAAAGTTGATGATTACGTTACACCTCGCGTGACGCGTTTTGTTTACGCGTTGTGTGTCCAGATTGTTTGGTCTAACGGTCAATTCTCTTACCATTGTCATGCCTCCCCGTCGATCTACGCGTGCTTCGGCGACTCCTACACCAGACTCCGAAAATGACGAAAATACAGAACCAGTGAATAAACCGACCCGAACTCGACCAATATCGAAACGCAAGCGAGAAGCGACCATTAAGGAGGAAGAGGAGGAGGAGGAAGAACTTCTCCAGCCCCGCCGAGTTCATAGAGGTCAATCAAATCCAGTCTTGGCAGTGAATACCTCAAAACAGAATGCGCGCGTATCATTGCATAAAGATATGTCCCCGTCGCCGACAATATCAGAGCTCAGCGGAGAGCCGCCATCGAAAAAGCCTAGGAATAGTGACGTAAATGAAATAGAAGAAGACTTGAACAACTCCTACATTGATAACGCACGGGAGACAGCAGCCGTTGACGTTGAACCCCACACTAATGAAACAATAACTCCCGAGCCACAGGCAGAGACCCAGGGCGATTCTGCTCAGCCTCAAACCTTGGACGGAGAACCTCGACCGTCCCAAAGAAAGCAAGCGACACCACCGCCAGAGGAAGAAGAACAAAAAGTTCGCTTGGTTATATATCGACTTGTTCTTGTAAATTTCAAGTCATATGCTGGTCGGCAAGAAATCGGTCCATTCCATAAGGCAAGTCAAAGCAGTTCGGTCTTAGTACTATATTCCTGATCCACGTCGTAGTCATTCTCCGCTATCGTTGGACCCAATGGGTCAGGCAAATCCAATACTATCGACGCCCTTTTATTCGTGTTCGGAAATCGCGCCTCAAAGCTGAGACAAGGAAAACTTGCCGAACTCATTCATAACTCGGCTAAATATCCCGACCTGACTGAATGCAGCGTCGAAGTGCATTTTCGAGAGATAATTGACATGGTATGTTCAATCGCATGCCCCACCATTCATCAAATTCATCATTCAAATCTAGCCAGGACCGAACGCATATTCCATTGTTCCAGACTCTGACCTCGTAGTGTCTAGAGTGGCGTATTCGAACAGTACTAGCAAGTATAAAATTAATGGTCGTTCAACAAATCGTGAAGAAGTTACCACTCTATTGAAGGGAAAAGGTATTGATCTAGATCACAATCGTTTTCTTATCCTACAAGTGAGATTCTTTCTATTCTGCGTCCTTGTGATCTTACTCATGGTCATAAAAGGGAGAAGTCGAGTCTATTGCTCAAATGAAACCGAAAGCCGCTTCGGAGCACGACGACGGTTTACTTGAATATCTTGAGGATATCATCGGAACGACACATTACAAAGCTCAGATTGAAGAAGCGTTAGCAGAGGTGGACAAGTTTGCCGAACAGCGGGCAGAAAAACTCAATCGTCTTCGCATCGTCGAAAGAGAGAAAAACGCTCTGGAAGAGAAGAAGAGACAAGCGGAGGAATACCTGAAACTTCAGAACGAATGGGTTCGTGCCCAGTCGCGTTTGTATCAGTGGTATCTGTGGCAGTGCATGCTCAATGAGGAAAGGTATAATGATGTTACTGTAAGTTGTTCGGGATTGGTGTTTTTTCTTATTGTTCATCACTTGTTTATAGGCCCAAACCGAGAAATCACTTTTTGAGGAAACGGAACGGAACAAGGACAATCTTGCACACTGTGAAGCTTTAGAAAAGCATTATAGCGATCGGGTTGCCGCATATGAAGTGATATATTTTGTATTCGTTCTATTCTTCTCGAGTTTTAATGTTTGTAAAGGATATCAAACGACATGTCGGCGAAGTTATGAAAACACTCCAGAGCAAAGAGAAAGAAGAAGTCAGTCTGCAGGAGCGCAAGAAGCATGCCAGTGGTAAAGCTAAGAAAGTCAAGAAAGCCTTACAGGATGTCAGTTATTTCACCGAACGTTGTTTGATATCTCACTTAACCAATTTTAGGATGCTCGTATGCTTGCCGAAGGAGAACGTACCATAAATAGCAGCGAGGAAAAGATTCAACAAGAACGTGCGAAGCTTGAGAAGCTGGAGGCATCTCTTATCGAAGAAGAAACTGCTTTGGAGAAGATACAAGAGTCTCTGAAAGGTTTGGTTTCCAATTATCGCTCTTACATATTTATTGACTGTTCTCGTTTAAAGATAAAACCCAGGTATTTCATGACCAGATAGAGGCGAAACAGAAAGAACTGGCACCTTGGGAAGCCAAAATCAACAAGACCAAGGCTGAATTAGACATCGCAGTCAGCGAACAAGATGCTTTGACTCAAAAAGCTGAGGCTGCACAAAAGGCAGCGGCTGAAGCTGAGTTGACGCTGAACCGATTGAAAGAGGGGCAACAGACTAAGGTATTGTCTTATCTAGGTCGTTATGATTGTCTACTTACTATACATATTCTCAGGCTACTGAGCTAGAAAAGCTTCGGAACTCACAAATGACGCTTTCTGGAAATTCTCAAAAGAATGAAGCATCGATCAAGGTTTGTATTCGGTATTTTAAACTGGAAAAAAGTCTCTTGAGCTGACGTTGACACCAAGGAACTTCGTGCACGCGTTCAGTCCCTTCGCGAGAAGGCTAGTGGATGTCAACAGAAAGTAACTGAAGCCAGAACATCTCATGCGGCAAATACGTCGCAGGGCAATGTTTTGGATTGTCTCACTCGTTTGAAGAATAGCGGCAGAATCACTGGTTTTCACGTGAATCTTCTTTGTATCTGAGGTTACAGTTTCATTGATACTGTTTTCCTTTTCCTTTATAGGGTCGGTTGGGAGGTTTAGGAACGATTCCTGATAAATATGACGTTGCGGTCTCCACAGCTTGTCCTTCCATGAACCACATGGTTGTTGATCAAGTTGAGCAAGGGCAAGCATGTATCGAATACTTGCGTAAACAGAACGTTGGACGGGCCAATATTATGATCTTGGAGAAGCTATCGTCCCATGGCATGGAGCCTGTTCCAACGCCGGAAAACGTCCCTAGATTATTCGACTTGATCAAACCTAGAGAGCCACGCTTTGCTCCAGCTTTTTACAAAGGAGTCGGGAACACGTTGGTAGCCAATGATCTTGAGCAGGCTAATCGAATTGCTTTTGGAGGCCAAAAACGATGGCGGGTCGTGACACTCGCTGGGCAAGTAATTGATACTTCGGGAACAATGTCTGGCGGTGGAACTAGGGTGTCCAGAGGTGCTATGAGCTCCAAACTGGCCCCTGAGGCCGTTGCTCCTGAAGTCATGAAACGATACGAAAAGGAGCTCGAAACTTATACTCAGCAACTCGAGGTCTCTGTTAAAGAATTAGCTCACGCAGAGCTTGCTGGAGATGATTTTTCCCGACAACTGCCCCAGCTCGAAATGGACATTAAGAAGCTGGAACTTGACGTGCAAACATATTCTCAACAGATTAATGAAGCTTCAAAACGATTGGAGAACCTCAGGTACGTTCTGGTCCTGCTAGATCACAGTCACTGTTTTCAGATCAACTACGATATAGGTCACAGTGTAAACCAAATAAAGACGATGTCGCCCGAATATCTGCTCTCAAAAAAGAAATTGCCTCTTCGACAGCTGAATTAGAACGCTTGCGAGATAAAACAGCTGGAATCATTAGCGCCATTCAGGAACTGGAAAATAAAATCCTCGATGTTGGTGGTTCCAAGCTTATATCACAGAAATCCAAAGTCGAAAGTGTCAAGCTGTATCTTAACCTCGCCAATGAGGAGATCACCAAAGCTGAGGTTGCTAAAAACAAAGCGGAGAAAGATATAAAGAAGTACGAGGGGTTGATCACCACTAACAATGCCCTCTTGAAAGAAACGGACGATGAACTGGAAGCCCTCGAGAAACAACTGACTGCGTGTAAAAGTATCTTAGATGATATTCATACCAAAGTCGAGGCCGCCCAATCAGCTGAAGAGAACGCTAAAGAGGACCTTCAAGGGATTAAAGCGGATCTGGATGAGAAAACTCAAGGAATACAGGAGTTCAGGAAAAAGGAAGTACGTTGCAGAACTTGATTGCGACTTTGCACTGGCATTGATTATTCCGTTAGGTCGAGTATAAACAGATCCTTGAAGACGTTAAGAAAGAGAGTGCTGAAAATGATAGAGCGATCATGCATTGGCAGGAAAAGCACGACAAGCTTAAGCTTGAGGAAATTGATCTGGAGTAAGTAATCGATGGTTTCGTTTATTTATATGTTGGTACTAATGAAGCGTACTGCTAGCGATGAGGAGGAGGAACCCACAAGACCTACTACAGAAAATGACCAGTCAGAGGACAATCCCGTCAAATCAGAAGCACATGATCCAAATATCTCAGCCCGTTCATCGACAGAGTTGCATGTTTATAGTATCGAGGAGTTGCAAGCATTCACCAAGAAAGGCTTACTGGGTGATGCTACCCTCTTAGAAGGTAAAAGCTCATCTTTGCGTACTTGTTTTTTCCGCCTTATTGATCTCAAGTCCACACATAGAACAATTGAAAAATCTTCAACCCAATTTGGGTGTTCTGAAAGAGTACAGGAAACGAGAAGCTGAATTCCTTGACCGTGCCCAAGATTTGGATAAGGTTACGACCAGCCGGGATGCTGCCAAAAAACAATATGACGAACTACGAAAAGCGCGTCTCGAAGAGTTTATGCACGGATTTAATATCATTTCAGCCAAGTTAAAGGAGATGTACCAGGTATGGTTTGGAGTTCTCGCATGCTCTAGTTATTTGGCTTACAATATGGGCAGATGATCACTTTGGGCGGAAATGCTGAATTGGAACTAGTTGATAGCATGGACCCTTTTCTGAAGGAATTATATTCAGCGTAATGCCCCCAAAGAAAAGTTGGAAGAATATTTCAAATCTGTCGGGTGGGGAAAAGGTCAGCGACAGATGATTTAACTATTGTTGAATACTAACGTGTTATCCTTGAAAAGACTCTTAGCTCATTGGCCCTAGTATTTGCGCTTCACGTTTTCAAAGTAAGCCACCGTCCTATCTGTTTCTAAAGAAACATTAATTTTTTGTCCAGCCAACACCATTGTACTTTATGGATGAGATCGACGCGGCTCTGGACTTCCGTAACGTCTCTATTGTTGCAAATTATATTAAGGATCGTACGAAGAACGCTCAGTTTATCATCATCTCATTAAGGTCAGCAATTTGTGTTCATTGACCGCCATAATATAGCTCAACCATGATGCAGAAATGACATGTTCGAGCTAAGCCATAGGCTCATCGGTATCTATAAGACCTCGAATCAAACTCGAAGTATGTATAATTACCCCAACGCTATTACGACGATTGCTCACACGAGTTCTTAGGTATTGCCATTGATAATCATACATTAGTTCCCGCTCCTACACAAATTCGCGTGTGAGCGTAATTTAAATACCGTACTTATTGAACGAATTTATATTGTAATTTTGGATGGCGTGTGCTCACTTTCTACCCTGCTGTAACAGTGAAATAAACTTGTACTACAAAACCTCATTCCATTCGAACAAGACGACTTCCCTCGCGTTTCAGTGCGGGTTCTATCCATTGAGCTAGACTTTTGTTATTCCATGTTGTACTTGAATAGGGTTGAGTTTCGTCTATACACATTGAGGGAAGAAGAAGCTCGTCGTGAAAGTAAGAGTCTGCCAAGGCCGCTACCGGAGAAAGTCTTGCAGACGGCTCGTATACCAGAAATTTATCAATAAGAGTCAACAATGATTGCCTCGATTTATTTGATGAAGGTAAATTAGGCAGTAAACTGGTCAACGGTCGAGCCTCGGCCTCTCGAAATTGGACTTTGTCCACATCTGGAAGCGAGCTGAAAGACTGATAATCGGAAGAACGTGTCAAAAAAACAAAATAGATTTGAAATAAAAATTGCTCACTGGCCATGTTTCATCATTAGGCGTACCTCTCAATCGGAAGATACTCCATGCTAAACCCAGTTCACCTCGCTCTCCGTCAAATAGAGTGCATCTACTCCACCTCGCCCTGTAATCGATATTGACTTTCAGTGACGAGGATATGATGAAAGGAGGTAGAACCTCGTCCTCATCTGGAAATATGCATGGAGAGGACTCCGAAATAGAGGAGGGTATAAGCTGGACTGCTGTGAAGAATTGCGCAATGGTTGCCCCGAGACTCCAGCAATCTATTGCTGTCGCTGAATATACGGGCGGGGAGAATAAGAGCTCCGGAGCTCTATACGGTCTAGAGATTGGTGTGAATTCAAAATCGAGAAAATGACCGTATTTGATTGGTGGCATACCCTGTGGAGACCTGAGAACACATATCTTCTGGGGTTTCGCGCCAGTCACTGGTCAGCACATTAGCCTTGAGGGGTTTCGTCGCTACCCTTTGAGTAATAGGCTGATCCCATGCTATCCCAAAGTCAATTAATTTCACTACTCCATAATGGTTGATAAGAACATTGCTTGGGTTCAGATCTCTATGGGAGATCGGAGGGTCCAAAGAATGGAGGTAACCCACAGCCAAGAGTAATTGATAGATGATCGATTTTGTCACAATCTCATATGGATTAATGTCGTTTGTTATCGAAAGAACGGGACGTGCAAAAGGGGAATATGTTCCATCGTAAGGTTCCGGCGTGTACAGGGGCGAAGATAGAAGGATGACGAGAGAAAGTGGAATTAAAGGCATATACAATGCATACGGTGCCTCCACACCTCCTTGTTCGAATTTCAACATTTCTATTATCTATTAAAATATGTCGATAAACGATGGAGTGAATGATTAAATTAATGGACCATACATTTCTGTGCGAAATACGACGCAAAACGGCGACTTCGCGTTGAATATCATGGGGAGGTAAACACCGTTCATGCACCACTTTAATTGCTACCCAGTTGTCCAAATCATTCAGGGGATCTAATGGCAAGTCCGAGGGCTGATTATCACTTCCAGTCAGTCCTTTTGGAACACGAGCACGCCAAACGACAGCGTGAATTCCGTTGGCCAATCTTTGCCAATTTCGATTGCTTGAGCCAGACTTCTACTTTACTAGTCAGTCTACCATTATAGGTTACTGCCAGAGCATTACATTCATTGAGGATTGTGGGTAATGTGCTCGATTTTGATATGGGTTGATTGGTCGGAAAGATGACAGCACTGATGTCGGATGATAGTCACTGTGACGAGTCAAAATCCATTGAATCTGAACCATTATGTGAAGATAAACAATATTACAGTCATCCATTAAATCTTTTATGCAACTACAACCCTTGTAAATAAGATACACCCAGATACAGATAATTCGCATAAATATAACGAGTAGGAAAAACCCTAAGAATATGATAGGTTGCAATTGTACCAAATGACACGAGTTTCCCCATGAATGAAGCTACGTCAAACAATCGGGCTCAACCAAGAGAAAAGTCGAGTATCGACGGTTTCCGCCTGCATCTGTCAGCTCACTTCCATCATGGGGTCAGTATACGGCGAACGCCTGGGTGGCGGTTCAGAAGGCTGTGAAAAGTCAATTCGACGGAGTACATTATTAGCAATTCCAAGTTCTAAAATAGAATATGAATGAGATATAACAGGGAAAAAAAGCAAGCTTGGGTCTGACCTGGTCTGGTATGCATTCTAGTCCAGGAATACCATAACTCCGATTTGGTGAGCTGCAGGCAAGAGCATAACTGAACAAGGCCGGAATAAAGATTCTGCTGAACATGTAAAACGACCATGTCCTCCGAGCGAGTAGGTTCCATTGTACAAGTTTTTATAGGAACTGTAACATTGATAATATGGGGCAAAACAAACACTCCACGGTCCTTAAAAAAGGTTTTAAGTCTTTCACAGCACACTTACAGAAAGATGGAGAAAAACCTACATCAACGTAAACAGCTATTCTGTGGTCATCATCATATGCCAAATACATTATGGGATATCCCACGTTGACGATGGTTATATTATCCCGTAAAGGAGTTCCGTTTCGTAAAGCCCGTTCAAAATCGCGGACGATGCATATATTACCTGCTGCGTCCGCCGCGACAAAATGCGATCCACAAGGAGAGACATGCACTGGGACAAATCAAAAATTCGAATTTATGGTTTGGTCGATCATAAGGACTTACCAGCATTGCAATGCCAAATTCCGGAATCAGAAGGGGCCTCTTTGGCTACGACGCATTGCATCAAAAGAGATGTTTGATCCTCAGCGTTGGTTGCATAGATTGGATTACCGGTGTCTGAGTATTTTAAACAGTACGTTGCTTTAAGGAAAACCTCACTAATTCCTGCAACACCAGTCGGAAATCGCAACAATGTAGACGTATCAGAAGGGTCCAAGGGGAAAATGAGGACGTCGCTATGAGTGCATATAAATGCATGACGTTGGCTAAAATCGACATAATTAACGTCAACCACCGGATCTTCTCGTGTGCGAAATTGAATGGATTGAATGAGCTTCCCGGTCACTAAATCGTATAAATAAGCCTCGCCAGCTACTTGGGAGGCCAACAAGAGCTTAGAATGAACAGCGCGCAAGGCGCGAGTGGAATTAGGGGGTGAAATGACCGTCCAAGGTACAAATGCTCCTCGGTCATCTTGGAGAACTGACGAATCAGACTGCCAAGCGGTCCTGCGAGCTCGCAGCTGGACAAAGTCATTATACAGCGTTGACGGACGAGAAGTGAGATGTTTGACATCTCGCTTCCTCCGCCATACGTCGACGATTTCGCCTCGACGAGTGAAGACGACAAATCCGTCTGTGAATTCGACATGAGCATATCCATTTACCTCTGACTAAACGGGGCGAATGAGTTGGTTGACATGGGATTCGAGAAGGAGGAGGCATCCTTACATGGGGAAGGAGCCAAAGCATGTCCGAGCCGGAGCTCTCAATAGGAGCGACGCGAAGTCCTCCATCAAAATGTGTGGTGATGACGGTTTCCTGCTCTTCATCGATCTTGAAACGCCAAACAGCTTTGCCAGCTGTGCCCACATGAGATGAATAACTGGATTCTTGGCCTTCCCAGCGAAGATGCGTTTTATAAAATTTATGACCTGATCACATTTTGCTGTAAAACTCTACAGCCTATGTTTGATTTAGTAAACGAACATACAAAGTTCGCTCCAGGTATGGATATCTTCTGACCATTTTTTGGGTACCGGAGCACTGTCAATGGTTTTGGTTTGAGGTGGTATGAAACCATGTAGGATAGCCGCAGCGTGGAATATATCTTCTTTGTTGACGTCTATGAAACAGCGCCACGGCTTCGAAACACTGCTTAGACGTTGCAGTTGTTGAATCGGCAGATAGCAGAGGATCAAGAGGATAATTTCTGGGGGCAGCACATCCAACATCGTCTGGTGCTTCACAGAGGGCCGAATCAGCTCCTGTTTGAAAAAGAAATAACCTCTTGATGAGACTAAATAATTGTTTCAAAAATTGGTGTGTGACCAGCGGAAAGTCGGTGGGACGGCAAAATCACGATGACTTCATCAAGAAATGAAGACAGAGTCTAGAATGCCTCCGTCATAATCCAAATCGACACTAGTCGCATAATGTCACACTCAGACAAAGAATAATTTGAGCTACCAGAGCTCATGTCGATGAGATTATAATATTATATTATATTATATTTCATACACGCAAGTCTTCTTTGCTTCGGCAGAATATTTTTCCCCTTGTTGCACGGCATGGTTCTCAGTTTCGAGGTATGGATTTTGGGTAATATTCGAAACTGACGTCAGAATTCCACACTGATTCCTCCAATTTATGCACCTTCGGTTCCATTTCTGAACCTAAAAGCCTGGGGAAGCCATTCGTAGCCCTATGACCCGTCTTGTTTTGTTTTTGCCTGCTCTTTTTGTGCAGTCTTTTTTCGAGCTTCTTCTTGTCTTAGAGCCTTTTTCACCAATCGTTGGCGTTTCCTGCGTCCATTTCCACGTTTAGGTCCATGAACAGTGATTGGATCAGTCAATTTTCGTCTTTTCGCACTCAATTGTTCTGCCCGCAATTTTTCTCGTTTCTTGTCTCTCTTTCGCAAGGTCGACATCGATGATTTTAGTAGTGCACCATATAAAGAATGGAATCTGTCCAAGTCTCCAGGTTGTACCTATCAAAATGAGCATCTGATTTGAACCGATCCATGATGGTATCCCGAAAGTAAAGATGGACGTACATGTGTTGAGAATTCGATCTTTTTTCCGTCAGTAGCTCGTATTAAGCAGGGGTATTCTTTATCGTCTTCCTCTTGCGAGTTGGGTGCCATTGTAACATCCTCTCCATCATATGTATCTGTTAAATGTAAAAATTGACCTCTTTTGAACGACGAGAACGAGCTTCAGAAATGGGCACACGCACATCGCTTATGAGTTAGCCAAACAGTACCTTTCCCCTTCTTACTAGAGAAGAGCTCTGTTAGTTTGGTAATGAACTTTAGACAATAATTAAATACAGTAAAATGTTCAAGGTTTGTGGGATACACTTACTGTATCGTTGTCGACTAGCTGCATGGATGATTTGGGGCAGTGACTTCAGAAATGACAAACTAGCCGGAAATGACATAAGCGCGCGAAGTGTATGGTTCATTTCGTTGCCCATGCCATCAAATACTTTGAAGAGTCCTCAAAATTCTACCTCAAAATCTAACTTTTCTATTCTTGACGACGATGAAGATGGCTGGGAAGATATGCCTATTGTCAGGCAAGACGATTTCGCAAATGGTTTAGACGAAGAGGACCAGAAGAAGTATAAATATGTTGCTCCAGTCAAGAACACTTCCAAAAACGCTACTGGAAACCTGATAGATTTTGATGACCATGGGAATGAGTGGAGGTCGAAACTGGATCAGAATGAGGATGAATATACTCGAATTCGACTTGACGAAGACGACGACACTGAAGAAGTCCATTTACGGACCAAGTACTTATTCGACGAGGATAAAGCGATGACTCCTTTGAGCCAGATGCAGGCTACGAAGACCCTTCTAACGGAAGCCCAACGCATAGCCTATGTTGCTCTATGTGCGCTGGCAATTAGAGAGATGACGGATCGCCTGAAAGCACTCAGGGCCAAGGAGCTAAAACCGGCTATTCTCAGCCTCGAACTATGGGGGCTGAAAATCTTAGGCAGACTTTATTATCATATGGAGCTAGCAACACCTGGTGCGTATCTTACTGTGGTAAATAATGATTTAATGAATTAAACTCTGTGGGGCTATAGAACAAAAAATGATAGAAAGTCTGGCGGAACATGGTGTTCTCGCTGAAGATCTTGTTCCTTCTCTTATGACCACTCATACTGTCGCAAATCCCGAATATGATCCAGCAGAAGCCCAGAAAGCGGAAGCGGAACAATTAAGTAGAATCGAAGAAGATTCGGACGAGGAAGACACACAGACTCTGGTCGACCAGCCTAAAGTTTCCGCTGGCCAAACCACTCCAGTTTCTGCCACAGCCCCTCAACAGCAAAAGACTGTTCCTAATGTAATGCAACCTCACGCAACTACTGCAATGCCAGGAGTGTCAACTAGTTTGTCTGCCACCGACGAAAATGTCACACTCGATATCAGATGGACGGTGTTATGTGATCTATTTCTTTTGATGATTGCCGACAGTGTTTATGATAGTAGGTCGCGGGTTTTACTGGAGTTGGTTGCATTTAAACTGGGTCTGGGATGGTTGGACGTCGTTAAGTTTGAGAAACGCGTAACAGATGCCCTGGAGATCCAAGAGAGTGTTGAGAAGATGGAGCAACAAGAAATAATAGATGGACGTATGAAGGCTGCTAGGAAGAAAAGATACGTAATGATGGGATTGGCGACGATAGGTATGTGGTATTACCTTATGCTCACTCAATTTGTTAAGATTGTTAGGTGGCGGTCTCGTAATTGGCCTATCTGCTGGACTTCTTGCGCCAGTAATTGGAGCTGGATTGGGGGCTGCTTTCACAACGATTGGTGTAACTGGGACAACCGGCTTTTTCGCAGGAGCTGGAGGAGCTGCACTTATTACAACAGGTGGTGCTTTAACTGGTTCAGGCATCGCAGTGAAGGGTATGGCAAGACGCACGCGTCAAGTCCGAACTTTTGAACTGTTACCCCTTCATAATAATAAGCGCGTAAACTGCATTATTACCGTACCAGGGTGCGTTAAGCTTTTGCGTATTTCATTATTGAGACTTTATCTTTCCTTCGTAGATTCATGAACAGCATTCAAGATGACGTTCGTCTTCCATTCAGTGTACTTGACCCGGTAGTTGGCGACGTCTTCAGTGTACGTTGGGAGCCTGAGATGATGGGCGAGACTGGAAACGCTATCAAGATCCTCACCGGCGAAATTTTATCGCAAATCGGAACTACAGTGCTTCAGGCGACTGTAATGACAACACTCATGAGTGCATTAACATGGCCTATTAGTATGTTTTTCTGTATCCTATGCACCGACACAAATAATCTGACGCGTCACTACAGTTCTTACTAAATTAGGCTACCTTATTGACAATCCCTGGTCCAACGCTTTAGACCGGGCTCGCGCAGCAGGAGGCGTCTTAGCAGACGTCCTATTAAACCGCCATTTAGGAGTCCGTCCGATTATGCTGATCGGATTCTCTCTTGGTGCACGGGTGATTTTTTATGCTCTTTTAGAGTTAGCCAAGCACAAGGCCTTTGGGATTGTTCAAGACGTATTCTTACTAGGCGCAACAGTTACCGCACCGACACGGAATTGGATAGAAGCTCGAGGAGTTGTTTCCGGCCGCTTCGTCAATGGATATGCCACCACAGATTGGGTCCTTAACTATCTATTTCGAGCCACCACTGGTGGCCTAAACACTGTAGCCGGTCTACGCCCTATTGAGAACGTTCCCGGACTTGAGAACGTCAATGTCACCGATAAAATTGCTGGCCACATGAGTTATCGCACGTTTATGCCTTTGATTTTAGATGAACTTGGGTTCCCCGTTACGGCTGATTATTTCGACGAACCTGTGGTACGTTTTACATAAAAGTCTGATAATTCAGAAAAAAATTCTCAAAATTTCCTTCTTAAATAGGAACCGGATATGGTAGGTGATCGTGAAGTAATACGCGAAGAAAAAGAAACGAAAAAGAAGGGGTGGTTTTCTCGCACCAAATCACCTCAAAAGACCCAAAATGTTCAACGACCGCCATCATCTTTGAGCCTTCCGCGCAAATCCACCTCAACCTCGCACCTACCTGGAGGTGCCGACGATCTTCCTGAACGGCTTCCTCACGCCACCACTCAAATAAACACCCCGGACGAATCGCCTTCACGTAATTCATTATCAGCTATTCCAACTCATGCAGGTTTTGATTTCAAGGCTATCCAAGACTTGCTGGAGAAGGAAGGTGGCAAAACCAATAATGAGGTCTATTTTGATTCCGGCGTGGATGAGGCTGACCTGGCGGCTCCAACTCCACTTGCTTTACCACCCCACTCTCAGCGCGCCGAATCTGCTCCACAATTACCAAGACAATCGAACGCTACAGATGCCCCGACGACTTCTCAGTGGCCGTCGACACTGCCGACATCCGAAGAAGCATCCTCTTCCAATTATGACGTTCAGGATCTCAGCCAGAACTTCTCCCGATCATTATCTTTCAATTATGTCGAAGATCTTGACGAGCAAGATATCACATTCGAACACGACAACGATACTAACGAACATATCTCCTTTGCCGCACCACCGGATTTCGACTCTCATATCCGTGGAGAGGACTTTGAAAAAGGAACTTATGAGTCACAGCATTATGCATGGCCGTCCGATGTACGAACCGACGAAGATATTGCTCTCGGACAATCAGCCTTTACCACGGAACTCAGCCGTAAGAGTTCCCCGATGAGAGCCGACCCCACCCTGACTTCCAATATGTTCGAATCTTCCTCTCGTGCATTCAATTTAGCAGGCAACTCACTCCCCATCGATGACCCTTGGGCTACACCAAATTGAGATAGCAGCCTCTTTAGATCCTTCCGCGCTTTTCCTTTTTATGGCATTTTTTCCCTTTTTCTTTTGCATATCGCATCCACACAATTATTAAGTTGTATCAACCAGTTATTTATGCTGTAGTTAATCTAAAGTATCATGGGTATTCTATGGTTGGCAATAAACAGTACTAATTCCACACTTCAACACAACGTTCTACTTTTAGATTTGTCCGGGTGTTTTGGAAAATGAAATAGCAAGAAATCATAAGATCGTACTTTTTTCTATGCAATGAAAAGAGCAAACTTTGAATGTTCAGTTGATTCATACTTTCTTAGTATGCCCGTTGACTTCGGCGGCCTTTCTCCAATTGCCATCGACGTCTTTCTTCCGGACAGTAAAGCAAGCGATTCCTAGATAATTGGTAATTTCTGCGAACAGATTAATAAATATATATATATAATTTCATCCCAAAGAAACAAATACCTGATATGACGGACGTAACAAAGTGATGGTATGCAAAAAACGTCACTCCAAGGGTAGCATAAACAAATGCAGTAGAACCAAGATAAGACATTTGAATGATAGGGTTCCTTTGTTTCCAAAAGACAAACGACCAGATCAGAGAAATTGCAGCTAAAACTTCGCTGAACAGACTCACATATTGATGTAAGGAAGGTTGGCATCTAATGCACCAAGCGCAAACCAAAGCCAAAGCCAGTTCCAATAGGGGAAAGGACTACTTGTAACGTGCGCCAAAATCATTCGGCCCACTTGATGAGCAAATTGAAGACCCCATGCACAGAGAAATGGAACGAGAAGCGGTGAATCGCGGATGGGACAGTTTGGCGCCAAGAGCCATGCATATTGGAGGAGGACCGTAACGGAGAAAGGAAACAGCGAGAGCAGAGGGCGTAATACTGATCTTTTGGAAGCATTGCAGGAGCGGTAGACATTAGAATAACTGTAATTTTTAGAAGTCAGTATTTTTGTTTGGAAAAAATGATAGGTTACGTTTTGGATTGACCTGACTAGAATGTTAAATGCAAGAGCAAAGGCACCAAAGACCATGAAGGATACATTAAGGCCTATATTAGGAATGATTCGCGTTACGGAATCAACTTGATCAAGATGTAAAGCTGTAAGCAGGCCGGTATCCCATATTGCAGGTCCTATATAATCGATCCGAGATATTAACGGGAGAAATTTCTACAAAGCCCGATATAATTTTACGTACCATAAATCCCAGATACAATAAATACGGCAACAATCATTAAGATACCCTCGACTGGCCCTGAGAACACACCGAGGTATAATTGTCCTGCAGATTGAGTGAAGCAATTCAGTTAGAGTAAAAAAAACACAAGATCCGATACCACCGAAGAATGGAGTAAATTCCGATATATACACACCTGTATGGTACTCTTCCCATGTTGTCAAATAAAAGTTGGCTAGCGTAGCCACTTGAGAGGCAACTGTCCACCAAGACCGGCCAAGATTCAACGCCCGAGCGGCGAGGATAGCCTCAAGCTGTATTGAAAACAAAGGTCTCGTGAGCGGCTCTTATCAACCCAGGCAGGATAGCTAGGCCTGAAGACCGAAACTCCTTACAGTAGTATTAATGGCATCGCAGCCTATGATAAAAATATTCAAAATCAAGTGACATTGCCAAAGTGAAGAGGAAAAAAACCTACCGTGATCGAACATTTCGCCAAGGGGACCCGCCATTCCCGTTCGTCGAGCTTGCTTCCTGAATTTGATAAAAGTAGTGAGCAGCTTTCTCATCGGCAAAAAAAGCATTGAAAACAAAAAGCGGGAATCAAAGAAAGATAGGATACTAACCCATCAATAGCATCGAAACTCTGGTAAATGAAAAGTCCTGCTGCCCATCTGTTATTTTTTATTCAAATAAAACGCGTCAATGGACGGAATTATTAAGAGAGAGTAGGAAAACTCACGTGAAATAGATCCAATGCGGGGGACCTGTTGCTCCTCCTTTTTCAGTCAAATAATTTGGGTCATAATAAAGCAGAGATAAAAAGTTGATCATGACGACGACCAGCCCAGAAAGTGTTATCTGATAAAAAAAAAGAAGAAAAAGCTCAAAATCAACAACGGTCTTCTTCTCTCTCTCTTTTTTTGGTAACTGACCACGTTTGGTGCGACCCATACCGGCCACAAAGTGACCAGCCAATTCCAGAATGGGTGTAGCACATATCGTGATATTACGGACCTGTGGACAAAAGAAGGAAAACGAAAAGATACGCAGTTCAGGGTAAGGGACGCGTAGTCTTTTTTGTGCAGCAGGCACGACTCACCTGTCCACACCTTTGTATGAATAGTTCGACAACCTCCCAAGAGCGTCAGGTTTGATGTATGACATGATTCCGGAGATTTTTTTTAGGATTGGTATATTTACGATAAATTTGCTATTGAGGGGGACGATTAGGGTGCAGAGCCGTCAACGACGGTATAAATTATGGACTTCTTGAGTGTGACGTGCCAGTCAGGTCACTATTGGTGCTACGTCATAAAGAGGTGCAGACTCGGATATCATGATGCCGCATTGGTATCGGCAATAAAAAAATACTAAGTATAGCGGTACAAGAGTAATACAGACATATGATGGTAATCTAAAAGAATGGTTGGGACAAAACATATATGGAAGTGCAGGAGGGAAAGCAATAAGTAATAATCGGGGTAATGGGCCGAACAGGGGAAAAAAGATGGTATCGTCCGAACAAAACACGGCCAAACACATAGGGACACAAGGAAGATAATGGCACGAGCAATCAGTCCTGAAGCACTAAAAAAGACAATGCTGCAAAAGCGGTGTAGTCCGGGGAAAAATAAAGGAATGCCAAAAAGGGAAGGTAACGAAACAGGACAATGACGGAATCATGAAAACACATTAGAATCCACCTAAACAGCCGGAATCTGGGGGTATCTCTGAACTGAATTCGGAGGTAAGATATCGTGAACGTAATGGTCTTGGGCGTGCAGTCGTGTAGACGGGGGTATTATCGCTATCTGAAGAGGAATAGGTGTATTCTTTTCTTTCTCGATTTCGGGGAGACAGCGAGCGTTTACGTTGATTCGGAGGAAGGGGAGGATGGGGCAAGAATGCAAGGACATCCTGGGAAACATCCGCGGGAGAAGATAATAACGGTCTCTGGCTACGTGTCCGATCTGGCGTTACCGTGGAAGAGATATGGAGTGAGGAGAAAGTATGACACGGATCTGAATCGAGTGGGGGAGATATTAGTGCATCGGAGTCTTCCGACTCGGACCATGTTAACTCTGGCATATTACTGTGGGGGCGAGGAGTAGAATAATAAGACGGTGGGGGCGAGAAGTAGTCTAATTGATGCTGGGGCGATAAATAAGGTCTTGGGGTATTCAACGAGGTACTTTTTGCGTCAGCATCAGCGTCGTACTCGTACTTTTGCTCGACGTCGTCCTTGACTTGTGTAAGTAAACGAGCTTCACGGTCGCAGATAACATAAGTGCGCTCGGGGCAGTTCCTACTAGGCAGAGCACATTCGTTCGGCGCAACAACTAAAGGTGTGCGGTCATAGTAAGCTGCTGGATATGCATAATATGTGGCCGAAACGAGTTGTGAAGGCGACGGAGGAAAGTGGACGTGGGACCGGCACTTTGCAGTCGACTTTGCAGGATCCGCCTTGAGAATCGAGCGAGGCGACATGCAATGAACAAGAAGGATGACGAAGCAAGGGTGTTGGGGAGGTTAAAGAGAAATGTCAAATGCGAGAGGAAGAAAGATACATAGATACAGGCTGGGGATGTGATGGTTTAAAAAGCAAAAGTATAACTAGCCAGTGCTCGAGGTGGAATGAGGTTACGTAAGACTGTGCAAGAAACGCGCGGACCAATGGGAAGCGGCCATCTCCCACCAAGGGCAGATGTAGGCGCTCGGAAGAGTTGGTGAAGCGATCCGACGTGTGTAGTACTTCATGGCACATACTTAGCTCCACAAAGCACAACATTCAAACTTGATAATGATTTGATTGTTCTGGCTGACGCGCGCGCACACATGGCTTGTTCAAGATACTTCTATAATTTTATAGCCGCGGCCTGGTAAGAATCATCACCAAGATACCGGGTTTTTTTGGTTTGAGCTTCAAGTCATATAGCTCTTGCGTGGCTTGTGTCGACAATTATAATAAATATAATATAATAATATATATATATCCCTGCGGCTGAGAGGCCTTCTCCAGTCAATCACGATTATGACCCTTGCAATTGGATCGAATATGGATATCACCCAGCTACGGGATAACACTGACTTCGGTCCGTTGCCTTCCGTTGTCCTCCCCCCGCATAGGTACGCAACAGCACTTCCCGAATTCGACACTATAAAGTTATTGGATTAAATTTCCACGCTCCTCCCTCAAGACCTCCTTCACCTCCTTTTTGGCCGATATCTCGGAGCCCAAGCCCAACTCAACCAACCATATATAGCTTACGGTCAGATATGAGCTGCCTGCTAGCTCGGTTCCACTGACGCACGAGCAGAATTTCACGTCCGAAATGACAAAAGATTCTTTCAAAGTGCCTTCCCCTCAAGTTGATGTTCCACCCCAATTTATTATTATCTCAAGCAGAAATCATATGCCAAGTATGGTTACGAACTTTGACTCCTTTTTCTCTCGACATGCCATCATCCGAATCGACATCACCACCCTCCCCGATCGCGCCTTGATTCTCGTCACTTTAGCCGATGAGTGGTACATACATACATGTATATGGATATCCAAACGCGGCTCAAAGTGGAACAGAACCTTTTTATAAATATTGAAAGCATGATGAAAGTGGCTTCTATAATTATGTTGGAGTCATTCTTCGAGGCGTGATGATAAGATTGTCACTATAATTTGGCTGAATTCTCACAAGTTAGATATAAGCAATGCAGAAACTGATTCACACCCCCAGTAGTCCTTTTTTAAGGTGTGCATGCATGCAGGTCATGTCTTCTGCATACGGGTAGTGACACCCAGAGACTTTCCTTGTACGACCCGTCCTTTCTTTCCTCGGGAATGATGAATCTAACACCGACGTTTCAATCTTTCAGATGGCCGTCTCGATCATATCTCCGCAGGTGAGCACGAACCAACTTCATTTTTAAATTTCATTAAACGAGCCATTGACAACAACATTCAGAAGACGACGTGGGCTGCGCATTGTAAACATTCGTAATCTGGCACTTATCAATGTGCTACAAGGTCGTTCTTTCAACAATCACTATTTGTCCCACTTCAACATAACTGTCCATAAACAAATACATGTCTATATCATGATCATGGTACCTTCCCTTGATTTCCGCTGAAAATTTTTTTCTTCCGCCAGCACTCTCGCTCTTTGATTCGCTCGGTATATTAACATAAAAAGCTAGCCCAGCCTATATTCAATTAGCCTTCCGAACTGACATTCTATCTCGACCACGAGAAATGTTCTACTTACATATATCTATATTACTGCTTCTCTCGATACGCCGGTTAACGCAACAATAATCTTCGATCTAAATGTTTTTTCCATGGTGGTACTTGTTTACACGCCAAACAAGCCAGCGCGACATCCGTCGACGCGTCGCGGAAACTCCAAACCTCGGATATTTGTCCTCTTGAACTTTTTCACCATCCCAAACGAACATTCGTGACAGTGGATGTGTGTGGTGGATAATTATTTTCTCGCCTCGTCCCGTTCTGATCACGCAGGGGCTTCTTCTCCTTTGCCTCTACAATAGTCCGCGCGTCCCTAGATCCGGATCCGGTGCCATCACAAACAAATAAACGTTTTTCCCCATAAAAATTTGCGTTCCTTGACACCTGTTTCTTTTGTTATTGGTAAAAGAAAATAGCCTCGTGTTAGACGATGAAACCGTCAATCTTCCCGGTGTTGTAGGGTGCTGCATTCCCTGCAGGCAGCTTCTATCTCGGCAACCAGGTTCTGAGAAGACCGTGAACGTTGCATTCTGCGCTGGAACATTCTCCGCGACATTTGTTCACAAGCGTGCCAGGTGACCGGCGGTCAATGGCCTTCAATCTCATTGCTCATCCTTTCTGTAAAATACTAAGTACGTTTTCCTAGCCTTATAATGCACATAGCTTATTACGTTGGAGGAAAACAAGGAGCTCACTGCTGGAGCTATGTAGACTGATAGATAGATATGTATTAAACATAGGCGGTTCTATTTTTATCCGCGAGATATTTCACACATGTCAATACATTTTGTAAAGCTCATTACGACATCGTAATCACGACCTGCTGATGCACAAAAATACCGCTTTGACCGTATAGCTTCGCTGCGTGTCTATCATAGGCTAAGCTGAAAACCGGTTGGCTGATCGTATTCAAACCGGAGCCGTCAAATCTCCATTAGTATTTAATGCATATGTATATAGAGTCTTCAAATTGACATCGGTTTTGCAATAGTAACCGATAATACCTTTGTATCATGCAGTGCTTCCTCTTCCACACAGATGAAATTTCTAGGCGTCATCTAAAACCTAAATCTGAGCTTTCGAGCCGCTTAGGAACAGCTGGGAAAGAAAAACGAGAGGCGTTTAACGAGGGACACCTGGGCGAGTAATCAATTAATAAACGTTGGTGATTGACAGCAGACCTTCTCAGCGAGGCTGACAACAGTCCAGACCCTTCCAATTTTTTATACAGAGAACTCGAGGTTTACCCAATTGCCATATGTCTCATAAGAGCAAAAATAGAGTCAGGAAAGATCTTCTCTTCGGTTCATTTCGACAAAAGGCAGCAGCAAGTCCAGAATTCCAGACAACCGCAAAAATCCCGAACCCTAACCGCTTGGATATCACAATCACATCATGCTGGGAATTTCTAACAAAGCAAAGAAATAGTCACATGGGAAGGCGTTTCATTATAACGCTGGCCAAGGATTATCAACTTGAACGGATAGATGGCTGGGCATGCTTCGAGAGCGTCTAGGCAAGTCCAAGCAGAAATTCAACTAATCTCCAATTTATCTGTAGATCGCGAAATACCGGCTGTTTTGACTAATAAATACCTTTACGAATTGTTGTCAGTGCTGCAGCCATTTGGTGAAATGAGGTAGTCCGGAATGGGAGATGATTTCGTCTTTTCAGGATTCCAATATGCATAATTCATCGACTCAGTACAATTTCCTATCTCTGGCGCAGTTTGGTGGTCCAATGATGTGTTTAAACTCTTGGCGTTTTTCATCTTTGAGCGGAATTGGCGAAGCGAAATAGGCAAGAGTTCAATCTGGTAATAATTAGCAACTCTTGAATAGCAAGATATTGAATGCATTTAAAACAAGCACATACAATATAAAGTACTGCGATCGTTAGTACAATACATATTCATTCTTAAACTTTGAATGAAACACTAGCCCCACCTGGGAACATTCGGCTATCCAATGAATGCCTGCTTTTGTACTGATTGTTAAGCGGATGAATAAGACTTTGGAATGTTGAAATGCAATTGGCTCTAAGTTGCATGTAGAGCAGCATAGCTCTTGCCTTGAAGTCATAGCTGTGCGCGGCTGAATAATACCGGAACACAACACCGAAAGTCTAATTCATTAAAACGGGTTAAGAACTTGTTCACTTGCGCCACAATTCTCCAAAAGTCAATTGACTGTAATGATGAGTAGAGCGTCGGGATCGGGGTCGGGCTAGGTCAACAAAACTTTAAAACACCATGACAGTTTGTGTCGGTACTGGCATTGATTTCCCACAACTACCATTGTTTTTATAGACGTTGGTTCAAGATAGAAACACCAAAGCGTACCTATTTGAACGTGTGATATATGATATTTCATGTGTGCGCTGTTTCAGGTTTGGCAACTGTGGTTTGTACGCGCAATCATGATGGCCAAACGAAAGACCTTCATAAGGAAAATTCTAGCATTTGGGGATCCTATGAGCTGCTTCAATTGAAGAGGCGATGTGCGAGCGTATCGTATCATCTGATGGTGAAGAAGTCTCCGCACCGCCTCGTATTTTACTGTTTAAATCGGAGGCGGTGAGTGCTGATCGGATGCAAAACGTCATGCGAGTTCATATGTCACATGTCACATACTCCAGTCACGGATCAACACCTGTTCATGAATTTTTCAAATCTTTCGTGTACCTTTCTTGTGGCAGTAGCTCCATTACGTCTCTTTCAGACCTACAATGGACAATTTCTTTTGTTTGACAAGGTGAAGGATAAACGCTCCTCGTTTGATTATTTTCGGAATATTGACTGAAATGAAGTGCCGTGGGAGCTCGGGCAGCTCCCAGTAAATTTACTGTAAAGTTTCCACGGAGAAAGAAACTATTGCCGGGAGCTCCTGGTGCCATTAGTTTCCGACCGACATTGGTTCCTGAACCGAAAATAAAGCCTTAAGTAAGACGATTTGGGAGGATAATGGCAAGTGGCTATCATTGTGCTTTAATAACGCCAGATAATGATTATGCGCAGTACAGAATGTAAAAAAATACTTTTAACAAATGCATATTTTGTCTTCGGAGAGATTTATTATACATATCCTAATCGACTCAAAAACTGTCCGGAACAGCCCCGCAATGATCGAAGCGCCGACCCAGCCACTGCCATCACACACGCGCGTCGGTGCATAGCCCTTGAACCGCAATCCTAAACTCCCATTGCGCTTTTACTAGTGGGCAATCCCATTCAAAGTATGACCTATACACAGCTCTTCAGCTTTAGTTATAAGGCAAGACGGATCGGTCCCATCATGATCATCACACTTGCCTTCCGGTAGATCACCTCTACTCTTCGGGAACGCTATTCAGGGTTCATAAACCACTCAAAAAGTTTGTACATCTTCAAAACTTCTAATAGCATCCTTTCATTGTTTCTTCTTTCTACAGAAGATTGTCGATAATGTCACACCCCGATGAAATATACCCATCTCAGGAAACTGGTTTACCCGTGTACTATCAGACTGAAGATTCTTACGATTACCCGCCTTACTATCCTGTACAAGACTCGTATTCCTGTAAGTTTCTCCTGATAAACATTTTGAGCTCTGATTATAACATCATTACTTTTAGTAGTACCATATCCGACATCAACGTCATATCTTCAGGACCCCAACATTGCTCAAGTGTACAACAATGACAATAACAACATTGCTTTCCAAACCCCTGTACCTTCTGGACATCTAGAAAACAACTTATCATCAGCATCTTCGCAGGGCACACCACAGGGCACCCCTGAGATTCTGAGTGAGTCAATCCAGTCTTCTCTACTTTTTCTTAGAACAGTCTATGAACTCCCATCCCCCCTATGCTAGTAGCTTCCCCTTACGATTCAGAATTACCAGCGCCGATACCAGAACCAGTCAACCCTGGTCCTTCCGCTGTCCCGATAACCTCTAATCAGATATCCCATGATGTTCGACTGAAATCCAACATTACCGCTGCTTCATTAGAAAGACACCTGCTATTAATAAGCTCACGGCCCAAGCTATATCGCTGCATAAGTTGTAGTATGAATTCCGAAATTTTAAGAGGAACTCAAGCTGCCAAAGCTCACGTCTATCAACACTTGTTCGGAACCTCTAAGCCCTACATCTGTCGAACATGGTGAGTGTGCATATTTGATCCTTTTTTTCAGCCAAGATTGACAATTCTTTTAGTAACGTTGAATTTGCCTCAGAACGAGCGGCTGAACGTCATAGACGAAATCAAGAAAAAAAATACCCTTGTCAATATTGGTAAGTCCTTACTCCTCTCTGGTGTTAATTTGAGTCGTTAATGCTTCTACTCAGCGGACGTCCTTTTGCACGGAAAGATGCTATGCGCGCCCACGAAAGGAAGGGAAAATGTGGAAGGTCCCTGGGAGGATTTCCATCTGAGGTTGGTTTATATTATATTATCTTCTCGTTATACACTTCAACTAACCCTTGCTTTTTAATCTGCTAGGCGCATCAATGATAAAAAATCATTTTGCAAAGTTGCAGAATTTGAGCTGGTCTCATCGGTCCCAGAAATACGGACAATGCTTGCTTCTTTACGAACATTAAGCTTTCTCCTTTTTTATTCATCTCCATTGTACTGCGCAAGGACTATCTTAATTTGTTTAATTATACTAGACACAACAGATTCGTAAATAACAAGTTGTATATAATCTGTATTGTAATTGTAATGCTAATCCTCAATACGAGAGATCGCTGGAAAAGAATCGGACTGAGAAGTGTTGACGCTTTTGAATTAGTTGTGTATAAATAAGCGCATATGAAAAGACTAGTAATTGATTAGGTGTTTGCCGTTGGTTCGGATTTGAATTCACTGAGAGTTTCAGATAGTTGCTAGTTCGGTTCGCACATTGAAATTTTCAAAATCACCTGAAATATTATCTTGCGTCTGCATTAGTAAGCTCCTACGATATGTACTAGATCCTCGATCCCACCCGACGTCAACACGGGCGAATAAAAAAGGATCCAGGTAATACTAAGTATGTCATATACTACTAGCTTGATATAATGAAAGTATGAACTATGTTATTTTAGGTTCGTCGGGAAAGTGTGAAATCTTTACCTTCAGTTTCCCTGTTAAGCCTCGCTGTTTGTAAACGGACTTTGTCTATTGCGCCCGTCGCCTTTGAGATGTCTTCAGTGAAAGGGAATAGGCTCCACCAAAATATCACCACTTCTTAACCCCTGCCAGTGTGAACATCTTGCTAGCTACCGACCGTGGTGCCAATAGAATTTTTAATTCAAAACTGGAGCTTAGCCTTTATGCACGTGTCATCAAAGTCAAACCATCCTATCCCGAAATTGGTTCAGCCAGGTTCAGCTATCTTTCGACAAACTGACAGTAAGGGCTGCTCGGTCAGTCGGGGCCCCTGAGGGATCCCCTTTGTATGATGAACGAACGTCTATACATTAGCCACCAAAATCTTATCATCTCAGCGGTAATGGAGTGGCCGTCAAAGGGAATCATTGCTTGCAAATTCGGGTTCTCAAATTCTTCGATGGATCTCTTCAGGAATGTCACCGACGCCGCTTTTAAATTAAAAGAGTTTGATGGTAGGACTTATTCCACTACCAGCATCATTTCCTCGTTCTTTTTTTCTCTTCGTCATAAGGAGTTATCGAAATTGCAATGACTTACAGCTTTGTTCTGTCTCGTCGTTCTGCAGATGTCTCTCTCGAAAGGGCTGAGCTTATTGGAATTTGGCTGGAATCCATCATCTTCGGTTAGTCACAATATTAATCATTCGCTTCGATAAATGAAAAAAACCCACCCATTTTCCCTCGTGTTTCCCAACGTCCAGGTTGTGAGGCCCTGTCTTTTGTATACGCTATACATTTATTACATGGCACGAAGCGCAACAAAGTTTTGCTCTTCAACTTTACCGCGCTCATTGTGATGTTCGCTTTGAACACCATTGTACGTGTTGCTTCAAAAATGATTCGCGTGAGCATAGTGTTCAATCTTGAACTCTAAAAATCTGAACAGCATGTTGGTTCAAATCTTCGTCGTATTCTTAACGCATTCGTGTCCACACCCGCCGATCCAAATCCTAATGCAGAAGTGTATCTCGCTGATTTCGCGGGCTTTTTGTATCGCTTCAAAAATATCCTCGTCGTAGTGCAGTCATTCTTCCTTGACATACTCCTGGTACGCTTTACCAATGTAAAGAAAGTGTTTGATAATTTGCTGACGGCTCTTAGATCTATCGTTCCTATATCATCTGGGATGAAAAACTATTAATTATCCTGCTACCCCTTTTTGGAAGCTTCACATACTCAGGTATGTCGTGACTTTAATTACCTCTCATTAAATCTCATTTAACCAATCATGCATAGTTGCCGGGATCGGGGCCATTCGTGCTTTTGCGGTACAAAAAGATGATGCAGTTTTCACCGAGAGTTCTCTTCGAAAATGGGTTTCCGCGACACTTTCAATCACCTTGATGACGAAGCTGTTTTGCCTAGGTACTTTAATTCGCCTTTGATATGAGATAATATGACTAATATTTGAACTCAAGTTCTCGTCCTTGCTGGTACTCTGATATCGCGCCAAAATTCTTCGTGGCAAGCATTCAGTCGTCGTAGTCGTTTCAAAGGCTGGGGTTATAAGGTACATAAACGAGTCTCTTTGGTTGTCTTCCCTTCAAAGCTAACATATTATAAGTCCCTTCTGATAGTCATTGAAGCTGGCGGGATTGCTTTCCTGGGGGCTTTGATTCTACTGCCAACGTATTTGATTAGAGACAATGCTCAAGAAACATTTTTCAACATGGTGCGAGATTTTTTTTAGCCCGAGATAAAAGGAAGTAATCGGACTTTTTTTTACAGCTATCCCCCTTGACCGGGGAAGCGTTTATTCTCATTCACCTTGCTGGTCTTTTGGGAATGATTCCAAGCAATAGCGGTCCTTCAAGTCGCATTCGCAGATACGGGTCTGGTAACAAGTCCACCACACCGACGCACACCGCGGACAGTAAACGGGGCGAGTCCTCGACTAACGCCATGTTTCATTTCAAGAAATCTCTTCCAAATTCTTCGGACGAATACTTGGCAGACGACATTTCGAGCAAGGTTATTCCGGTTGCTCCTGAATCAACGGCGGCCTCGGATAGCCCTCCCTTGCAACTTCTGGATTCCTTAACATACAACCCCATGGCTATGGAGAGGGATATAAACAATTATTCGCAACAGAGACATCCCTTTGCCGCTTCAAGTCCTGTACATGTGTCTCCCTAAGTTTGCACAAACGACGATTCACATGATCAAGACAAATTCGTACATTCTTTTCATATGTGTATTATTTACTAAACCTTTGATGTTGTATTATCCTCTCCTTGTTGGTAGTCATGATAAAAATTCGGTCATAGTATGGAACCCCGTGTTTGCAATAAATCTTTGATTCGTTTTAAACTTCGCTTGTTGCAGCTGGCTTGGAAACTGTACCAAAGCTGGTGTTGTATGAACATTTGCATGAACGTTCTTGTTGAACTGAACGTTACTGAGGCCAAGTGAGCCATTCAGGGTGGTGAATAGGATATGTCCCGGCTGCCAGACTAGTATTCATTCAAACGAACAAGATGTGGGCCAATCGACAACGAGCATATATTCAAATTTTCAAGGGGCTCTTGAGCACAAGTCAATTCATCGCAATTCGGTAACTCGGAGAAGACGCCGAAAACCAACCAATTAAGAAATTGCTTTGACGCTTCGGGCACGTGACGCCACGCCCTGAAATTGTTTGTCTTTGTTGCATTGTCACCGTCAGGTTTTCGCGACTCGCCGGTCGAGTGTGTTGTTTTGATTGTTTTCTTTATCCTGCTACTTATGATTCGTCGAGCACAAACCGCACGACATAGGGCCTCGCAGAGTGTAGCGGTAGCGGACGATCTTGGATTTGTGCGTGAAAGCGATGAAAGCAATATCGAAGAGCAGCTTCGAAGTGATCTAGCGACTGCAAAGCAAGAGATCGGAAAGGTATCCACGTTGTCATTTGTTGATATATATGTAGTTGACTCTAACGACTCTGCGTAGCTCAAAGGTCAAATCGACAGTCTTAATAAGGCTTTGAAAGACCGGCCACCGTCCGAAGAAGTTCAAGTTTTGCGGAAAGAGCTGCAAGACTTGGAGCTACTGTTGCATGGTACTCAGAAGGAGAATGAAAAGGCGTTAAGTGAATTAGTAAGAGTCAGAGAACGGGAAAAGTTGATGGAACGCGAGTTGAGAAGACTCATTGGGGAAGATTGGGAGGTTAGTTTAAGGTATTCATTGAGATGGAATAATTGACAATAAATAGGACACCCTTGCTGTCGGCGGACGCTATTCCCCTTCTCGGCCTGTAAACGCTACGTCTTCGGTCCCCCGACATGCGGCGATCAGTGATAATTCCACTTTCATTTCCTCCGGGGTCGGTTCAGCAGAGAGGAAAGACACAGCAGTGTTAGCCTACGTGGATCAGATACGAACGATGTTAACTGGCATGGATGAACGATTGCAATTCGGCGAAAAGAACGTTCAAGCCGCCATAGAGCGTGCTGAAGCCGAGCAACAACAGCTGCGGGACATGCTTAATCAAGAAGAGTCGGATCCTGTTCCGTCATGAAGTAGACGACATAACGTATTGATTCGAAATTTGTATACCAACTGAAGGGTACCGCTCTGCTCCCTGTTCATCAAATGCCCTTTTCCTTAATCACTTTTTCCACTATCTTCTCAACCATAGCCTGTAAACCGGAACCAAGGACGCTTCCTTCGAGTCCGGCTTTGACCGCGCGCTCGACGTATTTCCCTAACATGTCAACTTCGATATTCACGGACTCCCCTATGTTCTTTTGTGATAATGTGACTTTGCTTTGTGTGTGTGCAATAAGCATCACGCCGAAGGTGGCATCCTCGTCGTTAGTGGAGGTGATTGTCAGGCTGGGACGGATGGACGATTAGAGAAACATAGCGTCCTAACTAGAGGCACTTACGATGTCCCATCGATAGCAACAAAGCCTTTAGGGATGATATATCTCATCATGTCAGAGCGCTCAGGAAGCTGGAACAACATTCTTAAAGAATTTCCGTCTGGTTCTCGTTTTACAATAGTAGCAGTGCAGTCGACATGTCCCTGGTTGACAAGTGTCCATCAGAATTAAAGCTGCCACATGCCAAAACAAAAGAGAGAAACAAGGAACCTGAACGAAGTGCCCACCAAAGCGCACATTGGCGGTCATAGCACGTTCCAAGTTGACATAACTTCCGACTTTGAGTGCGCCTGGATGAAATGAGTAAAGGAATTTGAGCATTGATCAATTTGTTTGTAATGGGCCATACCCAAATTAGTCCTTTCCAGTGTTTCCGGTGCTAATCCAACTTTGAATGAATCACTTGTGAATTCGGTGACCGTTAAGCATGCGCCGTTTATTGAAATCGAGTCGCCAATGTGGCAATCTGTTAAAATTTCGGAGCATTCAGAGATTGTTGTACTCCAGCCACCCCCACCACTCTCAGTCTCGTCCAGTGGGACAATGGAGGAAACGTGTCCTTTACATTCCACCTGAAATACAAGCGTTCGATATGATATACAGATAGTCGAATACTGTTCCTTACGAGTCCAGTAAACATTCTAAAGCAGGTGTGGCCGTAAGTGATCTAACCGAAACGAGCCATGAGTCAGCTTTCCCACATGTTTCAATGGGCAAAAATTGACCGGATTTGCCAAAGACACGAAATGAAATAGGATAATTGTAGTGTTATTAGAATGAAAAAAAGGAAATAGATACGAGAAATATGTTCTTGACTATTAACTATTATCATCGCTTGTTTCATCCATGTCAAATGTCCGGTCTTTCCTAATTCTTCGGTTCTGCTTTTTCAACTTCAAATCCTTTCTTGCTTGAACGTGATTCCCTTTAGAAAACACTTTCCAGTTTTCCTCTAAATGTCGCACCACACCCCATTCATCTTCTGGACAATCCTCATTCCATTGTTTTTCGACATGCCAGCCTTTAATGTCGGCGATAATGGATATTATGTGTAGCGTCCGTGAGGGAGAATCATATATGTTGTGAAAATCCGATTCGGCGAGAATACGATTGGGGTTGCAGGTTTGGATTAGTGTTTTATGGCCGGGCGAACGAAGGTTGATTCCCGTAGACAAGGATAAAAAAATATTGGGGTGTGAATTCTGTAGATAAAATTTCGATTAACTCTATTCTTGAGAAAGAAAGTTGCCAGCAAACCTCTAAGCTTTTCCAAATCTCGGGACTGAATCCGCAAGAGTGCATGTCAATACTAATTGAATCCCACCGGTCGCCGTATCGGCTCAGCATCCGGTCAATAAGCTGCAATGTGGCTTGATGTGCTTTCACGCTATGGAAGCTCACATTCCGCCCGAACTCGACTGCCAAGTGAAGCTGAGCCTCAAGAATTTTGAGCTGGTGATCTAGGGGTACATTGAAGGGCGACAGTTTACGAGGACCATGAGGAGAAAGTGATATCGGTACGCGAAAAGATCGATCTAGTCCAACTTCTCCTACCATAGCAGCTGGGAAGTCTGCGAGGTTTGAACGAATATCATCCAGCACGTCTTCCAAAGATACGGGATCGGGCAATTCCGGCAGCATCATCTCGAGAAGTTCAGAATATCCATCATCGCTGCGATCTTGAAGGAATAATCCACAATAGTGGTCCCGTTTGGAGACAGACTTTTCCACAGCGATCCAATGTGTGAACCAAGGATGATAGCCTATCAAGATAACAAAAGAACACGTTTTCATACATGCCAAGATTAAACATACCAAAACATGGAATAACTTTGTTGGGCCATGAACTTGCCAACTGACGCACTAAACTTTGGTCGTTTTGTTTTGTGGCCCTAGTGATATTCAGCATCATAATCAAGTCCGCAATGACTTCATGGCCGCAACCGACATGGCACAAATCTTCATCGACAAGGAATTCATAAACGACTCAGGAATAGGCGAATCAGTTGGATGACAATGAACATCAACTACGTGAGTCCAAACATCGGGAGGAAGTTGCAAAGTATCTGACATTTCAGTTAGTGGTCCAACTTGTACGTTGGATCGGCATTGAACCCCAACAAAGGCGGAGTTTCAAAATAGAATATTCGGTGTGCCAGTGGATGTTTAGATCCAAATTACGAGTCACCTTCGTCCGCAGAACGACAAGGATGTATTCTCAAAAACTCCCCTCCTTAGATATTCTTCCACCAAAATTACCATCTATTGCTCATTTTAATCGGGAATTTTTTCGAAAGGATCTTCCACTCCTGGCGGTTAGAATTGAAGCTCCCAAAGCAGGAATTTTTCTGAATGCGCCCGTCATGAAAGGGTAGGCCTACATTATCTTGACGGGCTTGTTTAAAATTACAATAAAGACTTTTGCTACATGTACCGAAAGTAAAGACAATTATTCACAACCCGTCGAATTCGCAAGAACGATTACTTCTCCTAGGAACGGCTGATGAAGGTATTTCACTATGCCTCCGTGAAAAAATGCTCTGCGTTATAACTTTTCCTAGGGAAATTATCTCCAGAGGCGAAAGAATTTATAGCTGAAGAGGGCTTGGAATTAATTCCTCACCTTCTGACGTTGGACTATGATTACTGGACGACTGGTAAAGTTTCCACTATTTGTCTCCAGACCTGCATTTCGAACACTGTTTAGATCAAATATTGGAAGCTATTTTATCCCCCAGTTTATCAGACGGAACTCCGACATCTTTCGCCACAGCCGGTCACCTAGGTTAGTTTTGAATCAACTTTTCTCTTGAGTTTCTATCTGAATAAAAAATGAACCAGCTCACGTCAACCTCAAGGATGAATATATAGAATATAAAAATATCATTGGACAGGTTATTTTGGACGTATGTCTTTGTTGGTATTTGCTCCCATATTATTGCATCCTCAATTTCTCGCAGAAAAATTCGCATATCAGAACAGTAGTCAATAAATTGAATAACATCAACACCCAGTTCAGGTTTTTCGAAATGGAGCTTCTTGCTGGTGTTCCCGAATATATTGTCACTGTGGTAGGCTACCTCCATTTCGATTGCTTTTTAAAGGCTTATGATATAGAAAGAATGAGTCCGGATGCAAGTTTACATTTGACTTCAGTAAAGTATATTGGAATTCTCGGCTTCATCATGAGCACGAACGCTTGGTAACTCTGCTTAAACCTGGAGAGGTCGTCGTGGATGTATTCGCGGGAGTTGGTCCATTCGCCCTTCCCGCAGCCAAACGAGGTTGTGTTGTATTTGCTAATGATCTGAATCCTGAAAGCGTTAAATGGATGCAAATCAACTCTCAAAATAATCACGTTTGTGCTAACATGTGAATCTCTGAATAAGAATCTCTAATGTCTTTGTTATAGTTGGAAAATCGCATCCGCACTTTTTGTGAAGATGGCGGAACATTTATTCGTCGAGTGACGAAGGAAGCATGGGACAATCCGTTCCCCGATTTAGGGGAGGTCAAATCTGCTACTCGACAACGACGTGAACTCAGAAAAGTAGCCCCAATAGAAGCTGCTCTTCGGCAAGGATCGAGACGAATATCGCATTTTATCATGAATCTTCCAGACACTGCCATATCCTTCCTTCCTTCGTTTCAAAACTTGTTCTCCGATTTGAAAGCGGCACCTGATTTCCTAGAAGTGTATAATGAAATGCCTTTCGTTCATTGCTATTGCTTCACTAGAGAGTTGGAGTACGACAAAGCTGAAATCGATATACGAAATGTAAGTCCTTGATCGAATTGTTCACCTGGTTCTCAAATTTTCCTCTGGCAGAGAGTGTCTGCGGCCTTGAATTATTCCATGGAAGGGCTGGGATCTGTACATGCTGTTCGCCGCGTTGCTCCTAACAAAGACATGTATTGTATCAGCTTTACACTACCCAAAGAAGTTGTATTATAGGTTTGCACCCCGCATTATTGCGTTTGTGTGGCTACAATGCTTAAAAATTGTGTTACATTTACTGTAAACTGACCGAAAGAAAGAAGTACATCGTAAGATACTTTGAATGATAGTAATATAATACATACAAAAATTTGCAAGAGCATTGACGAAGAAATAAAGTGTGCGTACACGGTGTTTCAACAATTGAAACCAGCCATTTTACATAATTTAAAGGATACTTTATAAGGGAAGGGAAGGTGGTTATTATGCAGGCTTAACGTAAGAACCAAGTGAGACAGTTTCTCTTAAGCGTAAGTTTGTGCAACAAGCTTAAGGTATCTTATTGTGCGACATTTTGAATAATGTATTTCAAAGGACCAGATAATTGGACCCTTTACTAATATCTCTTGCTTCTCAGCCTGAGCATGTCGTAGAAATGGTTGAGGAGTCCTCCGAAAGAAGGCCCTCCCGTTCTTAGCGGACCAGACATAATCCGATCATAATTCCCCCGCATCGCTCACGACCAAGAATCGGATTCTGTCGGCTTTGATTTTTTACCGATACGGGCTTCGTTAGAAGTTGACAGATACTAAGTCCGCACGGGGAGAAGACAGATTATGTGCCTTGTGATATTTGACGAGGGTCCAGGTTCTCCATCATTGCTTTATAAATTTGCTTCGTGTCACTTCTTCGGCTGTTAGAAACTCCGAAAAGATAAGTGTCGACGTGAAGCTTCCGTTCTATAGTCGTCACTTAGTTCTGTGCTGATAGGTATAACCCGCGTTAACTAGATAATATTTAGAAAATTCTTGTCCTTATACCGAGTCGTCGACATCGGGACCGGACCTGGGAGTGGACATTTGTTGCGATACGCTGAAGACTCAATCTCGGATAGACGTACATAGCACGTCTAGCGTTTCGAAGAACAGTGTCGTCATTCCAGAAAAACAAGAGGCAGGGAGAATTTACTTGGAACCTCGACTTTCGCAGCGGCACTTGGAAGTTGGCAGCCAAGGACTTATAGATGAATTACGGCCACGCAAAGTATTATGTTCGTCAACCCACAAAGTCGTCGCTTAAAATCAACCAGAAAATTGCTCGAACGCAAATGATATAAGGAAGGTAGCTGTGCACGTTTACATCAATGAACTTGGCAGAATCATTTGAGGACCATGCGGTTATTTATGTAAAGGCTGTGTGTGACATCGCCTTTGTCACATACCGGCATTGCAAGAGCCTACGCTTCCTCAGCCAACGACCGAGCTGCTAGAGTCCACTTTGGTGGAGCCATTTTAGACTCCTTTCTCTCTCTTTCTTTTCACTATTCTTTATTTCTCATCTTGGCTTAGAATATACCCGTCAATTTCTATATCTTTAATCGCATTTCTCTAAAAAGATAATTACAACTATGGCACTGAATGCCTTTCGAAAAACAGTTTCTAACCCTGAAACTGAATTGAAACGATGGCGGAAAGCATTCGACACAAACGCAAAAAAAGAGGTAGAAGGACAAAAGTAAGATTGGAGTTCAGTATTCGCTCGGCATAATTTTGCTAACCGTGTGCAGGTTTCTTGATATCGAGTCATTCATAAACGCAATTGCGCCCAAAGACGATTTAGAAAAGATAAAGCGAGCACAGTATGCTATATTATTCAAGGTAGCCGATAGCTCTCGGAGGGGTTTGGTTTCATGGGACGACTTCGTGGTGTTTGAAACCATGTTGAAACGCCCTGACGCCGATTATTGGATTGCTTTCAAGTACTTCGATGTGTGAGTTATCCTCATACTTTCATATCTCGTTCTTCATAATTGACGTTACGTAGGGACGGATCGGGCACAATTACATATGATGAGTTCAGAAACGTCTTCTCCGCCAGTTTAGGCCCCAGCAGCATTCCTTTCGACTTCAATTGGTGCGTCATCTGCACTCAGATCTCCGCATAGCCGCCTGACTTATAGTTATTCAGTGACTGGGTTAAACTTTATCTTGGAAAACGAGAAGGCACACATGTTCTTGGATGTAGGTTAAGAGCTCCTAACCCTACATTTCTTGTCATTCTCTGAACAAATACATAAGACAATGAATTTACTCAACTCATGAAAGGACTACAAGGCGAACGGTTACGTCAGGCCTTCAAATACCTAGATGACAACCAAGATGGTTTCATAAAACCTGAGCAATTTCGACGAATCATTGTAGTACGTGCCAAGTTTTTCTCACTGGAACTGAACCTCAGACTGTTCTACTAGGAACTGGCTGGACATAAATTATCTGATGCAGTTATAGAACGTCTTCCCACCTTGTGCACTATTTCGCCTGGTGGTCGTATATCATATTCGGAGGTGATAGCCTTCCATAACGTTATAAGAGGTACGTCAGCTGTATGTTAAATAACCAGTTTTCGGCGCACTCAATGTTTTCATCGTAGAGATGGACATGGCTGAACGGTAAGCAAGCAGTGACGAGAAAACCTCGGGAATGCTTACAGGCTCTGTCTCAAGTATAATCCGCGAAGCCACAGCAAAATCAAAGGATGGCCGCATAGACCAAGTTGATTTCTTGAATCATGCAGCGTCTTCAACTCGTTATGGTATCTTCTCGCCTATGGAAGCATCCATCATATTTCACTTTGCTGGACGAGGAAATGGCAACCAAAGACTGGCGCTTGTCGACTTTGCACAATTGCTAGATCCGCGATGGCAGCCTCCAGCGGACACATTTGCCAAACCAGCTGTCTCCGATGCAGCATCTTTCTTAAAAGAAGTGGGGCATTCGACCTATAACTTCGTTCTCGGTGGATTGGCAGGATCGTTTGGTGCAACAATAGTATATCCGATTGATTTGGGTAAGCGTTGTCGTTGTGAGATGTTTTGCCGATTCTTTCCTATATTCACCAATGATTAGTTAAAGTAAGTTGCCCTAACAATCTTAAATTTTGAGGGATACCTATACCTTTACTGAATCTTGTTTAGACACGGTAAGCAGAGCTGTTTCTTCTTTTCGATACTTGCTGAGCTCAAGACCAACAATGTTACTAGAATACAGAACCAACGGAGTAGTGTCGTCGGTCAAATGCTGTATGCGAACAGTATGGACTGTGTTCGGAAGGTCTTCAGAAACGAAGGTGTTTTGGGATTTTATCGGGGTTTAGGACCACAGCTTGTCGTATGTAATATTGTTCTTTTGTTCTGGAACCAGTACTAACATACTTGAACATAGGGTGTTGCACCAGAGAAGGCCATTAAACTGACCGTAAATGACTTCATCCGAAGCAGAGCAACGGATCCAGAGACTGGTAGAATCAAGTTGATATGGGAGATTGTGGCGGGAGGTATGGCAGGTGGATGTCAAGTCGTATGTGCACGTCTGGTACTATTGGGTGTCGCGGAACTGATTGAATCCAAGATTTTCACGAACCCGTTGGAGATCGTGTAAGACTGAATTATCGTCACGATATTCAAGTGGTATAATTGTTGTTTAGGAAAATCCGACTACAAGTCCAAGGTGAAGTTGCGAAGGCTGAAGGTGCAGTACCGAGAGGGGCTATTCACATTGTGAAGCAGCTGGGATTATTTGGACTGTATCGTGGGGCATCGGCGTGCCTTCTTCGCGACATCCCATTTTCCGCTATATATTTCCCAGGTAATTTGGTTAGCGAATCAATCACCTTTTCACAGCCTGATATCAATGATCTCAGCGTACGCGCATATCAAAAAGGACATCTTCCACGAGGGGTATAACGGGAAGAAACTGAGTTTTTTCGAAACATTGGGATCGGCGGCAGCCGCGTGAGTGTTCCTTTTTGGACTATGCTTCAATAATTGACAACCATGGTTCAGCGGAATGCCGGCGGCATATTTGGCGACACCAGCAGGTATGTTCCGACGGCAAACGTTATAAAGGGTTTAAGTTCACCAGAAGTAATATTATCAACTCGTGACCAGATGTCATTAAAACGAGGTTGCAGGTCGAGGCACGAAAAGGCGAAACAACCTATAAAGGCTTGACTGATGCGTTTTTCAAAATTTGTAAGCGTATCTTCCGGTTTATTCATCTGTTAATTAGTTTTGACGTCTTCCATTTCAAGCTCGTGAAGAGGGATTTAAAGCTCTTTTCAAAGGTGGTCCCGCGCGAGTCCTGCGAAGTTGTCCTCAATTCGGGTTCACCCTAGTGGCCTACGAGTATTTGCATCAGGTATGTGTGGACAGCTAAATGGCCTTGTTTATTTAATGACGCGTCCTCTTTGTATCAGTTCCTTCCCGTAAGTTTGACGCATATCCATTTTACACAAACCATATAATGTTTTCACTTTTAGTATCCCTGGAGTGAACAGCCACGTCAACTGGAAACTCGACTAAGCGCCCCCGACTCGGATCTATCTCGCATCCGGTATGTTCTGGTACTTCTATGATATCACTGACTAGCTCATTCTTCATCGCAGGGCTCGGAATGCGTTAAAAATACTTCTCGATGTCCATGGCGACTTTGGTCGACGCCCTACGAACTGAGCTGGCCATGACAATGCATTCATAATATAATCATTGTTGTTGGTGACAACACATCATCCACTACCTTTCCTGATCCAATGTCAATATTTAAATACTTCATTTTCACCTTAGATATATTATACGTAGTTCTACTAGTGTTCTCTTAATCATTTGTTTATGATAGCTTCATGTGTTACTGTCAGATGGCCATTGTGTTTATTTATAAGCTCTCGTGATGGTACCAATGGACATCAGTATTCCATCTTCAAGCATCACTCACCTTCGATACAAAGGTGGGAACGTAAAGGAACGTGGTCGAGACTCACGCCGGAACCCTAATTATATTTTCTTGGAAAATGGTGGACTCTACCATTTCAATCATAAAATAGCTGCGCTTGTGGAAGAAAGATTAGTAGCTTCACCCCATATATCACATATTTTAATGTCGAGCCTCGGGGTTTACGGTGGTGGTAGCTAGCAACAGCCTTAGATAGCCAAGCCAGTGTTCCGTTTCAGATTTGTAAGTTCGTTACGCGTTACGCGTTACTAGGGAACCAGCCTTCTCTTGGAAACAAAACAAACAACACAGGCCTCGAAACGTGTGCAAACCTTAAATGTTCTTGTCAAAGTTCACCGATAATGTTGTAAATAAGGAGGAAGACAAAGGGAAAAGGTGTTCTTTGCGGATCCTATTAGTCTGAAGTTTTAAGTTCGCGACACATGTCCACTGCTTCCGAAGTTAACTCGTCTCGTTTATTCGAAGTTTCCTATCAATTTTCGGTCTTGGGCACAGCTGTTCTGATGCGCGATGATTTTCCCACCCCGACTGGACCTATATAACCTTGGCTAGAAGGTGAGGTAACATCGGCCTTCTCACCCCACCCACCTTTCGTTTGGTTTTTTATCTTCCCCCCTCTCCACCAAGGTTAGTTGTCGATGTAAACTATTTCGTGGTAGCTAATACCTATTGAATTTCATAGGGTAGTATTTTACGGCAGTGCCAACTATAGCGTCGACCGCTTAAATTTCGTTCACTAATTGTACTTTGGGCTTGCACCACTCGTTTTTCCTGAAATTCTAAAAACACCCTTTTTTCTTGGCTAATCACTTCGATATTTCTTTAATATGTTATCTTTTGCGGTCACCTCCTTAATTATCAGCGGAGCTGTTGCTCAGCAAATCATGGGTACTTCGTCAACCTACCTTAGTCCCTACCCGTCTGCGTCGTCGGGTGCTTCTTCCTCTGTTCTCGCTTCATCCGCCCTGTACACTGGGTCGGCTAGCTCGACATATCAGTCTGCCTCGTCTCAATATACTCCTCCACCGACTCAGACCGCTTCTCAGTCTGCGTACTACCCTCAATTCACGCAAGGTGCCTACTCAAGCATGGACTGTGGTTATGGTTATTCAAAGGACAGCAGTGGTAAATGTACTGCTCTACCTTGGGTATGAGTCCATTTTGTGATAGATATCGCTCCGGCCGCGTATGTGCTAACTTTTACTTTGCAGTATAACTCGCAGTCGTGGGGTTGTTATGAGACTACCATCATCAATAATAAGTCTGTATCCTCATTCAATTACCCCGCTCTTGTTAAACCCATTTTTCAGTGACTGTTACTATCAAGATCAAACTACCGTCACTAGTACAATGACCGAAACAGTGACCATGACCGAAACCATGACATCGGTTTCTACTATGGTCGAGCCTACCACGGTTACCGTCTTCAATACAATGACTGAGTAAGTTTAAGAATACTTGAGCGATGAATCAAATGACTTAGCACTTTGTAGTTTCATGACGAACACTTTGACTAACACGTTGACAGAAATTCTCGTAAGTTACCTCATCTGAATTTTTTGGCACGCGATAACAATTATTGAACAAAAAAAAAAGACGTCAACTGAGGTAAATATTACAATACCCTTTGCTCTTGTGGATGGGCCTGACAGTATTATAGCTCGTACCGACAACTCGTGTATACGTGTCCACCGAAATCATGGATGAAACTATCAGTATTGAGCACACGATGACAGCGACCGAGACTATGACGCAGTTTAACACATATACTGCAACAGCGACAACTGTATGGTCTCGTTTGTACGAGAATGAATCAAAACTGACACTGACTTGCAGACTGACTTTGCCACTCAAACTGATATCATGACTGAAATCGAAACACGCACTGTTGTATCGACCGTTGTGAGTACTTAGGACTTTCCCGGTCTCGGCGTGAGCTGACATCTCTTTCTCGGATCAAAGCTTCAGCCTACTACCTACACGAGCGTCTGGGTCTCTACGCAAGTCATTGATGAAACTCAAACTATCGAAAACACTCAAACCCAGGTCATGGTATGCGCGTTGAATCTTAGATGATTGAACTTGATATAACTTTTTTCTATGTAGACCGAAACAATGACCAGCCTCTTGGTTAGTATTTATCTTCTTTTACCGTGCTCATAGCCGTTAATATTATGAACAACAAACAGAGTTTCACTGCTACCGAGGTGAGTTTCAAAGGTTTTGGGTCGTTCGGACATTTTTTTGATTTTTCGATAGACTGCCACCGCTACCCAAACTGAACAAATCACGGACTTCGTGACGATGGTATGTTATTACCTGTTGATTGAGATCCCAATGGTTAAAAGCATTCGCTTTGATCCCATTAGGTTGTGCCGACCACGTATACCAGCCTTGTACTGAGTACCGACACCATCGATAACACAAAGACTCTCGTGTACACTCAGACTTCAGTCATGGTAAGTACTGCGCTCTTATATATACTTTATCCCTCTTACCTTTTTTTAGACGGATCTGATGACACTGACTCAGGTACGTACCAAATATCTTATTACTCCTGAGAGGTTAGTAATTGAATGCTTACTTATACTTTAGAGCGTTACCGCGACCGAGGTATGTTCTTTTTTGAAATACCGCATATCTTGTATATTAAGCGGACATTTTTAGACCGCTACTGCCACGTTGACCGACATGGAGACAATGACAGTGTTCTCGACTGTTGTAAGTCAAAAATAGAATGCTTTAAGAGGTCCGATCGCTGACATACCGGGAAATTCAGGTCCAGCCTACTACATATACTAGTGTCTGGGTTTCTACCGAAATCATTGACAATACTTCAACGGCAACCATGGTCAGAATTAAATCAACAATCTGCCAAAATTTAGAAAATGACCCTAATTCTGATTCTGTCTCTATTTCTAATTATAGACTGACTCAGTAACCGTCACTCAACAATCGCTCGTTACGCTGACCGCGACCGCAACTGAAACTGAAACCGCCGCAGCGGATGCAACCGCTACTGCCTTATCGAGCTGCATCAGCCAGGTTAGTTGAATGTTATATTGATCTTCCGTACCTATCATCTCTTTTAACGATTTACCAGTGCCAGAACTCGTGGTGGACACTCACAAGTACAGCTTATCCAACCGCGACAGCTTCGTCCTACGGTTATCCTAGCGGCAGTTCGAACAGTTATTCTGGGAATAACTACAACTACCCTCGAGGTTACCGTCGCTTATAATCGATGCTGCCTGCATTTACATTCTTTTCCTTAATAAAATTATAATCCGTTGGAGTACAAATAATACTTCTTTGACATATTTATGCACAAAGTTTGGACACTATCATTATACACTTCATGCCTGCCTTCGCTTACAGTGTCATTTTTTCCCCTTAGCATTATTTGAGAATCGGTAGTCAATTTTGGAATGGGGTTGTTATTTGACAAAAGCCAGACCGCGGTTAGAGGTTTGTCAGAGAACTAACTGTCTTCATTTTCATAAAAGTCATTTATACATGTTCCCAAACCCGTTCCAGACCGTTTTGTTACAAAGATATGTAGGGTGTCGAAAAAAGGATATGTTTTGGCGGTTAAACTATTCCATGTGTTCCTTATCAACCTGCATCCGACGCGGTTGCATGAACTTCAAACCCGATAAGTCAAAGACTGGAACCTCAAAAGGAAAATCGACGGCTTTAAGAATAAGGGATATGTCGATCCAAAACCCTGCCTGGTAGTAAAGATTAGAGATTAGAAATTTTAAGGTAATTTTCGGGGCATGTGAACTCACTAAACCAGTGACGAATGCGAATCCACCGGCGGCTTTGAATTCATTCGCGGCTCGCGTTAGTTCACCTACGCCTGTGTGAACTAAAAAGATAACATTTAGTCCAAAATATACTATTGCAAATTTCAAAAAAACGTGTAATTACAATGTGCTGCCGCAATGAGGCCAAATGCGAAGGTTAACGCTATCAGAATAGCGATCAAATAAATGACGTTAGATTGCCGAAAAAAGAAGACAAGGAATCATCATCGACTCACGGAAGAATACGAGAACAAAGGCTACATTTCTAATCGAGTGGTCAATTACACAGATGTACTTTAATCTCAAAGATGCGGTCTCACGTTCGAAGGGAGGCAACTGTATAGAGAGCGCAGAGTAATGTCCATATGACGAAGTATAGTCCGACGCCAGAATTGTATTCACGTGTAGATGCTCCTGCTGCTGTTGCAATAACACCACCGAATGTATTATCTGTCACGTTGGCTGGTGCAAAGGAGGCTGCCACTCTAAAAGTGGGTTGGATCAAGATGGCGTAACTAGCCCAGAAGCCACCTGAATGTCAAAATAACTGGTATTGAGATAGATGTATAGAAAAATGACAATTCAAACCCACCAAAAGAGCCAAACACTACCATAGGGAATCTGATAGATGTAAAACATGGCTTTTCTTTTATTTCCCTAACTACTCACGTATTTCCCACAGACCATTCAAAGATAGCGGAAAGATAAAGACCAACGCTACCACACGCCCAAAAGGCCTTTACGCCGAAAATTTTAATGATGATGGTGATTCAATGAATTGAATCGCAACGTACTCCCAATGTGGCAAGACCGCTATTCCCATCAGCAGCCTGGAATCCCATAAGATCCATGGACAACGGTAAATGAGCTAAAAATATACGTAAAGATTGATACAGATGAGGGTAGTGTATACTCACCTAGTAAAAAAGAAGATACGGCTCTGTAATGATTATGAAGAATAATAGACCGTCTGTCAAAATTCTTTTACGAGATATGTAATGACAGGGTCTTACAAAGGTGCCGCATTGGCGACACGGCGAACCAAGTTAGACTGTCCAGCCATCTTCGGCTGTAAGTAGAGAGCTTCGAACTGCTCGGGAGTAAGTGTCACCGTGGTCATCGTTCGCTTTATTCCTTGTTCAATGTCATGATGGGAGGTAGTGTGCTTCTCGTCCGACATATTGACAGTTGAGATATGAAACAGTGGGAAAGGACATATGAGTGTCGTTGGAGCAATATAACCTTCGCTACTTTTGCACCATGAGAAAACTGGCTAAAGAAACTCTGGAAGTTTAGGTCATGAGCCCCACAGAGGCTTCTACTCCTGGGAAGAGGTTGAAAAAATAACCAATGAAGCTGCAGACGATACTCCGAAGAAAAGTAAGTAATGTCCTTTTCTTCGTCCGTATGTGAAGAATTAACTTTTAGTCGAGAACAAATTCATTTGATTGCATGTGTTTGAAAACGGACGTCGAAATTGACAGCACCGGTGCATTTTGACAGGGCTACTTTGAGCGAGCCGAGCTCCGGCACCATTTGCGCCCGTGATACCCGTCAATTTATTTTCTCAAAGGACGGCCAGATTTGTGCAGTTCCCAGAGTCGTGAAAAATTTAGATTATGCTACTGGATAGTATGCCTTTGAAAACAGGAGACGGGAGATTGCGTGGAAGCTGCGCAGTTGTCTGTGAGCACGGTATGGTAAATTATAAAGTACCACACCTACTAGCCTGAGACCGAGACTTAGCTAGCTAGCGACTATCCACCGTATGATATGACCTACCGTTCTACAAGATATATCCCAGTCCATAAGGCGAAAATAATCCTAGAACACTGTTCTGGTCGGATACGCGAATCTTGCCAAGGGTGAACTTACTTATCCATGAAATGATGGATTAATCGTATTAACGTAGTTAATTAGTTGAAGAGGGACAATGACTGACATGCCTCGCCTTGGTCATTGATCAATAAGCTCCTCGAATTCAGTTCACTCCAGAGGTTTGGAACCACCAAGAGAGTCCGCACCAGTTTTTCATCCGAACTCTCCAAATGGTCCACGGAAGCAGGTGCCATTCGTGCCAAGCTACGCCCGGCAATTTTCACGTATTAAATATTTGCGATTGATATGTGATGACGATGATGATGAAAAGTTCATATTGAATGGAAGAATCTTCATGAATCATTTCAGCCACAGGCTACATCGCAGTTAGGTGGAACCTATTCTTTTCTTAGGGGTGCCTTCACATTAAAGTATACTCGCCATTGATAAATCTTGGAAAAACTCGTATGGCGAGATACTTACGTGGTGATGCCATGAAAACGCAAGCCGATAACTCCCTAATTGGCGGTCATATGGTAAATTCCGAACCTCCTGCCAGATAATTGACGGGACCATAAAGATATACTGAAAATAGAATGTTAACCGTCGATTTGAAAGTAGCACATGAGTACAAGGAAAATCATCCGATCGATCAGAAGCAAGAGATTGCGGCTTGTTGATATACAAGATAAGTACTGTGAGTCCTTGTATAATGCTGTACATGTATGATGTGCAATTGACATGATCAGTCGCTATTCGGGTTATTCCTTGAGACGAGTGGGCGAGACTTCCTGTTATAAACATTTGACCGATTTCCGAGATAAAAAATGAAGATACGAAATTTGAAACCCAAGGACATGAGATTAAGGTTAGGAACGCGTTGGACGAATTCAAATTTTGAGTCCAGTTGTTGTGGGATCAAAATTTCAAACGTCACGGGTCACGGGTCACAGGTCACGGTTAATCACACAGAAAGTTTGCCGCTTCGCTCTGCCCTGCCAAAGCCGATCAAAGTGTGTGCGGCATTTGTCAATCGAAAGTAACGGCTTAAAAGTCACGCGTCACGGTGGATACTCGTCCCAGTGGGTGTACAGGCTTCCCCTGCTGAGAAGCTCAGCCTATTGCAATAACCTGGTCCATTCTCATCCGGCAAACATTTTCCGGTGGAGTTCAGCCTGAGAAAGATTAAGTTAATCTCGTTCCGATCCTTGATGCAGCGGTGTAATAAAGTAGCTAAAAAAGGTATATGTCGTCGTGAATTTTCACTCAATTTATTTCCCATGAGAATGATAGACCAATATTCAAGTTATAAAGACAGCGAAGACATTTCGAAAACAGGTTAGTCACATTGGCTTTTAGCGAATAATATGTATATATCTTTGACTATTGCTCTCCCCAGTGCGAACGGACGGGAAACTAGACAAATTCAGCAGATATACTGAACGCTTAATGCCGAGTTCGTTAGGGCCAAGAAATAGAACTTGATGAGTGGAAGACGTCGGTTCTAATTCCTACACAGGCTCAGTAGTATCAACCCGTGTAGCCGACTAAATTTTCAACCAGGCTTGATCTTCTACATTTAGATTGCTATGCCACTTGCAATGAATAAGCAAAATTATCATCAAGGAAATTCAGCACCAGGACCTCGTTTCTGGAGAAAAACTATTTTCGCGATAAGTACGTTTAAACTCAAATTGAAATTGGAGATTATGGTGCAAGATTCACCTGCTCACGACGGAGATACTCATTTCTTCATCACGTTAATACAGTCCTTCGTTATCAAATGGTGCTAGCTTTAATTGGGTGATGTCATAGCAAATCTCGGAATTTGTACCTGGGCTATAATTATTTAAGCTATATGCTACTCACCCTTAGCGACGTTGACATTGTTATTCACGAACAATCGTCTAATGCTGTCTCTGCTTCCAAGAAAAGCCGTCCTTCCATTTCGAGACTTACCCCCCTCTGACCGAAAAGGCATCATTATCGGAGGTGGTTTCATCATGGGGGGTTGCGTACTCCGGTGCTGTGATTTTCTTAAGCCTCTTGCACTGCAACGATCAACCATCTGTCTTCATTAATTCGGGCGGCCAAGAAAAGAAAAAGAGGTACGAGATAATTAATAAAATATAGCCAAAAGTCAGGAAGAAGAAAACAAGCCAGATGAGTTGTACTCATGGGAAAATAAGGATATGCAGATATGAGAACTGAGGTGCAGTGTGGCGAAGTACTATCCACTTGCGTCAAAAGAAGAGCGGAACCCATCGACTAATTTGATGTCCCTCGATAAAACTGTCAACGGATGCTCGCCCCTTAAAGAACACTTCTTGATTTGGGGGTATTTGCCTTTTCCAGCCACTCAAAGTAACTTTTGGCCCTTTAAAGTTGTTGACCTGCAAAACATGTTATAATTAAATTAATAATTATAATCTACATACAACTGTATCTAATGTGCTATTAAAATAATCATCAAAAGTAGAAATGCAATTTGAAGACGCGAAACGAATATTAATAACGGCTTGGCTGAGTATCTAAACAGCCGATTCCCGCTTCATTTTTTTTGTAATTAAGTGATCGTAGAGAAATTCACCAATGGCCCAACTGCGTACCACGGAAACCAATCTCGACCCAATCACCCACACCTTCTACCTTGGGTTTACCGCGTAGACCGACAAAGCCAACTTTGTCATACACTTTTTCAGCTGCGGGATTATCATGTGCGACATAAAGGACGACCCAGTCTTTCCGTTGGGAAAACAGATAGCTTTGGGAAGATAGTTTTAGCACATCCACGCTTATACCCGAGAATACAAAACCTTACTGTTTGCAAACTTCTCTGACCAGTCTTTCTGCACATCCACGCTTCCGCCAAGCCGGAGAAGTATAGACTTTTGTAATCGTCGCCACTCTTCCACTGTTGCGAGTGGTCGCGACTAAACAAGCTATTTCTGAAACACCATTTTTCACCACCTCGTGAACCCATCCGATCTGGTTGGTGATAAGATACCTGGCTTCTTTTAGTGCGCCAGCCTCGTCTAGAACGAATGGTTCCTGTCTTCTATTTAAATTTTGTTCCTCTAAAACAAGCGAAGATTTTTCATTTACCGATTTGGAAGCGAAGCCTTTGCAGAGTGCCGCCACCTGAGAGATGTCTTCTTCTCTGGCCAACCGCAGATTATAGACACAATCTGGAGGTGTAATGGATGGACGGTCGATGAGAGTTTTTGTGGTGCAATGGGAGAACCGAGCGGCGTAATACGGGTGGTCTTCTAATTTGGCATCGGTCAGTGTTGCCCAGGCCTGGGCAAAGGCTTTTGCGAGAGTTGCCGGAGCAAAAATAGAATAAACGCGATCGGTGGGCACCAACGCGTGCAATTCAGCCACGAGCTTTGCTACTCGAGCTGAAAGAAAAGCTGGCGTCATGGAGGATGCAGGAACGGTAGGAGCTACGAAAATGGGGTATTTTCCCATATGCCATTCTGTGCAGCTCAGAACAAAGTCGAGACGACGTTGAGAAGTTGACGGGTAGAAAGACTCGCACGTCATCCACAACTGTCCCGACTGCTCGAGTGGATTTTGATGGAGCGACAATGCATGCGGCAGTATGACATTAGCCGGACGTTCATGTTTTTTAAGGGCATTCCAGACGAGGGGTGGAATTGAGTTAACAGAGGTGTAAGCAGAAATATGGATGATGGGTGAGGCAGGAGCTCGGGATGACGAATGCTGTTGGGGAATGCCAGGCATAATAAGTCAGTGTAAGCAAGAGAGGAGGTCTGGTATGTTTCTTGATTAATTGCAGGTATTACTGACGACATTGGAGGCTCCTTTTATAATTTTTGTTGACGGAGCAATTGCAAAAAAAAGAAAGCAAGAGAGTGAATCTGAGTGATATAGTGTGTGTGTAATCAGGATATACCAAATACATTTTCAATAAAAAAATACTGGAGTAAAAAATAATTATAATCATTTCTGAATATTACTTTGACTGTTACATCGACAATCAGGTCCCACCTGGAAACATGACTGACAAGAGTGGATTGTGGCTCGAGCGCGAGAATGTACGGGATAGCTTTGTCAGCAAGCCTGTAACTTTTCATTATCCGATCACTCCTGAATCTCTGGGCGGTTCCCGATAATCACGTGCCGGATTAAGCACAACAGGCACCGTCGACAAAAGTTCTTTTTGATTTTTATCGCGTGTTAATTTTTCAAGAGAAAAAAAAAGGGAAAGGAAAAATACGGAATTATTGTACACCATACCAGCGACATGTATATGTAAAAACGCAGTTCTGTGTCTTTTTTTTCTTTTTCTCACCCTATTTCAATGCTTTTTCAACCATCGTAAGCATGGCGAGAACTTTCTCTTCGTTGTGTCTTCTCCCGATCAACTGCAGTCCAACCGGAAGACCGACTGACCTAGTTGGGTCGTCTGTCCACTGCTTATGTACGAACGCTTCACATTCATTACGCGCTAATCCCATTGACATCGTCAACGTCGCGGCATCGCCACTCCATCGTCCCATCGGAAACACGGCCGCAGGATAATCCAACAGGTTCCAGTGCGATGTGTACGTCCAGGAAACCGTCGAATCGTGTGGAGGTGCAAGGCACGGTCCAACTGGTGAGATAATCCCGTCTACAGGACGACCTGTCGTCGTTCGCATTTCCGTTTCGTTCCAGTGAGCCAGTGCAGCGGACCTGAAACTCTCTCGTGCCAAGTTCAACTGGAAGATCTCTCCCACGCTATATGGCTTGTCCTTCGCATGGGATAATATCCACTCCGTTTGTTGTACAGCTGGTTCACCGGCAATCGCGAGGGTATCTTTGTATTCTACACCAGCATCAAGAAGGTACAGCTGGGACTGTAAAGCGAGAAATAAAATAAAATAAAATTAATAGAAAAAAAAACCAGAGTGCCAAAGTCAGCCTCATGCATTTCCCCAAATTTGGTCTAATGGGTGGATGAACTTACTATCAATTCCCATCCTTGTTGATGATTTCTTGGTATCCAGTCAATGACTTCATGTCCAGCGTCAATCAAAGCCTTTTTGACTACTTGTAAAGCTTGCAAGATGGGCGGGTGTGGCGCAACTACTCCATCATCCCAAATTATCCCGAAGCTCAGTTTTGAGGGTAGCGTTAGTCCCCTGGCAACTTCCTGCTTCCACGGCATCTCAAGCAGTGGAGCTTCAACCAGCCAAGGTTTCGAGTCTAACATAATCTTGCAGAACAACGACAGATCGCGCGCTGACCGCGTCATAGGTCCCAAAACGCCGACAATCCTGTTACCAGACTATTAATATGCAATATACTTAACCAGGGATCTTCCAGCACACTCACGCGTCCATCCCATCATGAGAACCTGAGTTATTTGCCGGTTTAATCGTCTATAAAGGGCAAAAAAGGGTAGCACTCACCAAGCAAACCAGCGTGTGGTAACCGCGCAACCGAAGCTTTAAATCCGTAAATGCCTGAGTAGGCGGCAGGTACTCGCTAATAGGCCATATATGTATGTAAGAGCTTTGTAAAGAAATATTCATTAATCTTACAATGCTGCCGCCGATATCTGTTCCTATCCCCAACGGACTTCCCTTGACAGCGATCAACGCTCCCTCACCGCCGCTGCTACCTCCAGGGGTAGTAGTACGATTGAATGGATTAAGGGTACGTCCCCAGATGTTGTTGTTGGTCTCGAGAGACTGGTAAAATGTACACGATTAGACGTACGATACCAAAGGGGAAACATATAAATAGGTGCCATACCAGGAGTGACTGCGGGTTAGCGGTTTTGACGTAGAACACAGCCCCTGCTTCTCGAAGGATACGCACTGCCACGGCATCTTTCTCGGCCTTGGTTTTGAAAGCCCATCCAATATACCCTTAAGGCCGAAATTTCATAAGCCAGGATTAAGCACCCAAACCAGAATTAACCCCACCTGTTGAAGTATCGTACCCTTTTAAAAGAATGTGGTCCTTCACACTAACCGGTAATCCATGCAAAGGACCAATTGTCTATGCCCAACGTTTCAGTAACGAGATTAACAATACCAATAAAAATGACAGTCCTACCTGACCGGTTCGGGTAAAGTAAGCATCCAATTCTTTCGCTCTCTGGAAGGCTTCTTCAAATAGAATCTCCGTCAAGCAGCTTTATTGGATAGGTTTGTCAAAAGTTCTTCAACGGAACGGAGTTGACATACTTGGTTAAATCTTGAGCTGCCGTTGCTACCTTGAAAAGGAAAGTAAATGAATTAAATAGTGTCGGATCAGGTATTTTAAGGATGGCTTACTTTGCAATATGCTGTTGTTACTTCCAGCGCCGAATAATGTCCGAGACGAATCATTTCAACTAAACCTGTAGCATCATGATCAACGATTTGATTCTCTCGTTCTGTAAGGGCGTGCAAAGCAAAATGTGAAACGTCCTTGACCTCGAGTGGGATATTCTCTCGAATCCGCCACTCAGGATGGTCAGACAGAATCTGTTCGCGTTGCATTTGTTTGGCGGCAGCTATTTTTTTCCACTGCAGGTGGTCACTTGTGCCATTCGCGAAACCGTTGGCACGATGAATTGGGTGTGCTTCGGAAGAAGGATTATCAGAAGGTAGTACGACGTGAGGCATTGATTAAAGGACGAAATAAGAGTCTGCTAGGGTACTTTGGGGAGAGTCGAGGAAAGGCTGGCAGTGAGTTATTCGCCTTAGGAAACGCCATCGAAACTGCACTGTTTTTATACTGAAGACGGAGCAGCTGGAGGGAAGCAATGGCGCTCGAGGACCGACACGGGAACTATGAGCCGATCTTTCCAACAACAAAGGTGATAAAAACAAGAAGACGAAGACTGTTTCAGAAGACGTTTTTGAATGAAAAGAGCGCCATTTGCCACGAAGCCCGAAAGAAAAATAAATAGAGATAAAACGGTGTTTTCAGGAATAAAATAAATAAAATTAACGCGCTTTCTTCCGGCGATGAAAATTTTGTATTTTTGTGTACAAAGTCGGAAGGAGTTACTTCTGAATGAGAATGGACGTTTCAAGAGAATGCTGGTGGGCTCCAAACGGAACAGGCAATAAGCGCGCATGGACTCGGACGCGGCGCGGAGTCCTAACGATCCGTCTAACCGCCATAAACAAGCATTCCTCGCAGCTTGTTATAGATACTTCATGTTACGATTTCGGCGAGATTTCCACTCTTGAAAGATTCATTGGCATTCCGGCAGACTGTGAGTTTCATGTCTCTCTGATAACGAAACAGAAAGAACTTGCTTCCTCTGCTCTTTCTAAAGCGTCACAAACATCAAAATGCACATCGTACTATCGCAGTAAAACTCCTCGAAGACATACCTGGCGTGGGAGAGAAATGTATGTCATGCGTCTTAATGCTAGAAAAGGTTGTCATACTCAAACTAATTGCAAACAAGCTTCCATTCAATCTGTCGCGCCCGGTCGAATGAGACATGTTTTCTATCCGCGTAAACAAGCCGCTTACATCACAGAAAGGCCAAGAAAGGATGCGTCTGTATGTTCTTTTCATAATTCTGTCCAAGCTTGGGTCATAATACAAGTGCTCTTCCAGACAAAATTGCCGCAGCAACCAAGAACGGAACTTTCCGACATAAGAGATCGTCTTTCGTCCTTGGAACCTCTAGTCTTTCAAAGAGCCATCTATATATCATCCAACACATCGATAGTCGCTGAATCACATAAACTGAAGGGGCCTGTCACCAGCCATGATGTTATCCAGCGCTTGGGAAGACGCATTGGCATAGATATAGCTCCTCTAAGTGCCGGCATCGATTTTCGAAATTCAGCTGCGACAGACAGGGTCGATTCAACTGGGGAATATCATGTGCTCGTGCACTTATCGACCGGAGATATATTTCCCGTAAAAGTTCTTATAGAACCAAAATTGGATACACTGGAAAGCCGAGTGGCTTCCTGAGAAGTAATTGGCACAAAATCAATTTTATAACGTAGGACTTTTAGGCACATCATTTAGTATCGTGATCATTCAAAATGAATGGAAGAAAAACGCGCAATACGAGCTATTTAAAGAGGCGAACCTCTCAACTACGATGATTTGACCAACATGTGGGCGTGTACAAAGAAATTGTAATTAAACGGGGAAGAAAAACAGCAGGTATTTGAGAACTTGACATGTCATATTCGGTGATGTTATTTAACGCTCGAAAGGCCCCTGTGGCTGCAATTCAACATGAACCGACGAAAAGACTACGGAACGTCTGGTAAGAGCTCATTGTTTCACGGAGCGCCGTCACTTGAAATGACCATCATATGGCGCGTTTGATATACAACTATGAGTTTCTCCCTGCATGTGAATTCGCCGGTCATTGAAGACAACAAGATGCAATAGTCATCGTGATTGGCACGAACATCTTTTCACTAAATATTTTCAAAGAAGTGTGTCTGTAATATAAGTTAGTATATATGTTAAGAATCACAACGGAGACCCGACCTTTTTCTCTAAACAATCTTTGCTATATAAAAAATTCACCTACTGAATTGAAAGAAGGACTATATGATGTGAATACATAACCGACATCGACTGTGTTAGAAGAATGGCGTACATTGAGGAAGTCTGCCGTTATCATTACGTAAGCGGCAGCAAGTTGTTCAACCTAACCCTCAACTCCGTAACGCAACAATGTCCTACGACTCCCTCCGGCGACAAGCTAGGACCCTAGAGTTCCTTGTAGATTCAAAGCTAACCTCATATTCTCGCATAGCACTGGTCGTAACAAAAGAAGGAAACGACCTTGAATCTCACGGCTCTACCGACCGGTGGCAAGACCTTGAGGCTGAAATCGAGGATCTCCTGGAGAAGGTATATTTTTGGTTTTGCTGTCAGAAGGTTGCTATTGTTCCTCATCTAGCCATAGCTTCGAGAAATTAATGATGGAATGTCAAATCTATTGAGTGACGCGATTAACCCTGCTTCCCAAAGTCTACAACATACCATACAACGTCATCATGAAGTTTTAAGAGATTATACGCGAGATTTCAACCGTACAAAGGTTAGTGCGACGCAGTCTAGTCCAGTGATTAAAGGAAAAGTTAATGTCCTTCCGTTTTTTTAGAAAAATGTGCAGTCGGCATTAGACAAAGCGAACCTTCTATCGAATGTTCGAAATGATCTCGAGTAAGACGGCTCTTGGGTACTATGTCCAACTACGTCTTAAATGGAATATTTAGCGCCTACCATCGCTCCTCGGCTGCTGAATCACTTTTAGCCGAACGGGGACGGATAGACAATGCGCACAGAATGACAGATGACGTTTTAGGGTACGTGTTATACTTTCCTTTCTGGGGCTTTGTATCATGCAATTTTACCCTTTACCCCTATATAAAGCCAAGCCTATGAAACTCGAGACGAGTTTGCCAGACAGCGGTCAGCCTTGTCTTCCATCAATGGACGAATGAACACTGTCATCCGTAAGTGTTCTGGTTTAATATGCTTTGAAATCATATTATGTTTTGACAAATAAAACAGAAACACTTCCCGGGATTGATTCATTGATTTCGATGATTAAATCTCGTCGAAGAAGAGATACCATTATTCTCGGTTGTATCATTGGTGCTTGCATAGTATTTATATTAAACTATATGACCAATTAAAGATTGTCTCATCACTCACATGCTAATTATTTTCTGTCGATTACCGATATATCCCAGTGAGTTGATTCCGGGAGGTGTTCTTACGCAACTTCACAACGGAGACAAAGCAAAATTTTCATGCTGTGGCGAAAACCTTGAGAAAGCATATTCACTCGTGGGCGGGTAATGACGCCTAGGATTGTTACGATATCACAAGCAACGAACTAGAAGGAATTCTTTGACCTTTATTACTGAATGTTGAAAATATGGAAATGGTCTCTTCATTTCATCAAGGCCGGATAGGTTGGCCGCTGAAGGCCGATGAATGGTGTGGCGAAACCGCATGAATTTGGAATTACGATATTTCAGTCAGTTGCCAAAGTCTTGGATTCAATGGCAGATTCTCCAGCCATTCTAGAACTCACGGAAGCTTAAAATTAACCAATGCTCGATTCGACAAGGCGACAAACTCGACCCATTCTTGTTCACTTATTGAGTTTCATGTGCCAGAATCAAGTGAGTGTTGTAGTTCCTGAATGAGGAACACTGTTAATCGAACGAAGAACCAAAATTTCATTTCCTCAAGGTGACGGATTGGGGTGTCGCCATTATATCGTTTCCTCATTGTGCATCTCTGCTTGTGTAAAAAAAAACTTGTCTATTTTTACTGCGGGTGCTGTTCGATAGGTGATTCTAAGCTAACTATAACTGATCAAAAACTAATTGTGCAATGAAACAGAAATTTTAGTTGTCGGTTTGAACACAGTTTTCACCCCAGGTTATCACTAATCCAACTCGAGCCTTTTTTCGTCTCATACGCCTACATCTTGGGGCCGTTAGTAGTACGACTCGCGGACGCAGCAATTATAATCACCACAATAAGGGGCTCCACTTTACGTTCCTTTGTTCTATTGTGAACCTTAGCGTTACTCTTAAAATAGCGTTTTCGGTTCCGATAGCTGGTGACCCAGATGTACCGAATACTTATATATCTGAAGGTATAAAGACGTCATTGTTCAACTTGACTACTACTAGGTAATTTAAGCTGTCCATTGGCACTCAATCTACTCCTGTAGCATTTCCAATTTGTCTTCGGTGAGTCGATTATATAGCCCTCAGATAAACATTTCTCTTCGATCTCAAAGGGAAATGCCAATTAGTTCCTTTCTGAGTCATGAATGCCAAATTAATTCGAGTATTATGTTCAAGAAAATTCTCCATAATAAATGCCAGCCATTGCCGGTGCTTTCCGACTGCAGTTACACAGGATGTCTTAAAAAACTTTCTTATCTCATCTCAGGAGACTAGAACTACTTGCGAAGATTCAAGCATGGTTTTGTATGAAAAGAACTTCGGGATAAGTACTCAAGCTAACGATGTGAGAGCCGGATTCCCGAAGGTAAACAATATTGCTCGTGCATATAGGAAGGACACCTTCGATTCTTCCTTGGCTTAAGTCATCATCAGTAACAGCACATATATATGTATTCCATGGCTGGATATATTCTATCTAGCCGAGTTCAAAGGGTCCACGAGTTTCTGTATTTTCATCTTCATGGCTTCTCAGCTGTATTGCCAACATTTAGGCGAAAGGAACTTTGAGAGTGAGAATTTCACGCGATCGACCGTGACTGTCGCAGTCCACTCAATAGTAAGGGAGTTGCAGCTGTCGGCTACTAGGTAATTAACGAAGCATGCTGAGAACTAAGTCGATTGAATTCGAAGATAATGATCATCGGAGGTCATGTTATTGCTATCTATACTGAATCAATTAAAGCAATATTAAGTAATTACCATTCGACTTCGGGAGGGAAGTATTTCGCAATAAGTGCTTCGTAGTATGGCCGTACCTCTTTGGAATCCACTCTTTCATCAGTTTTACTGTACAAGTCATACGGGTTGAAGGCCCGGACAGCGGCCAGTGATTGATGACTGCCAAGGTAAATCACATTAATCAATGCTATAAATCCTAAAAAACGAGGAAACAGACTCTTTATCATTCATTAAGTGACGATAAGCGCCTTCTCGATGCCATGGATAGAAGCTATGATATCGAATCATCGCTAAACCTTCTGGAGGAAGAGTACTTTGAGATTTGCATATTTGATACAGATACTGATAGAAGCAGTCATTAATTTTATGAAAAGTGTCAAAAAAAAACAGCATACTTCATCGTGACCCCATGATAACATTACTGTTTTTTATGAAGGCGCATCCAAGCCCATTCAGTACAGAGAAATACAACTCGAAGAAGATGTACAAACCATTGTCTAATCCACAACCAGCCTCATAAATACCATACGTAGTAGAATAAATAGGATGTCCGTGATCTGGGTTATTGAGGAAGGTTTCGGGATATATGACAGTCTTCGGGTACTTGCAACCGACAACAAATGTATCACCGACAACGTCCCATTGCCCTCTACATTGAGAAGAGAATCAGCTCTCGTTGAGACGAGCGCATATGACTATAATAACTCACTCAGAACCAAAGACAAATAACAGCTTTCCGAGGTCATGAATGAGACCAACTACTTGCATCCAATCGGGTTTTCCGTCCCGACGGATGGCTTCCGCGGTTTGAACCAAGTGATCGAGTTGACTCAAGTCTGTATCGGGATCAGAGTCGTCGACTAGAGTGTTAAGCAGTTCCATGGCCTGCCAAACGCCAAGTTTAGCATTTTTCTGTTCGCGAAACCTGTCTCGAACTCGGGTATTAAACTCTACCGTCTGCTTTTCTACATGAGGCGTTAAAATGACAGTGGAGGAACCATCATTAAAATATCGATAAAAGTTACCATGCTGTTCTTTGTAAAAAGCCCTGAATACAGTTATTAATCTCAGCGAAACACCAACATTTTGTTCAACCATACTTCACACGATCGCTCGCCAGTTCAAATTGTCTAAACTTGGTTTGGTCTTTATCTTCATCAAAATGGGATACATCATTCCACTCAGATGAGGTCTTTAGGACGTTGACTGTCGTCAATAACATTATTTTTCTTTTCTTTTCTCACGGAAAAAAGGTAAAAACCTATATTTGAGGGTTTATGTAAATCATGATCTTGCACTTTTCAGGGGAAGAAAACGAGCTTTTACACACCTTCGTCAATTGCATCTGAAACGAATCGGAAGGCTGTGGCTTTCGAAGAAAGGTCATAGACGGGAATGGGGGTGAACATTGTTGACAAGGAAGTTGATAGGGCCAAACCTTTGAAATGACGGCAGCCTTATTTAAAACGCTTTTTGGCTCAAAACCTTAAGCATATTAGGCACACTCAGCACTGCACCAAGTTTGGGCCAATTGGATGAGCTGCAAGAGCCGAAGGCTCCACTAAGGAAAATTTTGCGTACTCCATAATTGAGTACAAAGTTCCCGCGTTTTGTCGGAACATCTTAAATCATGGATCATTTCGATGTGATTTCACTTTAAGGTGCCCACTGACGCGACTGAGAAAAGGACACAAGCCTGGGCACGTCAAAGATTTATGATAAGCCACAAAGTATCACGTGCTGGCGCCGATCGCCCGGGAATGCTCGGAGCACTGCTCACGCCGCAAGCTTGCTTGAACATATACTACAATCAGCCAAGTACGTCCTTACCAAACTCATTTCAACAGAAAATATGAGCTTAGCTTATGCTGATGTCACGTAACCAACTCGGATAAGCCAGATTGTATTTTTTTTTCGTTTGAAATGGTTGTGGGATCACTATTTTTTTCGACTATCGATGTTACTCGCCAAGGTTGGACTCACAGTCACTGCTGTTAAACCATCTTGTGTTCGTCAGCTTATTTGACCAAGGAAGCATTCTATAGAAGCGCACTGTCCTATGCAATCGTAAACTTAAAGCCTATCGTTCCGGGGCGTAGGTGCCTTTCATAGTTCTTCGGACGAGTTCGTGCAATGCCGACGGTTGTTTTTAAAGATGTCTTGGTTATACCGACCCGGCCAGTTAAACGGCTAGTTGACTTATCCCAAGAAGAAGTCACTTCTCTATTTTCCACAGCCCAGAAAGTTGGCAAGGTTGTAGAGGAGGCTTATAAAGCCGATGCCTTAACATTAGCCTGTCAGGTATTCGGTGCCTCCATCTCACTTGCTTGGTATATCTCGTACGCTTACTCTCCGCATAGGACGGAAAAGCAGCCGGACAATCCATTCCACACGTTCATATCCACATACTTCCTAGGCGTTTCAAAGGCGATCAGTTTGAGGACGATAATGATCGGATATATCCTGCACTAGAGAAATCAGAACGTGGGCTGCCAAGAGATTTCCAAACGGTTCATGAACAAGAGCCGGAAGTTTTGAAGGTCGATGCAGATGATAATCGACCACCAAGAACAATTGAAGAGATGGAGAAGGAAGCCCACTGGCTACAGTCACTGTTTTCGTCAAATTAATCTTCGATCTTTGAATATAATAGACCTTAGTTTACACACGTTCCTCTATTTGCATTGGTATGATGTTACAACATGGATATACAAGACATGCTATTATATAGTATCCTTGTCTGGTAGATTGATAACTACCGATGTCGACGCGCACCACTAGCGCCTCCACCCAAGATAACTAATTTCTGATTCCGACCACGTTTACGACCTCCACGCTGCTCAAGATCATGCCATGCCAAATCTAGATCCCATTCATCCTCCACTCTTTCCTCCTTCGGTGTATTCGATGGTCGCGAAGAAGACAAAGCAGACGCGAAACTCCGGGATCCCCAAGCGCCTGACGTTCGTTCTGTCTGGGGGGTACCTCGGGCTCAGCATGTTGAACGGACTGTGCAGCGGAAGCAGTTGACCAATCTTCTGTTACGTTGATAGGGACATGCGAAGTAGGACCTGTAGTAGCATATTGAGTCACGGTCCCGTATATCCGTTCCCTTTCCTTCTCTTCCGCACGCAGTTTAGCACGATCGTCCCTCTTGGCCTTCTCCTTACGCTGAGTTCGGCGTGTATTGAGTGCCACTTCGAAGTTTTTCAACGTGGCACCCCCTACAACAGGTTCCAAATTGGTTTCGACGAAAACAACATCAGCACCATCTGGAAGGGCGAGGTATTTGCAACGTTTCCTCAAATCTTCATTCACGGATCCCTCCGAGAACGCTTCAACTTCGACAGTAATTTCATTAGGAAAGGCCGCATAGTTATCATAATGTGCCAATAAGATCCGAGTGTCAAGTGGATGCAGGAATATCGGACTCCCAAAAGCGGATTGGTAATAGTAATAATTCGTTGTGGATACGTTGTGTCGAGACTGGTGACGTTGCCGCTGCGACGGAACGGCTCGTTGTAGAGGGTTATCGCGAAATCGTGAGTCCAAGGACAGAAACTCCCCTGGGGTTTTGACGTCCCTTTCGGGATCGGTTCCAGGAGAGCTTTGGCTTTCTTTTTCTTTCTCGTCCTGCTTGATTAAGCAACCCAAATCATGCTCAATCTTGGCAACTGCGTGACGAAGAGCTTCCGTGTCCATGTTTCGTGCAAATTCCATTTGATTATGAATCTTCCGTTCCGCAGCCTCCACAAACACAACACCCAATTCATCCTTCATGCTCAAAAGCAAATTCCGTTCTGAATCGAGTTCAATGAGGTCTTGGTTAAGGTTTTCTATTATATATGCTGGCGTGGCCAACATGAATCTGGAAAACGTGTAAACATCGGGGAGGAAATGAAACGGCGCCTGATGCGGAGAAAGGACGCCAGATGGCCAAGTGGCTGACCGCGGAAGGGCAAGAGTGGTGATTCGAGGTCTTTGTATTAAACGCATAGAAAGACTCTTCCGGGCCTTCGAAGCTGAAGAGAAATTCGATTCAGGTGGTAAGCCTACAGTGCCCACATGATCCACCGCGGAGAGCCGGTTATCAAACCATTTCACACTCTTCAGTTGCTTCTCGTTTATAGAGTCGAAACAAATAGGACATCGAATCCATTTATCCGGGATGTCAGAGGTATTCAAGTAGTGTAGGATGCATGGGTAACAGAAGACCTGTTTTCTCAGTCACATAAATATCCCACACTAAGAAGAGACGGATAAAACTAGAAAGCTTACATGCCCGCATCGCGTCATTCGTGGGGCTGTAGGAGGGGACAGACAAATTGGGCACGAAACTAAACTATCTTCGGTAGGTGGGGTGGACGTTATGGTAGACACCTGGGGTATCAGCACCTGGAGGACATCTTGCCATTGGAAAAAGCTATTCAAACACGAACGTTTGAATATGCTGACTTGATATGGGAGTATAAGAAAAACTTACATGTCTGGATCCGAAAGATGTACTGAGTAATCTCCAGAAGGCTTCATAATAAATCTGTACTGCGCATTCACGAACCCTGTCATGATTCACAAGAAAAAGGACAGGAGTTGGAATGAGGTCATTGCGCATCTAAGGATGGCTGCTCACTCTCTGAATTTCTGACACCGCCCCCCAGTCTTTTGCCAGGTTTCTTGGGGGCAAATGTCTGTCTTGGAGGTAGCGAAAAATTGAGAAGATGATTGAGCGATGTGGTTGAGGGATTCGATGCCTTGGGCTGGCGTCTGGTTTGAACATTCGATGGAGATTGGGATGAAGATGCCATATTACAAGAAAGGATAGATAAATTATTCAAGAAAAAGGAAACAAAAGGTTGCGAGAAGGACTCAAAAGAACAGTACGGGCCACTATCCTCACGACGGGAGGATAGCAATTCCTGACAATTACGTAATGACGCTGAGACATACCAAATTAGCCGCTCGTAAGTATAAGAGCTTGCACAAGGGTTGTGATAATTATACAAAATTGTTTGTTATTACAAATAGTCCTCATTCATATGGAAGTCTTGTCTTGCCATTTGTTACGTCATTGCGGACTCGGCTTCATCATCGAAGAAGGGAGGTTCGAACGTAAGGTATCTAATAAATCAGGTCGAGCTTGGGTAGTATTAGTACCGTTATTGCTCCCGCCGTCTTCCTCAGGTGCGGCATTAATTTGTTTAGATCCGCTCGCGTCTGCGCGTTTTCTGCGTTTCAAAACAGTTGGCACAAACGCCGTGCTTTCTCTTTTCAAATCTCGAAGCGCAGCGGGTGCCGATATGGTTGCGTCAACATTTTCAGCGGCCAAAGAGGACGCTTTCAGGCCTGTAATCTCTTTCACAGGTTTACTTGGTAGGGAATGGTCATGCCGTCGTTCGGATTGATATGCCTGGTACGGTCGATGAGGGTGTAACGCTAGAGGATCCTGCATTGAGCCGACAGACTGGACGCGGGGGACAGGGGTAAAGCCTGGTGGCGCAAAGGGCGGCATCTGGTGTATCGGGAATCCAGGTGGTGGTGGCGGCGGTGGTCCTGGAAATAGCGGCAAAGGCGATTGGAAGGGTGGTGCAGCGATAAACGGCATTGGAGGGAAAGTGTTACCGAAGTTGGGAGGTGGTCCAGGGGGGAGTGGCGGCGGTCCAGGAGGAAGGGGTGGCACTGGTTAATATATTAAAAAAATATCCGCAAACTAGTTAGAAGCACTAACTTTGACCTGGAGGTGGTCCTTCTGGCATTGGAATGTCGTCGTCGTCGTCGTCACCGTCACCGTCATCGTCTTTATTTTCCGATTTAGATGGAGGAGGTCCAGCAGGCATAACTATATCTTCATCCGATGTTCCTTTCAACATAGGTTAATGTATACTCGACTAAACGAAAATTGTAACAACGTACCTTCCTCGACCTCCTCGTCATTATCCTCATCTTGACTATCAACCTCATCGGGTCGCAAAGCTAGGACATGGTTTGAATACAAGCTGAGACAAAACTTGAATAACTCACGTCTCTCCATGTAGGGCATTCCGGGAGGTGGAACACCGTAGGGATTCATGACAGGGTCATAATATACACTTCTCTCTGGATGTCGGGGTAGTCCGTTTTTGTCAAACACATTCCGTTGTGTGTTCGTGACCAATACTCGTTTTTCATCAGGTTCTGAAGGCTTCTTATAGTTACTGCGATAGACGAGTCGACGGTGTTCAGGATGTTCAGCAACATACTCCTCCTTCTTAGTGTTAATACGAGTAAGTTCGGTTTTAAGAGATTCTAGCTCGGATTTTTGAGCAGGAGAAATAGTATCATTTTTTGCTAGAAATGAACAAAATTAATACAGTTTGAGTTGATATAAGATCACTAACCTGCGTTCTCTAATCGCTCGATGTCCTCCTCAAGAGCTAAACTCAAAATGTGAGTAATAGCCGAGAAACCAAACGCAATTCAATCTAACATGTTGTATCCTTCTTTACGAGGGCTAAATCTCGAGCCTTTTGTCTCTCTGTCTTATTCTGCTCTACGCAATTAGAATACTACGATGGGAGAGAATATTTCTAAACGCAAGTGACCTTTTTCAGTTCTTTCTTTCTTTCGGCCTTGCCTGAACACGTCTTCTTCAGAATGTCATATATGGGAACAGAATATAAGACGTACGAAACGAATCAGCAGGATTCAGATTTTTGCCTTTAGCCATGACCGGCAGGCGAAGTTTTGATTCCAAAAGGGTTTACTCAACGGAATTTACGTAAGGACTGGGGCGAAAAACCCTAAGGAGCGCATTGAGCAAGCGCTGGGATTCTCTTTTCGTGTCGTACTATACGAATATTCCATTTTTTATGTAAACCCTCGTTCGATTTCAATACCCTCTTTCAACTCTTGATTCAACTGACTCGAAGAAATGGGTAAAACGACTCACAAAAACCAGCCCGTCCGCAAAAGTCGCGATTGGACTAACTTGCTTTTGATAATTGGATCTTTAATCAGTCTTGTGGTCGCCGGTTGTGCTTATCTGGATTCAATTAGGGTATGTCCCAGTCCATTCAAAAAAATAAAGAAATTGCTTGTCCAGGTAAAAGTAATCTTATTAACAAATTAGGAGCAATTTTATGTCTTCGATCCCGAAGTTTTGCATGAGCTCGCACGCGACGCGGTCGCCACGCATCACAATGACACAAATTCTATAATCAACCACATCATATCCAACTTGACGCAAACATATGCAGTTGCGGAAGGTGAAAGACCACGCCTCGCTTTGCAAACCGAGACAACTCCGGAGAACTGGGTCCTGAATAACGCAGGGGGTGCCATGGGAGCCATGCTCATCATACACGCCTCTGTCACCGAGTATCTCATTATCTTCGGCACACCGTTGGGGACAGAAGGTCACACCGGTCGCCACACTGCAGATGATTACTTCAATATTCTTGTTGGCGAACAGTGGGCTTTCGCTCCTGGAGCCGTTGAAAAAGAGGCGAGTCTGAATTTCATATTCACGGGCTCTGAATAATGAACTGACGCCTGCGGGATCAGGTTTACGGTCCGGGATCACTTCATATCCTCCCTCGTGGGCAAGTAAAGCAGTACAAAATGCACGAAGGTTGTTTTGCTCTTGAATATGCGAGAGGTAGGCGGAAACACAGTTAGGACGTTTCTTTGAATAGTTCATCTAAGCATCTTTTTTCTTACAGGATGGATACCTCCCATGTTACCATTTGGTTTAGCAGATACCCTATTCTCTACCCTCGATTTCCCTACCTTTTACCATACAGCGAGAATCACCGCTCGTGAAACTGTGAAGAATTTATTGGTAGGAAAGGTGTAATCAATACAATATGTGATGCTACGTTTACAACGTGCGAAATTTGCCTTTTGATTACGTCCCTCCCTTTCCTTTTTCATTCAACCCCAGCCATCATCAATATCACCGAACCTGTACGCACGACAAATCTATGACGTCTTAGCTACTCTATTTTTAAAGGCTAACAATTTCAATGGGGACACGTGCCTCTTCTAATATCCAAATCGAAAAGCTCCAATTGAGTAAATTACGATAAACTTTGCTTTGTGAGACTCCGGCAGTTCGAAAGCAAACCGCCTCAGTTGTTCTTCTTGAGGGATTATGGCCATCTGGCTTCGATAGCCAAGCATGGTCTCCATGCGTACACATGGGGCTTAGATGACTTCTCATGTTACATGTTATATATGAACATGCGTAATACATACATAGATGTAATTATTGAACGACCTCGAGGCGCCGCTTGCGGTGATCGCAGCACAGCCGAAGAGTCGTTCCTTCAACCAGGCATATGGCCAGGTATATATATATGTGTGTATATATAATACATATAACTGCCGTACGGGGCGCACCTGAGTTTTTCCTTCAGCCTGCTGTACTCACCTCCCAATTTGACCTTGTGTTCAAAATACGAAAATGAACTCAAAGCCCACTACCAGCACTGTTACGCAACCCAAAGCATCTTCTGGAATGAGTGAGCTGCTTTGTAAAAAGTTATTGTAATGACTGCGAGCTTGACGTTGTTTGACTGTAGTGCTCTCTGTTCAACCGTCCATCGAACAAGCCGAGCTTGATTCTCGACAGGCCGCTCACAAAAACCACAGGCTGATGCGTCTTCGTGGTGGAGGAGCCGCCCGGGTGTGTAGCTAAATTCTCTCGTCTGAAAGCCGTTTGGTTGTCTAACCTGAGGGACACACGATAGGACTGCTTCTTGGGTATGGTTGAATGTTTCTTATGCTTCGAATGCTGCAAAGTACGCTTTCCCTTTTCTTCCTCTCTTATTCATTCGACGAACTCATTCCGCTTTCTATAGGACTGTTGCGAATGTATGCGTACCACCCTTCTTTGTTTCTTACTCGTTTTGTTCATTTATTTTCTTAGGCTGTGCTGACATCATATGCTGCCCTTGCGAAATGTGTTGCAGTGATTAGGTTGATATCATATGATTGTTTTGTGATAATAATACAACTATACAACATATCCGTATATACATACCTATGATACGAAGGTGTTTCCGCACTATGTTTGTAGATTAAATATGAAAGCTCGTTCGTCATTTAAGTTGAATAGAATGAGGTATTTTCTGCCTTCGTCCTTTTTCTTCGAAACAGCCTCCCGTATAGCAAGGGCTCTTCCGGGGGCTATGTCGGGCATAGCTACCAGAACCGTTTTCCAAGCCTCTTCATTAACAAGCCAAGTCAAGTTTGCATCGTTGACCATCGTATTGAATGCAGGTGAGGGGATATCTACCGCCACAATGGGCAGACCTTGACTGAAACTTTGACGAAATGATTGACTAAAGGTAGTCACTCGGTCACCAGCCTTCTCTTTCGCAGGATTCAGGACATCTTTGACACCTTTAGGCGGCTTCTTGACCTTCCTGTGAGCGTCCTGTAAAAGAATCAATTGAATGTCTTCGCTGGGTATGTGCTCTTTTGCTGTTGCTGGGAGAGTTAAGTTCCCAGACGTTGAGGATGATGAGATGTCGATCTTTCTTTGCTCCGCAATTTGTGACAGGAGGTAAGGAACAAGCTCAGAACGAGATACTGTTAAAAAGAGAGAGAGAAAACCATCAGATAATTAGGATGCGCAATAAAGTCATATAACGCTTACCCCCAGTCTCATTTTCGCGTAAGACAGACTTCACCTTGCATGCAGGTTGGTCGGAACGAGTCTTTGTATACACAATGAACCTGAAGGAAAATGAATTGCGAAAAAAAGTTTTACAACCAACCAGCTCACAGAATACCCTCATCCGCGCATCGTTTGACATGATCTTCGTCATCATTACACAATGCATTCTCATACATGATATCAGCGCTGATGTTATTCCTCCACAGTAGAGAAGCCAATTCAAGCCTCTCCATCAAGTGACCTGTTTGGAAGGACTTATGCCGAACAATTAGCGGAAAGGAAAACTAACCAAATATGGTTGGCTGAAACGTACGTAGATATATACATCACATCGTCTTGGGGAAAACGCTCCAAACGACTTCTTCTCTCTTATCAAATTGGTGATAGCGACGCTTTGATGACTGGCGAGGTGGGCCGCTATTCTCTCCACATCGATTTGTAAACCAAACGCGTTGACAGGCTCGACGGGAGTGGACGGATCAGCAAAACTCTTGATCATATGGTCATAACTGGGGTGATAAGATTTAGATCAACTCCATATCATGACAGAAATTCTCACCGTCCCCCCGCTGCAATGAGCTCCGAACGCTTCGAAGGTCTGACTAGTTGAAACCAGATGCCAGAGTCCGTAAAGCTTTTGCTATCCATAAGCGGCCGGAACTGAATTGGACGAGAGACTCCAATGGACCGTACATAGTCGATTACCTTCTTGATCTCGTCCACTATAGGATGAATAACAGCGTAAAGTGATATAGATATCTTTTGAACGTTAGCTAGGATGGTATCCGGATCACCTAAACGAAAAGGTAAATAACAACTTTTGGAAACAGAGGCTCGTCACGTACCTGGTTCACAGAGAACTTCAATTTCGTCCAATGTTGCTTTGGGTATGTATGATTTAACTAGTAGACCGCGTTTCGTTCGCCAAGATGTCTTGTTTTGTGAGAGAACCTCATTCACAGTGCCTCTTCGAGCAGCAGGAATCCTGTTGAACAGACACGTCCTCACTAGTGTCACTGATCAGGATCGGTATACAAGATATCGGAATAATACTGACCGTCTGTATGGGTTATATATATAATATGCTCAGCAAGCTCCGTTCCAGGGAATGCGCTCAGACATTGGTCCGCAATTCCAATTAATTCCGCTATAGCAGGAAAGGCTCCCACATGAAGATCAGGAGTGATAATGTCGACCACAGCAGCTTTACGCGCAATTGGATGCCCGCCTCCAACTCTAGAATAGACTGTGTTAGTTGTCAAAGTAGATCACGATTCTCGATCATAATTACCTGGTGCTGTACACGTCCCCGATATGATAGCGTTTGATCCTTCTTATATTTAATTGAGCCGCCCGACGAGCCATGGGCATTAAGCCGTTTCTAGGCAGAGAAACCAGCTCGCCTTGTCGGTCCAACAGATATACCGCATTTGGACCATACTTTTCGCGGTCGATGTTTGGGAGTAGTAAGGGCATGGACGACTCTACTGCACCATGAAGACGGAAAATGTACGAGAGATGGTCTTGGATGATAGGAAGAAGCGGCGAATATGGAGGGATGAGCGGGTCCCGGTCATATATCAGAGCTGTTGGGTTGGACGGTTCGTTAAAAAAAGAACCTAACACCTCTGCATAATGCACAGAGCCTTTCTGGGCTAAAAAAAATCTCGTCTTAGTAAAGAGAACAAACATTCGACAAGAAAGCTTACTCATGACACTTAATGCGTCCCTGAAGTGCTCATCTTCTATTCTGGAAGGTAATAACCCACTTGAAGCTAGCTGTTGAGCTGTCGGACGAAGGGTTACGTCGTGTTGCAATAATGACGTTATGACTGAAGACATGTTAATAAGGCAAAGGAAGGGCGCAAAAACTTATTAACGTACTTTGTCTCTGCAAGATACGTCCATTCCAAGCTTCTGGGAAGATAATTTCAGGTTTTCGAAGTTTCTCGAGAACCACGATACGCTCCGATTGGGTACGGAAAGAAAAGTTCATCTCAAAGAAAACTATCCCGAGACTATACATATCGGCTTTTCTGTGGTCGCCATGATGTTTCGAACGGGTGCTAATGACTTCCTAAATAGTGAACGAGAGTAAAACATAGAGGTTCGCATCAAAGCTCATTACTGACCGGCGCAGTGTATAGGCGTGTACCAATATCCAAGGTCATATCTCCAAAGAAATGAGGTGAAGTCGTTTCAGACACCTCGGGAGGTAAAGCTAAGCTGCTCGTCGCCAACCCAAAGTCTCCTATTTTCACATCATTGTTCTTATCTGTATAACAAATCTCAGCTTAAGAATTGTAGACATGCTAAAGTGTAGACTCGCCGATAAATATATTGGCACACTTGACTAGAGGCAACGAATGAAACTAGTACGATACAACGCGAAGCATACACACTTACTGTCGCGATGCAACTAGCCGATTACAACATGTTAAGCGAAATCAGTCTTTGGAAGGTGGTCACATACGATTCCCAAATTGGCCATATGAACCAGAGCATCAAGGATCTGGTGAAAAAGTCTCCAAGCTTCGTCTTCACTAAGCCCCTCGGCGATTCTCTTAACAGAAAAAGGGATTTATAGCTGATACAACGTAAAAATAAGTTAAGCATACCTCAATGAGCGTTTGCCTCTCCACAAATTCCTAATATGACAAAGTAAGAACCCATCTACTCGAGCACTTTCATAGATGATTGATGTGTTAAGCATACCATTTGTATGTATAATATCCGATGTGAGAGCACGGCCTTCTCTGTATATCTAGATAAGACAGGTGATAGACTTCTTGATTCATCGTCGCTGTCTGAATTACTGGACGAAGATGACAGGTCGGACGGAGTCCGCGAAAAATGTATGCTGGGGAAGGATGTGCTGTGTCCTCTGCTATGACGAGATAGTTCATCGAGGTCTATAGCAAAAGGATCGTCGCTGCTCTTTTGTCGACGAGAACTACTTGAAAATTCAGAATCTGGATTTGAGCTTGATTCTGAGACGTCTCCCTCTGGTGTCTCCAGCCACGTGGTATAATAGCGCACTATATGTCGGTGCTGGAGTCTACTGAGGAGTTTCACTTCTCTGAAAAGTTTATCCTCGTCTTGCACTGCCTTAACCAATTTGATTTTCTTGACCTATAAGAAGTCAACTATTTGAGGGTCAAAAAGACCTTTAAAAGAATTACCGCATAAATCCGACCGTCAATCTTATTCCTTGCTTTGACTAGTTTATTCCATTAACTGAAAAACGCACTTTCGAAAATGAACAACCATACCAACACGACCAAACCCTCCTTCACCAAGGTGTTCGAGTTCTTCCCAATCTTCTCTCCACCTGCTGTGACGATTAAACCCTCCCGTATAATGCGAATTGCCATCCGGTTCTGGCGCGCGTCCTCCCCAAAACTTTCCCTGCAATGTTATCACGGACGGTGAGGTTCTGGTGATATCCGAATGTCTATGCTCGGTCTTCGGGAAATTGTTGAGCAGCACAAAGTAAGTCACGTTCTTTCTTTTACCAGCCTCCCACATCAGAGTAACGAGCTCTTTCATAGATTCAGGAAATGTTTCTTTAAATATCACTAGAATATTAGCGGATGTTTTTGGGAAGAGCGTGTGTCAACACGAACGGGATTTCATGGCCACATACGGATCCATATAACGAAGGGGAGCATTGATACCGAGAAGCATCTGAATACAAACCACGGCCAACTGGGAAAAATCTCTGGATCCATAATGAGCGTATGTTATTGAAGTCTGAAGATAGTAACTGAGACGCACCTAGTAGGAGTATAACGTAATGGAGAATCCATTGCTTCTCCTGACCACCTATGTATAACTCGGCCTCAGACATTGCAAATAAACAAGCAATACACATGGACCAACCAAGATTCAGGAAGTTCAGTGTCGTCAATGATTGGAGCTCGTCCGAATGGATTCGACTTGTACATATCACGCAATGTCACTAGCCAAAAGGCTTTCTCCACTTTTATAAAAGATGCATTCTTCGAAATAGTCATACTCAAACTATCAGGTGTAATCCCTTCCAGAGGTGTCAGCCTTTAGAAAAACCTTCTCAGAGGAAGTTTACCTTTATGCATTATCTCATGTTCATGCAATGCATGTAAAGCTGGGAGAATCTGTTGCAAGTAATCCTGAAAATCCTTGAATCACGCTGCAATATGGTATAAACAGTTAAAAGACTTACAGTAGTCTTCTGTACACTTAGGGAATCTGCGGTCTCCAGAAGGTCACCAATGGACATTCGTTGCTGTTCTTCGACTAAGATGGCTAATCTCGGGGGATACGATAGGGAGAGTTTGACGGCATATACGTTGGAAAGACTAGAGTGCCGAATACTGGATTGAACTAGTAAAACTTGCGCAAACTCCTTGATTTTCCTTTGACCTTTAGGAATACATATATGTCAGTATGTGAAAAAACCACATTGAGTATTTACAGACCCTTGAACGATCCGTAATACTGGTTATCAAACGATATTATGTAGAGATCAAAGGACAAGGACCCTCGCGGAGCATCGGAAATTGGTTCAGCTTTCCATCTAGTCCCGTAGTACTCTAAACGAGAGGGTAAGGGATACAGAATATGCGTCAGATTATAATTCACCTGTCTGGGGGTTGAACATCATCAAAGAATCAAACTTTATGGTTTCTTTCAGACCCGAACAATATACTTGGATCGGGTCGGGAAAAACTTCTATAGGGATCTCGGTGGTGTGAACAGGTTCGAATGTTACCGATGAACTTCGGTTTCTAGCTTTCTGCTTCTCAATACGTTGATATTCCTCTCTTCGCAATGAATCCAGATGTATTTGAGCTTTAAGCTCTTCAAGATGCTTCTCTTCTTGCTGTCGCTGAAGGTTTGCGAGCGCCTGGATTATATTAAAGTCATGATACGATAAAAAAAGGGTGTCAAAATACTGAGGTACCTCTTCTTGTTGTGCGTTTCTTGTTGTCATCTCAATAGCCAAGGACTGGGAAGGTAATTTGGCCTGCACATTTTGCTTGAGCCAGTCACGAGTAAAGTCATAAATCTAGTATAGCGTTAAACCTTGGAATTCACAAAATAGTTGGATTCACGTACGTCATAAATCATGGAATTCCCCACGAGCTCCTTTGCTTTGCCATTGATCAAAGCTTGCAGAGCATTAGCGTGCTGAACGGCGGAACCAAGACTGGATCCGGGTCGATGAATTTTCAGATGAGGTGTAGTATGAGGATATCTCTGAGTAAATCTTTTGATAATAAAATGTCGATTTTGCTCTTGAAATTTGGGGAATCCGGCTCTTACGTTACGTGGAGATCAAAGTAAATTGTGTTAGAGCATTCAGGGTCCGGATGTCGTATGCGAATCATAAACTCAGGGGGTCCCTGGAGCGTGTATATTTGTTATAACCTCGAAGCACGACTTCAGTGAAAGAACCTACTTTGACGCCCCAGGCATTTCCCTTTGGAGGTGGTGGCAGAAAATCATCTTCAAAAATAGAACGCAATGCTTCAATTTCTTCTTGCTGTTTGTCTGCTGGCGATTGAGAAAGCTCCATCAAGCTAACAGAGTGTCGCTAAGACCATTAGCCTCGACACTTAGGCAAACATATTGCTCGACCAGGTGCGAGTGGTATGACTCGGAGTCCAAGGTTGGTTCACTAGGAAAGATCAAGCCGGTCACAAGCCGACTCAGATGCCAAAGAATATGCTCATGACTTGTTGAAAGACACAACAATGAACACTTATAGCTCGGTAAGATATTTCGCTTCAATTAACTCGAGCTTATAGCATAGGTAACAACAATCGAAGATACTTGCTCCATATATTGGCAGATATCCTCACTTACGAGCCTGTCTTCTCCAGGTGTACGACGACTTAGAAAACGGTTTGAATAATCCCATTTCGGACGTGTTTGGTTTGTCTTATAGCAATCCCTATAGCTCATAAATGGAGTGATATAACGATTCATGACTTGACTTCTTCAGGTCGTGTCGCCTACAAAGGCCGTCCAGCTAGCTCCGTACGTCTTTTGTCTTCCAAACTTGAATTCCCCTGAAGATACGAAATCATCTCAGGCAGATGAACGCATAATCATACCATGTTTACTTGATGAGTCGCTGTCTTTGGACTGGTATGTGTACGGTGTCTCGTTATTGCAAGCTAACCATCATTCTTATAGGATGTCAGTTATATTCGCAGAACTCAAAAACCCGGGTACTATATATCTTGCTATTACACATAGTGATTCCTCCATCGTTTATTATCGTATCGGGGAGGGTCTCATAAAACCTTCAAATTAAGCAGTTGTATGCGAAAACAAGCTAAAACGTTCGTGTTCGAGAGAATTACAATATCTATAGCCGTACAATAAATGTTAATGGATAAGACTGTTTCCTGTGGAATTCCAGTTTTGAATCCTCAGTAATAATACACAAAGCCCTGCTGCTATAAAGATTACGACACTGGCATATACAGGAAGTTTACGATCGATTCCAAGCAGGATTCCCCCCATTATCGGAGCTATCATTCCACCACTATCATATATCCATGAGTAAAGGAAATTTAATCAAATCATACCACTACTTACACTCGAGACAAGGCGGAAGCGGTTCCGCATGCAGTACCACGTACTGAAATCCTCAATCAATATTCGCTACGACGCGGAGGATCGTCACTAACCTTTTGTAACAAATATCTCTGGAGTCATACTTCAAACGAGAAATGACGTATCAAATAACGCGGGAGAGATGGAAGTTGTTGGACTTACCCATATAATACTGCCCACATCGTCTGACGGCATCCATCGTAAGAAATCGCATAGTAACTCGCAAACAGATTCACTTACCGATGAGCTAAGACTAATCCCAATCGTACTTATCCGAGTTAGCCAACGATTATTCACCATAGCGAATACAATGCAAAAAGCTGCTGTGACTAGAGTACTTGATGCTAATGAATGTTGTCGACCTAGTCGAGATCGGACGAGATAAGCTCCAAACTACAAAATTCGGTTATCAAGCTAAGATAACAGGAACTCGCTTACTATGGCACCAGGACAACCCGCTAACGTGAATATGACAATGTCCCACATCGCCTCTGTTAGGTCTCTTTCTTTTATATCGTCTCCTCCTGCCGTTTCTAGCAATTTGGGTAAATATACGTTGAACATCGTAAAAGCTAGAACCTATCTCAACATGAGGCCAAGAAGAGTAGATGAGAAGCTTGCCTAGCGATATAGCAAACCAAATGAACCATATGAGTAATGTCGTCCGACGCCACTCTCCGGAGAGGACAAGCTGCATGCGGAATAACCACCCTTCAAGTGGTCTGCTTATCCATTTCGGAAGTTTTGATTCCAGGCACTCCAGATGAACGCGCGAAGAATTTGTCAAAACCGAAGCTGTGTCTGCTGGATTGGAATGTTTGACATTCAAGAACGGATCGGTCTCCTCTCCCTCAGGATTAGAAGAACTACCTCCGTCGGGATGGTGAGATTGAATCGTGATATAATCATGTCGCGCATTGGCGGAAGAGCGCAGAGGTGATATAGCCTCTTGAAATTCATCGGGGATTTCTGATTCTGGCGTCGAATCCACTTGTATGTCTTCCACATCATCCAAGCCAATGATGAGACTACCGCCATTGAACTCCGTGATCTTTCGTAACGACATGACAGCGTCCTCCGGTCGCCCTGCATGAACCAAATAACGGGGTGACTCGTGCAGTCGAAAGAAGACTACACGAGCAAGAAACATCAACAATGTCTGCCTTTCGATCAGAATAATCAAATGCGCGGTCACGAAGGATATACCAAAAGGCCCAGAATAATCAGCATGTACTTCCACCCCATGTTTTGTTCAGGAGAGCAAGGAGAGCCGTCGCTTACACGACATGAATTACGCGGAATTACACCTGAGTAGCGTTATCCTCCATAACGTCTCAGTCAATATGTAAAAAACATACTTATTCCAACCAAGGCCGATACTACGGATCCGAAACTGAAGAATACAGATAGTGCAGTAAGGAGGTACTGTTTGCCATTGGGCATGTGCTCTATTAGGAGGGTTCCGTCCGTCGGCATCGATCCCTAAAAGGTATTATCTTAAGTGAAGGAGCAATCTCTAAAAATATCTACTCATTACCCCTACAGCGCTCCCTAGACAGAATAGGATGAAACATAATAATAGGAAGGATGAAGCGAATCCGGCCAAGATGCCAAATAGAGCTGTGAAAAATAGAGTCGCATTAAACGCGGTAATACGACCCATCAAATCACTACAAGTGCCCCATCCAATGGCACCTAGCATCATGCCTAGGAAAAGTGAAGACGACAGAGAACCTGCAAATTACGCCATCAATCATTTGAGGTAATTATAAAACATTTCAAAGGAAGGAGGCCCACCAATTTGATTATCAGGGATATCATAATGTTGTTGAACTCTTGGTAATATTATGGCGATGGTTTGTATCCAACACTACGGAACTCTGTTAGTCCAAATGGCTCAGTATTAGACCCAAGCCTCACATTGTCAGCTAGCCAGCCTAGAACCGTGTTAATCGATAACCTAACAAATGGGGAGTAGAATCCTCACCAAACCCACAAAGTGAGAGTAAAGCCCATTGATAAGGTCCTATGTTCTAGAGGTGCATAAAAGAAAGACATGAATTGCAAGTGAAGTGCGCACCCATGCCAATCTTGTCTATCGTTTTGTCCAACCGCGAGCGGGCATCGAACGGTTGTTCCTCGAAACTTTGCGCATCATCTTCCATATCTCACCGAAAGACAAGAACGTCGATGGCAACTGGGAATGAGTTGAGAAATGTATGAGCATTGATTTCAAAGCGCCCATTTTGTCACTGCCTGAATGGTTTGGCACCAGAATGTCGAACTTTCAGCTGCCGCCGGCGGCAACTTGCATGGATGCCCGTTATCTCCAATAGTATAATTTGTTAACATATTGAAAAGATTTATATTTTTATTTTTATGCAAGACTTTCTTTGACAATTCAAAATTTTTGCTAAATCTTAAAGTCACGTGATTACATGTCGTGACTAAAAATACAACGCTGACGCCAACACTGTTCTGTGATGGTCATCGCGATTACATAACGCACAACGTCTGTCCGACAAAAGCCACTTTCGTCTACTGTAAATGTTGCCGTTTGACGAAGGTTCCAAAGCTAAACGAAATATTAATCTCGGTGGCAACAAGTCCCAATCCTCTCATGGTGACCTACTAGATCGTGCCCGTGCTTTGAGGAGCTCCCGGCGAGACGAGAGAAATAAGGAAGAAGCTGCTAAGAAGATACAGAATTGGATTCGGTCCCAGAAGAAAATACGTACTGTTAGACATGAATTGAAGGTTGCATTCGATCGTGGTCCTGATGGAGAGCAGGTTGGCTTCCTGATTGATCGTACACTGGCATTATGCAACTTATCTGTCCATCATCTTAGGCCATGACGTATGTCAATTGGACTCGACTTCTCCTTTTTTCGGGGACGGATGAAAGTAGATTGACTGAATGGTCGAGGGAAATGTTGAGAAGGAAGCATGATGTTTTATTGGGACTATTTGATGGACCAGCCGGAGGAAATTGGCTAACCCTCATGAAACCGATCGCGCTTACAGTTTTAAAATACTCGTGTAAATCACCGAGGTATGTTGCGCATCTGTATTGTATATCATACATGGTCTGAATCTTGGTTTCAGCGCGGGTCAAACACTATTGTTCTTGCAAATAGTGGACACAATATTGACATCTTTCGCGACCGATCCAGAGAGCTCGCGCTCACAACAGATTGCCCTGTTGACACAGTATCTCATACGTCAGAATGCTTTTCGCTACCTAGGACAATCACTGTCGGCTATGGTATGTCTCCAACATCACATCCTCTTCTCAAACTAACCTCTAGAAGCCTGTTTCTGCCAAAACACCTTTTGAAAATGCTGTTTATAATGCAAGGATTGTTGCTACTATTCTCAGTATAGCAACAGTGTTTCCAGATGCTCAAAATCCGACATTTCCTTTCACCCAATTCTTCCATTATTTACTCGTAATACCACTTCTACCCAACCGTATCCCGATCAAAGCGTTACCGTATTTTGCCTCAAAAATTCCATGGGCACAATTAACGGTGTTGTCATCGTCGTTGAACCAGTTGGTCTATGACATCTCGGAGCCATCGCGCGCACATGTACTAGCAAACCTAATGGCTTTCATCCCCCCTCACTACTCGAAATTCCCGCCGCCCGTTCTCGCCTCGTACATTCAACTCTATTCCGTATTATTGGATAGCGTTGATAGTAAAATTTTGGAAGGTCGAAGCGCAAAACAGGTTGCAACATTGGCCAACGACAAAGAGAAGGTAGTTGTATTGCACGATGATATGGATACAGACGATGAAGATATAGGATTCAACCAAAATCATATAAACGACCGCCCCGATACTTCGTCGCCAACGCACATGCTGGATACTCGCACTCTGAATAGATTATCAACTCTCACGAAATCAAGTCATCTCAGTGCATTATTATTAGCAACGTCTCATAACGTCAACGTTCGTGGAGATTTTTTTAGGTCAGTCATTTTATCCCTCGCCTATGAATGGCTGTTTCATTTGAGGTTAATAAATTCAGACTTGCTGTAGGGCTTACTGCGGCATTCCCCAGCAGACGCAGCCAATTATGGACCGACATAAGCGTCATTAATGGCGGTACGTTTCTTTTGCTTACAGCGAAGAGAGGAATAGTGAACGAGTTTGATAGGCGGTTCCGGGTTGATTCGAGAATGTTGGCGTGGTTATGTTCGAAGTTCACCTCTGGGGAAGGTTTCGGACGATGGTGCAATTAAAACGCTCATGGGTTCGTATGAGTACGTATTGATACGATGTTCAAATAATTGAGCTATTTACAGATCCCCTAAATGCGTCATTTTGGGCTCCTCTTTTATTTCTGATAATGATTTATACGCAATCTCTTCTGACAGTGGGAGACGACGAATTCTTTTCAACATCCACATCCTCAGCGGCTGTCTCTCGCAATCCTCTTAGCATGGATGACTTAGTAGTATTTTCCCGCCAACTACTAAATATCGCTTTCCCGCTTTATTGGTTAGACGATCAAACCAAAATTAAATCTTCTGGTCCCCAAAACATACCATTAACATGGGAAACTATCAGAGAGCATATTACTTCCTGTTTGAAAGGCATTCATATCAGAGAGTACGTTTGATTTCCATTTTCACCTTGACATAACACTCAACATATTCGTTTCAGCTCGAGACGGTCATTTACTCCTCCCGGTCACTGGCTTGTTAGCTCCCAAGTTAACATGAGTTCGTTTGTTGAAGCGGCTATGTAAGCGATCTATGGTTTGGTACGCAGTCGAATCTTATATTTTACGAAATCAGAATCGAAGAACAAACTTTGTCTGGAGAACCGTCATCGGATGCTGTAGTCGAGTCTCGAAGACGTTTCTCACCTCGGCAATTAGCTCAGATATCCCCTCGATTAGGAGTTTTAAATAACATACCCTTTGCTATTCCATTTGAAGGTCAGTCTTCCTTTCGCCGCTTCTTCCGGAGAACCTCAGACCGTCAATTACAGTGAGAGTTGAGATATTCCGGCAGTTCGTAAAGAATGATTATGACCGAACGGTATCCAAGTAATTCTTAGCCACCTCATACACATTCCTTAGTTTAAACTCATCTTTATTCGATTAGTAACTCGAGCGGAAATCTTTTTGATCGCTTTTTCAATAGACCTACCCGGAAAAGAGCCGTAGTTCGACGTGGCAATATTGCCCGAGATGGTTTTGATCAGCTCTCCGGGTTGACATCCGAATTGAAAGGACCCATCGAGATTCAGTTTATCGACCAATTTGGTCAAGAGGAGTAAGTCTCAAATATATTCTCTTTTTAAGTCAGCGAATTAACTCTGTCATAGGGCTGGCATTGATGGTGGTGGTGTCTTCAAGGAGTTTTTGACATCGTGAGTTGTAAATATTTTCCTGCACAAGTGCCACTCTTATTCTTATTTTCTCAGCCTTTCTAAGGAGGTATTTGATCCCAACCGCGGACTATGGCTTACAACACAACAACAAGAACTCTACCCGAATCCCCATTCTTATGCGACTGAACGTAAATGGCTCTATTTTTTACGGATCTAGTTTACACTTATATTCATTATTCACGTAGCGTATCAGCTGGAATGGTTTAAATTTATAGGCCACATTCTTGGGAAAGCCTTATACGAGGGAATTCTAATTGATGTGGTTTTCGCACCGTTTTTCCTAGCAAAATGGCTAGGAAAGCAATCCTACCTCGACGATCTTGCTTCCCTTGACCCGGAACTATACAATGGGCTTATTTTCCTAAAACATTATGATAAAAATTTCGAAGATCTGTCCTTGAATTTCACAGTATCTGAAGACGGTAGGAATTTTCGTTTTATATTAATCCGCGATCAGCTTATGACTCGGATTTCAGAATTTGGAGTATCTAGAAGTGTCAACCTTATCCGAGGGGGTGACGAAATTTCAGTGACAAGAGAAAACAGATTACAATACATATACCTTGTCTGTCATTATCGTCTTAACCGCCAAATCAAAAGACAAAGCCAGGCCTGTACGTGTTTTTGTGCCGTCTGTTATATTTTTTCTGCTCATACACTTCAGTTTTCGATGGACTTTCCGATATCATTGATCCAAAGTGGCTTCGGTGAGTGAACTTTTTACTTTTTGAAGTTTTCGCTTTTTACGCAAAGTTTTCCAGGATGTTCAACCAACAGGAGTTGCAAATCCTCATTGGCGGAACAAACGCGTCCATTGATATTGACGATCTGCGGGCGAATTGTAATTATGGCGGTGTCTATGATGACAATGAAGAAACGATCCAGTTGTTGTGGAAGGTTTGTGATATTATCATAAATATCTTGAGCGGTGGCTTAGCAGGGATCCGATAGGTCGTAAATTCGTTCAACCAAGAGCAACGCAGAGGTCTACTTCGATTTGTAACAAGTTGCAGTCGCCCTCCCCTGTTAGGTTTCAAAGAGCTCTATCCGAAATTTTGCATCCGAGACTCCACCAGCGACGAACAAAGACTCCCAACGTCGAGTACATGTGTCAATCTTCTGAAGGTATGCTCACTCCAGCTAATTCATCTCATGACAGTGAACTTGATTTTTATTTGATAGCTTCCACGATACAAATCCGAAAGAGTGTTACGAGAAAAGCTTTTGCAAGCTATCAACGCCGGAGCTGGCTTTGATCTCTCTTGAGCCTCCTGAGATGGTTTTTTTTCATGTAGACTAATATTGCATTGCATATCTAGGTGATTAATGCACATGTACATATCAACTGTCATTGTCATATATATCAAGCTTGTAACATCGCCCCTGTCAACTGGAGTTTGCTTGATATAAGCCTTCAAACTCATTTACAAACAAACAAAAATATCTCGTTACAACGGTACATCTTTGCCATCTATCTATATCATCCCGGAACATGCATCTGCCATCAACATCAGCACATTTCAGAGTGCCGAGCGTCAGTTTTGACGTTGGAGCAGTTCACAATGGTCCACAGAACATGTCACGATCGTCACATTGTATCGCCAAAGGCACGCTGCCCGCGAAATTGATCTCAGTGCAGTGCGACTCATAGTACAACTTTCTGAACTTTCTGAACTTTCTGAAATTTTTCCTGTTTTCTTTTGACTTGCTCACAGTCTTACTTTTTTTTCACATTCCGAAGTACTTTTATTTGATTCAGGCCTTATAAGATACTGTGTTAGGTATAAATTATGGGCGATAGTAGCAATTACGATTATCTTTTCAAGGTGCTTTTCTTTGCCGTCATCCATTCTTCCTATTGATTATTTAATGATTTGCGATAATTTATTAACCTTTTCATATTTGCAGGTCGTTTTGATTGGAGACAGCGGCGTAGGAAAGTCCAATCGTACGTCCAACAACAAATTCACCTTAGCTCGACGTCTAACTGATACCGTTTTGCTACGTATTCACCACCTATCTCACATCGTCTCCTTTTTAATCACATTGTCGTCGCCTCTATCAAGTTCTCTCGCGGTTCACTCGAAATGAGTTCAACATCGAATCTAAGTCGACTATCGGAGTCGAATTTGCCACAAGGTCCATCAATGTTGATGGTAAGACTGTCAAAAGTCAAATATGGGACACCGCGGGACAAGAACGATATCGAGCAATCACCTCTGCGTATGTTTGTTCATCTTTCATTCTTCGTGCACATTTAGGTTAATGATGATGGAACGATTACGTTTCTAGATACTATCGTGGTGCTGTTGGCGCATTACTCGTTTACGACATCGCAAAGCATGCAACTTACGTTAATGTGACAAGATGGCTCAAGGAACTACGTGATCACGCCGATGCCAATATCGTTATTATGCTGGTTGGGAACAAGAGTGATCTGAAACACCTACGTGCTGTACCGACTGAAGAAGCCAAATCATTCGCTGGTTTGTCATTCCTCATCTCGTCGTTGCCATAAGAGAAAAATCAATTGAACCACTTGCCCAGATGAGAACGGTTTGTTATTCATCGAAACTTCCGCACTTGATACTTCTTTTGTCGAACAAGCCTTCCAAACAATCTTAACAGGTGCGCAAGTTCTGCGTTCAATGTCACAAATATCTTCTCACATTCTTCGTTGCTAGATATTTACCGGATCGTTTCTAACAAGGCATTAGAACAGAATGACAACTCCATCAAACCACCCACCGAATCTATTACTGTAAAGCCTACTGTAGACAACTCTCAAAAGACCAGTAGCAATTGTTGCTCGTAAATTATTGATAGTATGTCAAACACGGACGTGGGTCAGCTGGAGCTGACGAATTGATGACGGAAAGGTTATACGAAGAGTTTCTATTACCAGACGGAGCGGTCTAGCGTAGTTGTAGTTATTCGCAGGTTAGGGATAGCTATGATTGTGTTATTTAAGTAATGTTTCCTTTTTGTTCTCTAATATGTATAGCCATTGCCATACTATATGTTTCTTGTTCGTACCTTTTTCACCCCCATCTCTCCATTGTATATCACCGATTATTCCTCTGAAATTCGGATTTAAGCTAGTCTTGATCTTGACGGTTATCTAGAGATGTTGTTAATTGGTTGCTTGTCATCCTGATGAAAAACACGTTTCATCCGCGACATGCTTATCAGGATTAGGCGACTTTTTCTTTTTCCGCTGTGCACGCACGCACCACTGCGGCCCATGCAAGTGCGACGCCTCGTGGAAAATGTGTTCTTTCTCGGCATCGGAGAGACCATATTTATCTCCATTTAGAACTCAATAATCAATAATACATCTGCATATTTAGAAGTCACTATCGGCCGCGAAATATAAAGTTTGGAACTTTTTAGAGTTTCTCGGTGGATCTCGGCCGATGGATTTCATGGGAATATTGATCATGTCAATTTAGGTGACAGTATGCGAATGGCAATAGAACAACGTTTCAATTTTACGATCTAATCAATATTTGCGTTTACATGTATGTAAAACGTTTACTCCAAGAAAACAAATCCAAGAAAATTTTCAAAACAACTCCAAGATATTTCATGATACATTCAAACATTTAGCGATATACCCTCAAGAGACTTATGTAAAATAAGACCCTTGTCGCAGGGAAAAAGGGAGATGATGAGAATAACAGACCGTATTCGCAGACAGCGCAGCCGAGACACAGTCTTCTACCGATTGCTGCTCAGGACAATCAGCTTTTCGTCGAGGCTCCTAACTCCGAGAGGAGTATATCCCCGTATTTTGGATTAGCAGCTGACAAATCGCGTAATTCCTTCATGTGGTTCGAAATCAAGAAGGCGAGATCTGAGTCACAACAAAAAGCGAGTTAGTTCAGCCGAAGGTGGTGTGAAAGCAAGATGAAAAACGAACCCAAGCTTTGCTCGAAATTCAAACGAGGATCGCAGAAGGACTTGATGCGCGGTGAGAATTGAATTTAAAATCCTCCCAAACAAACTTCCACTCACCTGGTACCTCAAGCCTAGTTCTTCTTCCGACAGCTCCATACTCCCCCTAAACACTCCGTGACACTAAATCCTTCGTCGTTAAACTCCCCTGTAAATTCAAGACTGACGCCGTTAAGAGCAGAATTCGTCGCAGCATGGAGGCGCAAAGAAGCTGTCAACTCCGATACGATATCCGAAAATTGACGTGTTTTCAATCCTGAAGATGACACCTGGGTACTAATTTTAAATCAGTAATCTAATATTATGTCGTGATTTGGAATCGGCTTTGTTACACACTTTCCGTGCATTGGGTCACATATCCAAGCAACGGGATGTCCAGTTTTTTGAACGGCGACAATATGGCCAGGTAGATATTTTTCAACCTAGCAAGCACAAATGAAAAAAGATCAAACGTGCGGTCATAGTATACCACCAGCTAATCGGACACGAACTTTTGCAGCGCCATATCTAGTGATTAAGGTCACCCTGCCCAATTCTTTGTCGGGATTGACAACTGAATTCTTTTTAGGCGAATAAAATTCGAGATGTGATTTTTAACATACTATCTAATAATCTGGCCAGTTCATCGCATTCCATAGAAGGGCCAACTTTGATTCCAATCGGATTTCGAATACCTCGGAAATACTCAACGTGAGCGCCGTCCAGCTGACGCGTTCGATCGCCTATCCATAAGAAATGAGCTGACGTATTATAAAATGCTGTAGGAGGGTTCGAGGACAGCGGGCCAGCTTGAGGAATAGGGAGCTCCCGAGTGAGTGCTTCCTCGTATCCTAACATGAGTCCTTCATGACTGTCAAAAGTTGTTAGAAAAGTGAAATCGATTTCTGAAAAATTTCGGTGCTTGCCTAGTGTAGAAATCTACTTCACTTAAAGCACCATGACTGCCACCTTTCTCATATGAAAGACCATCTGCAGCACCGATGGTCGAAGTAAAATCTAAGGCATCTGCCAGAGAGGATGCAATGCGTTCATATTGCTGGCGTAAAGTGTGGGATCGAACATGGGAAAGGGACCAATCACGAGGATGGTGGTAATGAAGAGAAGCGAAGCCAGATGTTAATAGAGCGCGAATTTGGTTCAACGTCGTAGTTGAGTAGAAATAAGCGCTAAAACGAATAGCAGTTGAATAGTCTACTCAATCGTGGGATAAACCGACTGCACCTGAGTAGACGGTCCGGATTAGGCGTTCGCTCTTCTGGATCCAATCTGAGCATAAAGGGCTTAATAGACGAAAACAATCATTCAAGGACCTTTTGAAAAATAAACGCACCCATTGACATTGTCACCTCTATATACGATGATATGAGAATAGGAAAGTAAGCGTTGAAGTAGACTGACTGACCGGAAAGAAAGGACTTTTTTACCCTCTATTGTTTCATATCCACTGCTGCGCGGTTTGGCATATTGACCAGCAATTCGACCGATTCTAACCACGCGTAAACGAGCACCCCAAATCAGGACGAGAGAAAATGTGAGAATGAGACCAATTTTGGAACGAATATTGTCTTGAGTGCACGCGTCGAAACTCTCGGCGCAATCTCCGGCATGGAGGATGAATCCTTTCCTAGCCTGAACAAGACTTAGTTGATGTCGTAACCGCTCGATTTCGGAAGGAGTAACGAGAGGGGGTAAACTTTTTATTTTGGAAAGTATCCTTTATGAGAAAAAGACAAAAGTAAAAAGTCGATCAAATCAGTACTTCTGGGAGAATCAAAATGATCGACTTGACCTTGCCTTTGTAAATGATCGGGATCAGGATATTGAACATCCTTGGATAACAGGTAAGCATATTATAAGCAAAAAAGTTGTGGAGCAGATATTTGACCTGCGATATTGGTTTTTGTTTCCAGGACGAGGCAGACCACGCAGGGCAAGACATGAGTCAGCGTGATGCAGCTGTAACGTTGTGATGGACGTGACATGTCACACACGGCTAGGCTTGGACTTTTGTAATAGCCGCCGATCTGCATCCGAAGCCCTGGCAGCCGTGATCTCGGGACGGAATGAGGTTTGATGGGGTGACCTGATTACGTCATTTGGTGTCTTTGCCAAAGGACTTAGCTCCGCCGACGCTGAAACGGTATAAAAATGAACTTTGAGAATGTGAGTTTCTGCCGTTCTTTAATACTCATTAAATGGACGACCGCGATTCATCGATATTCCCCCCAGATGACGACGGGGATGTAGCTCCTCCGTCGTCCCCTCCGTTGTCCTTCGAAATGGAGCTCTCCGAGTCCGTTGCAGACACAGATTCGGCGTATTATCAGACAAGCTCGGCAGCAATGTCTGTCTCAGAAGAGGGCAGTTATCACCCAATGGTTAGTCCTGCCCCGTCTGTTTATTCAGTCACGGAGTCAATTCGCCAACAAAGCTACCGAATGGAATATGGTCGAATTGTGAATAATTATTCAGACGTCTATGGTCTTCCGGCAGACGAGGAGGAAACGTATAGACTTAGTGCGTAATTCACTGCACCTTTCTGCTTCCGCGTTTAATTCATTTTCCTCCCTTTTATTTTTGTCGCACCTTCTCAAGATGTACAGCATGAGCTTTTCAGCTACATGTATGGTCCGTTCCCACCCATTCTGACTGAAATCCTTACCCCCGATTCCCATGTCCAAAAATCTGTGATCGATTTTGGTTGTGGAAGCGGAGCATGGTACGTTCATCCATTTTCCCTTCGAAATAATTTAATTGAATGAATGTATTCTCCATTAAGGGTATTCGGTGTCGCCCGAACATTTCCTCATTGCAAGACTGTTGGTGTAGACCTTGTGCCTGTTCCAGCCCCTCACCCGCCTAATTTCACTAGTGAAATAGACGACGTGAATCTTGGTCTCCAGCATCATTACTCTCAATATGACGTTGTTCATACTCGCTTTGTGGCTCAAGGCGTGAGCATCCTTTAACTCTCAAGTATACTAATTCATACTAATTTTTTTTACTTAAAGATACAAGATTACGAAGGTTATATTGACCATATGGCCAAGTGTTTGCGTCCTCGCGGTCTTCTCATTATCTGTGAATTCGACTTCAAGATTTTTCGGCTTGACAGAGTACCTTATCCTCCGTGGGGGCCCCAATATACGCCTCATGGACAAATTATTGACACACCATTTCTTTGCCATTGGTTCAATGCACTCAACACGGCAATAGTTTCTCGCGGGGGCTCACTGGCCGCAGAATATGTGCATGATTGGGTCAAAAATCATCCTTTCTTTGACGATGCCGAGATCACTCGTCAGGAAATGTTTTTCCCTTTTGGTCCGTATCATATGTGTCCAGAATTGGCTGCAATCGGATACGACGCCTCCAAATTGAGCACAGTTGGGGAGATGGTAAGGCGGGATGTACATGTATGTTATATATGTTTCCTCACCTTCTCATTCTTCCTTTAAAAAATCCAATTATTAGAGCTTTTTACGTGGCGGTCGTGTAATGTTACTATCCAATGAAATGTCCCAGGGCGATGTCGATTTATTAGAAACCCCGGCACATACAGAACTAGAGAATATGCAATACCCGGGTCTCGCAAAAGTGATCACTGTTTATGCTAGGAGAAAGGAGAATGTAGAGAGTACAATGGTCAACCAATGAACGAACTGAAATTACGGCGATTTATTATCTGGGTCACGTCTCATGAATTTATTTATCCTTGGTATCGTAGTGTAATTGTGTTATTTGATAAACAAATTGTGCTGCAATAAGAATACAGTTGAATTATGCTACAGAGGACAGCAAAAACGAGAGAGAAAGAGAAAGCGGTGACATCGTCTTCCATCTACCTTTACATTAACCGGGTTCTTTTCGGCGGTCCATCTCCACCAGTTGCAGTGCCATTAGCTGCAACGTCCTTCTCCTTCCGCTTCTTTGTATTTGCTGCACTGCCTTTTCCTTTTAACAACTCCTTAAACCTCTCGGATAAGGCTATGGCGGCGACTCCAACGAAGCTCTCAGACCCATTGAAAGTGATGGCGTTCTTGACCATCAAATCAATATCGGCCTCCAATGCAGCAATACTGTCATATTTGTCTGTATCCAGCTTTTCTCTTATCAGCCTCAGATCTCTAGCATCCTTGCGAGGAATAATATCGAAATAGTGGGGAATCTGCAGTTTAATAGGGTCCACGGCTTCAAGGAAGAAGTAGGCACTGGAATCAAAAGAGGTTAACAACTCGCAGGATGTGGAAAACAAAAGTGACCAACCATTCTTCGCCCCGCAACTTTGCTAAAATGGCCTGCAACATCTTTTTATCACCAGGATCAATCTTCTTTTCCACAACCTTGGACCATTCTTTTCTAAAAACTTTCTCAAGCACTTCCGCATGTTGGACAGGTTCTGTTCCTGGAGGATTGAATTGACGACAATTATTGAACACCAGGAACATATCCTTTGCAAACTGCTCCATCGTTGCATATTGATGTTTGTCCAACTTCTTTCCCATTGTTTGGAAGTCCATCGGTTCCTTGATTTCATCGTAGTAACTAATCCAAGCTTTTAGTTCAAAAAGTAATACATCAGAGTATGAACATACGTGGGGCATCCTAATAGCTCGGCATCAACAGGTTGGCGAAATAAAAGTGCTTGAGGTAAAACAACAAGTTTCTTCAGAATCTCCCGACATCTCTTTTCATTGATGTTACTTCCATTACTGGCCGCCTCATTTTGACTCTGTCTTGATGACCCGGCCGTGGAACGGGTAATTTCTTTCTCTTTCTCTTTGCCCTTGCCTTTCGTAGCTGGAGTAACTGGGGTACTATGACCATTAGCAGGCTTCTTTACAATGAGCTTTGGAAGGACCGAGGGTTGAGTAGGGGTTGTCATTGAAACATCTCTGTCCTTAGCCTTATCGCGATCGTTCTCTCTCTCCTTCTCCTTCTCCTTCTCCTTCTCCTTCTCCTTCTTGTGAGAACTTTCGTTCTTTTCCCGGTCCTTCTTGGGCGTACTTGTCCCGCCACCAGCGCTCTTTGCCATTCTCTTTTCGAACTTTTGCTCCTCTTCGATAGCTAGAACTTCTTCTAGAAGCTCCTTCACAGCATCATCGTCATCGGCAAACTGTTTAGATGGTTTAGATGGTTTAGTTGGTTTAGACGGCTTGGGAGGCAGCGGTTTCGAGGTAGACATCGCCGATGAGGGGACCTTGGGCTTTATTGCTTTCGGAGGCTTAGAAGCGTTGGAAGAAGTTGAAGAAGATCCATTTGCTGCCCCGTTCACGCGCAACTTGATCGTTGGTCGTGGTGGCGGCTGAACTGAAGGGGGCGGTGGGGGTGGAGGTGTTTCGGAGATTTCCTGAAGGATCATGGCATCTATATCTTCCTCAATGTTGGGCTGAGGAGGTAATTCAGATCGACGCGAGTTTGTCCGAGCAGGTGCCTGACGCTTGGCTGGAATGGTTGCTGGGGGCGGAGGCGGTGGTGGCATCGGAGCCCTCTGTGTGACTTCCAAAGTCTTATTGATACGTTCCCATTCTAGAAAGTAATACCTTTAACTGTTTGTTCATGGAGCTTAAAGTGAAACAGCCTACGTTTTTGAAAGAAACTATCCAGCTCTAAAGCTTCATTGTGAGCCCAAGCACCTGCGGCATTGTAGGTCTTCGCGTTGTTGATCATCAGTCTAAAGTCCGCTTCGAACGCGAACCGATCCGAGTAAAGACCTCCTTCTAGCTTGGCATGTATTGTGCTGAGATCCATAGGGTTCTTAATGATAGTAAAGTAGCTATATTTGAACGTAAGGAAATGCAAATTTGAAGCGTGATAGAATGCTTACTTGGGAGCATTGTCTCGTACGGGATCAACAGGCTGAGCGAAGATCCGAGCGTGTTTGTTGGCCAACAACTTTTTCAGCGCGCTCTTTGATGCCTTGTAATCATCCATCGACATGCCATTAGCCTGTGCTGGGTGTAACGGCTTAGGCTTCTTAGCAGGTGAAGCTTTGGGTTTGGCTTTCGGAGGTGCAAACGCTACTTCCTTCTTAGTCAGTTCTACCTTCGGTTGCGGCGGTGGTGGCGGTGGTCGAACGCTATTGCTTCGATGAGATAGAGTTGGAGAGGGTGCTGCCTCAACCGCAGGCAATGCTGGTAATCTGATCTTTCCAGATGGAACCGTGGGTGCAGGGGTACCCACTTTGTTAGGAACAGAAATTTTCAATCGCTTCTTCAAAGTTGGAGCCAAAGGAGCCTCGATTACTGGAGCTCTGGGTATGTGGATGGTAACTTTCGGAGGAGATTCATCAGTGCCTCGAAATACAAGTTCAGCAAGCTTTAGGAGACATAGTCGAGTGTCGTGATCCGTTTCGCTAGATCTTTTGTACTTGGTATCAATTGGTCCTTTAACCTCAAAGAGAACAAGCTTACAATAAAATTGGCATAATCATCTGTCTCAGGGAATCATTCCTTCCGATGTCTTTATTCTTTCTCAAGGCTTTGACCAAGGCATCCGCTTCACTTTTCTTCGACTCCTTCACAGTATCAGCAATATTTCCGTCCTCTTCTATGAGTAAAGGGTCATCTTTTGACGGATGTTTGATATCTCCTACGTGGAAAAGAATAGCGAGACTTTCTGTCATGCATCTTGCCACGTGCCGACGGACGATACGCGATGAATCTTGAGCCACGACGGTCAAAAGATAGCTGATAACCCGCGGAGCATACCAATCGTTGAGGAGCATTAGGCCATCGAAAGCTGCTATCCTGACTTGTAACTCATTACCCTCCCTAAGTAATGTGAGTTGTGATAGATGAACCCAATTAGATAAACGCGTACCTTGTGAAACTCAAGTAAAGTTTGGGATCTGGGGGGATTAGTCCGGCTAAAGTGAGGATAAGGTTCCACTTGGACAAATGATAAGCGAATAGAAAGGCTAATCAAAATGGTTCGTGTACCTCAAGAGCCGCTACGGTGACAACATTGTGCGGCGAAGGGACCAATCTATCCATTGTACGATATCGTACCACTTCTGCTTGAGCAGCCTTCAACAATTCTTGATCTTCTTCATTCTGATCAGATCGTGACTCGGTAGGTAAAAACTCCCCGCGCTCGGGAGGCACAGTGGATACACAAGCACACGCCAGGGCAGAAATCACTGTACAAATATATAGAGCGTCCGAAAACTATCATACGATTTAGAATCGTTGCAATAAAGTTTCACAGCCACTGACCGCATTTGTGGTATTGTCGTTATGGCGTAATTGATCGACTAATAATTGTCGAACGATAGGGGGTGATTTACCGTTATTCAGTCGAACTTGGGATATCGCTGTGATGACCGCCTAGAAGAAAGTCCATCAGGTACGCCGAGAATTACTCAATACGTTTAATCTCCTAACGTACCTTGCGTACGAAGTACTCAGAGAAATCAGAGAAATCGTTAGGCCGCGGGACGTAAGTTCGAGTAAATAAGTCTTGTGTCTTATCAGGAGCATCATAACAATATCTCGAGAATATCTTAAATAAATGAAACAGTCCAAGAAAATCCAGCCGTGGGGTTGCGCACTACGACAAAAAAAGCAACTCAACATAAGCATTCAAAATCAATTATTGTCAAGGACTTACAGTAACAAGGGCTATAGCTGCCTCAACACGAATACGGTAATAATAATTCGTAACAAGAACGGTTTTGGTCAATGTGCTCGATACAATGGCGGACGGCTGTCTGGAGAGCGCGTAAACGGCCTAAGTTTTACAGTACGGTTAACCATCAGAATTAAGATAAAAAAGGCAAAACAAAATATAACCTCAAGCTGTGCGACAACATCCCTATCACGCGTTAGCTGCGAAACCCACATAAAATCTGGCTGATCGAAACGAAGAAACGATATCCATTCGAAATCAGCGTCCATTCGGATCCATTCATATGTAGCTCCAGCCATGACCTGCTCGTCTTCTTCAGTCCAATCTGCCACTTTCCAATTCTCACGTTCAGCCTCTTGCTCCCAGACATCCAAGCCAAATCCCATGTCTATCATACCAATAGCTTCTTTGGCTTCTGTGTCTCCTTGAGCAGCGGCGATCGCGGCTTGTTGACGAGCTATGAATCGTTTCGTGTTTCGTCTGATACGCTTGTATTTGGTATTGAAGGGTACTTCGTACCGCTTGAAGGTCGACCGAATGTCCAAAACGTGCTCATATGGAGTCCCGTCTGCCTCATGAATACGCACAGTCATCGGGCCTTCGAATACCTGAACCGGCTTTAATAAGGCAAGTTTAACTGGATCCCCTTCATTCGCATGGTATGCCGGAGATTCTTGACGCATCGTGATCTCCACCACCATTTTCTTCCTGTTGAACTGCGCAGTGAAACCGAACCTCGGACATCCACTTCCATAAATCCATTGTTCAGCAAATCCTCGAGGATCAAACCCGCTGACTTTCCGGCACATCCTTAAAAACCCATGTGTAGACAAAGCGTTATTTTGTAGCTCCCCACTAATAGCAGAGAGAAATATTTTAGGAAGAATCCGCGACAATCCAAGGGATGTCCCCGATTTGGCCAGTCGCCGATCTAGAATATGCAACACCAAAGGGGCTTTGAGATTGATGAATGGAAGGACGGCAGAATCAGGTGCTTCGAAAATGCCAGGTTGGCATATTGGTGGCATAGTACCAACATCTCTTTCAGCAACGCGCTCCATATCCTTCTTAAGCTTAAAGCGATAATCATTATTTCCCATCAATTTTTTAAGAAATAACCCTGTTATATAGAGTCCCAGCCCGTTTATCAGCCAGAGATCCGACCAGGCTTTCTGGTAAATGTTGATACCGACCCATTGGTAAGCGAGACCATGGCTAAGTGTATGCCGTGTTTCAAGGACTTGATCAATAACATCTTCCCCATGTAGAATATCGACGTGTGCCAAGGAGAGTGCAGCCGTATCGAAGCGCTGAGTCGGAAAGTCCTCCACAAATACGACTTTGTATGAACCAAATGGATATGAGCCGAATTCGGTGGAATAGAAGTTCATTGCCAGTCGAAGAAATGATGTCGAGCAGGCCAGTGATGATTCGTAACCGATAGGACAAAAGACATGCATAGGAGTTTGGGATGCATTATCGTCTTCGGCTGCGGGAAGCTGAAAGACATGGAAAGGTCCGGCGGCAAAGGCGATTTGCTGAGCTGAAGTAGCCACGGATTGAGAGAAGAGAAAGATAGTCTTGGAGGAGATATGTGGATGAGCCACCTGAAAGGTCTGCTAGTACTACGGTAGCTCCTAGTGTAAGAAACGACACGGACCTGTTCAAAGAAGTCGCCGCTACAAACGACGACAACGGGACTTTCCAGGTCACCAGAGCCACCTTCATCGTCATCCATGTGTGTCCCTACTATGCCATCCGATTCTTGCTGCAAAGCCTTCGGGACGACGAATTCAAAATCCCACGTGCACTTTTCCCAAAGGCTGTCAACACAAGGAACCCAGCAACGAGCGCCATTCGGCGTTGTGTACACATGAGGGACACGCTAGAAGATATACTTCAAAATCAAAACGAAATACTGTTGAATATCCCATACTTGAGGATAGGTCTCGCTCTGAAGTACAAACTGAACTCCATCAACAGGTTGTCGCACAGTATACTCGATGGTTACGTGAAGAGACTGGAATTCAGGTACAGAAAGCGTTGATGAACGATTCCCTGGTGTCAAGGGTTCGGGTGTGGCGGCTTACACTCGAAAATTAGGTTGTCACTTGCAGTAAGATCGGTTAACTATCTTACCTTCACTTGCCACCTGACCCGCGATGGTTCCGCCGGACTGACAGAAATAGCATCAGTTAAAAGTTCCTCGTATCAGTAGAGTAACAAAAATACATGTTTAATAGACACTTCCGGTGGAATCGCTATGGCCAGTTCTCCCTCGGCACTTTCAGCTAAGGCGGAATAATATCTCCTCTTCACCTCCGGATATGTGTGAAAGTCCGAAGGGTCTGACACGTCCAGGCTAACTGTGGGATCGTGATGGACGAAATCGGCCGGATAAGACGCGACTGAGACGCTTTCAATATCTGGGAATATTTGTTGAACACGACAAGCAGATAGAGCCGGACGAACAGACATACCACATTGTCGACAGTGAAGATTGATTACTCTAAGATCTTTACTAGTGGGTAGAATCGTTATTTCCGTATATCCCTAATGAAAGTAATGAGACAAGGTCATAAGTCAAGTGCCCGAATCGTACGCGAAGACAGCCCGTAAAGTCGACATCCAGCACCACTTTTTGATGGCTAGTATATACACAAACCAATCGTTAGCAAATAAGAACCAAGAATACAAACAAACAAGAAGACTTATATAGTAAAACCTCTCCTGATCTGTTCACGTTGCATTACCACAAGAAAGGGCGAGCCAGTATATCGACCAAAGTGGCCTACGAGTTCTGATCCAAATCCAGGAGCAAACGAATATTTATATATTTTCTGACGTGAAAGGACGTATTCGGAACAAGAGCAAGAGCCAATTCAGAGTACACCTCGCTCTGAAAGTTGTCCTGGTTGATTTGGTCTTGCCGTCGAACCGTCGGAGTTTAAATAGCGGTCCACCGAAACTCTCTTTCCACCAGCTTCCATGTAGTCCAAATTCACGCACAACTTTCGAAAAGCGTTTGGAAAATTTTCAAAAACAATTTTGCACATGTCGTAGCATTCTTCTCTGCTGCTGAATTTTGCAGGTACCTCAACTCTGCGTTTATCTCGGTATTTAATTATTTGCATCCCAAACTTAAACGAACAGCTTGGTCGGTCCGAGACTCAAATTACCATTTATACAAATGTTCTACATATCCAATGAAGAGTTTTCATCAAGGTTCCCAAAACAACAACTCGTTTGCTTTTCCATGGATATCTTTTATGGATTTTTGTCCAATGAGACCCAATGTTATATGAAGTTCACAGAGAATATTCCTGATTACGCTCTCGGCCCCAATTTCCCCATCCAGGGCTAGGCCATAGACATACGGGCGGCCCACTACAGAAAAAGGACGAGCATCGTTAGACAGTGATTACAGCATACGATCATTTGGCGCAGTTTACGACACTTACACAAGACAGCCTGGGCTCCCAAAGCAATTGCCTTAATAATATCACTACCTGTTCGTATTCCCGAGTCAAAGAGGACTGTAAATACTCCATTAGCCTGAGCGGCTCGAATTGATTCAGATTTCATTATCAGCTCCAGTGCTCTCAAGGAAGCAATAGCACCATCCACTTGTCGTCCTCCTAATCAAGTAGATGGTCACGTTTGAACCCGATTTATAAGAGATCGTGGTACGAACCATGGTTGGACACTACGATTCCGTTAATGCCCATTTGGAGAGCCTTCTCAGCGTCCTAAATAACGACTGTAAGTCGTAAAAGCTTAACCAAGCTTGGATATAACATATACCTCTCTGGTCTGTATTCCCTTCAATACCAACGGACCATCCCATAATTTTTTCAAGGATTCGAGTTCGTCCCAACTCCTGAAGACACCAGAATTGATTTCTCCAATCCAGTCTAGGGACAGTTTTACGAGTCGTTTAACCTTTTCATCGCCCTCATTATAAGCTTTGTCATAAACAGAAGCGTCATATGGCCAAGGAAGGTATTCGTTCGTAGGTTTTTCGTTATGTTTTGCCATGAAAGCAGGGTCACTTGTTCCTACCTTTTCCGGTGTCATTATTTCCATCTCTGTCACGTATTTTGAGGGTTTACCTGTATTCCCATTCCATTCAAAAATGGCAAATAAGCTCTTTCTAAATCATGCCATCTGTAACCCAGGGACATTGTGTCGAGAGTCACAATCAAGGTCTGTTAAAAATTTGTACGCATAAAAAAGTGCCCATTTGAGAGGGAAACGACACAAATCCTCACCTTGAAACCTTGCTTTTTGGCCCTTTCGAGGATCGAGCGGGTCACCGATTCACTTCTCGGCCTTATTAAGGGAAGATCAGCTGAGCCAAGATATTACCTCGAAAATCAATGAACCTTACCAATATAATTGATACCACCGAGGCCCATTTCCATTTGCTTCGGCAACCTCCTCGATAGAGCGGGACGAAGCCGTGCTCATCGTATACACGACATCAACCTTTCTGGCTGCTCTAGCTGTCGCCAATTCAGCACCACCATGTAGTATTCCCTGTACACCGATGGGGGCTAAAATGACTGGTGTGGAGTATTTTACTCCAAAAAGCTCTACCTGGCAACGTTGAGTTATAACATCAACCTTGTGTGGCGTCGAGATAACACACTTCAAGGCTACGCTCCGTAGCATCCGTGAGCATTCGAGGTCTTTACAAAAAGATATGATTAAAGGGCGCATTCATAGCGTCATAAAATCTCATCTTATGTACGCACATTAATTTCCAATGATCGAATATAGCACGATTTGCTTTACAAGTTGAGTCGGTACCAGCGCTACCGGCAACATACCAGAATGCGCCTGTGGATAGTGTCTTAGATTTCAGGTTTCCAATGTAAAACCGCTTGATGAAAACTGACCTAAATCTTCCTTGAATTTCTCCTTAAATTTCTCTTCTAGCTCGTCAGCAGTGTTCACGGTTCCAAGCACCGGGCTTTGACGAGAAGAATACATCGAGATCGCCCATGATCCGTACTTGATAGCTTGCTGAGACACATTCACGTCAGTGTTCTACAAAGTAACAAGAATGATTGACAAGGTAATATTTGCAAATGTATACAATGATAACACACCCCTGTAGACATGTCGTTATAATTAGGGATATCGCAAGCCGATTAAACTGTCAAGAGAAGGGATGTGGAGAATGAATTCAGTCCCTTAAATAGTAAATGAGACTCTTCGATCGGATTCCGAAGTATCATCCTCATTGATGCAGCATCCGAGGAGACCGGTTCATCCAATGTAGGGTCGCCGGTTAGTTCGCTAATGGAACGACCGTTATAACCGACTCCCACTGCTCGCGTTCATCTATTTGGCTATAAGTTACTGCTCTTCTCCATACATATATATACGTAAAGTAGAGCGGCGCAATGACAGCCAGTAGCGACAATGCTTTTCTTACCCGTCACAATTGGCAACACGATGTAGGGTCAGCTGGATAAGAGAGACATTATTTGTCACCTCGGGAACTGAACTGACTCGTAGTCGGCGGCTCAGTGCGCTGTGCCAGTGTATGACTTATCGCGGGCAGCTGTAGACGTCTCTTACTACTTGGCACAAAACGGATGGTTATTATCCTTTTTAGGATTCATCACACACAACAGTGCATCTGGTAACTTGAACTTCTCTTAACTTGCCAATTGAAAATTTCTTATGGGCACTAGTAGAGGCAATTGAAAGACGTCGATCTTATCCTTATCAATCGCGATAGCCGGACATCTTTCGATAGTGCAGGCGGGTATGTGTGTATGTAATTCTGTATGCGGTATCTTTCAGTTGATTCTTGTTGGACTATGATAGTAGTGAATTGATTTTTTCAAGTTGCCCACGCGGATCATGGTCTAGGCTTACCTTTTTAATTTCTCCCCTTGATCTCAAAAGGCCATTAAAATTCACAAGTTTCATCGGAGTTCTTTCACCAAATTTGGAACGAGAGCATAACCTTGCTGGTAGCTTCTTGTCAAAATTCTTTCAAGCAGGCAATTGTTACTATGTTTGGATCCTGTGATTTACCAGCCCCGAAGTGATGTACCATAAAGAAGTTTTGACGCCTGGTATTCTGTAGAAGCTCTAAGTCTGGAGGTTATAGTCACTAGGTGTCTTGGCAATTCAGCAAGAGACTTGTCTATTTCTTCTATAATTCTGAAGCAGCTTGAAGTTGTCAAATCCGCTCTCCCTCGCTGACACCAGTAGCTGGTTCGGGACTAGGACTCGGGAGTTACGTGGATACGTGTGCCGAGACAGCGCCACCGGCTGCGCAATGAGTGTGACACATCGCCGCGGCGCAGCCTCTGCACGATTTCTTCAAGCCACCACACACAAAGTAAAGTACAATCTACAACATGGTCAACGTACGTTACTATTGCCAATAAATTTTGTCTTATTTCATTCTTAAACCCTTTTGACAGGATAATCCACCATCATACAGTGATTCTGTTGCATCGCCGCCGACAAAGCCCAGTGTCGTACCTGGTGAGTGGCAATTCCCTCGATAACTAAAATGGCTTTTTTTCTTACGAACTGAAACTCAAGAATCCAATGTCAACAATACGAAATATTGTGATATTGATCACGATGAACAGGAAGACCGCGTGCCTCTAATGCAAGCGGGACCGAGCTCCTACCTACCTACTCCAGCTCAAATTCCAACAATGCACTATTATATCCATCCAGTCACCGGCGAACAAATTATGACCCCCTTACCACCAACACATCCCGAAATGATTTGTCTGCAAGAGGGAGGACACGTTGGTCGGACCAGATTTGGATTCCTAGGTACGTACTCCTAGTGCGCCACTCCGGCTGAATCTCCTTTATTATATTTTATCGCATGCTGATTTGAGATTTTCACTAGGTGTTCTAGCTGCGATATTCTGGTTCCCGCTGGGTGTCGGACTGTGTCTCTTAGATCGACGTGTGACATGCGACCGATGTGGGCGTACAATTGAAGACGGTATTCTTTGTGGATAAATATGACTATATTGAGTATGTCTGTATGTATGTGCCTGCCTACATGGCACTCACCACTTCTATTGTCGGACAATCACACACACACAAGTGTATTTATTGCAATATTCCTCTCCAGCATTTTTCTGGCGCTGGTTTACTTATATATGAGACGACCTGAAGTTTTATAATTTGATGATCCGTCCCGACGGTACTACCATGCAGTGCACACAAGCAACTAACCTCGCATTCGGAGGCATGACCAACCACAAGATAACATCTGTTCAAAACGATATACCAACTTAGTGGTAGTTTTTTAAGTAGTACATGAATTTGACAGTTGATCTGACATCTATCTCTGTTATTGGAAATACACTATCACCGGCATTTAGCACTAGCGTCGAAACATCTTCAATTCCCCGGAGGATTCGCACTTCCTTGGATAGTCATAACAGCTCTTGGGCTTAGCACACATCGCGCCAAGCTGGAGATGCGTTTCCGATTTGCTGTGGTGGTGTTTTGAAAACTAAGCAATCGGAAACGGTTTCGGAAAGCTGGCTGCGATGGGCTGTTCAAGTTGGACACTTTAGTTAGCTGAACCCAAATCTTCTAAGGGTTACATACATTGTCTCGGGCCAGCGACTGCGCCAGTAATTATTCATTCAGTATTTCGCGTCCGGGCGGATCCCATCACAATAGGCGGATATTAGGACCAGTTAGGTACTGAACACACTTGTTTTTTTAAGTTATCTAGGCTACTACTAGGCTCGGGGCAGTTTCAATGGGGTATATTGAATTACAGGGCCACTAGTTAAGCAATACTGTATAAGCTGGAGCAGTGAGCGCGATCACTGGAACCTAAAAAAGCTGGCAGCTGGAGCTTGCTTGTTAACATTTCCTAAAGCGATGCTAAACTGCATATGTATGTGTAATGTAATATACGGTAATCAAGACAATGCTAAAAAGCATGGTTGATACTAGTAGTTGACGCCCATTGCAATCAATCATGCGTCTCTTTGCATTCCATTCAGTCGTGCGAAGGTATGATGATGATTGCATGTCACTGTAATACAGACGTAACTTACCCCAGCCAGAAAGATCTGGGCGATAAGATTGAAACCTTGCCTAGTGGGAGAGTTGATACACTTTCAGGATAATAAATCGGGCATCAGCGCAAGGGTTGCGAACATTCGGAATATCGGGAAATGGAATCGCGGACCCTCCGACACCCCTGCAAGATACCATATTTATAATATTTCAAGTGAGTATAGGACAGTCTTCGGCGGATGCAACTTTTTTGGACAAGGGAATGACGGAATGGATCAACACTTGAACCTGGATTGTTTAGCTTACTTGAATGAATGAATGGATTCAGGACTGAAATGGCACAGTCTTATTGTTTTTGTAAATATAGCCCGCCGAGTGGAGTGAGATTTATGTAATTTAGGATAGGTTATGATAGAGAAGAAGTAGTACCAAGTAAGTATTTTGTGGTTATCGTGGCATTTTATCAAAATAAATTCTCATTTGACTCACTCGGGAAAGGTTCTCCTAGTTCTTATTGTTTTCGGTCAACTTGCTTCTCGTGGCGGCTTCTGTTCTCAGAGAATTTATTGAAACCACATGATTACGTTGGCCACCTTACATCATGATGATGATGATAATAGATGTTAGATGATTGTGGTGCCCTCGGCTCGGCATGTCATTCACGCTTTCAATCTCCGCCTCACGCGTCCACACGCACACACACACGCACAACCGGTGCGAAACGACGCATCCTTCCACCTCCTCCTGTTTTTCAGCGCATCCTAAAACAAAACAAAGTACAGCCGAACAGCATCAGCCAAGAAAAAAAGCAGATCTGTTATTTTGAAAAACATGTATTCCACATCCGCCGTTAAATCAAAGCGCCGCGCGGTCCATCCTCGCCCGGAACTGAGCGACGAACAAAAACAAGAAGTCAAAGAAGCGTTCGAACTGTTCGACACAGACAAGGACGGCTGTATAGATTATCACGAGCTTAAAGTTGCCATGCGCGCACTGGGTTTTGATCTTAAAAAAGCCGAAGTCTTGAAAATCTTGCGGGACCACGACAAGACAGGTCACGGTCTGATGGATTTCGAAGATTTTGCAAAAGTCAGTGAGTAAACACACAAATTCATCATTATTTTTCTCTTTGGCTTTCAATCTTGATCTATCTTCTCGGCATCCAATTGACGGACTCTCTTTTTTTTACCTTTTTTTTTCTTCCGGTATATTTCTTTCATTTACTTCCCTGCTCTACCCCTTTTTCGAAACTCAATGCGCCGCTTACTGGTACTGCCTTACCTCCGTCCCCGCGAAAATAACTCACCACCCTTCCGGTCTGCGCAATTCCCTAAATGGCACCATCATCTTTTAATGATGACGATGATTACCCGCAGTGAGCGAGAAAATTCTGGCACGAGATCCTCTAGATGAGATAAGGAGAGCTTTTCAATTATTCGATGACGACAACACTGGTAAAATCTCAATTCGGAATCTACGGCGAGTCGCAAAGGAGATTGGTGAGAAACTCGATGACGATGAGCTGTGCGTCTTCTTTTCTGGCCTTATCCGTTTATTTTTTTTCTCCCGTTTCCCATTTCCTCTTCCCTCCTCCCCCCCTCTTCCTTTCCTTTTTCCCTTTTCAAATTGCCACTAATATCAATTCACAACCTTAATTTCGTTTCTATCTATTATTTTTTCTCTCATTTTCCCACCGAAACACCGGCTATAACCGTGCTTCATCGATTATTGGATGGATTTCCTATCTATCTTCTTTTCTTATATCTCTTCTCACTTTCTCAAAAATGTGATATGACGACGATTATTGACTCCCTCCCTCTTTTGTTTCTCTTTTTCTCTCTCTCTCCCCAATTTTCAAATGCATTATATATATAGTCAGGCCATGATCGAAGAATTCGACCTGGATCAAGATGGTGAAATCAATGAACAAGAATTCTTCGCAATCATGACAGACGACGCATGATACCTCTCCGGAGAATTCACATTAGAACCCGCAGAATTCCCTTGTAATCCCGCCTGACCTATATCTGTGTTTCTTCCGAGAGGGAAATTCATACTATGTATACCGGCAACCTGCCTGAGTGGAGATAAATGTATGGTTACCATTGTGATGGGGTTGGTTTCTTTTTTCTCCCTTCTAATTTCCAATTTCCAAAATGGCTTGGCTCTTCTTTTTCTTTTCTCTCTCTCTCTCTTTCTCTTTGTTCCCTTTTTCTTCGCTCATTACGTCCATGTAAATTCATATGTATAAAAAGCATACTATCAAAGAATACTACTATTTGACGTGTATCATGTACTAATAATGATAATGTTACAATTGCTATGGTAGTGACATTTATAGTTCACTGGGTAAAAAAAGGACAGTCCGCACCGCTTTGTTTACATTTATTAGCGTGTGTCTGTGCAATTAAAAAAAGAAGAGAATGGGAAAGATAAAAAGCAAGGTATAATATCCTGTACGTCTAATTCAAGGGGAGGTAGACAAGGGAGGAGGTGGGAGGGAAAAGTGAGGAGAGGGGGGGGAGTGGGGCTAAGATAGAATACAACATTTGGTCGTAAAAGGTCGTTAACAAGGGAAAGAAAGGTAAACAGAAACAAAAAGAGAAGAAGACCAATGAATGATTTCCCCGAGACCCTAAAAACACCTAGGTACCGAACGTCGATAAACCCAAAATAGAACGACAAAACGTGGAAATGGTCGGTTGTGATGGCCTAATTGCCAGACCAAAAAAAAAACAAACAGGAAGGAGAAGAGAGGAAGGTATACGACGGAACCGACGCTAAAACGAAACGAAAACCTTGGGTAGTGAGATGGAAAGTGGGAGGGGGAGAAAGAAAGGGAAAAACGGTACTAGTAGGATAGTTGTTATTATGATTGTCCGAGGGAATCAATAAATTTATCATAAGAGTGAGGACCCGTTGTCATCACACCTCTTGCCGACTTTGATTTATTCGGAGCGGCAGAGGAAAAAGGGAGAAAAAGAGAGAGAGAGGGAAAATTGCGCATAAGGTAGGGGAAATGGGACTTGAGTGATACATATGGATTGATACGAGGGAGAGAGAAAAAACGGCTGAAGGATACATATAACGGGAGACGCAAAAAAAAACACATCACTGTGCGAAATGACCCATCAAAAAACAAAAGAAAAGAGGAGGATATATTCTCTAGAGAGCCTCTCTATGTCGGTGAACGTTTCCGGGCATTAGGAAGCCGGTATCCGTGTGGGATATCTTCGGGACGATGAACATGTAAATGTTGGAATAAATTGTCTCGTCTACTGAAGGATTTATTGCAATCTTTGGCAGGACAGGCGAATGCTATATATAAACAAAAAATAAGATTAAATATATTTATTATGAGAAAAAAAAACTGAAAAAAGGCATAACGATTTTTTTGGGGGTACTTACGTTTGACATTCGAATGAATTGAGTTCTGATGCCGCTTCAGATGTTCATTACGTTGAAAACATAGTCCACAGGCGCATAGGTAAGGACGGTCGTTCTTCACGCCCGCAGCAGCCATCGCATCGACAACTTCTAGTGCATTTTCCACAGTCCCGTAAACCGACTTAATAGTAGGAACATGTCTCCCTCTACTCTTCTTCTGAATATTCCAATCAACGCGGGAGGAGGAAGCGGTATTTCTGGCGGCAGGTCTACGACCAGCTCCATTCCGAGATGGAACGGAGCCGGAGGACGACATTGCAGATTGTGAAACCGAGGGAAATGGCGGAGGGTTAAAGTTAAGTGGGTTAGGTGTATCGCTTTCGGAAGTATAGTTGTCATAAGATTCTTCATATTGTGGGGATGGCGTCTCAACAAAGTGTGGCGACATCGTGTGCTCTTCCTTGATCAGTTGTTCATTTCCGGGATGGGAATCTGCGAGACCCGGGGCAAGCATGAGCAAAGTTGGACTCATTGCTAAAGGCAGCGAGTGACGCTCTGGAGTGGACTGCTGTTCTATCTTGATAGCTGAGGATGAGGATGAGGAGGAGCGATCAAAAGCTGACGGGGACGATGAAATATGGTGAAAGTCGGTCCATACTTGATCGGACTGGATCCCTGAAGGCTGCGGGGGAATGGAAGCGGATGAAATGTCGTTGAACTGCCATGAATTTGAAGAATCGATATTGAACGCGGCGGATGATGATGGCAATGGTGGTGGCATAATGAGGTTGTCCTTGGGACTAGCGGCGAGTGGAAGAGAACTGGCAGAAAAGGGCGAATCTGGTAAATAAGAGAAAGAGAACGGCGACGACTGAGGATTTGTTGTTGTGCCCGGCATGGTATAATACGAATTGGATGGAATAGGTATCGGAAAAGTGGAATTCAACTTTTCTACGGTTGTTGACATGGAAATTGGGGATTGGTTTGGAAATGAGTTGGAAGGTGTCTGGATATAAGGCGAACCGTGTGTTGTGGCGAAGGGGTCGTAAACTGGCGTGAAAGGACGAGATATTTCTGGACTGTTGGTGTTACTGTAACTGCTTCGAGGAACTGAAGACCAGTTGATGAGAGCATCGGGATCGTCGAATGGCTCTTGCTGGTGCGAGTTTGAGTAGTAATAATCGAGTGGTTGTTGGTCACCAGCACCACCACCAGAACGAGATTGCTGGTAATATAGTTGTTGGTGCTGTGGTTGATGTTGTGGTTGTTGTTGTGGTGGTGACTGGCGTATTCGTCGACGCGAAGAGGAGAAAAACTGGTGAACCCTTGTGGTTGAGAACGTTGCTGCGGGCGAGGAGGCATGTCAGCAGCAGAGGGTTTCTGTTGAAGATATGCGTCTGGCGACCGTGTGTCTGGAAGGTTATTGCGGGGAGACAAAGCGTGATGATGGCTTGAGGAATAATGCATCCGGGAAATACGTGTATATATATATATATGTAGTATATGAGATATATATATTTATACTATTAGCTTTCTGTGTTTTGAAGTTAATATTTTTTTAACTCGATAAAAAAAAGGAAAAAGCGCAAGTGGCAAATGCGGTGCGTACCGGTGCCGGAATAATGAGTTAAAAAGTCCTTGACGATTCAGCCACGTCTGAAGGGATGCTTTGTAGTGGGAGAAGACAAACACTCGTGAAGAGTCGTGAGAAGGGTGACGGGAGACGGAGAGGATATGAAATCGAATGGAAGAGGGCAAGGAAGAGAGGGAAGAAGAAAGAGGCGGGTGAGGGAGGGAAGGGGCGGTATTTATACGAGAAAGAGAGAAAGAGAGAAAGAGAGATAGAGAAAGAAAGAGAAAGAGAGAAAGCGTATGGCTAGGGCAAAGGGATAAGACGCCGGTGGAAGGTGGGCGGGGGTGCAGCAATGGTGAGCGAGTCCATTATTCGACCCAAAAGCATTCGTAGCCTCGTTTCACAGCATCGACTCACTCAAGGACCCCAGAGACCCCGCCTTATTTCAGAATTTGGCTTTTGACCCCCGTTTTGAGAATAAATTAAATTCAAAAAATACCCGAATTATTTTATTATCAGAAAATAAATAATATAATTAATTGAAAATTAAAATTATTCCTGAATTGCGTAAGCACGCACGTGAGTCAGACACGTACCTTGCTACATTGTCCAGCCATCGCCTTCGCTTTCGCCTCCCCGTTTCTCTCTCCCTCCCTCCCACTCGCAGCGGCTGTGCAAAGGCCCAGTCCCATTCTACATTCTCAAAGTGTTCAAGACCAGAAAAATGGGCTGAGGGAAAAACATTCCTAAATCCGCACCAGCATCATAATTATTGTGATTTATTACAATTCTATTCCATGTACAATTATTATTATTCTCTCGCTAATCAGCTAATCACCATCGCTCGTCTCTCTCTTCCACTCATTTCTTGTCCTTCCCCCGGCATCACTCGCCTACTTCTTGCAATCCGTATACACACATAGATATATATGTACACTTTCTCTGCTGTTACTTTACCTAAACGTCCTTTTCGTCAAACGATTATGACTCCAACCCATCATCTCCGTCCACTCATACTTCACCCTTTTTGAATCCGACTCTATTCAAACGTCAAATGTTTATATACACATCACACCACACCACTGCACTCACCCACTCACGCATAATACATACATACATACCCTTTATCTTGAATCACATTGCAGTTTTCGGAATTCATTAGCCCCTAGAAAACATGTCCCCATTTTGCTGCGCAAACATACGTACACACATTCCTTTATTGCTTGCAGAAACTCGGAGCGGATCCTTTTTTGTTTTTCGTCTGCTTCTTTCGTTCGACAGTCGACAGTCTTTTCCTTTGTCTGTCTATTTGTTCTCTTGTTTGTTTGTTTGTGGTTTAGATGTACGCCGATTTGATAGCTGTCCTCGCTCTGTGGCGTACATCTCTTGCCCGTTTGTCTAACACAAAACCAGCCCCATCAATCATACCACGTAAACCATGGGACACGACGCGATAAAATCGGTGGAGGAGAATCGCTAGCACTGAATTTAGCACTTAGCCGAGGTTCTTCGCGGGAGTCCCTCATAATCAGTCACAATCATTTCCTGGCAGACAGACAGACAGACAGATAACCAAGCGAAAGGAAAAAGAAAAAAAAATCAATATGTTTACTCAACTATATATAAAAAAACCCAATTTGATCACGCAGGCACTATTACACTATCACCATTATACCAACAGGTCAATAAAGAAGAAAAGGGATTCATGAGTTGTAACGCGAACTGGTTCATTTTCTTGAACAGTCCCAAATGCAGTAACCAAATGCTTCATTTCTCAACAAGCCACGAGAGCGTATCAAGTTAGCCCAACTTTCCCTCCCTATTTTTTTTTCCCGTCCCCAGGAGGTTTCGGCGGTCATAAACGTCACTCTCACGGGACGTCAGATAGCTATTCCTAGCAAGTAAAATTAGTACCAACGGAGACGCTGCGCAATTGCATTGTCGCGCGCCCTCTCTCTTTTTTTTCTCCCTTTCTCTCTATTGCGACTTGTATTGCCAAAAAACTTCTATTGAAAGAAAAAAAAAAAACTTTCAAAAACCTTCCGTTAATAAATTTCGCCTCGTAAAATAGAACTTTTGTTTTTAAAATTGTCTCACCCCCCATATATAGACATATAACCAAAAACTACAACATTCGCAAACAGCCAGTTAAAGAAGTACGGCCCTCTGTCGAGTCGTCATTCCTGATTGGCAAAGAGGGGTTTTTTTTTCCCTACCTTTCTTTTTCTCTTTCATACCGCAAGAACGGTACGAGCAAGTCATAGACCACAACCTTATCTCGAGAAGCCTTTTCCCCCTCTGGACAGGCTTCTTTACCTAAAATGGTCACATTCAAGTATGTGGTGGCTGAGGCTGAGAACCAAAAACAGCTCAGTTAACCAATACTCGGTATTTCTTTCCTATGTTAGAAGGAGGGAAAGAGAGAGAGAGAGAGAGGGGAAGAGGGGGACGGGGGAGGATCGGTTGTAACTGTCATTCTCGATGGCACGTCAAAAACCCGGTCCACATTAATTACTTACAATCCGAATCACAGAACGGGGAAATATGCAAGCCTTAAACGAATGGTCCCAGTGTGATATCTCTCTCTCTCTAAAGCCTTTCGACGATGACGCACAATACGAGACAATACGATGCGGTACAATTCTTGCTCTAGGAGGACGGAACCTTGAGGACAATGGGAGAGAGAGGGGGAAAGTGGCGGCGTTATTAACCTATCATTTGCGGCAGAGGCCTGGGAAAACAAGGTATATTCGAGACGTTTACTCGAAAAATGCGTAGTTTATTTGTCCGGATCATCCATATCGGGCCACAATTAGATCCCATGACTTTTGTTCGATTTCTGGGGCGGGGATCTGTGTCCAAAGTACATTAAATAAAACACTGTAAGTTGGCTTTTTTTGTTTTCTTCTTCTTCCACCGGCCATCTGCACCAATGTCAGCGGATCCCCTTACGGCCTGAATTGTCCGCGAACGCGCATTTTCAAAACATCTATGGCTTTTGACGTTGCAGTGCTTGATTTAATCCACATTTGGCTGCGATACATTTGTCACGGTGATGCATGTGTCCCCTCTCCCCTTTAAGCGAGTCTTCGTCTTTTTGAATGTATTATAAAGAAAAGATCTGTTTGTTTCTTTTTTGAGAACATAGCTCTTTTGTAATGACGTAGTGGAAGTTAGAAGGAACTGTACATACATTGCGTTCCTAACAATAGAACCCGGCGTATACGGTGGCTATCAGATCAAGATTAACAATGAAAAGTTGATTGATAACGAGAATCCTATAGATAGACACATATGTCAGTGTGCGGGGGAAAGGGTTGATAGGATATACTTCCAGGTTGTCGAGACCTTACCTTACCGAACCGCAACCCTTGGCGGAACAACCGGGTGAAAACTGCGCGTTGCTTGCTTGCGCGCGCGCGCAAATCACAAACAACCAAGCAAAAAAGAGCGGACCGGACTAAGAAAAGGTTTACTATTCCCAAAATGAATTGGAACGAACGAAATGTATTAAAAGAAAAGGTTTTTCCCTATTCTTTTTAGAAAGAGTAAGAGAAAAGAACTTTGTAAAGCCGCCTGGAAGACAAAATAGAAAATAGGAGAGAGCGCGTCCGGATAGAATTTGGGATTGTGATAGACTGACAAGGGCACAGCCAATGATAGCGTGCGTACTGAAGCTTTTCTGGGAAAAGGAAGCCTCAATGAGTGTGAATAACATCCGCGGGGCCGGAATCCCGGAAGATGGCGGATCGGAAGGGTCGATACGAACTCTCTCTTTTCGAATGCTGCATATTTTTGAGGCTGTGTGTGTGAAGAGGGGGAGGGCGGCGCGGCGCGGATGAATTTGAATTAAGATTTGTTAATGGGATTGATGTGGTGGTGATAGTCTGTCGATCATGTATGCATAATCAGAAAAGCTCGGGAGTCCGGGAGAAAAAGAGCGAAAGGGAAAAAGATGAGACTAGAATAAAAAGAGGAATGGTGTTTTGAAAAACCGCATTAATAATGATGTCGATGAATGAGGGTTGATAGCCAGGCGTCAGATCAAAAAGAGCCGTAGTGCCACAATGAAGGATGATCACAAGGGCGCGAAGAACCAGCAAAGTGTGTAAATATCTGCCATGTCATAACACGTTTTACGGCGGGCGGGGCTTCAATACGACGGGGGAGATCGGGGTCCCTTCTCTGGCTAACCCAAGCAAAGTATACGCGGCCATCTCCGGGCCAATCACGATAGCAGACGTACCCATACATATTCCCAATTCTTGCGCATTATGGAAAACCCTCGATAAACATAAAACAATTAGCTTGTATAATAACGCCCCCTCTCCATACCATACCGTACCATGCCATACCATGCCATGCTATGCCACAATTCAAATCAAGCTTCTGGATAAAAAAAGAGAAAGAAATAAATCTCAGTTCCCTCTGCTGGCAAGATTGCAGATTCCCATATGCGGTGAACAAAAAGCTGGCTTTTGTTCTTGTTCTTCACAGTTTAACTGAAGCACCGTGGCCCTTGAAGCGGTAAGAATTCATTTGACTCCGAATCATGACGGCCCATTGCACGTTACGGTTCCGGAGGACAAGTCAGAGCTGCGGGGAATTATAGCACGGGCGAGGGTACAAAAAAAACCGGAGGCAAAAAAAAATAGTAAAGTTTGAAAGGTGTGGAACCAAACTCAAAAAAAAACACGTGACGTGACACGGTTCCGACACTCCGGCGCAAGATCTGTTTACATACTCTGCGCGCGGCGACTGACATACGCGCATGCTCACCTAAATTTGTGCTACATACCTCGACTTATCCTCTCTTAAACAGCCAAAGCTAAAACTTATCATTCCGCCGGGTCTGTTCTGTTAGTTTTGTTTTGTTGTTCCTCGGAACCATTTCTTGAGGTGCCAAATCGATTCTTGGCAAAACTGGTGTTTCCGAAATGTCTGCGCGCGGCCGGATCCCCCACAACTCACGTACCTCCAGGCAGCAGCAGCAGCAGTAAGACTTCTTATTCATTCATAATCCAGTTCCTGACGCGTACGTGTACTCTAATAATGACACAAAAATGCAGGGTCTTATCTCAGATTTCATTCTGCCACGTCAGACTTACTTAGACTCATCCCGCCAGACATAGTCATACAACCTCCACGCAAAATTCGCAGGGAAAACAGCCATAAAAACCTTACCTACTCATATATGTATTATTATCCCGACTCGAACTCACCTTTTTTGGGGTTGTAACGACTTTTCCCGTAATTTAATTTTTCCTTCCGCACTCAAGCCCCAAAGTGGATTAATATGATTGCACAGCCACACTCATTCGGCAACATGCTCTATGATGAGGCACGGATTTGTACGTCAACCGTATTTCGCGCATTCAACATAGCATTTACCAAGGCTAATACTCTTTCATTTCTTGTCCTATTGTTTTGAGCTTAGCTGTTGTTGTTGATGGATAATGATGAATGATACCAACTATAGAACTAAACCCAAACGAACAATAGTCTGGCAACAGATGACTTGCAACACCGGCCTCAAACTTGGACGCTAATCTTGACCGCCTGTTTGTCAGTCTATTTTGAAGCATATTTCCGCGTCCAATTCAACCACGTTCTAGATGTTTGCTATAAGCTATGCAGCTGGTTCCATATTCTCGTTCATGAGTCACCAGTCCGCGTCCCGACATTTCTAAATTTGTCCCAACCAGGTTGTCCAAATGCATTTAGCATAAATAAAATCTTTTCGGCTGCGCCAAAAGTGTGTTCTATTTTCCGCGGCATTTTTTCATGCAGTGCCTAATGCTTCCAGATGCTTCCAGAGATTTCTTTACACAACAAAATCATAACGTCAAATCAACGTATAGTACGACGTGTACCTTATTCTGCCGAATAGCGAACGTCCCACTTCAACTGCACCGGCTCAGTTGAATAAAGGTATGGCACTAATCGGAGGCGAATGACATATGAAAAATCTCAAATCTGAATAACTCAGATTTCAAATACATTTCGTAGATCACTGCGAAAAAGAAGCCCATGGGCCGCTCAGGATGCCAGGCTTAATGTTATTCGCGTGCGCATTCCGCTTCTTCCGGTTTCAGTGCTCGTTCGTATGAATCATCTCTAGGGTGCCTAATCTCATTCATTCAGGTATATTGTATATGCGCAGATTACGCAGAAACAAGGCAGGTTGACAAGGGAAAAAACACGAGGTGGTACGAACAGGCAACTTCGGGCCCAAAAAGTTCATTAATTTGCTAAATTTACTAAATGGCCCAGATGCTCTTCTTATGTTTATTGGAACACCGCCGAAAGAATCTTATGAATATTGAATTCTGACATTGAGAGCCGTGGCGAACGAACTTTGGGGGAAGAAAAGAAATACAACAGTGGCTGTAACTTCCCCGCTGATTTCTCTCTTTCTTTCTCTCTTCTTCTTTCCCTTTCTCTAATGGATGGGAATTTTAGGGTGCTATGTCCTTCTTTGGTATGAGAATCCGAATTTGTCCATTCTTATACCGGGTTTTCTCTGCTTGAGCCTGCGAGATCTTAGAAGCCTTATACTTATCGGTGACTCACCTCGGCTCAGTGGAGTGTCAGGAGTCGCAGAAGGGATAAGGGTAAGTAATAAGTAAAAGTAAGTAGGCATAGCCCATACAGTCATTCATATATCCTTGTTTATTGGCACGAGATTGCCAGGGTGCTTTTGACTTTTTTGATATCATGCGCCGCTTCGCCACAGTGTTGTTTTTCTTACTCGTCTTTTTTGGAATTCTATCATCGGACTTTGGGAAAAAACCTCGCGTCATGAGTCAAAGTGCTCGCAGCCATTGCCTCAATGGTGTACATATCTACAACTGGGATCAATCGATGGATTGGCGATCGTTAAATTACTGTTTGTTTCAACAATAACAGCTACGGCAAGCAGCAGACAGATGGCAAGGTCGAACGAATCATCTGTCATTCAAATGAACATCACATAGGTTATGTGAGGCACAATTTAAACGGTTCCCTCCATATGATTCTCCATTTCGAGTATTGATTTATGAAACTTTGTTGTTGATATCGTTTGTTCTAACAGAGTTTGGTAATAGTCTAGCCCTAATTTGTTTTCATGAAAAAACAAAGTAATACTCCGAGTCGCGATTCGCAGTGCCAGTAGTGCAGGTTTTTCTTTTGCTGTACATGTATTTACAACAATCCGTTGTATCAAAACGCCGGGTAGCCTCGCCTGAAACACTCGACATAGTAAAAAAAATCGAATCCGATATCATGTATTCTAAACCAAGCACTGTCCTTATTTTTTTCTGTTTTATCGCACATGCAATGCAAATTTACTATCGATCAAATTGCGTTGCCCTTTTGCAATCGTGGGAATGACACAGCCACAATAAAGTTCTTGCCGGGGCCACAGCAAGTACTTATGTACATAGGATTGATATTAATACATATGTGCGTGCATAGTATGTATGGGTTGTGGATCCGCACACTTAAAATGAATATTGTTCCTTGATCCTTGATCTAGACTGACCATTAGCTTGTATCGGCCTTCCGTAAATCTTTCCATACCAATCTCTATTATGTGTTTATAACAGAGGTTGTTATGAAATCACAATGCAGTCAGCCACTTTGGAATTCGACGTAGCAACAGAACCATTTGTATAACCTATTCCATCCAGTACATGCTACATATGGACCATCGTGTTCTGCAATTGTGCCCTGTATTCAGGAACAATAAAACTGCTGATCGATATACTTTTATGGCGACGTACAGGGTAATTTTGAGTTACCTCGAATGCAATGTGATGCAAGTACACATAAGTACTTAAATTATTCGAAATGCGATGTGTGTCTCCCATCCGACGGATTTCATTTCGGGAGAAGATGCACGGCGGCAAACTCAACTTTTCAGTTTGATTCCGAGCCTGTTTCCAACCACCCCCGCGCACGCGCGTGATGCAAACTCAGCCTCAACTTGCTCAGGCTATGCTAGTGATTTAAACCGAATGGTTACACATTTCCTTTCCGTCTTCCTCTTGAGTTTCATAATAATTCAAAGCGCTGTTGCTAATACAGAGATTGTGATTCTGCATAGCTCTACACCTGTACCGGAGCTACCGTCAGAATCAGTAACTGTCGACTATCACTTCAGGTAAGGGCAACCTTTCTTTTTCTCTTCTTCTCTTCCTTCTCGTGATAGTGTGAACCACTTATTAACATTCCATTCCGGTAGCAATACTTTTCCGAGTTCCAGCGAAAAAATTTTCAATGTAAACCGCAATCACATAGCCTATTTTGACTGCCAGAACTGCACAGAGGACCCAACCGATATTTGGTTCACCTTGAGTGTCTTCGAATCCGGAATTGTCCCACTTGCGACCACTGTGCGACTTTCATGGTCTACTTCTGTAAGCATCTATCTTTTATTACTCAACCGCGTGTTCTTTTTTCTTAACAAGTCCAATTTTGAAATTCACGCACTCATACGTCATCTTGGGTCAGGATGCCATGGAATTTGATATTGCTGTGTTCAAACAACTTCATGATCAGGATGACAGTCGTCGTTTTGTCCGAATCAGGCCCTTCAGAACTGACATCACCGGTAATTCTGTATCGCTTGGGGTAATAGATTTCGCCCCAGCCTCTGGTACTGCCTTTTCGGATTTCGGTGACAGCAATGTCCGCTTCCATATCAAAGTCGAGGCCTTGCTCTGGCGCGTCGTGCCAATGAGCATGTTAGGACCCGGAGCAGCGATATTTTGTCTTCTCATTTTCGGATATACTGTTCTTTCACCCCTCGTCATTTCATTTCTACGGCAATTCAGTACGGCAGTTGCAAATGATCTGAAAGAGAAGAAAACGGAATAGCGGTTTGATATCTTCCGAGGTATTCCTTGCATTCCATCCATATAATTTTACTACCAATATACAGTGGAGTATTTGGAAGCCATATCATGTCATGTCGTGTTTTATTTTTACTTGTTCCTCCCATATGGTCATTGCATGGCATGGCATTTCTATTCTGCCGCAGATTTGATTTTTTGTTTACTTGTGTTAAGAAGATGATACCCCTTTCCTAAAATTACACCAGCAAGTAAATTTGACTCCTCGCAGGGAGATTATGAACAAATACCAATGCACCTCAGGACCTCGATTACCATTCAAATTGCTAGTATGGGTCAGTACAATGAACTCTTCTGTTGATTGCTTGGTCTTTTGACTTATCGTATAGGGGCGGCCTTTTTCTTATATTTGAATACTCACAATTAAAAATGATCGTAACTCTGGATGCTCCACTCTCAAACTTACCTCGATGTTGGACGTACCCTTTGGCTGACGCACATTTCAATACGGATAAGCATGAGTCTGAAATAACCTTTCTACCGGTGCCTCGTCTTGCTGTCTCTCAGGCTACCATTACGATGGGGAAATCACGGTAATTAAATGTAATTCGGTAATTTCGGTCCCTACGTATGTGGTCGATGGATAACCTTGCATTCCGTATTACCCGTTATCCGGAATTCATTCATATATGGACGTTGTTTTTGATTCCTGCTGTTAATGAAAAAAAGGGCATAATCAGGTAATTGCCGTTGTTTAGATCTGTTTATCGAAACTACTACTAGTGGTGCTACATATTGAGACTTCCGAAACTGCGACGATGCCGCTGTCGGATTCCGGTCAACGTTGGCACAAAGGACTTTTTATCAACCCCGGGGTCATGTCGTACCATCTCAAGGGGGAATGAAAGTAGAACAGGATAAGAATACACACTCACGTATATTTGCCCGTTTGCATTATTACGGAACTAACCGGAGGGGACCTGGGACTTGAGATAGGTGCGTAAAAAGCAGCTCACACTACTCGCTAAACATCTATAATTCTGCACTGGTTTTCGTCAACAAGAATCATCGTAAATCTGAGTCTTTGTTTCAAGCGTGAGAAATGACACGGATCGAGAAATGCCAGCGATTGAGATGAATAAAATAATCGCGCTTTACTGTTGGTTGTTCTTTCTAAGAACGCTTGAAAAACCTTCCATTGTACCAAGACATTGCCCAAAAATTTACGTGAGATATCGCAGAAGAAGTTAATATATGTACACTATCTAGATCGATACTGTATTGAAGTTGCTCTGAAATTTCTTATGCAAGACAGGTGTGAGAGGATACTTTGTCGAAGAACAATTGGTGAGTGTCACGTTCTTGGGATTCGCCTCGTTGTTTGAAAGGGATCTTCGCATAGCACAATAGGCATCAAGGGCCAGACAATATCAGTGTCGATATCACATTGTTCCCCTTATCTTATTATTGTACCTCGGGCGCTTGTAGACTTTACCGTGACATCATGTGACCTATGACAACAATGGCACGCAAGCGTTTTAAACATGCCAGCTGAGATCGAGGTTGTCAAATACTCATTCCCAACTCTGTTCTCTCTTTTTCCTGTATCCAACTGTATTTTGTAGCCTTTTTTCTTTTACTCTTCTCTTATTTTTCGTATTTCTCTCTATATTAAACACAACATGCCTTTGAAGGGAGTCTCCAACCTACCCAATGCCCAACGTTCTTCTGCAAAGTCTTCAGCCACGACGCCTCATCACGAACATCATGCATCGCAAAGAACCAAGCCCTCTAAGGCTTCTGGTGCCGCTCCCCCGCCCGTCATGCCGTTCATGCAGCAAATGCAGCTTTTACAGGCTCTTGAAGGTGGAAGGATTGAGGACCATATTCGCAGGCATCACAAGCATCTCGGCGAAACTTCCTTGGAGGAAGCCCGTAATCGTAATTTTAAAGACGATCGTAACAGGGATATGAAAGAAACTCGTGGATATACTGTCACGGATGAGCGAGGGATGATGTGGTTTGACGAAGAGGAGGAATGGGAGTTTAAAGAACTCTTACCCAAAGCAGGCGATTCCGCCGTTGCGCCCCCGATTGTCGTTCAAAAGCCTACCGGAATTCGCAAATTATTTGGGACGTCTAAGAAGCCTTCGTATGTCATTACGGGATGGGAGACTTTCGACCAATCTGGAGAATACAGCCCTGAAACCGACGACGATAGTAATGGTGGTATTAGTCCGGGTGTCACTGGGAAAATTGGGTTCGCGTATCCTCCGGATTCTAATGCAATTCTCGATAAGAACTTCAGACATAACGTCTCGTCTTTTCAGAGCTTGCCACCTGTCCCTCAAAATGCCGGAGCATTGAAGCTTCCTCCTCCACCCCAGCCCTCGAATACCTCCCGAAGAAAACAACCCGTCGTCACTCATACCGTCCCCAAAACCAGACCCCCTCCATCATCATCCCAAGCTGCTGTCAAGACCATGTCCCACCACCAACTCAAAAAGAGTTCTTAGCTCAAGCGTTCACTCCTTCCGTATCACTTCCTGCCACACGATCACACACCCCCACGTCTAATCACTCTCAAATCTCTCTTCCCCCTGCTTCGCGGTCACAAACTTCTTTAGCTCTTCCTTCTTCCAGCTCAGCTCGGAGCGTATCTCCTTTTGCAAAGCTTCGGAGCCGGAAAGTGAGCCTCTCGGGGGCAAAGCAGCAGTGAATTTAATCATTACATGCTTCTAATTAAGAACAATCAAAAGAACGAATTTCTTCATGTTTCTTCCGTATCCTCTCTCCTCTCATTGCTCTCTCATGTTTTGTTGTGTTCATGTCCAAAAGGTCCTGCCGTTACCTGAGGTCAGTTCGCTGGACGGGCAGCATATACCTCTCGGGTACCTCAGGTAGTCTCTTACTTTGGCTGTGATTAGTCTCCCCACCAACTGTAGCTGTATTTGTCATTCTGATATGTTCATTTTCGCGTTCTTAATCTGTACTCCTTATTTAAAAATAACTTCTAATATTTAGTGTATTCACCAATAGAAAACGACGAACGTGTTTTGCTGGCTTAGAATTCCATTTAGAAGTTCTATAGACTGAAATTTTTTAAAGAGATCTACAATAACGAAGATATCAAATGTAAGTTAATATGAGTGAATTATATATTTCCTATACGGTGAGGAAGGTATTAATAAAAACCAAAGTTCCAAGATAGGCGCCTACTTAGCCGTCTACGAAACAAGCAGAAAAAGCTTCAAAATCATATCGAACGAGTAGCAGCAATAACTGTGGCGGAATTCAAGCTTCTCTCTTTAATCTCCATATCGGGGATATGCACAGCTGCCAGATAAGCCAGCACAATCTCGACTCTAGGGCCGTGCAGTGGGATATTGATAGAAACGGGTCTTCTTTTATCCCCAGTAGCAGCAGACTTTTTGTCCGCGGCTGCCTTCTCCAGTCTTTCTTTCTGTCTTTGCGCAACAGGAGATAACAAAATCCGAATACAATCCAGATTCTTGAGAATTTTATCGCCTTCATCCGAATCTTCACTCGAATACTCTTGTTTTGTCTGAGTGTTACCATATATTGAGGTATTATCGTCCGCGGGCGTCTCATCCGTGGCACCAGTATCATCTTCGACTTCAGATGAACCAGGTAATATAACAGCCATGGAACCTTGAGAGTACGAATGGGGTTGTCGGCCGGTTTTCCATCCGCTAGCAAGCCGTTCGAGGATTTCGGTAAATTCAGCCTGAGCCATCGAGCGAGCGGGAAGGAATACGGGATATCCCTCAAGTCCATCTACTAGAGTGGCTGTTCGGATAAAAGTAGGAAGAAGACCAATGAAGTCGCCTAAAAGAAGCGTTGCCAGCAGAATGCTGAAATGAGATTCGACCAAAAGAGGGTGGTATGTAGCGAATATAGGTGGTGCATTCAAAGCTGGAGGCTGAGAATGGCTGCCTGGGCGGAGTGATTCAGTCAATAAGAAAGCTGCTTTAGTGCGCTGTGCCAAGTCGCCTGTTAAGATCGGAACAGAGGGCTCGAGTGTATCAAACTGAGTCAGAAAACGCTCGTGGTCGCGGATGCTTTTACGCAACAAAGAGTCGACTTGTTTCCGGAATGCAGGTTCGTCGAGAACGCGACGATATGCCTGCACTTTGACCCCATCATACGCGCCTAAAGGACCATCAGGATTCCCAATTTCTACACCACCATACTTGCCATTTTCGAGATAACAAAGGCGAAGCTCTGTACCGTCTCCAGGCACACGTCCAATCTCTTCTATATCAAGCATGGCAGATTCAATTAAGTACACGGCATGTTGAAGATATGCCGCCGCGCGAAGAAATAATGCTTGGTGTTCGATAGGATCCGGAATATCAGAAGGAAATTGAAGGTTGCGATTCTCCTCAGCAACAGAAGTTCCGTCAGGTGGAGCCTGCCCATGCGGTTTTGCGCGCTTTCCTTTCCTTGTCCGAGTGTTTGTATCTGTAAGCTGTTCTGACGACAAAGCCAGCGTGTGGATATGTTTGGCTTTGCGCATATTCCGTGCTTCTTTAAGCGCATGAGTGAAATCGCGAATCGCGGAAGGGTATTCATCTCGAAAACAATGGACAATCCCCCGAGTACGGAAATATTCTAATCGCTGCGGATATAATGCTATTAACTCGTCCAACACAGCCGTCGTGGTTGATTCGGCCAGTTGCCTTTGTGTTTAATAAAAATCAGCCGATGATGAATTACTAAAAACAGACTTATCCTAACTAACCTTGACGGAATTTTTTCATGAAAAAAGTTAACATAGCGCGCATCAGGATCTGTGGGGTCTTATCGCAATGTCAGAAAAATAAATTCGACGAGAAGACGTTCGGGAAATAAAAGACATACCCGATTTGAGTACTCGTTCAGCAATATCATCGAGGGCACTCGCTCCTTGCATCACCATAACGCTAGCAGCAATTTCATCCAATTTGTATGCGGCAGCTAATCGTTGAACTGCCAAGGCCCGAAGACGGTGAATTCGCATTGCCGACATTGCCGTATTTCGCCCATTTCCAGCCTGCTCGCCCAATGCGTTAATACCCAGTGAATGCCCCCCTCCCCACGAGTTTCCGGAATAACCATACAAGCCTGAGCCGGTTGTACGTAAATTGTTGAGGGCGGTAGAAGATAAGCCGGAAGCTGCGCGCACAGCTAAATCGGAGGCTTCGTCGATGAGACGACGTATGGTCGTTACAGAGCGAAAAACACCTGGATCGATGGGAGGTGGAGCAGGTTTGTTTGGAGTAGTAGACGATGAGGTTATGGAAAGAGAATTCATCGAAGACCATACAGAAGAGGGTGGGTGGGTGGAATGCTCATGCAGCATTTCATGCTGTCTCCGTAAGGCTAAAGAAGATGATGGCGAACTTCCGTTGCCATTGTGCTGGAGCAGCGGTGTGGTATTAGACCGATGTTCCGGTATTGCAAATGTATTTGGGTCAGAATTCAGTATGATCAAGGATTCTAAAAGTTCGACGGGTAGTTGAAGCCAAGGGCCCTGTAATGCAAAAAGTCAATTTAATAACCACGCGGTCAACGAAAGCCATCTACGAACGTGGTAAGAGCTGATATACCGCCAATGTTTGTTACGACTGATACAGAGAACGGGGGGTCTTTCCGGTTCAAATGCTTTAGCTCCGACGTTGTCGTCTTTAGCTTTAGCTTTCTTCGACTTTTTCTTCTTCTTTTTTTTCTGAGAAGGCGCGTTTCCCACGTCGAGTCCGGGAGTTTCGTTTACAATCCCTGTGGCGGACTTCAATGATTCCAAAGAAGGTGCCTGGGATATAAGAGTTGAAGTTGAAAGGCTTTCCATGTCTCGAGAGAGTTGGTCGGAATCGTTGTCCAGTGTTGACGAGTTTGACATTATGGAATGAACTATGGTCCCAATCTGCTACGAAACAATAAATTACGGATGCACCGAGAGGGATATAAGCATGAGAGTGTCAGCGAGCGAATGGTAAGAAGCAACCACAGGCAGCTCTGGCGGAATGTCTGAGATTCTCTGCCAGTGACGAACAAACGTATTGTTTTAGCTGGCGACTAAGGTCATACTACTCCCGGCAACTCGGCGAACAATTCGGCTATTACCGACATCAGCTTGTTTCCAAGTAAGTTATGTACTGGCTTCTGAAGAATGTTACAAAAAAAGCATGCAACACCATATACTATATAAGGATAAAGATACAGACAGAGACAAAAAGAAATGGACGAGGATGCTTTGCAAAGATTATAAATAATAAGGGACAAGCGGAAATTAACACTTCCTTATCATGAATTTATGTATTGGCCTCCGTGATTTCAATGGAAGTTTCGTCCGAGGAAGTGTCGGTCACCGCTTTGACTTTCTCCACAGGGAAGTCAATTCTCGTCCCATCTTCCTTCACACCACATTTTCTGTGGGGTGATGAAAAACATTGCTCAAACATTTATGAAAAGAGAAAAAAGGAAAAAGCATACTCGTTCAGTTCCTTCCAATAAGTTTCAGGCTCAAACTCATATTCATATTTTCCTCCAAATTGGGCATCTAGGTGATCAGCGGGTATCAATTCCGAGAGATCTGGATTAAAACGCATCTATAAAGAATCTGTCTCAGCAAACATTCAGAATAAAAACACACTCCCGACCTTCTCTTTGGTAACCGGGTCCAGAAAGGGTGAAATGCCCTTATAAAAAAAGTTAAGCAGCATAGGTAAATTGACAACAATCGCGCGCCCTAGACGTTCAACATAGTGTTGTTGCAATATATTTAAAACCTGGAACAGATGAGCGTGGTGAGATGGCAATGTCCTAGGAAAACAACTTGAGAGAACAGTACTTTGCGAGCGGTGCCGATAGAAGGATTAGTCCGTAAAGTGCAACTAGCATAATCAACCAAAATGAGTAAGGAATCCTGTCCTTGGGGCATCATTTCAATTGCACGTTCTCTATGTACATTGTCGATAAGTATAATCAATCGGTATGATAATATGAAGCTGGAGAGAAAACGTACAAGAGGTATATCAAGTGATCCAACTGTCTCTGAGATGTCGGTGTATTCTCCCGACCAGGTCTCATGTAGATAATGGGCCGCCCGTTGAAATCGAAACCAGTGATAATCCTGCATCAAAGCATTCACGAGGTTGATACAACACAATATTAACAGAGACATACATTTTCCCGGTCTCGCTTTCAATTCGAACATCCTCCGGTTTTATCAAATCTGGTCTTACTTCACGACGCCATTCCATTGTTGCCTTTATCCTCCGTTTTGCATCATCCATTTTCCATTTGCCTGCTCGCATGTATCGGCCGCAACAATCTGGCCAGTCAAGCCATCTCTGCTCCCATGGCGCGTATGGATCCTCTGCAGGCAGTTGCAATGTTCGTGCGTACTATTGAGGAAGCTCGACGAGTGAACTTTGTTGGAAATCAAAGAAGCACAACTTACTTCTCGCAGTGAATTGATATCCTCCAACTGTGCTTGCGTGTATTCTCTAGGCTGAATGACAGTTTCCGGATGGGGCTCAGTGAGTAGATGGCATGTGCTCATGGTCGTTGACAAATGAAAAAATGCGTACTAGAGCTCAGCACGTTTATCGGACTGGCTTCCTCTCAGCTTACTACTTGCAAAGGACAATGTTCGCCGAGATACTTCATATGACTCAGATACAAACACGTATGCACGCACGGCTTCAATAATTGAATTAGGGTCCATCATAGCCGGGTTAGTAATAGAAATGATGCGAAAAAGGCTAATCGCCCATTCATCAAGACAAATAAATTTGATAGCAATGTGTAATTCTACACCAAGTCCGTTAAAAAGATACAACATCAAAAAATTCAGGAATACAGGTTTCGGTCTTCTTCACTCGGTCCTTGGGGGTCGTCCGAGGCAGCCAGATTACATTGGTGCAAAGCCCGTACTCCATCGGAGTCCTTAAATGCGCCAACAACGGTGTGAAGGATGCCGCGATTGTGGAATAAAACTAGATCATTCTTGTGCCTAGATTCAAGATTTCTCTTCAATGGTCTGTTCTTACAGGTTGCATTGTTCTCTTACCAATCGTGGGGGTATATCAGCTGTGAAGAAAACACCGATTTCACAGCTAAACTTAAGAAATTAAAAATTAAACAAAAGTACTCACAGTAGGTGCAATTCCTGGACGCTGAATCTCGTATAGCAAGCTGCGGACTTCACTTAAGTCCTTCAAATGACCGCCGTCGGGATAAAGTGCGTCTTCCCGAGCTTTGCCAGATGGTAATGGATCTACTATGATCTCGGCGGCAGCACAGGGATGAACTTGAAGGTGTAATCGCTTTGTAACGGGATTTTTCCAGACCTTTTTTCATTAAATTAATTAAAAATGATTATTGAATCGGACAGGGGATCACAAACCATCGGGAGGATCTTAACCTTACTTTCATCCCAAGACGGAAGTTTATCATCTGGTAACTCACGACCCTCTGATACGATCCCGAGTCCCGTAGGCAAAGCCTTTGCTGGGGACATCCATACGTATGGGTGGGGATGATATCGGACACGGGAACGGACAGCCAAGGACTTCAGCCTCGGAGGTAATATGTCGAACGTATTACGACCAGTAGTGACTACAGTAAAATTAGAACTCGCAAAGTTTGAAAAACATATACATACATGCGGTAGTTCCCAAAGGTACAGGGAGCTCATCGCCGGTCCCATCATCATACCTTACAACTTGCTTTGGAGCTTGAGGAATACTTATGGCATATAGTGTTGTCACCTTTGGTCTACGCAAGTATGAGAAGTTGCCGTTCGATGACAGAGAAACGATGACACATACGGTGAGAGGTCATATAATGCAGCATCGATGTGCCTATCCGAAAATGTTATCATTTATTTCTTCTTGATCAGACATTTGTTTGGTACCAGCGATAAAACCGTGTAACCCCATTAGCTTCATCTTCCGGGGATACAACAGTACTATGAAAAGTCTTATGATGAGGGTGCTTCAGCTTGGCCTAGAGTGAAAGCATTCTTTGGAAAAGAAACTAGGATAGAATTTTAGGACAACGCCCACCTCCGCCAAACCTTCATGATCATATACAGTGCCATTTCCTATAAGTTGGACTTGAGGTACTCGAGGAATCGTTTTAAGATCAGGATGGAGGATAGATCTGTTGTCATTCCCCGTTTTGTTATTTCCGTGTCCGTAGCTCTCACACAAAGGGTCAAATGCCTGTCAGTGAAGTCACTTCAATCAAACCATTCAATGATTTTTGAGACGGAAAGGACCTTTGTTAAAGCATATTGGGCTTCGGGAGAAAGGTTTACATCCCTAAATAACAATGCATCATACTGCAAAACAGAATCAATATTGTGGAGGAAGAATGATTGAAACTTGGGAGGCATTGGGCCCGCTGAACCTGATACAATAACTTCTCAATTTCTTTAAATTGTTCCTCAGTTAAATTAGCAGGATCTACGCCTTTCACGATTCTCCCAAAATCTTTCAGTTTATCAAAGTCGGCGGTGGCGGGCAGGGGAAACGGTTCGAGCTGGATAGCCATAGTTCAAGGATTTCTGGTCACGTCACTGGATTGAATTATGTCACTCCAGGTCGAGTGACCTTTGTGCTACGTATACCAACCTGAATTCATGTTATGTCTACGCAAATGTCTACTCAAAATCTAAGGGAGAGACGGCGAAAACCAGAAGGCGGGCAAGTGGTGGCAGAAGATAATAATAAGGCCTCAAGACGATCAACTACTCCAGTCAAGGCTCGTAATCCTAATCTTTTTGACACTATCATATTTGTGTTTAACCCCTTTTTTTTTGCAGACTCCACTTACTGGACGAAAGTTGAATTATTCATTACTCACATGGGGAATAATTATTGGATATTTGCTACTTCTTCTCTATCGAGTGAGTACTATTCTCTTATCAGAACAAATTATCCCTGAATAGCGACGTGTCAGAACTGGGAGCAATTACATGATTTCATACAACCTTGGCTCGGAATTAAATTCACAAATGATGGAGAGTTGTCTCCTGCGGAAATATTAGCTGAGCCAGACAAGCAGGAAGCCATCGTTGCCGCTTTTAAAGTCAGTATATATTCATTTGCGCGATATTATCAACATCATGAGCATTAATCTCAGCATGCTTGGTCTGCTTACGGTAAGTTGGCCTATAACAAATTTGTCTTATCTCGCTCCTGACCTGAGTTGCAGCGAGAGACGCGTTTGGGGATGACGAGTACCACCCGATCAGTCGTTCAGGTTCGAACCTAACAGCGGCTGGAGGTATTGGATATACTATCGTCGACGCAATTGACACTATGGTCATCATGGGGCTCGACGATGAAGAAAAGCGAGCGCGCGAATGGGTGACAAACAACTTGAGTTTTGACCGCGATGGCAACTTTAATACCTTTGAGGTCCGTAGTCGCTAAGCCTTTGTTGTTACGTTCATCCAGTCAACACGAAAAGTTAGACGACTATTCGTGTTCTTGGTGGTCTTCTTTCCGCATACTACCTTACCGAGCAACCCATTTACCTCAAGCGAGCTACTGAGCTAGGTCATCGCCTCTTACCCGTATTCGATACACCATCTGGTTTACCCACTCCTCTCATTAACCTCGGACGTCGCGAAGGTGTGTCTGACAAAGGTCATCCTGGTCTAAGCAGTACGGCAGAAGCCGGAACCCTTCAGCTCGAATTCCGTTATTTAAGTTATTTGACCGACGAGGAGATATTCTGGGAAGCGGCAGAAAAGGTTGTATATTTGTTTTAAAAACCATTTTCTCAATGCGCTCATCGATATATTGATAGGTTATGAAAGTGATGAAAAATGCTCGCGTTGCATATGGCTTAGCCCCCATTTTTATCTCGTTAGTTTTTTCTTATTACTCGCGTGAATATTTTGACAAACGTTTCGGTTAACAGGCAAGAGACTGGTCAATTCGTTTCATCAGACATTCGCCTTGGCTCTCGTGGAGATTCGTATTACGAGTACCTTCTTAAACAATATCTCCAAACAGTGCGTACTGACTATATCAATAACCGTGTTTCTAAGGCCTATACCTGTCTATAGAGCCGTGAAGAGCCAGTGTATCGCGAGGTTGGCGTATTCATTTCTCTTCTAAAGCTTGAAGTTTCAAACTTATATGACTAAGATGTATGATGATGCCATGGACGCCATTCACAAGTACTTGTTAAAGCGCTCTCCAAGGCAAAAGTTGCTTTATACGAGCGAACTTATTCCGGAGCGGAAACATTCAGGAGATCTGTAAGCCATTTTACCGTTCACTTACGCGATCGAATTGCTTAAAAACATGATGCGTTATAAACAGTAATTGGCGTCAAATTCCAAAGCAAGATCATCTGGTCTGCTTCATAGGTGGTTCGTTCATGCTCGGCGCCACAGAGGGTGGCCAGTTGACTGTTCCGCCTCAGTTCCAAGATTTCAGCAGAAGTCAAGCAAGAGATTGGAGAACGGGTATTGATTTAATCAAGACGTGTCTAACGACTCATGAAACGAAGACGTAAGTTCAGCGCAATGTTCTCCTGTAGAACTTGCGAGCTGAAATTCGTCTAGCGGTTTGTCACCCGAAATTGCTCACTTCAGAGAACGAGATGATGCCATTCCTGCCACGTCGGCGGTTCACGGAGATTGGTACATCAAAGGGACTAGGTAAAAATATGTCGAAACGTTTATCATTACAACATCTAAATGGTATTTTTAGAGACGGCAGTGTATCATATGACGCTCGATACATCCTTCGGTATGAAACTTCCACTGACGTTGCAACTTTTAATCATCCCTTTACAGACCTGAAACTGTCGAATCATTATTCATAGCGTATCGATTGACCGGCAACAGCTACTATCGAGACTTTGGCTGGAAAATATTTGAATCGATCGAAAAACATTGCAAGATCCCCGAAGGTGGCTACGCTTCGATTTTGAACGTTGACGCTGTCCCGGTCACCTACGAAGACAAAATGGAGACTTTCTTAATGGTGAGTTTTGACTTAGATTCCGTGTCATTTCCCTTACACTACGTTCATGGCAGAGTGAAACTCTCAAGTATTTATATCTTCTATTCTCGGACAGTTCTGTTTTGCCTTTAACCAGTGAGTGCTTATCCGATTCTCATTTCCAATCATCTCAAACAACTCTCTCAGAAAACGTTTTTAATACTGAGGTGAATAATTATAGGATAAACGCACAACTTTATTTTTCTCACCTTGTTTTACAGGCTCACCCGCTTCCCATATTTAAACCTCATATGCGGACAGGCTTCTCGTGATATGTAACTGTCATCCTAAACAGGAAAGCAACCATATTACGAATTTAGACAATCGATTTGTATATACCACTACTTAGTTGAAGTAGTGAAGGTCCCTATGGTCCTTGAAAATACGCACATGCTTACTTGCAACAGCATCTTAACAATTATCTTATCGCGTTCGAGCAAATAGCATGATCACCTTAATTGAACTGAGTTATTTGAGTAACCGACACACTGGAATCTATAGAAACAACATATGTTTTGGCTCAAAGCTAGAAGTTAACATTAAGATTTTAGAGTTTGGGAGTCGATAAATTGAATTGAAGTAAATGCCCGAAAAGTATAGTAGTACAAAGAAAAAATGACAAGCTATGGAACAGGTATCGATATTGCAAGAGCCAAGAAAAGATGATAAGAGTGCAAATTGGGAAGTATGGTGATAGACGGGGGGAAAGTATGGAGAATCGCCAGGGACATTGCATTTGTGGCTGAAGTCAAATACGGACAGGAGTCAATATACACAGGGACAATGGGGAATTCGCATGGGTCTGAGATGATATCATATCATTCCGAGCCTAATTTACCAAAGCAGAAACAAAAGAAAAGAGAATAGGGGGTGGAAGAGGTCGAGTAACTCAAAACAGAAACGCGCCAATAAACGAAGAATGGATAAGGTTGCAAGGGAAGATAGGGGGAGAATAGTTAATCATCTGCTACGTTTGATAAGTAGGCGGAAATACGAATAGGAGAGTCTGGAAAGAAGACGCGAACGACGGGTTCTCATGAGATATGGGGACAGCTTCCGCCCTATCAGTGTTCAGAATCAGGCGGGAGAAAAGCAAAATTAAGACGTTCAATTGAAAGACGTGCGGAGCTTAACCGTTAAAAGAAGACAAAGAAAAATGAATGTCATAGTTAGGGCAGGAATGAAGGAATATGATAAGGAAGGCCTGTCCCGAGAGACATACGTATGTGGAATAAGGAATAAGGAGTGAAGAGATCAAAGTTCTGCTATGGTTGATAAATGAAATGATAGAAATGTTCGGATTCAGCTTAGTTCAGTCCGATATCTGGGATCAAGAATTAAAGAAAGGGCATTGAAGGAATAAAAGAGGCGTAACATAATCAAAAGGGGGGGGAGGAAGAAGAGAGACAAAAAGTCATGCAAGTTAGCCGTCAACAATAAAAAGAGTGGAGAACTAAGGGAAAAAATCCTCTTCGTTAATTTTAAGAGTATTATTCACCGTATAAAGTAAAAGGCCTGGGTAATACTAGTACATTACTGATTCGGCACTCCCCGAAAGCTTGATGGAGGAGCAGGAGCGCGAGGTCGAACAGCAGACTTGGATGGCGAAGGCAAAGGTGGCGCACCGGCATGTGAGGGAGGAACAGGTGATGATGGCGCAGTTCTTGTACGCTGCCGTACTCCAGGTCGTTGTTGAGCCAGTCTCCCTTGTGCAGGACCACCGCCAACACTATAATTACCAACGGAAGGACCAGCACTCGCAGCAGGGTTGAAAGCGGACAGGTCCGTCGATGAGTAAGTCGAAAGCCGCATTCCCATAGGCGCAGTAGGTCCAAAAGATCCACCATACACACTTCTCGTATCACCCCATGCTCCGGTCCCGCCCCCAAGTCCACCAAATCCATTGATAAGACTACCACCACCTCCCGTACTTCCAGCATACATCGATACAGGTGCAGGGGGGAACATCACACTTCCTCTCATACCCATATTCATATACCCATTTGTTGGCATAAAACCCGTCATCGTGCTACTTCGCTCCCACTCATCGTTTGCGGCGGCCATCGCTTGTTGCGCAACTGCATATTGGTATGCCTGTTTCGCAAATAACATCGCTTGTTGATGTGCTGCTAGGAAAGTCGGATCATTATTAGGCACCGGGCTTGGGAAGGCCATTGGTAGCTGTGGCTGCATTCCCATTCCCATGCCACCACCTCCTGCTGCGAGCATCGGTGGCATAGGCATCGGCATCGGTGTTTGCATGGGTTGCATGGGCATTTGCATCCCATATTGAGGCCACATGGCTTGTACGCCTGTACCGAGTCCAATTGCTTCTTCATCGTCGACAGGTGGAGGTCCATTGACAACCTTCCCAAGCTAAAGAAAAACACATACAAGGAACAAATTTTACTACAATATCAAACCGAAAGAAAGACATGAACAAACCTCAATAGCAGCTCGAGCTTCACCCCGCCTTCGCTCGCGCCGTTTAGCTTCCTCAGCATCTAGATCGCCTTCCTTAAGCTTTGAATGACTATTCCCACTAGATTTGACTCCTTTATCCGCCAACGGAACGTCATCTTCAAATGTAACACTAGATTTACGTCCGTGGGTTGGTCGTTGATGGCGATCCTTGCTTGACGTAAGAACGGACGACGGTTTTTGACTTCCCCGACGGGTATCATTATCATCTTTCGGCGTAAGAGGGACTTTCCCGCTGCTCGAATCACCTGTTGAACTGGTGGCTGGACTTTCCCGACGCAGGAAGGGACGCGTCGGTGGTATGGTGGTAGGTGAAAGAGTAACGGCCGGTGAATTAGGAGACGACTTCGGTGACGAAGTACCAATACTAGGTCTTGTGAATCCGTTATTGTCGCCTGTAAGATTTGCAGCACCATTAGCAAAAGAACGATATTTCGGATACCGATCGACCGGTGAGGTACTAGTATCACTTGACGCACCACCAACACCTCGCGACGACGCCGCTATTGATGCACCCGAGCTCGAAGGTGAAGACATTGAAGATGCTGAGGAAAGCGGAACCTTGGCCAACCGCTGCTGTTGTTGCGGAAGTGGTGCCGCTTTTATAACAGGACTCGAATTCTTCAAATTCGGACTAGACCGTCCCGCAGTATCAACAAGGATCCTGGGCTTTGGTAGTTCTTCTTCTTCCCTTGAAATTGGAGCTGGCGCGCCTACCGGACGACCACTAAATGTGCTGGGAGATGACAAATCAACAAGCGGCTTCGTTCGCAACGAAGAATTTGAATTCGTTGAGTACGTTGACATTGATGTGCCTGGTCTTTTAGGTGGGACCAATTTTGACAAAGGCGCGTCTTCATCGGAATCCTTCTCTGAACCTGATTCTGAAGACTCGGATGTGTCACTACCAGCGCTCCGTGATAGCGGTTTAGCCATTGCCTTCGGGGTTGATAGATTCGTAGCTTCGTTATTGTTTTGTTTAGGAAATACGTCTGTCATATAGAGTTGTATGAAAAACGAGCTTACCAGTTGAAAGACGTGAATTAGCCAATACAACACTCGCGCGTGCTTCTTTCGCAGAAGGATGAATCGCACCGACACTGGCGCTGGCCCGGGGTCTGGCACTGCCGTTAGGATGAGCATCAAACGTAGAAGGAGGACGAGGAACAATCGGCCCATCAGTCGGCGATGAAACTGGAAAGCGTTCTGACAAGGGAGTGGTGTTATCAGTCAAAGAGGAATGCCTTGCATGAGACGCGGAGGGAGCAGTGGATGACATGTCTGCCTTTGGGCTCGACGTCTCTAAGACAATTGTGCCAGGTCTTGAAGATGTGGACGCCGCTGTTGCAGCGCGAGGTCTTCCGAGAGCGCTGTTCGTAGTGCTGGAAGTAGTAGTCGCAACGCTAGCTGTGATATTGCGAGGGCGGACGGTTCGCTTGCGCGAAACTCCCGGCACACCAGAGTCACTGTCGTCGCTGGCTGATTCCTCTTCCTCACTGTCGGAATCCTCGGAAGATGAGCTCTTAACATAGCTTTGTTTAGGTGATCGTACAGGGAAAGACTTTGAAGATGAAGGAATAGGTTTTGTTGGGGCAGCCACTGATGTTGGCCCTGAGGTCGGTGACGAGGGTAATACTGGAGAATTTAAATTTATTACTGATGCTGGTGTTGGTATAGATGCAGATGAATGATTCAATTGGGTATACGTGTTAGAGGAGGATGGATGATTGGAGAGGTTGGGAGGTGGTTGAGATCTAGGTGGACGGGAAAGAGAGTATTGTTGAAAATAGTAGAAACATCTGTCGTTGAATTTGAGAAAGACAGAAGGGATAATTTTGGAGGAGATGAAGACAAGATAGAGGTTGTATTGGCAATGTCGTTCTCAAAGAATAAGGCTCCCAAACCCGGACCCGTTCCTGCATCTTCTAGCCCTGTACCTGGCGACACAACTGGATCTCCCAATGCTAACGAAGTTGTGGAACGCCTTGCTGCCTGTCGGAAGGCACCAGCTACAATTCTTGGTTGCGGAGAATTTTGAGAAGATGAAGGTTGAGGGGAAATATCTGATGATGACGGTGACACGGGCGATGGACGTGGTTTTCTGGACGTGACTTGGAAGGATACAGGAGGCGGTGGAAGGGTACTAGTGGGGACTGGTACAAGGGTAGGCGTTATGGGGGAGGGTGAACGAGGCAGAACGGTAGCAGACATAGGGGAATTTGCGTAATTGAAACTGGGAGATTCAGGACGTACGTGTCGGAACGACTTTAGGTTGAATGATTGATCACCCGAGTCCGGGGTAGATTTGACGGATGATGTTGTATGAGAGCGTTCTCTGGACGAAACCCAATTGAAAAATGACTTTTTCGAAGGTACCGGAGGACGTGGGGGAGACGAGGAAAGCCTATGAGATGCAGGTCTGGTATCAGGATCGCTATGACCCGGAAGAGATTGGGTTGAGCGATATACGCCAAACTTTTCACCTTGCAAGGGGAAAAGAGAAGAATGGCGTATGGGTGGGTCGTAGATAGAATCGTCATTTGAGACCCGAGTGGGGCCATTAAACGAAGATGATGGCTGCTGCTGTCGCTGTGGTCGCTGCTGGTTACCCGGAGATGCTTCTGCGGTCACTGTGTTAACAGCAACCCATTCATTGTCACCAGAGGAGACATTGGAGGAAGAGAGATTGGTCGTGGATGCCTTGAGCGGAGACTTGCTTTTTTTAAGAAACAAGTTCAGCAATGGCATCTGACGGGGAGGAGGATATGTGAGAGAATGGGGAGGAGGAAATGAAGGGCGAAACACCCAAAGGCGTGACAGAACGGACGGGATCTGTCACACACACACACACCCAACTCGCATCATTTCCTAATTACTTCAGTCGCTTGTTCGTTGTCAGTTCAAAATTAGCTGATGGGTGTGTCACACGCAATTGCAGCGTGTCGGTCGGAGATCCTTGATAACGAGAGAACGGGACAACTAATGGCGATTTGGAATGTATTGTTGCTGTGTGCATCGGAAGGCGATGATGCTGGTGCTCGTTGTTGATGATTATGTCAGCTCTGCTGAGACATCGAACAGTCATCAGTTTGTCAGCAAGCGCCGCAATGGCGTGACCCTGATGAATTGCTGATGCGGCAATCTCCGGCGTTACGATAAAAAGGCCTGAAAATCCACTGACATCTGTCAATTCGACGCTCAACTCCCATCTACCGTTCTATATCTCCATCTCCATCGATTATCTCTATTATATACGCAGAGAAATATGCCTGTTAAAGCAATTAATTCTCTCGACGAATTCCGCAAGGTGGTAAGTCTCGTAGCCTGAATACGCTCCCGAACCACAACCTGAAGAGCGTGCTTCTACTAGATTGCACAGAAAAAACCTGTTGTCATCGATTTTTGGGCGACATGGTGTGGCCCGTGTAGAGTCATCAGCCCTATCATGGATCAATTATCCAACAAACCCGAGTATAAGGATCTCGTCGACTTTTACAAAGTTGATGTCGACGAGCAAGAGGTACGCCACTATGGGTATAATGGCGATATTTGATTTAATTGACCGTTTTCTTTCAGGATATTGGACAAGAAGTTGGTATTCGCGCAATGCCTACATTCACCATATACTCGGGTGGCGCGAAGATCGATGAATTCCTAGGAGCTCATCCTGCTGCCCTTGAGGTAAGCGTTCTTCTGCCACTGTCGTTTCTTTCAGTTAAAACTAAAATTTCGTAGCAACTGATTAAACAAGCCGCTGAACTATCCGAACAGCTTCAACAAGCCTAACTTTATTAAATGTTATAATTATAAGTAATTGTGTATTGTACTACATGCCCCGACATAAAGTATGTAAATGAATAGATTGATTGAGCTTTGAGGCGTACGCTGCATATATGCCCTCGAAGGTGAAATGCCTTAATATTGATATTGAATTAATTGAATATTGCCTCATCTCCTAGTGACCTGGGAATACACACTGATCAATATTGAGCACGCCATCTGGACGTCTCCAGAGCGCTTCCTAGATGAACGTGCTGAGATGAGATTACTGACAGCGCGCGCCGAAATAAATCCCGGCGAATTGTAAAGTTAATTTCCACAGCTCATCACGGTAAACTTCTGTCAACTTGAGGACACGAAAAGAATTGTGGCATGCTGGCATAGAATCATGACAGATCCTTCAACGATTTTGATGCTACTTAACAATGCGGCTCCGGCTCTCAACGCTCAACGCTACCTCGTGCATGCATCATGCAGGTTGAGTGATATTCTACATAAGAGTATTATTATTGCGTGTCATGAATTTAGGGCTGTAAACATAACAACTGCGAAGATTCGGATGGTCATGTTTGTGCTCTTCAAATATGTATAAAACAGAGAGCCCCGAGATTCACGGCTTCCTGGTAAGAGAAGAGAGTTGATCTCCGGTTCCATATCGGCGATTTGTCAGTCTTGGATTGACCGATGTCAATGTAAGCTTACTTGTAACTGAGCCATTAGACTGGGACACTCGACGAGATAAGTATTTATCCGTCAAATCTCAGATACGCTCTGCCTCTTGTAAGTATTAATAATATCTTTGTCGTTCCAAACACTGGCATTCCAGGTCAGTCTATATTTACATTAGCCTGAAGATTGAAATCAAGACGACTCATCGGCTCAGTTGATTTGACATTTCATAAGGGCAATCCATAATTGATAATTCGAACTGTTAATACTATTATATGTTTCCATATTGGAAGTTAGCGAATTTCAGAGGAAGAAGGATATGTCAAAATGCTCTTTTCATATGCCGAAATACGATATGGGTGTGAGAAAAAATGTTGCAATTGGCTTGACCAGGTTTGCTGACACTCTGAGTTGAAATTTCGTCGTTCCGTCTCTAATTATGCTCTCAAGTAGTAGTGACTCGGGATATAGGGTGCTTCCATGCCCCGAGATTTCATTTCCCTCGCCAATTTTGGGAATAGAATGGGATCTCCCAAAGAACCACGTTAATAACTAATTCAAATTTAGGTGGAGTAACCGGTCGGCCTAGAGGATGTAATGAATTTCAGATTTGAATTTTGATTTAAACGCAGAAAGCTGTTCAACAGCACGCATAAAGGGAACCTGCATTTCTATTTTCACCTTAAATTAATGGTTCGTTGGTGCACAAGGTATCGATCGCCATTCCCCGCGGTCATTTTAGAAATCATTAAGATTAATCTCGCTACCGGCCTTTGAGAGGGAAAGGGTTGGCAAACAAAAATCAGTGTTCACATAGTATTACAATTGTGCAAATGTGTAGTGAGTCACGTAGCTTGAAAATAGATACTCAAGGCACCTGATTTCAGTATTCAGACGATATTAAAAATTCCGTTTTGTGTTGTATCATTGGCTGCTACGCAATGATGCGAAACAATAAAAATGTACAAGTTCTCGGGGCAAATCAGATTGTCAATGGTGGTCGAGGGTTATGAAGACCATCGAATGACACTTTCATGGTCCGAAACATCATGCGTCCGTTCGACATACAGTCGCACGGGATTTCGATTATTCGAGTCTTAAAGATCGAATTAATATCCAAAAGTGACTTGTGAATATAAAAACCCTCACCTGGGAGACTGATAATAATGTATCTAACCACAAACTTTCCAGTGTCATCTGAGTCTGACTCCTTAGCCTTGACCATATCAACATGTACTTCTCCGGACTTCCAGTATTTATTTTCGACATGCTGAGTCGATAATCCTGCTGAAGTAGGACGGTGTTGTCCTGTCAGACGTGTAGAAATCCAGGAGAGAGACCATGGGGTCGGGGAAGTCGTTGTATTTGATGGAATTTCGGTGGAAGCAACGGAGGAAGAAGTTGAGGATGTAGGGCGATCGGAGGACAAAGGTTCTCCCACAAGGTATGAAAACGCTGCCTTCCCTTTCTTCCACGTTTTTTCTCGTAATTCAGCTCCATAGGTAATTATATTATCCAAAGTTAAGTCAGATAAAGCCGAGAAAGGTACCAGTTTCTCGAATATTGATGTGTCTTCATCTTTCTGAGATGGATCCGATCCCTCAATATAGAAATTTAGAAAGAGGTGCTCCCGTCCGGCCGCATCAGTTGTTAGCACTGAATTCACATGTCGAGCTCGATGCCGTGGGCGATGTGTTAATGGTGGATGTGTATGAAACGTGAATGGGGGATGGAGATGTGATGCCACCTGTAAATGCGATGAAATCTCAAAGCCAAATTTCCAGTAATTTCACGTACAACAGGTGAATCCTTTATTCGTTCGCAAATCTCATTATATAACACGGTTGGCGAATTTTTGGCAAACAGTTCCGAGGCAAGTGCGTAGACTAATAAGCCGGAGAATCCCGCACCTAAAACGATCACTACGAAATTCGTTGTACGCATTGCTGTTCTGGCGGCTATGAACGGAAGAAAATAATACGTTAATGAGCTGGTAATTTTCACATGATTTTGTCAAAAGTAACAAGAAAACAAATTCACCCTTTCCACCCCGACTGAGTTCATCCCATCTTTTAGCTTTCTTCGTTGAAGGTGGTATCATTCCCAACTGAAAGGGACCAACACTACCCCCATCTGCGTTTGCCTGATTTCCCAGTCGATTCAATCTTTGGGATAATGAACTCGACGTTGTGGTATCTCCCAAAGAGGAACTTGAAGGCGAGGAGTAAAGATGATCTTTATGCGTTGCGTAAGAACGAATTCCATGGTAATTTCTAAAGTGCGAGGAAGATATTTTGTAAACAATATTCACTCGCGAAATATTGCGAAGACGCGACATTACGAAAAGAAATGCAGGGTACGCTCTGCTTGCAGCGAGTTCGGTGTTAATGCGCTTATGTCATCCGATTTGCATCCGTTCACACCAAAGTCAAGTCGCGTGAGCTCACAATACTGGAATTGAAATCTGGATATTGGATATTGAGTGAAGGGTATATCATGAAACAAATAAAACAGAAGAGGAAAAAAAAAGGACCAAGGAGCGTTCTGGAAAGAGAGATATACTAAGAGTCTATTGACTGAGCCGTTGGAAAAGTAACAAAGGGCGTGTAAACTAAAAATATCGGGAAAATGTCATTTGGCCATAGTTACTTAAGAGACTAAAATGGAAAACACGATACAAAGGAACGACATCAAGGTGAAAACAAAGAACGCGGAAAAACAGCGACGTTGAACGATTGATTGATTGGTTGATTTAGAGTTGGATATAACGGTTTTCAATAAGGAACAACCGGACGCAAGTAATGAACAATTACGACGTCAAATTAGTCGGCAGAGTTCAAAAAATGTGAATGAGAGATAAAGGATTGGCGGGTAGTTGAGTGATGATGTTTTAAATGGCAGAATGAATTAAAATTTGCATAAAAAAAGGGTAGCGATTTCCATGATCATCGGGTTCAAATGGAAGGGGTATGCTTCGGGATAAAGTATGTTAAACAGGATGAGAAAACAATCTAATAGCCCTTTGGCTACGATTGTGTTTGTGTAGTCGGTATTTGTTCTTCCAATGATTGAGCTGGTACTGGAGTCAGCGGGGACGAGGATGAAACTCCATGCGGCGGCTTTTGCGTTGTCGTAGAATTGGACTCCGTATTCTGTTTTTGCTGCATAAACAACTGAGTAATCTTTTCTCGCTCAGCGTTAATCCTTTCTCTTTCTTTCTCCTTGTCCTGCCTTGGCGACCCAAACAGTGATAGAACTTTTTCAGCCCCTTCCTTGTACTTCTTCATTTTCTTCTTCTTACCGTCCTCACCACTAGCTGGCGACATGGGTGGTACAAGGCTTGATGTATTGCGTTTACCAATACCGAACAATCCACCACCAGTGCTGGTATCCCCCGACGAAAGATACCCTGAATCAGGTTGTCGCGCAGACGAGAACGAACGTGACATGGGTGATAATGAAGCCTCGTGCGTTAATCCACCACTTGCATTGGTGCTAACGCTCATACTAGTATAGGTGGTACCAATTGCACCACTAGAAGTAGTGTTCAAACCCAATTCGCCATCGACATCTACAGACGATGACCCAGAGCCAGATATTCCACTTGGACTCATGGACATACTAGAATCTTTGGACTTCAAAGAAGGTCCGGCATTCGGGATGGTCGTATGTATCGAAGTGGCATTTGTAGAAGCAGTGGTAACACTAGCAGAACTGGCGTCTGTACCAACAGTACCAGCAGCTAACGCTCCAATCGCCGAGCCTGAAGAACCAGTGGCAATACTCGTACTTCTTTTACCACTGAAGCTTAGGCTGGAATATCCATTGCCGCTTTTTGTCGACTGAGGTCGTGGTGACTGCGAAGAAAGTCCCAGACTTCCAAGGGTAGGAATGCCAGAACTTGAAACGGCATGCGCAGGTGTAGAGGTAGCTTGTACGGGGCTGAGTGCGGGTGGACTCCTTGCTCTTAAAAAGGTTTTCGGGCCTTTACCCAAACGTCCCCTTCCCCGCCTCTTTTCTGACGACTCGGGCGATGCATCTCCCGTAGCAGATGAGCGAGATGCATTTGATACAACTCTTTGTCCCTGCCTACTCGATTGTCCAGAAGGGAGCCCTCCGGCTCCTCCAGAATTCGAACTCTTCCTAAACACAGCAAGCCTGTACCGATCAACCACACCACGAGCAAACAAGCTATTACCGCGAGTTCCATTACGATCCTCTCCACCAGGAGTCTCAACGAAATCCCAGTCGTCGTCTTCGTCATCCGACATGCCAACGGGCGGTCTCGAGCTAGAGGATGTAGTAGTTCCAGATTTACCAGCGACGGACGCTTGTTTCGGATTACGCGGTGGAGGCGGTGCAATCGTAACAGCCTTTGGAGGTTTAGGAGGAGCCAGACCCGTATCTGCTGAATTGGATGTAGTCTGTCGCATAGCTGTTTTAGGAACGAATGCCGGGGTTGGAGTAACAGTCGAGCCAGACACAGGCGGAACTGGTGCAGACGCGGTATCAGGGACGTCTTTGGATGGTACAGGGGGCGAGGGTGTCTCGATCTCCTCTTGACCGGATGGAACAGTAGTGATACCGTTCTCACTAAGGTCTTCAACGAACACAGACGCCGGTCTTGTCATGGGAGAGGGTGACGCCACATCAACAGCACTATCAGTCTCAATAACAGGTGTCAAGCTCTTCTTATCAGGCTCATCATCTTGTATGGCTTGGGCCTGTTCTCCCTCCGCTATTTCTGAGGGAGCTGAATGACCAAGAGATGGCTTGAGGGATATCGGCGTTGCTTGTACTTCTGGTAGTTCAGAACCTTCGTCTTGTACTTCTTCAACTTCTTCTTCAATGGGTTCCGGCCTGGAAGCATCATTGCTGGAAACGGTAGAGGCAGCATGTACCAATTTCGGCGGAATTGACTCGTCGGAAACTTCTTTTGCAAGACCTGGTATATCTTCGGCGATTTCCTCTTCTACCTTTTCATCTTCTTCGCTCTCACTACTTCTCTCAACACCGTCTAGCTGATTCTCATCATCAATAATAACTGAATGACGTCCTTTGAAAGAATATCCATCAAAGACGTCAACCTCCTGGTCTTCCTCTAACCCTCCTTCTGCATCTTCAGGCTCATCTTCGATATCAGCGTCACTTTCACCTTCATTTCGAGTTGTACGGTCTTTCTTTGTTTTCGTACTTCGAAGGGGCGGAGGACTTCCATCTCGTGAACGCGAAGCTTCACCATCAGCATCTTCATCCTCATCATTGTCAAGTGTCGGATCCATGTCTAAAAACGCTTCATCAAAGTTTTGAGTATCAGAAGCATTGGATGGATCAATCGGGGGTATGTATGGAGCTGTATGAAAAGTAAGACAATGTTTTTCAGCATATCCAAACACTTACGGATATATCGTTTGTAGAACACATGAGACCAATCACTAAGTATGATGTAAATTAATGAACACAAATTTGAACGTAATGCTTACATCATAGAGAAGTAAGGATGTCTCTTCAGACGCGGCTCACTCATTCGTAAAGCGGGATTGCGTTGAAGTAACTATACATTTAAGTCAGATACAAAAACGGAAGTCAAAAAAAAAAGACCAGTAACGTACACCCCGAATTAAACTCTTAGTATCTTGATCCATGGCTCTATCTTCCGGAAACTGCAGTTCATCTTGCAAGACACGAACATACATATCCGAGTGGTTATTCGCCCAGAATGGAGTCTAGGCATGCATATTCAGACGCGCTCAAAAGAACAAACCACACATTAAGAAAAAACTTACAATGCCAGTCAACATTTCATATAGCATCGTACCAAAACTCCACCAATCGACCTCATAGCTATATGGCAGCCCTTGTATAACCTCAGGCGCAAGGTATTCTGCGGTTCCACAGAAAGTGGTGGTGATATCTCGTCCACTGGCCCACGGAACTGAAGCCGAAGACGATGCGGAAGCCGAGCGTGTCGATCCTTCTCTTGATCCGGGATGTATCCAATTAGGCGAGACAGCTTTGGCAGTGACAAGAGAACCACCCGACCGTCTCGGAAATTCTTTAGACAGTCCAAAGTCTGTAAGTACAATATGACCGTCCGCGCCGATCAGGATGTTTTCCGGTTTGAGGTCACGATAAACAACACCAGCGGCATGCAAGCCCTCTACACCCTCAACAATTTCAGCGGCGTAGAACCGAGCTCTGTCACGTCCAAGCCGTCCCCATCGTGCGAGCTGTGTCGCAAGATCACCACCAGGATGAAAATCCATAACGAGGAATAAGTTTTCCTTATCGTGAAAACTCCACCAAAGTTTAACGACAAATGGGTCTGTCGCATCGTGAGCCATGCGTTTCAAAACTGCTTGCTCGGTTAACGTGTGTTGAAGCTCTTGGTGGGCCAAGACGTGTCTCTTAGTAATAGCTTTCATAGCATACAGAGAAGTCGAAGCTTTATGCCTGACAAGCAAAACCTTGCCTGCACATCCTTTACCCAGAACACGCATCATCTCGAAGTCATCTAATGTCGTTCGCTTGGGTTTAGGTGGGCGTGGGGATGGGGAACCCTTGAGTGTCTTTTGCTTCGATAAAATCTGTTTGTCTTGTTCTTCCTGAGCCCACGCTCTTGAAAGCCGGGAAGCTTTGTCTGGATCGGCTGATGCACTGCGTGGTATACGATGACCTACCACAGTCGTTGCTGTAGTGGGAGTGATTGCCGCCTCCATGACAGCAGCATCGATTGCAGATTGGGGTGTCGGTGTCGGTGGTGAGGGCGATGGTGTGGGGAGGAGATCAGAAAGGTCGAAATTAACTGGAGGAAGAGTTGGTGCGCCAGTCGGGCCAGAGGGAGTTGGGGATATTATATGTGTGGGAGGAGCTGAAACCGGAGCTGGAGCCTGAACTGGAATTGGAGCTGGCGTTGGCGTCGGTGTTGAAACGTCAACAGCAACGGGGGAAGAAATAGTGGGTTTGACCTTCACCGTGGGTGATTTAGCGAGAGATGGAAGCCGAGTAGGTGGATCACTAGGTGTAGCAGCAAGCTGTCCCGCAGCTATTAGTTCTGCAATTTTGGCATCTTCACGCATACGCTGCATATCGTCGTCCTCTTCTTCCTCCTGCAAGTCATGCATGCTGCCGGCAAGACTTGATTGTCGACCTCCATCACCAGTGCCAATGCTCTCTTCGAGACTGGGAACGGCATGACGGTAAATACGACTACTGGGTTCCAAATCTTGCGTGTGTGTGCTCTCCACATCGCTTACGGGGACTGAACTCGAGTCTGCGACGAGCATAGGTGCCATAGCCATGAGTGACTGGGTTGTCGGCTGCGGATGATGCATAGCAACGTCGGAGCGGACTCGTTTAATCGAGCGCTCTACTCGGATAGATTCAAGGTCGTCGGTCCTAACACGCACAAACCGTCGCCACGGACGTGAGACGCGAACATTCGGGTGGTTCGATAGCGTTGTCAGATATGCCGCGAGACTTGTACTTAAGGCACCAGCAGTCGTCCCTGCATTATTATGAGCTCCTGCTGGATGGGAAGGAGAAGCGGTAGGCGTGGAGAAAGGGTCGTCTGCATCGTTGGCCGCTGGAGATGCTGCGGGTGTCGGATATTGCCCAATAGAGGGACGGGGGGATGTCGGAGACAAAGGCTGTTTTGTAGGGGTATTATTACTATTATTGATACTGTTACTTCCGGCGGCAAAACGAGAAAGAGTGGTCAGGAATGACGACCGACGCTTGTTGGAGACATTTTGTTGAGATGGGTCAAGTGGAAGGGTAGGAAGGGAAGGAATGTCCGTCTGCACCAACTTGGTGTGCAATTCTGCGATTTCACTAGCTGACCGTGTTAGGGTCAACAAATGCGTCGGAGCTGGATAGCCACAGGTTAACAACTAATTTTTACCCAAGCTTTTTTGCGTCAAAAGGAAACGCACTTTGGATATAAAGGGAATAATTGTTGGATGGCTGGTTCTCAGCAACAGACACACTCCAAGGCCCGTCATGCTCCTCCACTCGAACCGGTTTGCGTCTGCTCATTCGCGAAAACTCGACTTAATAAAAAAAGGAAGAAAAAAAGGGGAAAGAAGGACGAAGTACAACTTGGACTTTCGACCTCGTTCCGGTGGTCGCTCAGACTGCGTTGCGCCTCGAGGAATGAGTGTAATTGGGAAATATTGTATAGACGCCCAAGACCTTCGTGAGCGTGACAAGTGTGACTCGCCTGCTCCTTTAAACACACCGATCCTCGCCGCTTTCTTGAATATAATAAATCCGAGTTACTGTTACAAAAGTATACTCATGATCAGCGTATTTATATATTCGATGTGCCAATCCTTCAGTAATAGTACGCGGCAGTTCTTTTTTTACGCTAACAACTGCCTTTGAACTCATCCAATTCATTTTTCAGTGATGCGCGCTCGGTCTTCCTTGATACTCCCAAGTCACAATCACATATGATTTATTGATGTATTCTCATTTGCGGTGCATGCGAGCAGTGTCCAATATGAGATACAATATAAATCTCAGCTTGTCTCTCCCCCGGATGCCCATGTAAAATACCGCACGGTCCGTTTTTCCTTTCCGCATTCAGAATTGGCCAAAACGAGGCAGCGTAACTTCTGCCTGTCCAGGTTTGGTCATGCGACTCTCGAACTTAATTAGTAGCCATACATTACCAATATTAGCATCGACGAAGCCAACAAATGGGCTTCTTTTCTCATGGAAGATTGTTTTTGAATACAAACGGTCAACAAATGGTTGCATTACGGTCTATCAACCAGACAATAATCTTTGAATATTCTGCAACACCATTCACCCGGGTCAGCACGGGCCTTGTCCGCCGCAACTTCAAGTCAGCCGATTGCTTGTCTGGCCACACAACTCAAAAGTAAATTTGTTCTAGTATGAACCCCTTCTATGGAAATACCTTTACGACAGCTGCTGAGCCAAGTTAGTTGAGAACATGGTTGCGATGACATGGATACATATGTAGAACGATTACAATTTCATGTTGTCATGCCTTCACAGCGCTAACACTTTAGCGAATGTGGCGACGATCCTTCGCAGGCTGAGGTCCCATTCTATTTTATATCAATTCTTTGCTGTTATTCCTATTCGTCTTTTTCTTTTCTAATTTGTGGCTGGACCTAGCAGACTGGCTTCTGTACCTTGACACTCACTTTAATTCTTTAATCTGGGCAGGCCTACGTCTTCTAGAAATTCAGTATTAGGACTCGAAGACAATTCTTACACACAGAGGGTATATTGACATTCATCGACACCTCTCCATGACCTCAAATGTATCGGCTGAGAACGTGAACACCTCCTCTTGGCATGTCGGCATAACGCCAGTCTTTCCCTCCTCCCTTTTGTTGAGTGACAACGCTGCTGTGAGCTACCCTGACCATACTTTCGTTTTGGGTAATCAACTCACTTCTTCTTCTGGAGATTGAATCCCTTCTGGCGGACATTCCTTTCCTAGCCGTCGGTCTTTTAGCCTTTGCCGTTCTTACATTTCTGTTGTTCTTCAAGAAATTTACCGTGTAAATCTCAGGTCAATTCACCGACAAAAGCTATTTACTCACTCTTTGCTTTGCAGGAAATCCACTCCTCTTTTTCTTTCAGCAATCCTCGCATTCATTGCAGTTGTCCTAGACGTTGACCAGCTCCTTGTTCAAAATCCTCCGAGCAACGGAAATACTTCAAAGTCGAACGATGGTCTTATTGTACCCCTTTCCTCCGTTCTTCCTCTTCTGGTAACTCGCGAAGTTCTTCTTGGAATGGCTATAGGAATGAGGTTCCTATTTTTCTGGGTTCACCTTCATTCTATTTCTACGCACATAGGAACAAGGCCTTATCGAAAAGATACCGCTCTTACACGTACGACCTCAAATATTGGAGAACTCAATTTCCTAAAACTACACAGTCCCTCTCCTGATCCTTCTCAGATGTCATCTAATGGTCTGACTTCGGGTCGCATTAGAGGGTTCACTGTGTCTTCTCCGTCTATTTTTGTGTTCGCTTTGAAATACGTCTTCTTGGTTATGATAACGTCTATCCCAATCCTTCAACTGCTATGGCGCCTTATCAAGAAATTCAATCGTCATGGAGAGTTATACGTTGCAAACTCTATAATTGAGATTGTTGCTTCTATAATTTTCATCATGACTTTATTGATGGCGGTACTGGTTGACATCGTAGAGACAGGTGAGTGAACGCGCGTCAGCGCTGGTGTGAAAATTGTCATAATGAAATCATCGCTTTCCAGGCAACTTTTTTTCATTGAGTTGGAGAAAAGTAGGAAAGTGGAATAGACTTAGGGGGTTTATGCCTGTCTTGTTCTCGGCGTTTGTGGAATTGGGATCGAGTATTGGGAGTTTACTTTGTTGTGCGTAGATCGATTCTCCTATCTTAAGTTACCGAAACTAAACGCTCTTCATGTAGTTGGATTTTCGGAATCATCACTCGGAAGACTCCTTCAAGCATTGGAACTGTATATTTTGATCCTATACATTCTCATATCCACATTTTACAAGACAAGGGCACAGAGTCAAATCTCGGAAAAATCATTGGATATCGAAGAAGGGAACAAAGATCAAGATACCAATCTCATGGAGAAATTACCAGCTTCCGGACAAGAATTTGACACGCCAGTTGATACATCGAAAAGCTTTCTTCCCACCTCCACATCCCGTTTACCTCGAAGGGTTTCCAAACATCGTTCGGCTGGGTCTTGGGCTTTATCCGTCCGTACGGACCGAGACAATGATACAGACAACAATTCCGGTATGCTTAGCGTTCCGGGATCTTCGATATTATCACCTTCAAGAGGATCGAAACAAAGACTTTCCCTATGGCCCTCCGTGAAACGTCAAAGCGAAAGAAGCCTGAAGTCGTTGAGCGGGCTCTTAGGTGGAAGTGGAGGAAGAATACGATCTGTTTCGTGGGAAATACTCAACGATCCTATGCAAACAAGCAACTCAAAGAAAGGTTCGAATGGTGCGAATACAGCAGGCATTTTGCCAGTGTCAAATCAAGCACCCTCTGATTCGGAGACCGAGAACAACCTACAAGCTCAATCCCGGTATAGGCTTCCATTTTTCAAGTTGGGAGCACCGCCTTTAGCTGGTCGGTTAGAACGTCTTGCCACTGAACTTGATTCGGCTTTTTCTGTACCGGGAGCAAAAGGACAGCCAACATCTAACACAATCCCCACTTCATCTGTTGATCGTACTAGCGAATCAACAGTCTTACCCGAGTTTCAACCTCAAGTCTTGTCGGGTCCTGATGAATTTCGTCTAACACCTGTAGTCGCTGCTGCGCCTGATCTTCATCCATCATCATATTATGATGCAGATCCGAACCCGGATTCATACGACAAGTCGATTCGTTCTTTTATGTCTGGATTAACGACGGAAACTGAGTTATTCTTGCGTCAACAACAGGCTGGATTGGAACAAAGCGTTGCTGAGCTACAGCTTCTTGAAGGAGGCACTGGGTTGGATGACGGTAGATATAGGGAAGGCTCCATGACAAGTGATTTCTCTCTCAGTGAATTTCCGGGACTCCCTACGAGTCTCAATCACCCCTCGAATACGTATCAAAATGAACAACTAGCAGCCGGGAATCTCTCTCCAGGTGACCGAACACCTCTTTCTTTTCAATCGCCGTGGGCTATCCGTACAAGTGCAGACTCGAGTGTATTAGGCTTGAGTGAGGGTACATTAACTCTTGGACTGGGATCCGATTCAGGCGCGTTCATCAGAGGTGAACCGAGCACGAGACATTTGGACGTTACGTCGTTTATCGCCGCTGGTGAGGAAGGAACAGACTCGTTCCGACCTCGCTTTCATCCTGCACCACCTTCATTAAGTGGTACAGAAGATGCAGAAGGTGTCGATACACCGCCTCCTACGATTGTTCGTTTCGCAACTAGAGTTCATGTTCCACCTGTTACATCTGTTTCTGCAGCGGTATCGCGATCTTTGTCCGAATCGAGAAGTGGCGTTGCGTCTGACGCCGTGGATGGGACGCTGTCCCAACCAGTGACAACAACGCAAGCTCAGACACCGTCAGGCGCAGCACGAAGTATCTCAATCAATCGGCCCCTGCGCAAAAAGATAGGCATGGGTCTCCCGAGTAGCGTGAAGCCGATTGCTAATCCGTCTCTAGCTCAAGTAGCGTCAGAGAGCAACCTTGACGGGAAATTTTAAAAAATAGTCATGTTTATTGATTTTATTTCTGTGTTGTACTTTTAGACGTAATATACATACAAATTTGCATTCAATTTTTTTCCAAACTATTTTTTTTGTTTTTGTAGCGGTGAGCGCTTAGTCACACGTCTAAGGACACATCCGTGGTGGGAAAAGGTGGACCTGGAACTCAGCGCTCTGCAGCAGCACCGTCCGTTTGTAAGGACAAGAAAGTGTTCATAACTTTCACGAAGCTCGAAGTCATTTTTTCTTTCAGCTGAACGACTACGAGCCCCGCCAGATTACTAGGGAAAATCACGAACCACGAAAGGCAAAACCCCCTGTTATCTCACTGATTTTGAGACACACTAATCGCCCGGAGGTGTCACTTTAAACTCGACCGCATATCGGTCTCAACTCACAGTTCTTGTAACCAATCTGGTTTCGGAAGAGCTGGAACCACCTATTATTAACACTACCTTTCGACCTGGACGTGCTTTTTTGACTCTCGTGCATCCGCAACTGTTGGTTTAACAACCCTCTGTGCAATACATATTTCGCATTTACTTTTCGCGTTTGCCGAATTAACGAGGAGGTACTTTATTCTTTGGTATCCAGATAACGATTTGCCTGACCAACTTTCTAGTTATTAACCCACTTGTTTGGTTCACCAGCTCCCTCCCTGTTCTTAATCTGTGTCTGTTTCATTGCCAACTTAATTACTATCAGCTCCCAGATCTTGCTTCACCGGCATACTTGAGCTAATCTCGCGATAGGCCCAAGGCGCTATTCAGACACAAATCAACTTGTTCACTCCATAAACCGTGGCCGAGGACCTTTTCACTGCCTCTATCCCCCGCCCTCTAATTCCGCCAATTTACTTTTAAAACGTACTGCTGATTTGACGCGATTATTCTTTCATATTCAAGATAATCCGTATACATACACATGGAACTCACTAATCTGGAGAAAAACGGCGATATTGCGAATGCTAATCCCGACGCAGTACCGGGGCAAGCAGCTGCAATATCACCTCCCCCACAAAACCCAAAACGCGGCCGAGGCAAACGGCTGCGAAATAAAGACGTCAGCAAGGATGAAGAGAATGTGATAATGACGAATGGTGAAGATGGAGTGCCTTGCGTCGAAAAACATCTTGATATTCCCGCTCCTGCGATACTTGAAGGGAATGGCTTCGATCCTAAATCCGATGCAATGGACACCAGCAAGGAAGAAGGCGAGAACGGCAAGGTTGATGATGTACAACATATAACTCATCAAAATGGAAACACAACCACAAATGGCAATGATACTAATGGCGCAGATGTCGACGTCGACATTGAAACCGTCGATCCACCAGCACCACCCCCCATGCCCACACCTCTTTTTGCTCAAAGCGTGCTCTCGCAGCCAGATCAACTTCCAGCCAAACGAGCGCGACATCCGAATCCTTACCTACAAGCACTGCCTCCTAGACGACGAAATAAGAAAACTGTCTCAAACACGCAGGCACCGCAAGCACCTCAACCAGCAGAGACAACACCTCCTGTCGTTTCCAGTGTATCTCAAACGTCTTCTGAACAACGAACACAATCTCGAACTTTGCAGCCTCAAACGGCACCTCCTCCACCGGCTCCGAAGCGTGTTTTGCCCACCCGACAACGAAGAGGAGGACCAGGTGTAGGAACTTGTCATATCGACTTGCTTATTCTAGACACGGAGAAACGGGCTAGTAAGTTTGTTTCATTTAGTTTGCTTTAGAGATCTTATCATTGATTCTCATTCCTATCAGAGGAGTCCAGACCCGTTGTACCACCCGCTCAAAAATTCTATTTAAGCACAAATGTGCATTTAATTCCATCGTTGCCTGGACCGGAAGGAGGAGAATCTTCTACTGCTGCTTCGACTAGTTATTTTGACAAACCTGAAGTTAAAGCCGCGTATCTTGCTCAAAAGGCTATCCAAGTACCCGAGTACTGGCCTCTGCCAGATGATGCTGTAGGTGGACGATTGCGTGCTCGACAAGAGGAAGTAAGTTGTTGTTTGCTTAATTGCATTCATTCCTCTGACGGTGTTATGTGGAACCACTCCTACCAGGAAAGTTACGAGACCTCGGATATGGCTTACATCAATCGTCATAAGAAATACGAGGCATTCGAAAAGCGACAGCGACGACGGGAGAAAGAAAAGCTCACTCATGAGCAGTATAAATTAAAGGAGCGTATTGAACAACTCAAAGGGATGGATGTCAGTGCGTTTGGACCTGGTGGTGAAGCGCGACGAAAGGAGATGCTGGATACCGCTATCGGTTTGGAATCGCGGTATGCGATCTTGCTACCGCCGGAACCGAAGAAAATCATACACAAAAAGGGAGATAAGCGACGCGGAAAGAGTGAGAGTGCTAGAGCTGGAACGGCTACTGCGGGTGAAGAGGGTGATAGTGAGGAGGAATCCGTTTCAGGGGCACGGGCTATATCCCAGCCCCCAATTCCACCGGAAAAAACACGCCCAGAACGTGGAAAGGAAGTGGAGGAAGAGACAGAAGAGCATGAAGAGGAAAGAGAGATCAAACCAAGGCGGCCGACGACACCTGCTGAACCACGGACTCAAGCTGTTACTGTTGCGCTGCAAGCGACTGTTGTTCCTAATGAACTAAGGAAGACTGCTGGGCTGCCAACACGCAGAGGGCGGTTCGCGGCTGCGGCTGCTGTAGCTCCTGTAATCGAACCAGCATCTATTCCAACGCCTGAGACCACACCAGTGACTTCCACGGCGCCAGTAGCCTCGACATCTTCAGCTGCTGCGCAGTTCACAATGCTCGAGACAGCATCGGAAGGCTCGCCTGATCCTATCGACGCCTGGAGCAGTGTGCCACCACCTAGGAAACGACCGCGAATAGAATCAGTACCTCGCAGCACACCAGAGTTACCGGCGTATACTCAGTCTGTCTTGCTTCAAATAGCTGCGAGAAAAGCAGCGCAACCGATGGCACGACAAACTGGGCGATCTTTGACGGCCTTTGGATTCCGTGTTCCACCAGAAGTCGAGGAGGTCACGCCAACGTATGTGCTACCTGACTGGCTTATCACACAGGAGGAGTTGGAGGAACTCTATGCTGAACGACAACGGCAGCGACTAATACAACAGGAGCAAGGATAGCCTGAAAAGTGCCCAGTTTCTTTTATTTTACGAATGTTTTACAGAGACAGTTAATTCTCGTTACGTTATTTTTCTTTTTTTCTCGTTTTCTCGTTTTTCTCTTCACCCACCAAAATGTATTTGTCCCGGTTGTTATTAGTATAGTCAAATCCCAAGAACTGTAACGCTGTGACAGGAGTGTGACAGGAAAGAAAAGAACAACCCCCTGTCTGACCCACTGCTACCCGCAACGCGTCCACATACGACCACCCGACCAACAGCGATCTCGTCCTCGAGTGCAATCACTGTCCGCAATGGCGAACATGGACATCAGACATCGGCAGTATCCGATGGAGACTCCAATCCCAATCGATGGCCAACAGCCTCAGCAGTGAGTTTCGTCTCATTTTTCACATCTCGTTCAGTCTTCGAAAGTGGTCCTATGTGCTCATATGGTTCTATGTGTACAAAATGATATAGCAATGCAGAGGCCATCATCCATCCAAACACACATCCAGGTCTCGGTCTGTCTTCACAAGTCCCTGTCAACGCTCATCCCCATCAATATTACACAACCGCCACCACTGTCAATACTCACCATCATCCAGATCACCCAGGATGTCCAAATTCTCTAGATTGTCTTCCCGATACAAATGAGAAACCAAATCATATTCTCCCGGTCATCGTCAGGTCCGCCATCCTGGGCTCGCCCAAACAAAGACTTACCATCAGAGAGATCTACAAGGCCATTGAGCACAAATTTCCCTATTTCAGAACAACCGAGGTCAACTGGAAGGTATGGTTCATCACTTACCCATCAAGGAAAATCTGTCTAAATCATCATTTATTTTTTCAAAGGACTCAATTAGGCATAACCTCTCCTTGAACAAGCTATTTGAAAAAGTCCCAAGGCCTCTCACCGATCCGGGCATAGGGTCATATTGGACTGTGAATGTTACCGCACATGGAGCTAAGCGTCCTCGCAAGCGGAAAAATCGGCAGGCGAAAGAACAAGCCATGGAAAATGCGATAGCGGAACAACAGCAACAACAACAACAGCAACAAGTGCAACAGCATGCTCATCATCCGCCAGAAGGTCCGACGGGTCCTATACCACCGCCACCACCTCACCATTTCGATCCATCAATCGGCTTTCCCCCTCATCCACATTCACATCCACATGCCCATCCACACACAGTTCCTGGTGGTCATCATTTTATGCAAGGTCCACCTCAGAGTCTGCATCCTGGCTTTGCTGTCGGCCCGAATAAGCATGACTTGGATGATGGCTCACTAATAGACCCATCGCTTGACCCCGCTCTAGCGGGACCCGACGATGCCAAGGTCACTATCATGGGGCTTCGTCAAGAGTTGGATGAGACAAAAAATCAATATGCCCTTGCCTCCCAACAAGCCTCGAAACTCGCCGAACAGCTTGCAGCTGCTGAAGAGGAAATTCGAAAGTGCCGTGTCGAGATGGACATGATGAATGTCAAACTACAGTCGGAACTCCTCGAGCGTATGGACCTAGAGCGAAAGTACCAAGAACTTGAACAAGATCGAGCGCTATTGGACGAGAAGGTGAAAGTGTTAACAGAAACTGGTGAAGCCAGTGTCGTTATCGTCAGAAGTGATCAGGACGTGGACGCAGAAGGCGACGCTGAGGGTGAAACAGATCTTATAAGCTAACACTTGGAGATCATGTTTGGGGCCTGGTGAATAAAATTTTAGTAATGTTTTTCTTCTTATTTATCATCTGTTCGCTCTCCTTTCTCTTTGTTGTAAGACTACAGACTACTAGCTGGCTTGTACTATTAGTTGATTATCCGTAAACTAGAAAAATCGCAATCTGTTTCCTTGTGGTTGGGCTTTGTATGTGGTGTAGACACTTAAGCAGAGAAGTGCAAGAGATGTCCTATCTGCATGAGGGTTTTTCTTGAACCTGTACTACTTCGACGCGTAGGCACGTCACACGTCAGCACCGGACTGTCAACTGCAGTATCTACAAAAAACGAGTCGTGTACCAAACGCAGATTTAGAAATTTAGGACAAACTGGCACTCTTGATCAATTTGGGAAACGTAACTCTGCTCTCAACAATTTACCGCTTATGCCGTCAACACGTCTCAGCTCATTTTTGTCGAATGGATAGCTTCAGCTATTTCCAATCTTTTGTATACCCAAACTCGGTTCAGTCTTTATCCCGTAAATAACGCATCGAACGACGAACAATTTCAATTTCTGCAGTTTGTTCTAATTTTGACTGGATATATCGGCCCATAGGAAATCGACTAACAAGAGGGAATGCAAGTCTTTATCTCCTCGAGGCATGAAGTATGCACGATCTGAATATGCAGTCCGTATCAAGTATTGATTTTCCTGTAGAAATAAACAGCTATTGCATATATCAAGCCCCAAAAGACAGGACGTTCCTGCATTGTGGAGTGCCAAACCGTCCTAACTCATTCACTCGATGCAAATCCCCCGCCTTTTATCATTCTTCGTCGCCGTCAACTTGACCTTCGTCCTAGGAATGCCATGGACGTCGTATAAGCGTAAAGTGTGTTTACTTCGCTTGTGGCATGAAGCCATTTTCCATTCAATTTCAACGCTAACTTTGTGCCTCTATTGTAGACTGACGACATTTCCAATTGCGAATTTCATAGCCTCCCCATTCCACTCTACCGTGCATTCAATTTGCAATCTGAAGATAATGTATTCACTACTAGCGTCAGCTTCCTAGAAAGTCAACTGCAAGTTCCTGGTTTCGAAGGCGATGGAATAGTCGGATCCGTCCTTGCCGCGTACGAGACAGGCCTCCTACCACTATTCAGATTGTTCAATCAGGATTTCACCGATCATTTTTATACGTCTGAAGCATCGGAGAGACACTCTTTTGAACAAGCGGGATACGAACTGCAAGAATTTATTGGATACGTTTTACCGGATTCAATGTGCGGTTCTGTACCTCTGTTACGTTTCAAGCACGAGCAGACCGGTCGTCATTTTTTCACTCTTTCCGAAAACGATCTTTCGGCTGTCGTGCTTTCAGGCTTTACTTACGAAGGCGTAGTCGGATACATCTTACCGTCATTATCTTTTAAATAGCCTAAGGCTCTGAATCTCCTTTCTCTCTCTCTCGAGTTACTCTTGACGATACATGTATTCCTCTTTCCTGTACCACTTTGAAATTGTCGTTCAAATGTGTAAATGAAACAGATATTGAATTGAGATGAGAATAAAGTTTTACCTGTTCTACTGAGTCGTATATGCCGCTTAGCTAAGATGCCGTTCATTCCATCCTACGTACTTCTTCATGCCACCTCGACCTAATTTTGCAAAAATGCCATAATCCGACGTTCTCTTCATGGTGCAACTTCAACGCCCACTCTCAAAATAACCACCTTGCCCAACAATATCCGAGTTGCAACAGAAACCACTCCAGGCCACTTTGCTTCAGTAGGGTTGTATGTCGATGCCGGTACTCGATATGAGTCTGCTTCCACGCTTGGTGTCTGTCATTTCGTGGACAGAATGGCTTTCAAAGTAATACATTCCATTTATATGACCCGAGATAATTTTCTTTTGCTGATTATCCTGGGCAGTCAACAAAGCGGAAAACCGAGGAAGAAATGACACAGGCCATTCATTCTCTTGGTGGCCAAATATTTTGCTCCTCAGCTCGCGAAAACGTCATTTACCAGTCATCTAACTTCCTCAACTCAACAGAAAATGCGTTAAAGCTGTTAACAGAGGCGGCACTGGACCCCCAGTTCACTCCAGAAGAAGTCGAATTACAGCGCGAGGCCGCGAGGTATGAAATCCGCGAGATCAATACAAAGCCCGAGATTATTCTTCCGGAAATAGTCCATGAAGTTGCATTTGGGTCAAAGGGTTTGGGGAATCCTCTTTTATGCCCAGAGCATCGAATAGACGTTGTGAAAGGAGATACGATTCGGCGGTATATGGCTCAGTGGTACAAGCCGGAGAGGATGGTTGTCGCAGGTGCCGGAATGTTGCATGAAGAACTTGTCGAGTGGACAGATAAATATATGTCGCATCTTAAACCAACAGCTCTCTCGAATATCACCAACACAACATCAACATCAGTCCCTTGTCGGACAACACAATCAAATAGAAACACCAAATCCACTACTCTACCTCATCTTGTACCGCCACCCACTTCGGCGGGGTCACTATACAAAACTCTTTCACGCGCTGCGTCATCATATCTACCGTTCACTTCACCTCAAGTACCAGACTCTTCTGCCGAGATCGTTCTCCCAACGCAATACGTTGGTGGACACCATTTTGTTTATAGGGATGATTTGGAGTTTAATCACCTTTATGTCGCGTTTGAGAGTGTGGGCATCCATGATCCTGATGTGTATGCGGTTGCTGTTATGCAAGTTTTACTAGGCGGTGGAGGTAGTTTCTCAGCCGGTATGAGTTTGTTCGTCTCCTTTTGATATTCATGATGGTAATTGCCTTGTTTTTATATTCTCAGGTGGGCCCGGTAAAGGCATGTATTCTCGACTCTACACTCATATCTTAAACTACCACCCTCAAGTGGATCATTGCGCTTCATTCCACCATATATATACCGACACTTCCCTTTTCGGACTCTTCGCTTCATTCCTTCCATCGACACCAGCGAAATCAGGCAATCAAAGCCAAGGCTATTACTCGGGTGGAAGCACTCCTTCTCAAATCCTTCCTCACCTTGCTCATCAGCTTAGTCTACTGTTATATCAAGACGTTCCGCATGTCGAGTTGAATCGTGCTAAAAATCAACTCAAAAGCAGTCTCATGATGTCGCTAGAGAGTCGGACCGTTGAAGTTGAGGATCTTGGACGACAGGTGGGTGTTGTAAGACTCAAGATGGACAGCTATCGACCCCTTATCATTTTTCTTTGTGTAGGTCCTAGTTCATAACCGCAAAATACCTGTGACGGAAATGTGCGATTTTATCGACCTCGTTACACCAACTGATTTACGACGCGTTGCTGCTCGTGTATTCGGGCCAGGAAGGCGTGGCTCACCAGGTAAAAAAGCAACAGTCGTAACGATGGGCAATGAAGACGTTCACGACTGGAAAGGTATATTAAGAAAATATGGTGTAGGGGAGTGAAATTTTGGATTAATATATCATGATATATTACGCTTGCTGCTTTTTTTTCGAATCTACTTGATTGTATACAAAATTTTAGCGCATGCTAGAATATCATAATGCAGGCTGCTGCTTATTAGGAGCAGACGAAGGAACCCGCTGCAAGACACGTTCAAGGATGTTTACGCTTTGTTTCTTCTTCTTAATGCCCAGACTGGTATTACGAGCTATAGTCAACGACGCATATTCAAGTGGTGACGAAATCTTCCCCGGCTTCAGTTTGTCAACAGCTTTCCAGTTTTCCGGTCTAAAATGCCTATCATAACTGCCTTCGTAATGTTTGACTTGAGCATCAACATCGGCATCGAGATCAATTTGTGGGTCAAGTACTGTCAATGACTCGGATGGACCTTGAGCCTTGTTTTTCGTAAACGTGACAATATCCGGATCGGGTGATTGTAATTTGAGTGGGGTTGATACGGCAAAGTTGTCGCCGTCGAAAACCTTCATCAAGGCTACTTGAGATCGCGACGATGCAGAGCGCGGAGAAGAGATACTGCTGAAAGAAACGTTTTGGAGGGCAGCTTCCGCTTCATCACCAATATCTCGCCTGCGCCTACGAGAAAACTTTGGTGTGGATGAGCCTTGAGTCCCGCTGGGATGGGTAGAATTCGCAAACTTTGTGCCCTTTTTACTCATAGATTGTTGACCCCGCTGGTGCAGCCGGGCTGGTCGTCCTGTCCCTCCGAAGCTCTGTAAAGCTGCATCTGCTGCATCAATATTTCGAGACATTGACGTTCGATTTGGCTTTTGAGTACGCCTTATAAGAGGACCCATGTCTACCGGCACATCTACACTGGCCCCGACTGCATCTTCCGTTTCAGCATGTTCTTCCGCTTTGTTCTCCGCAAAGGTTCTCTGGTTAGCTGAATTATTTGACTTTTTGTATTTTTGAATTCGCTGTTCAGCTAAGTCTCGGGAAAGCGTGTTTTCCTGAAATTCAGACCCGCTTCGAATGGGTTGTGTTGGGTCGAGTCTGGATCGATTTTTCTTTCCTTTCACAGCTGCAAGAGTGACAGTAAAATCGTTTATATATAGACTAGTAAATCAACTCAGACTCACGAGTTATAAGAATTCCATCCCATTCGTGCACAAGAGGGATTCTTTTTGGCGGTGTGGCCTTAGCCTCGGAGACCTCTTTTCGGATAAACGACCTCGACAAACAGCGTCTCTGCACTGTTGAAGACGACGAATAGAGGCCCTTCCCTCTGCAAACAGTCCGAACAATCAAGTTCGCGGCCGTTTTGGTCGTCATGTTTCGAGGAATATAGCAGGGACAGATCCCGGCGGCGCCTAATCTATCCGAGTACTATGCCTCTCGACTCTGCAGCGTACTTGTCGTCGCTGGGATGGCAGGGTACAGGAAACGGTCTGCGCAAAGGTGGAATGATAAAACCGCTGGCAATTCCCCAAAAACGCACTCTCGCTGGAGTAGGCAAAGATAGAGACGAAGCCTTCCCGTTTTGGGACCAGTAAGTGTCTTGGAGAACACAAACTACCGAGTTCTTATTATTCTTTTTCAAGTGTTTTTAATGCTGCTGCGAATTCTATTAAAATTAAAATACATAATGATTCGGACCAATCAGACGTTGAGTCTGAGCAGGTATGGTATTCCACAACTGAGCATTTTACCAATTAACAATGTTATTTTAAAAAAAGCCGAACGCACCTAAACCTGCGCTCTCGAGAACATCGACTGGCATCATCTCAAATCGCCGTCCAACTGCTACAACACCCAACTCCGAAAGGCCCAAGGAGTCAGACGGTGCATCCGAGCATGCCGAAAACAAATATCGTCTAACTCTCCTCGCAGAGGCAAAGCGTCGGGCCGCCCATACTAGACTTTATGCTGCATTCTATAGAGGACTTGTTATTCCCCCAATCGACGAACAAGTTGAGATTATAAAATGTGAAGCTGAAAAAAAGACCCAGGAGAAAAATGTTGCCGATTGTGATACCCATCTAGACTCTGATATCCATATTCGACGAGAAAAGGACAAATCCTCCAAGAAGCACAAAAAATCCACTGATGATAGCATGCTAGAAAAGGAGAATACCTCGCAGACAACCAAAATACTAGATTCCAAGAAGAGAAAGAAAGAAGCCCGTATAGAAGAAAGTGACACGGAAAATGGTCCAAAGCGGTCTAAAACGAAACGTCGGAGAGATTCTGTAATAGAACATAGAGAATCGTTGACCGAAGAAAAGAACTTGGCGGACTTGGAGAACGCTACTTGCGACCAAGAGGACCTCAGGAACCGGAAAAAACTAAAGAAGATAAAGGAACGCAAAGAGTTGCTGAAACAGTCGGACAAAACTGACATTGGAGACACGATGCACGAAGAGAAAAAACGGAAGAAAAAGAAGGACAAACACAAGCGAGATAAAAATTCTTAGACCCAATACTTTAACGCACTTCACGCTATACTCTTATCATAATAACCTGTATATATATGGTGATCTTGGGTTTCATTCTTTCATTGAAATTCGTAAGAAGTACAATGTTTGTCAATGTCCTGACAATGCAACCGACAAAAGGAGTGTGAAAAGGTTGTTTGAAACAATTGCGTAAATTCAGAAATGATCAAAGCAAGAAAGGAAAAAGTGGAATATAGTTGAACAAGCACCATAGATGGCACCTGCAACAAGTGTAAAAAAGCATCATTATAAAGGCAATAACCCAATTGTATTATCTACGATCGCGTTCCTCTCCATGCTGATTGCAATGCAATACGTTTAGCCTAAAGTTATATCATGAACTCTCTATCTGATGTATTTGACTGAAGAAGGAAACGTCTTACTTGGTCGAAGGTAATCGCACCTTCTTTGAACTGAATCTTCGAATCTTCGTCATCTTCGTCGTCCATACCGCCCACTCGACTACCACCACGCATGGTAGCAAAGGCAGCCTTTCCACCAGCAACAGAGAAAGGCGCCGAAGCCACTTTAGTACCGAAAACACTCGATGTCGGTGCTCCGAATGGAGTGAAATCAGATATAACTTTACGCGATGGAGATGGACCTGGAGAAGGTGTCGTTGGCGAAATGGACCTCGGAGGTGTAGTGGGACGCGCAGGGAGTGATGGTATGTATGTCCATCCCGAATAAGGAGAATAAGTCGAGCGACCATGGGCTCGAAGGGCTAGATATTTGTCTGTGAACCGGCTTCCATGAACCTATAGGGATACAAGTGAGCATAGGGGAGAACAACACAACAAAATGAGGAATTGCCCTCACTTTCTTCAACAAAGGTCTGGCAGCTGGCAAGTTCGGGGCTTCAATAAAGACTTGTACATTATGTTTGGCTTCAGGAGACTCGCGGTAGATATTTTCAAATACGACTTTCTTGGTATTCTCGTTCCGTAATAGTAGTTTCTCGTGTAATTCGCGGGCAACGTCATCGACGCTCTCTTGATTTCCTAAAATACGATGTGCAACAGCTTGACCCACTTCGCGAATTAGACGTTCCATATCAAGGTTTTCTAGAACACTTCCAATGATGGCGTGAGATAAAAGATTTGCGGTAGTAAGTGGCAGCATTAAACCAGAAGAGATTGTCGTTATTGCTTGGTAGAAGTCGGTCGCGTACTAGTAAACAACGCTATCTATCAGTTTATGGGCCTCGAGAGCGAGCCAGATGACCTACGGAGTAACCACTCAATCCAGGTTCACATGCGACAAAGAACTGGACAATGAAGAAGTGAGTTGATGTAAATGTCCGACGTACAAAATCAGGCACTTACCAGGGTTATTCCACGCTGGGCCATTTGTCGTACAATAATCAATGGGTCTAATCCATCCGGAGATCCATCGTCAAACCCTGGAATCGAAAAAATGAAGTTGGGAATAACGGAGAAAGGAACAATAATACCATCTCCATATTCACCGATTCCGTGGGGAGGAGCATCTGCAATCAAAACAACCATTTTCGATGCGGTCTCCCTCCAGTCCATTGCTAACGCTTCACCTAGCGCAGCTGTAACAGCTTCGGGTCCGTCACCGCCACCAGATGCATAAAGAGTTTCGAGAGTTCGCTGAATTTGCTTGATATCACTTGTGAAAGGTGTGGTCTTAGTAACGTATGTGTGGTCTTGGGGCGGATGATCACGGAAGGCAACCAATCCGATTCGTAGGTCTTCTGGATGAACGAGCTTGCCTGAGGCGAATATACTTGCACATATTTCTTCAATGTTTTTCGTTGCTGAGCTAATGTAAGATCCCTGACTTCCTGTACAATCCTGAAAAGACGATCTCAGTACTGTTAGTGTCCCATCCCGCTCGACGTCATCATTACCTGGATGAAAACAAGATCTCTTTTCAACGACAAAGAGAGCAATCAGCGAGCTATTAGATATAAGCACAGCACAGCACAACAGAACGTACAGCGTTTTTCTGTCGCCACTAGCCATGTACGTCTGTTCCTGGGAGACAAAAGCCTGCTCCTCAGACATCACTGGTGCCGAGGCTGCACCTTCAAATTCCATGTCCTCATCCATGTTACGCTATTGAAATAAGAATATCAGTAAGAAACAAGACTGGAGGGCTATATAAGGCTGATGGCAAAGCGAAAGAATATCTTGAGAAAGTTTTTCAATGACTCGCAGGTGAACGCATTAGAGTTGGCGCCAGTCACGTCTCAGCCTGATCCCAGAGCCCGAAGTATGATTATCCTAAAACGTGTTTCGCAAACGTGTATCTACATCGATCAGGTAGGATATCTCTCCATTGCAGTCCATTAAAGATGTGTATGGCTACGTTACAAATGCAACAAATTCCTTTCTTCCGAAAACACCAAAAAGAAAGAAACAAAGAAAACAAAATATGACAGTGAGCAGACTCTCCCAAGTCATCTTCGTCCAAATAACCAGCCTAACCAAAGTCCGACTTGGTTTGTTCCTAGGACTCCTGAATTCCCCCTGAACAATAGGGACCGGTACATAAACATCACACTCGCCGCTAGTCCCCCCACCAGTGCAGAAACGGTGAAATACGCACGCAGTCGTCCAGCTGCGGCGCGATCGGCACGCCCTGGGATGGCATTTGATCTGCTCCTAAAGTTGATATCACTGATTTATTAGCTATTTTCGAAACAACGTACGGATTGATAGCGGTTTGGCATATCGCGTTGAAAACATCTGCTAATTGCCCCGTCTTTGCGCTAACCGCGACTGGCACCTGCAGTCCCAGTCGACGGCAGTACACATCCGGTTGAACTTCGTGTCGCTGCTGAGCGAGGTCAAGGTCCGATTTTGTGGCTACGAATAGTGTGGGTATATGGTCTAGATTATATTGTTGCTGGAGTAGCCGATGGATTCTTTGCATAAAAAGATAACAAGGCTGATGATGATGTCGGTACTTACTCGAAGATTACTGATATATGAAAATGAATTGGTATCGCTCGAATCATGGACATACACAACGACGTCGGCCAAATCCGTTTTTTTAGGATTCCGTAGACATTCAGCTTCATATTTGGAGCCAAACTCTTGTAGCTATAGAATAATAAAAACATTCGAGAATAAAAAGATTGTACAAGTTTAGGTTCACCTACCACTAGATATCTTTCCACCCCGCCGATATCAACTGAATTAACCACGCTAATGGGCTTACTAGTCGGCACATATGTCTCCACGTAGGACTTTTCCACAAATGCACGTAAAAGACTTGTTTTTCCCGAACCAGCTGCCCCACAAAAATAACAAAGAAAAACGTTTCTAGTGACCTTTCCCTTCTTCCGTTCTGCCCTTCGTGGTCGAGTGACTTTAACGGCTGTAGTTCGATCATCGTCCGGGTATCCCAAATATGCCAGATATGCAAGTGTGAGCTTATGGTCAAGTAAAGTCGTCATGCTATTTCAAGAAGGAAAAATTAGAGTCTCGTTGCGGTTCCCGTGTTCACTAGATGACTCGCCTCCATTGAGCCAACCACCCCTGTAAAGTTATTGCTCCTGCGTCGTCCGTTATTGTTGTATCAGGGAACCCTTGGCTACTCCATGGGTTACCGGGTGACGTAGAAAACAACGCTTCTAACTCTGCATCATTAAGCGAACCATTTTGATCCTAGAAGTCGAGATGCATAAGTAGACATAATGAAACCTACAAAGAACTCGTACTTGATCAAATATTTGAAATATATCCGTAAAAAATTGATATCCTAAAGTGCTCAACTCTACAGAACAGTCATAAGGTACATCCAACCTAGCGCAAAACTTCAGTGATAGGTTTCCTTAGTACAGATTGGGCAAGTACTGACTTGGGATATAGAAACAACTCTTTTAGTTTCATATCTTCACCGTATCCAAACTTGCGTAGTACAGTCCACGTGGTTTCTAATCGACCTTTCTGAATGAAAGTAGTGTGGAGATATAAAAACCCGGCTTCCGTCAGGCCTTCATCTCGAACGCCATTCGGTACGTTTTCTCGGACCAAATCTTTAATTCCTTCCAGTTCTTGTGATTGTAACGAGTTATCGAAACATTTACGCTAAGAATGTTCTGTAAGTAAATTTGAACAAGACCCGAAAAATGAACGCGGACTGACCTGAAATTCATTAAGTTCGTTCGCGTCCAAAACGCCGTCTTTGTTGGTATCACAAAGTTTGAAAATTCTCCGTAAGGCATTTACACATGCTGGTTTTAACACCTATTATCGCCACTTTGTTATAAAGAATTTCGGAAGATCCTGCAAAGCAAGTACTAACATGGTCTCGTGAGTCATATAGAGGAGCCGTAGGATGTAATACTGCCTTTTGAGCGAAATAGAAGACTTCAGAAACGTTGACGGGTATTCGAGCCGAACATTCTACACATGTTTCCACCTCCTAAAAAAGCAATTAGGAGACCTAACACTATGGGAAAAGAAAGTCTAGAACCCCACTTTGAATTCGTTCATGATAGGCGAAATCTCATCTTCCAATGCTTGGTTCGTTACTATTCCACCCCGTAAATCTATCTTGTTCCCAACTAATATAACGGGAACCTGGATGTTTTCAACAACCCATGCTTCATTTTTAACAGCTAAACACGCTCGAGGGGTCCACGTACATTAACGCCTAGTGATCGGAAGTAAGGCAGCCAGTACGTCGGTAAGCGGTCGAAAGAGTTCGGATTATCTATAGCATAAACAACGCAAATGACATGGGCCTTTCTAATCTCAGATTCTAAATGTTGTCGGTCCTGAGGTCTATCTGCGAAACTTAGCAGTCAATGACGGAATTCAGCTAGGTTCCGAAGAAAGCCGAGACGTACTGCCCGTATCGACAATGTAGGTTGTAACGTTCTCCGGTGTGACTTCTGGAGGAATTGTTACCTCAGGTACTATCTTCTGAACCTGTTTGAAGAAAGGGACGTTCAAAACAGAGTTAAATGACTTGACGGAAACAAACTTGCATGGGCGATATAGGATTCTTTGATAAGTGATGTAATTATGGTACTTTTCCCTACCCCCTCTTCATGAAGGAATGTTAGTTTGGTGAATACTCAAGTTTAAAACACAAACCATCCCCAACCATGACAATCCTCACATCCCGGCGCATACTAAAGAAATAGCACGACAAATGTGGTCGTACGCACTCGGCAAATGGCTCAAGCGCTCATTCCGTCCGTCGTAATATATTCGGCACGCGACAATATAACTCGCATGACAACATCAAGGTAATATTTAAGAGAAATTTGTTCATACATGCAAATCTAGAAGATACCGAAACGGCAAAATTTCTGAGAAGGAAATTGGGTAAACCTGTCGCTCATTCTAGCGCGTATTTATTAGCACTTTTGGATAACGAGGCTGATTTCCTCAGCTCAATGGGGGCATCTAATTTATCCATAATGAGTTCGACGACTTGAATAACATCGGCTTTCGCAAAGCTTTCGTTGGCGAGGAGATCAGATAACTCGTTCTTCGTCTCTACTTTATATGAGCGGCAAGTTTGACCTTCTATACCACCAAAAACGGACAAAAGTTGCGTCCATTTCCTTTAAAAAGAACGCAGCGTCACGGTTTGAATGCTTATAAAATGTCAACGTAAACGACTTACCAGTCCTGAACATCATTGTATTTCCTAGAGATAGTTAATTCTCATTTAAAAGAAAGCAAATCATCAAATGGGGCATAACGAACTTAGTTTCACCGTGTAGGAATCTTTCTATAGTATACCCCTTGTTATTAATGATGAAAATTATTGGAGTTAATCCGGTTTTTATCATTGTGGACAGCTCCTGGACGGTGAGTTGCCTATAGCATAAATATTAGATACGAACGCAGGACGTCGCATGAGTAGCTGATATCGGCCACCAGGTTCATATGAAAACGTGTACATATGACCTGATACGATCCGCGAGCTGCTTTCGCAGAAAAAGATACTCACAGACTTCCGTCTCCGACGAAAAGACAAACTCTACCCTTCAAGTTCTTCTCGCGTGCTGCTAAAGCTGCACCCAGAGTGGCTCCTATGTAACAGGTTAAAAGGAAGTAAAACCCGTTAAAATTTTGACACCCGCCTACTGTCCACCCGATGCTCCCCCAAAGTATTTGAGAGACGAAAACACAGTGAGGGGGGAAAGGTATCCCTAACGTCCCGAAAGCTGCAGTGCCTGAATATACGTATACATATGCTAAGTCCTGAGCTATATGAAGGGTACATTTTTCTACTCACCAGTTTCGGCAACAATAATATCATTTTCCTTCAAGAAGGTGCCTATTTTCGGCCATAACCAATTGTGACTGATTATTGCGTTGTCCTCTGAAGGAACGGGAGTAGACCATTTAGCTACTGGTGCCAAACCTCTATCACCGATGTTTTTCAATCGTTCCGTTAATTTCGGAAGGAGGTGCTTCATTCCGACACCATGGAATGTGGCGAAACCGACCTTGACGTGGTCCGAGTGTAACTAAAAAAAATAAGGGTTTAGAAAAGCAATCCGACGGATTAAAGCAGGGTTAAGCGTACCTCAATAGTTGCCGTCGTAGGATGGTTGTAGGTGAAACCGCCGGTGTTAAAGTCGCTCAAAATAGCGCCGATAGAGATGAAGAGTCGGGAGGACTCCACTAGCTTCAAAACATCAGGACGGGTGACCTGACCGACGTAGATCTTGGCGGGGTTGTAAACAAGGGCAAACAATCATATTTAAGAAGTAAGCTCACTCCACCAAAGCGTTCGTCATTTTCATGAATAATGGATTTGCCCATAGGTGCTGAATATACGGGGAATTTGGTTTGTGCGGCAAAATCCCGCACTTCTTGTATAGAGTGATGGCGCAAAGCGCACGCGTCGACGAGAACCGCCACTGCATCGGCAGCCTCTTGGACTTGGTCGACGATTATGTTTAGTACATACTTTTCCGCTTCAGGGTCATTCGGCGATATTTCAAACTTCAGAGGAGCTTTCAGAGGAGCACTCGGAATTTTCGTATAAGCTAAGTCAGTGGGTAAGGTTAAATATGCAGGCCTTGACTTGAATAACGGTAAGCACACGAGATTCATGCAAAAGAGGATATGACAAACCCAAATGATACATTCGGTAATAACTCGATCAATTTCTGCTGCTGCGTTCTGTGAGTCCTTCAAGATAGCGCTGGAAGCAGTAACTTGTTCTGCAGCTTTGGTGTATGCGTCAAATCTGGTGTCAAATAAATACCATATATATTTGGGAAGTTAAAATGATTCTTTACCTTCCGTCTCCCAGCGTATGGTGGAGCAACGGCTTCGACTTCAATTGACTGGTGCTAGGCACTCCAACAATATGCAGAACAGGTATATGCTCGGAGAAAGCTGATGAAACGTCAAAAGTTGAAACTTGAAGTTTGTCACAAGATATTACCCCCCGCAATTCCGTTGATAGCACTCAACTCTCCAACACCAAATCTAAACCGCGTGAGCAGAACGCTTTACATAAATATGGTGAAATGCAGTACGTGGTAGTGACAACACCCAGACTTTGGCTGTTGAAGGATTGAGCAACCCTGACATATCCGTCAGCTGCGTAGGCCGAATTCAACTCGTTGCTTTTAAATTGCACATCGTCAAATCCACTCATCGCGTTGAAACTGTCGGACGACGTACCAGTTTCCGATCCATTCAATGTCTTTGTTATCCTCTACGAAATCCTGGAGTGCTGGTTACCAAAAAGGAAACTACAGATATAGCCAATAACATACCAAGAACCCCAAGTTGAAATCACCGGGAACGCCGAACATAGACTTTGCCCGTTGAATGAGATCATAGGATCGTTTCGCTGAGAACAAGACAAAGATACTTACGCGAACATTGAGCTGAACCAAACGCTGGACAATGTATTCGCCTATAAACACAGTTTCTTCTTGTTGAGGGTCTGGAGACATGATGTGATAGTCAATGGAGAATGTAGAATCGGTTTATCCGGATGACTGAGGAGCGAGGCTTCAGACGACTTTTATACGGCATCGGTTGTTACTTACTTATCAAGTAACAGCCAGGGATAGAAGCTCACACAAGTAGTGCCCATTATCAGCAGACGTATGTCTATCCAGTTGAAATCCGTAATTTGATTACCGGGGAACAGTTTGGGAACAGTGAGGCCACGGACGATTTGTAATCAACCACATCCGTCCGGCCGCAGAGACTCCGAAAAATCGGTCTCGGACGGCTTTTCAAAGCTTCAGCTCTAGTATTCGGAGTGACATAGACTTCGGAGAAATAATCGTACACGACAAGACTACCCACAAAAGAAAGACAGACAAACAAGGGACTACATCGACTTCGATAGCAGCGTAAGCGAATCATATGACAGAAGAAGATTTGGAAGATTTGAAAAAGAATAATGATGGATGAAGACTTGTAGAACATAGCGACAATGAAAATAGACATGTGATAATCAGGGAAAAAAACACAGCGGTGTCCGTTTCCAGAACGCCATCGCTCACCGGATGCGAAAGCCTAAACAAATACAGGTTTTCCGTTGATCCTACCGCTTTTATCGCGGGAACCGTCCAGTTTCTTCGCCCTTAGAAGTGCACTCTTGTTTTGTCTAGGCTCGATGGTCGGTTGCTTGATAGAAGCCGGCGGTGGAACCACAGAAGCCCGTTTGTTGACGGAAGGAGTTGTCGATGAAGGCCGAATAAGCACCGTGGAAGAAGGACGAGGTCCAGCCGCTGAACCGGGGCGTGTTCCGTTCACATGATCAACTTGCATTGAAGTTGACGAGCGCGATGGAGGTCTTGGACTACCCGAAGGTGTGCGAACTGTTCATATAAAAGTCAACGTAGTATCATAAGAAAACACGATTACCCAAACGTACACATGTATGAAGTCGGCGGTGGTCGATCTCGTTCAGCTCGAAGACTCGCAGCTTTGTTAGGCCGTGGTGCAACTGAAGGAGGTTGTACACTTGCGACAGGAATGGTTTCATTGCGCTTATGACCAGGTACACCTTGAAACGTTTTCTTCTCAGCTTCAGGGTCCGTGGCTCGTCTCTGAGTCTTTTTGAACAGCGCCACAGAAGGCTTTTCAATACCTTGTCTCAAAGATGCAGCCCTGGTCATTCGAGGCATGACAGCTGGTGGTGCAGTCGAGGCGACGGATATGGTCTCCGAACGTTTGTGCCCAGGAACATTCGAGAACGTACGCTCTAATTCTTCTTTGGATAGAGGTTTTCGAGGACCTTCATGCCATATGGATACTACGGGTTTTACAAGGCCCGCTCGCAGAGAGGCAGCATGCGACATGCGCGGTCGTACAGATGGTTCAGCGAGTGACGTAGGCACAGGACGCGCTCGAAAGATTGCGCTGCTTCTGGAAGACGCTCCCGTTATAGATGTGGCTTTGCTCGATACTGATGCCGCCGAATATAGAGGCGAATGTATGCCACCGTTTTGTTCATTCAATTCCGTTAAAACACTTGCGGTTATTGCTTGTGTAGGCCCTTCGAGATCAAGCTCTAATGGAAGACCTTCAGGAAGATCAATCGTTCGAACGGGTGGCGAACTCGCAAAAAGAATCGAGATCTGATCTTCAGCAGCCGCCGCGTCAGGAGACCCAAAAATTGCGTTATCCTCTTTAGAGGTACCATATAGAGCGCGAAGGGAATTAGCATTATTTTGTCGTGCCACGTCCGGATCCTCATCACCCATGAGAGTTTTAAGGACTTCCACAGCACGTCTTCTTTCTAAAACATAAACCCAGCAAGGACGTCTATAAACTATACTTTCAAAATGATGATCCAAAACGCAGCAATTTAAAGCATACTCTGCAAGAGATTTCGCGTTAGACACCCCAAATAAAACTTCTACATCGCGGTCGTTTTCGCGAAACATCATTTGTCTTTCTTTAGCTATTTCGAAGCCAGATTCTGTAATATGACGTTCAATATCCAAACGATATGGCAATGCTGATCAAAGTAGTAGCTAGTTAGCGACGAAAACTGGCATATTCAGGTAAATGGTCTTTTGGCCTACCATGGGGCTTGATAATGGCAACAGTGCGTGTAGGGAGTGGAGTTGGAGTTGAAGGAGAGTCAAGCATCTGTGAAAATGGGTATACAAGAAAGTTAAACAATAAAAAAAAAACAACAAAAGGTTGAAGAAAGAGTGTTTTCGACGGAAAGATGTGTGTAGAAGGAACTTAAGGAGAAGCGCGGCGTCTAATCTAGACTTCCTAAAAGAGGCTTCCGGGCATGTTCATTCATTGGATTTGAATATCTTATTCAAATGAGCCCGAATAATAGAGTAATATAGATAAGATTTCATATATATCACTCAAAAACGACGTCATGTATATATATGTATATCTCTTCCGGGCACGCGAGCGGTTCCGGCTCTGTAAATTCACAAGTAAAAAAAGCATCTAAATACCTGCATTAGCATTAAAAAACCTCTATACAACTTTATTTGATCCTGGATCAGAGGTCATCCGGAAAAGTGAGAAAAGGCATGCGACCTGAATTGGCAAAGGAAAGGGGATCCAACGACAGTGGGAGATATCCTTGATCAGCGTGTTCCAAGCACTAAAAGACTCCATGACGAGTTAATTTTGACCTGTGAAAGCGGTCTTCACGCTGGCAGAATGATGCGCCCGGGCACCTTGTCGTGCAACCCTAATCCTTTCAAAATCCCTCCGAGCGTATAGCACTTTCCAATGTTTGCACCTCGTCAGAAGGACTTGCCCCATGGCATAAATCAGTACCGGTAGTCCCTTTTCGAAAAAACTCGATGACTTGTTTGGCAAGACGAAACACCTTGGGAAACGAACTAAACACGTCCTTTTCCAGGTTGTCTGTGACGTAGGCATTCCAATAAACCTTTGCAACCTCCAAAGCATGGAGGCCTGGTGACAATGAGTTTCAGTAGGTTGAGCGAAAGAATTGTGGTCACCTGTTAAAAGATAATTACTAGGATATAAGATAGAATAGACAGCTAGCAGAGCAGAACCAGCTTCGATTGCTTGCTTATGGCGGCTAGAATGTGATGCATCACTGAAATCTTTGGCTAGAATCGGAAGCAGCTGGTTAGCCGCGTTCCATAGAGTTTCACGAAGAGACGCAAATTCCGGTGATCTCAATATTGCTGGGTTATTACATATTGATGTGAATATTCTTTCTCGCAATTCGTTTAACAAGTGAGGGGGAGTTTCCTTGCGGGAATGGTCGGAATAAGGGGCACAACACAGAACGCACGAGCATCGGAACCCGTATACGTTTTGGAGGACATGTTGCCTTTCGGAATAGGGTAGTGCGGGATCGACATAGGGGATAGTAACCTGCAGATTTAATAAACGTCTTTGCTGAGTCACGATCCGCTGTAGAGGACTCACTTCGTCATCAGGGTTCAAATCTCGAATAAGTTTTACGTGCATTTCTATGCCCTCATGATCGCCCGTAGACGTGTATACGGCTACAGCAGAAGGAAAACACGAGTGATTGAAGAATCGACTGGCCAGGGGAAATACACCGTGAGCGAAAGTGTTCAGTCTTGAGCAGTGAATCGTAAAATTATTGTTAGCAAACCTCCGGGAAAGATATAGGGCGAGATTTGCATTTGTCCTTGGCAAAGGTATACTGCATGCTGCCAGTGACGATTCGTCCGCGGCCTTAGGAAGCAGCGACAATAAGGATTCAATTTGATCCAGAGAGTACCCATCAGGCGACGATTCTTGGTTTCGTCTACTGTATGCTTCAGTAAGGCTTGCTTCATGCTCTGCTATCAAATGAGTCAACAACAAAGCGTGTAGTTTTTCGTCCGCTGTCAAAGCTTTATAAGGAGCCGAATCCGTATAGGACAAGAAATCCTTGCAGATCCGACGATGATGGGCATTCCAAGCTCTTAATTGACCTGCGCATGTCAAACCTCATCAAAACAAATTGACAAGGAAAACCTCCCCACATGATTTATCACAGTAAAAATAGGATCTGCAGCCAGTGCATCGTTTGAGGCTGCTGCTTGGACGTAGACATGTGTCACATCTTTTTTCTTTCTCTGAAGGAAGAAGAACAGTCGATAGAGGGTGCGTGATTAATACAACAGTTCCCGCAGGTATGCTTTCCGTTACTATCGCTTGGGATCGTGCGGTAGGGTGAGGTCGTAGCTGGAAACTGGGATGTATTCTTGATTCCTTCGAATTGGCGTTCACCCTTTGTGAGGACATTCTCGCACTGGTAGAAATTTAAACAAAGTTTGATGTAAAGTTCAAGTTGAGCAAGTTGAACAAGATGACATGTTCGCGGTTGTGTATTCGGGAGGAGGTCGGCGGAGTCCTCGGGCGTCTAATTTCTTTCTGCTCTTCCGCAATGCTGGGCTTGCTAGTAAAGCACCCCCGAAATCGTGGTGCAATTTCTCTGTCCGTTAGTGCTTCAAACAGCTATTTAATTGTATTATCGTCTCACAAAATAATAGCGTCGGTTATTACACGATGTAGTGGCTTTCGGTCCAGGTTACAAACCAACTATTTCGTATGGGCCTGCTGGGCGTTCCGCTGACAGTATGTCTCGTCAATTCCACACATATCGTACACTCAAACGATTTAATAGCCGGCCATGTTGCTACCGTCTTTGGTTGTACCGGATTCCTGGGCAGATATCTTGTCCACAAGTTAGGTACGAGCCATTCGTTTCCTTTAACAAAGCTTGAATGCTGAGTTTCTATGCGTACGAAAGCCAAGGAAGGAACGACAGTTATCGTGCCGTACAGGGAAGAAGATACTAAACGGCATTTGAAAGTTATGGGAGATCTGGGTCAAATTGTATCTCTGGTGGGTTCACTGTTGCAGTCATTTGCGACTGGGTTTAGGAACTTTGATTCAGGAATGGGATATCCGGAACGACGAACAAACAGCGGAGTGTGTTCGTCATTCCGATATTGTGTATAATCTTGTGGGACGAGATTATGAAACAAAGTAAACAGCTTGTCTTTTTCTCTGCTAGTATTTCAATCTCATTCGCTGGCTTTCTCGTAATCATAGGAATTTCTCTTACGAAGATGTTAACGTGACCGGAGCGGAAAGAATAGCGCGAATATCTGCTGAATGTGGTGTTCCACGCCTGGTACATGTCTCTCATTTAAACGCGGATACCAATTCCTCCTCTGTGTTTTATCGCACCAAGGCACAGGGAGAAGAGAAGGTTCGGTCACAGTTTCCGGGTGCCAGCATCGTACGGCCTAGTGTTATGTTCGGTTATGAAGATAAATTTTTGAATAGCATATCGAGTAAGTTCTCAAAAACGTATAACTTCTCCCCACTGACTTTGTTTTGTAGATTGGCCTGTGTGGTGGCGTTTGAGTGAAGAGACTGTCGTCCGTCCAGTTCACGTAAGATATTTTCCAAAAACACAACTCGCATTTAATAGAGGAAAAAAACCTCCAACAGGTTCTTGATGTAGCACAAGCCCTACATAACCTGGTTGATCTGCCGCCACAACCAACTATCTATTCTCTTCCGGGTCCTCGGTCATATACCCATGAAGAGATGTTAGACATCGTGTCAAGCGTAACCTATAATACTCTTTCCGGATTCTCCATGCCCAAAGCGGTTGCGCTTCTGTTGGCACGAGCGGCGCAAGCACCTTGGTGGCCCATGATCAGTCCCGATGAAGTCGAACGAAGATACATCAGTGACAGGAGTGCGCAAGACGTCCATGGCGACTGGGAGAAGCTAGGCGTTGAGCCTGAACCCTTAGAACTTCATGCTATCAAGTTTCTCAGACGCTACCGCTCGGTGTACGTGATGTTTCTTTTTCTTGCGAATTTAGTTATAATGCTCACGACATGATTCAGTGAAAACTTCAATCGGCCAGTCACCTTTCCCGCCACAGGTGGAGAAACAGCGTCATGATAAATATCATAAAACTATACCTTTTCTTGTGAAAACTTTTAATAGTGAAATATAAACGCTTACATAACTAGAAATTCACTTGACATCTAACCGTCACCACACCCACGTCCGTTGACAACTACGGACGTCATGATGGCTTAAAAACATCTAGTTCCAATTGAGAAAACCCTTTGCTTCTGAGTCTGTTTTCTCTCTCTTTTAAACTTTCTCAATCTGTCGAGTAATGGAGTCTGGCGCCGATCAATCTCTAGCTGCCTTCATCGCGAGAGAAGACGCTCTGGTCCAGGAGGCAGCATTAGCTGTACCGCATTCATTTGACAAATGCACTTACGAATTAGGCCCTATACGTCAAGCTGTTTATCTCTGTCTCACTTGCAATATACCTCGCGGAATTTGCTCAGCATGTTCAGTAGCTTGTCATGGAGATCATGGTATGTAGGGCGTTACTCCCCTTTGGAAGTCAAGTATTTAATATTGTTGTAGAACAAATCGAATTATTTCCAAAGCGTAACTTCACATGCGACTGCCCGACGGGTGTCGGGACCACGAATTGTACGCTCTACAAGGGATGGATGTCCGCCGCTCTGCCTCAGAATACAAGTAACGTGTATGGCCAAAACTTTCACGCCAAATTTTGTCGATGTCATCAACCCTACGACGCTCAGCGAGAAAGGGAGACGATGGTTCAATGTCTAACTTGTGAAGACTGGTTTCACGAATCTTGCCTTAATCTCCGCACGCGACCAAAAGAGCGAGATGTCAAAGGCGAACATGATTCGGAAACACCCCCAAATGTCAGCAGTACTATTCTTAATAACACGGATAATGCGACAAGCGCGAATGATCTTAGTACAGAAGAAGCAGCAGAAGATAATGACAGTGAATGCTCGAATGATCTTCCTCCATGTCTTCTCCCGGCTTCTAAATATGACACATTCATATGCGGAACCTGTGTCTTGGGGAATCCTACTCTTCGAAGATGGGCTGGCACTCCAGGAATCATGATGGTATATTCGGATGATCTCGATAGTAATGAAGTGCCAGTTCCTGGTGTAGGTGACGGTGACATCGACCCTCGTTGGAAAATAATGGACGACAATACTCCAGAAGAAATTAAAGTGTCAGACGTTAATGATGAAGAAGATTTACAACCTCGACCTACCAAAAGACGTCGTACCGAGGATGACATTCGAAGTCCAATGTGCACGACATCTGAGAAGCCTACCTGTATTGCCCCTCCTGTGAAGGCTCTTGCTCAGAAAATACTGTCTAGACTTCAAAACACTACAGGCGACTCTTCCGACTCGAAAGGAGCCATCGGTCACGGAGATATATTTCTCACAGAGGGTTGGCGAAGCAGGTGGTGTAAATGTCAAGAGGTGGTTTAATGTTTTACTTTTTATAAATACAAACTGATATACTGTCACATCAGTGTCTCCTACATCTCCAGAGTCAGCCCTGTCTCCTTGAGGAAGAAGTAACGTATGAGCCACCCGAGGATCCAGATTCCGGTTTGTCCCTTGAGCAGCTTGGCATGCGAGCACTTTTCAGGTTACCAAGGGACCGAGCAATAGATGGAATACACGCTTACCATACAATGAGGCGAGTGTCTTGGTTTAATTAATTATTCAACCGTGTTTCATTGCTGAAACATTTGCGCCTCCAGAGATGAGCTTATTGCATATCTTCGCCCATTCGCTCAAGAAGGCCGGGTAGTCCGTGAACAGGACGTTCGTCAATTTTTTGAGGATAAATTGGAGGAACAGTTGAGAAAAAGATAATACCCTCGTAAAGCTGTAAATTGCGATTTTTTTTGTTATTAATTTGAGGTTCTCGCTTACGTCTTTTCAAAAGGTATAAACTCAATTGAACATTGGGATACAAGTTTTAGCTTTTTGGATGAGGAACGATCCCATTCATTGCTTGTTGTTATTGCCATAATGATAAACCAGGACGTTATAAAAACGCTCGAACCAGGAAGTTATGACTATGGTATTAGCGGTTATGTGGCAAACTAAATTTTCCCTATGAAGCTGTCTTCCTCCAAACCAGTGTAATTCAATATCTGGCTCATAGCAAAGCCAATATCAAGCAATACAGGAACTGGGGTGACGTGAGTTCAGTGATCAGAGAACAGAAGACTAGAAATAGCCCATTCGATAGAGGGATAGGGATGCTCTGAACGCTATTGTTTGCCAGGTTCAATCATCATCATCATAAATTAACGAACACAATCATGATCGCAACGCCATGGAGCACTCGGATAAAAAAACTGGGGGTGAAAAGGCTTGCCGAGCTAATAAAATTTTCAAAGAAGCACTTTACGGTATCAGAATTCGCATGTACACTGGAAATGCAGGGCATTTCCGACTATGCTCAGGCGTCTGTTGCTGGGGAAATCACAAAAATTCCTTATTTCAGGCACCTGTAGTTGATAAGGAAGACCTGTTTTGATAGTCGCCACGAATAATTCTATTGAACATGAGAAACACATGGGTGTGCAGGACATGATACTGTGCGGTACTCCGAGGTAGTGGTCACACGCACCCCGCGCCCAGAACCCTGATTGAATCTATTACAGAACGCGCAAAGTATATAGTGACCAAGACTTTTACGTGTCAATTGAGGAACGAATTATGTATACGAGTTTATATGAAAAGTCAATGATTTCTCAAATCGACTCAGGAGAAAAAGAAAAGAAAAGAAAATCGACAGGTTTGTGTAATCAGAAGCTGTTATCGGGATTGTTGTCGGAGTCTGAAATTCGTGGAGTAACGTGATTCGGATCTGAAACTTAGCGTGCTATCGCCAGCTACGCTAACTTATAAAACCCCTTTCGTTCCCTTCTCCCAACCACATTCCATTCCTTTCGTATAACGTGTGGTTTCTCTCCCAGAGATCACTCGCCATCCGTATAGGCTTCTATTTCCAGGCAAAGCATAGCATTATTTTCATTAAGTAAACTTTGACGACTACTTGCAACGACCGCCTCCCGTTCCACGCACATCATGTTCTTCAACTTTTTCATTGCCACATTATGCTTCGCTTTGCCTTTCCTGAAGTTCTATGCTAATGCCGCAGCTCTCAAACGGGACGTTTTTGACCCCCAAATTACGTACCCTTCAGCAGGAGTTGTCTGGCATGTTGGCGAGATTCACAACGTTACGTGGTATGTTTGTCTCGTCTCCTTGATCTAAGAACAACCGATTCTGAGCTGGATTCGCTATATCAATAGGGACACATCCATTCTTCCTCCCAATCTCAATCAGACCGGAATGATAGTCTTGGGATTCTTGAATAACACGGAAAACGACGGCAACGAACATCTTGATCTGAGTAAGAATGCCTTGCTCGCGTGCCTCCTTTTGAAATTTTGACATCGTTTCAAGATAATCCTTTGGCTACTGGATTTCAGCTTGCAGCCGGTAAAGTCAATGTCACCGTACCCGCCGTAACTCCCATGGATTCCTATATCCTTATCTTGTTCGGTGATAGCGGCAATGCCTCTCCCGAGTTCACAATCACAAACCTGAGCATTGGCACGACATCTTCTCCGTCCTCGGCGATTTCATCAACCCCTGTCTCTGAACCGTCAACATCTGTTTCATCCCTGAATGACGGATCAAGCTCGACGATTATTGCAACTTCTACGCCCGAGCCTGAGCAGAGCTCTTCTTCACAGTTGGCGTCATCGTCAAACCCTGCTGCTGCTGCTAATAATAATTCTCCTGTGACACCCTCTGGATCGTCTACTGTAGCTTTTGTCGTTTCGAATTCTCCTATTAGCACGGCGAGCTCCACGTCCCCATCATCCAGTAGCACATCCCCTCCGGCTTCGACTGCAGCTGATAATTCCACGAACGGAACGACACAAACAAATTCTGCAGCTCAAAGAAAAACTATCTCATTCACGGTATTGTCATTGAGCGCTACTACCGCTGCCTTGCTGTTATGGGGATCGTAATGCTGTTACACCGTCGAGTATCCGGAAATCGATAAACCAGATTGACACCTGCGCCGTTATGGAAGATTCTTAATAACTACTCGCAAACCCATCTAACATCCCCCACCTCATTATATACGCCAATTAATGTAATGCACGACTTGTCGGACTTTCGCACCGATCTCATTATGAGCCTTCATTTGCATGCTCGGACTTTGTAACGCAATCACGGACACTTTCGACTTTTTTTTGTGTATTTATAATAGTTTACAATTTTTACCTTCCTATTTTGATTCCATGGTCAACACTTGGATAGTGTTTAGGTGCAAAGCTGGGTTGGGCAGTATGCACGTTTCCCTCGATATGTTTACACTTCAATTTGTACTTATAACTAACCAATCGGTTCACGACTGGTTCAAATGAACATGTTGTATATCATTGTAAGAACTCGAGGGTTCTATTATATGAAGGAAGGGCCACAATCAGGGAACATGGTGACATCAAAACTTGTCACGTCCTTTCTCTTCAATACAGCGTACATGGGTCGCAGTGCAAAAACACATAAACGCGTAGTATGGTTGAATCCTTTGTTTTATATAACAACACTTAACTGAAATTCGCAGCCTAATAAATCAACAACTCAATCCCGAACTCCCTCGGTTGCCCAAACAGCTGTGAAGCAATCACAGGTTACAGCTCCTAGTGCAGTTCAAATAAAAAGAAAAAACAAATTGAAAGGCACACAATCGTCGCGACATAAGAATACCAATGGAAAGGAGAAAATTTTGGGTGATGTTGATTATGTGACACTCATGCTCGGTGGACGAAGAAAAGCCAAGGACGAGGCAACCAAGATGGCCGTGGATTCAAGTTCTGCTTAACTTGACAAAATGCCGGAAATAGAAGGCGCCACACGCAGGTAATGTATGCTAAGCTTGGTGTACATCGCTTTACTAAAGCCTCTTTAAGATTTGAAGGTTAGACCTAGTTTTGACATTTGCCTTCTTTGGCCCGGAATAGGATTTCGTCTGGTTTATGGGAAAAGTCGGAAGATTCCGCGACACACTTTCACTTCGTGTGGACCTGAATGTGTCTAAAAGGTTCTTTTCGAATTGCTACACATATGATATATCATTATGTTGGAGGGTAGTTCAACTAAGCAAATTATAAGAGTGATTCTTTGGTGATTCTCCAAGTGCAAGCTTTCTTGACGCCCGCCAATTTGCCGGATACAATCGGCTTTCGGTGACGTATTTGCTCTGCCTTGAAATTTTTTGGGCCAGCTCCAAAAGGTCTTGTACTTTTCAACAACTGCATCCAGTAAGAAAGCCAATGACAACTCGCTGGAGTGGAATGCGAATTATTGCGCTACCTTTAGCGAACAGCATTAATGGCGGAAAGAAACTCTCCAAAGACATTTTACCATTAACTTATTACCACTTTCATACACCACCGCCCGATGACAATCGTCGACCTACTTTGTTTACTCGTGTAACTAACAAAGCAGCCGATACATGGGCAAATTTCGGGAAGGCCCACGAGAGAAGTTGGAAGGTTAGTAAATATGTTCAGGCGTCTTCAGAGTCAAGAATACCTTAACTTGTTTGCGGCTTTTTGACCATTTTGCCGTTTCTAGCGGAAGATTTTTGTTTACGGAGAAAGATTAATTGACAGAATTGATTTTGAAGAGCTGTCCTTGAAAAGTCTAGATCCTTCCTTAGCCCCACGAATTGGCCAATTTCGTCGCGACGACCAAGGGAAAAACCCGGATGGTTCCCCAACTGCATCAACGTCTTTAAAGGCAAGTGTTTGTCTTTTGCTGGCTTGAAGAGATCAAGGTTGCAATCTATCTATTAAAAAAAAGATCTATATTTTCAGATACCTCTGTATTACCCATCATCCGTATACCCCAAAAATGAAACGCCGCTGCCTCATATGAAAACTCTTCTCACCAAAAGGAACCCTCAACATAAAAAAGGATTTTTTATTTGGCTGAGCGTGGCACCATTAACAGCGCCGTTTGCGTTAGTCCGTAAGCCGTTATGCCGTGTCAAACCAAAGTTCACCCCAGGTTTTAACGGAAGAGCTTTCAGCCATTATACCCAATCTTCCCTTCTTTTATGCTGCGTGGCGGGCCTGGTCACACTATAAAGGTTTTCTGCCCTTTTTTTGTTAACTGCGGATACTGTGTCTAATCTTAGTTATCTAGCATGGAAGGCCTCCGAATATATGTTAGACCTCATTGAGAAGGACGTCGTGCTTCCATATCCAAATTCAGCACTCGACAACGTCTATGCATCGCATCCACCAATATCAGCTTCGCACAGGGACGAAAGAGAGGATGCAGTTACGCGACGTCGTGGTGTCGACCCGAGCGGCACACATTCTTATAGCCCATCTCCACGACTTCTCCTCAGTAGCGACGGTATTCCGAAAATCATCGAAATATTCAAACTCTCAAGCTCCGCGAAATCCGATTTACATAGAGCAATCCAACAAGCCCAAGTTAGAATCGAAGAGTCGTTCCCAAAAGACTGAATTCTACAAGTCTAGACTGCATAATCTTGAACCCGCTCCGTGCAATAATAAACATAAATTCTCAAGGATACTCAATTATATTCTGTAACACTTGAAACCAGATAATTTTATTACCGTAATTAATCAAAATGAAGGATATATATTCATATGACTAACTGCATTCTACAAATAAAGTTCACGTAGAGTTTTCGACTTGGAATAATATATCTTTCCGACTGATATGGGCGTCGATGTCAAAAAACACGTTAGCCAAGCTATGGTTATTGTTTTAAATTCAAAGAAGGGTCTCGCATGTTTACTCGTTTGGTAACGAAAACGCAGTCGTGGTTTAAAGTTTGAGATGTGATTTGGAAACTGCCGGGGGAGAATGGTATCTTCTGGATCATTCATTATGCATAACATGAGGCCAAGGAATAATCCAGAATATGCATGCCCGTTCTTCATTCGGTTCGATAAACTTCTGACAACGTGGGTTTGTGAGACCCACACGTTCCCAATAGGGAAGAAAACGTGTTCTTGTTACCAAATCTCCATTATAACGGAAGCTTATAAGTAGAGGCTATGCATTAGTGACAACTCGGTCTTTCCCAGCGGTACCTCGGAAATCATCACTACTCTACGCCTCCCGTCCTTTCCCATCTCAGTTTCTCCAGGCGTAAAAATGGTTTTGCCGGTCGATTTCGAAGGAGTTATTCCTAAAGACGACAAAGATATCTTTCTTTCCGGGACGTTTGAGGCTGATAGTAAAGGGGATGAAGCCGTCGAGCCCATAATTATACCAGAAGCCGTTAGTGATTCGTTCAAGGTCGTCGGGCTGGGAAGTCCCAAGTCTCCAAAGTCGCTTAAAGAACGTCAACAGTCCCGGAAGGCTAAGTATGGCGAGTATAATGTTTTTTGTTTATCTTGGTTTGGGTATTGTCCTGTTAACCACTTTCATTTCTTCCTTAATTCCTTGTTTGCTGTCGCGTTAACAGATCGTTGGAGGTGCAATAATTGCAAGAAGCCATTCAAACAGAAGGCTCACCCGTTGCCGAAGAAGGTTATTTTGAAGCTGAGGGAAACGTTCGACAAATATAGTCGAGCGACGTGGAGAAAAGTTGAACGACAATTGCTGACATACAGCAACGATGAAGCTAAGCTCGAGGAAAGCGACGGGGTGATTGATCATCATTCAGATGCCCATCCTTACATTACTAAAACTTTGAATACATACAAGACACCCACGGAGATGCGAAGTGGACTGCAGGAGCATTTCTCGGAGCTGCTTTTCCCAGGAGCTTTATTCCGTGGAGAATCTGTGAAGGTTCCCTGGGCATCTTTGGGACAGTGGCTCGAAATCAACCAAAAACGTTTGGTAAACTGGCCTACTGGAGTCAAATTTCCAGATTCCTCGTATCAGATGATGGGATTCTGGAATCTGACGGAGGTAAATGCACTGTACGGGGTCAAGATTGTCAATTGGAGTAGCAGTAAGCTTTGGAGCCGCGAAAATTGATTATCGAATTGAACGTCCTGAACCATTGTTTTACAGGGGAAAAGAACCTATCCGGGCCAGGGACACCGTTGGTATTTAACCAGATGGGCCAAACGGTGGTTAACGTTTCCCAAATCGAAGAGCTAACCTACGGAATATCGTCTGTCGATTCCTCAACGGATTTTCTCTCTGATTCTGACATCGACGTGAAAGAACGTTTATCAAGGAATGGTGCCGAAAGGAAACGTCTGGCGATTCGCGCTCTGGGCAGCAACTCGTAGTGGCGACTGGTATAGACTTGTAGTCGCGTGACAATATGCCAATGTGACAAATGTGACATTAGTTTAATTTACTTCTTCTGTATCTCTCTCGCTCCCTCTCCGTGTCTCTCTATATAAATATATGACCTTTCCTTCATCGCCTTCCATATTCCGTGCGTGCTGTTCACGATTGGGAGCAAGGGGATATGCCACAAGACGACCGGAAAAACCGCCTCCCAAACTGAAAGACCCGCTCAACGCAGCCAATGCAACTCATTACAAAATAGGACCGAATCTGACATTCGTCCACCGTCCTCCGCCAACAGCACCGTCACCATATTCACTTACAGCAGCACCGGCATCTCCTCTGCTCACGCCAGCTTCAGGAACAAACCCGGATAAATCACTTCCTCCGCGACTATGGAAAGACGCACCATCACCGCAAAGCCAACTTACATTTGAACAAATCGAGGAAATAAAACGATTGCGGAACGAGGATCCTGCTGTATGGACAAGACAAAAACTGGCGAAGAAATTTGGCTGCAAAGCATGTTATATTCCGATGATCGCACCTCTCGATAAGTCGACTCATCGGGAAGTCCTTGCTGGAAGAGACGCCGAACACGAACATAATCGTAGTCGATGGGGAGAGAATAAGGCTACGGCCAGAGCTATACGCCAGAAGCGGAAGACGATGTGGTGATCTTGAATCTCTACCTGCAATTGCGTAAGAAAATCGCCATTTTGCTTTAATCCGGGATTTGTAATGACACCTTTCACCGCATTAGCTCACAAAACAATTATTCTCTTTCTTTTGACAGCAATACCTGTGTATTTAGAACGTGCAGAGCATAGAGAAAAGGAACATTTAATCAAATGTACATATATCTTACAAATATTGATAATGAGTTAATGATCGTATGGACAACTGGACATCAACTACTGGACATCTCTGACGAAAAAGGATCTAAGCGCCCGCAGTGACTTGTCCACTCTTTCCTGTTCTCCTACCACAACCACAACCCCTTTCCGTCTTTTCGTAGTCTCGCACGAGCTTAATGTCTACCTCAACGAATGAACCGAAAATGCCACCGGCCAACTCGGATTTGGCTACCACCTGGGCTTTTCTCGAGGAAGGTGTCGACCGTATTTTGACCAAGTTACACGCTGGTGTTTCATACTCAAAGTATATGAGTTTATATACTGTCGCCTACAACTATTGCACTTCATCGCGTATGCACGGGCAAGCTGATCAGCAACCAGGCGCTGGTGGTCGAAGTTCGTATTATGTTTCTCCTGCCACACGTTCGGGCGGCCTGTTAATTTAACTTGACTGACTCTTTGCTGTTATATCAGCTGGCGCGAATTTGATGGGCTCAGACTTGTACAATAACCTCATAAAGTACTTCGTAGAGCATTTGAAAGCCCTGCATGTGGTGCGTGTTTATATCGTTCTACAATCACCTTTACAGTGTAGGCACGATCTCACACGAGGCCTTGTAGAATTTGGATCCGCTTACAGACGAAGCCCTTCTTCGTTATTATGCCCAAGAATGGGACCGATATACAACTGGCGCAAATTACATTAACCGCCTTTTTACATATTTGAATCGACATTGGGTCAAACGCGAAAAGGACGAAGGTCGGAAAGGTGTTTATCCCGTTTATACGGCGAGTACTCGTTGTTTATCGTTTAGGATCTATCAAGCTAATTGTTCTTTCTAGCTGGCTCTTGTTCAATGGAAGACACATTTTTTCCTCCACATCCAAGAGAAGAACCCGAAATTGGCTAACGCCATTCTCAAACTGATTGAACGACAGCGGAATGGTGAAAATGTGGACCAAGGTCTAGTGAAAAAAGTTGTGGACTCATTTGGTGAATCTCAAAATAGTATTGTCCTTGTATCGGTCTTACATTCCTCAAACAAAATAGTGTCATTGGGTTTAGATGAACAAGATACTAATAAGGCTGCTTTGGACGTTTACAAAGAACATCTTGAAATTCCGTTTATCGCAGCTACTGAGAAGTATTACACACAGGAGTCGGAGGCTTTTTGGCTGAAAACAGCGTCTCCGAATACTTGAAGAAAGCCGAAGAACGTTTGCGCGAGGAAGAAGATCGCGTGGAGCGGTTTTTGAATACACACACCCGAAAATTGGTAGGTACCAGTACAATCTCACACTATCTTATATGCTCAAATTCATACTACTTTGAACAGTTGATTAGTCGCTGCGAACACGTTCTGATTCGCGAACATGCTGAAATTATGTGGGAGGAGTTCCAGAAACTCCTTGATTTTGATAAAGATGAAGATCTACAACGCATGTACTCGTTATTGGCTCGTATTCCGGAAGGCTTAGAACCTTTGAGGAAGAAGTTTGAAGAGCATGTTAAACAAGCCGGTCTAACAGCTGTCTCCAAGCTTATTGGTGATGGTTCGGCTGTTGATACTTTGGTATGTTATTCATGGACAGCATGTTGTACGTTGCCTCTCAATGGTTGCATTAGGATCCCAAGGCCTACGTTGATGCATTGCTTGAAGTTCATAAGAAGAATCAGGAAACCGTCAACCGAAGCTTTAGAGGAGAAGCCGGATTTGTCGCAAGTTTAGACAAAGTACGTTATTTTACTTCTTGAGATGTTCGCTGTCGACATTAGTCCCGATACTGCTTCTATAGGCCTGCAGAGAATTCGTTAATCGCAATGCTGCCACCGGTACTTCGTCTACCAAGTCCCCGGAATTATTGGCGAAATACGCAGATGCTCTTCTAAGGAAGAACAACAAACTCAGCGAAGAAAGTGATTTAGAGGAAGCTCTAAACCAAGTGGTATGTATATTCGACTTCTATGCATTGTCTGATATATCCATTGAGCTTGTGTGGGTAGATGGTTCTTTTCAAATACATTGAAGACAAAGACGTCTTCCAATCCTTCTACACTACGAAATTATCGAAGCGTCTAATTCATGGAGTATCAGCCTCGGATGAAGCCGAAGCAAGCATGATTTCCAAACTGAAGGAAGCTTGCGGATTCGAATACACTAACAAGCTGCAGCGAATGTTTACTGGTGCGCTCCCTTTCAGACTACTGCTGACCTATGGCCTTTAACCTCTATTCTCTTTTCCCAGACATGAGTCTCAGCAAAGATTTGACAATTCAGTTCAAGGAACGAATGCAACAAACACACGACGCTTTGGACCTGGACGTTGCTTTCAGTGTCATGGTTCTCGGTACGAACTTTTGGCCACTGAGTGCCCCGACACACGAATACATCATTCCACGTGAAATTCAGACAACTTATGACCGATTCCAAAAATACTATCAAGCGAAGCATTCGGGCAGAAAACTCACGTGGTTGTGGAATTACTCCAAGAACGAACTACGAACCAATCATTTAAACCAGAAGTATATATTGATGACAAGTTCTTATCAGATGGCAGTCCTGGTTCTGTATAACGACCATGACACGTTGTCCTTCGAAGAAATTGCTACCGCAACGTCTATTAGCAAGGAAATCCTCAGTCAGGTATTAGGATTACTGTCGAAAGCAAAGATCTTGTTAAGCGATGATAACGAGCAATTCGACGTCAACCCTAGTATGTTCTTTCTCTAATACTAGTCTCATAAGAACTTTTTTTACCTAATGAACTAGACTTTAAGTCCAAAAAGGTAACAGCTCAATCACGATAGCAAGGGCCATTTAGAGATCACTTTGCCTTTCAGATCCGGGTCAATCTCAATCAGCCCATCAAGGCCGAAGTAAAAGCGGAATCGACTGATGTTTTCAAGACTGTAGACGAGGATCGAAAGTATGTCATTCAGGCAACCATCGTCCGGTAAGTACTATCAAGTCTCCTTGTATATATGTCATCATTGATCTGTTACTTTATAGTATTATGAAGGCTCGTAAGGTTAGTGAACCAGAAATACATTTCGTTATTGATATTGACCCTGGTGACTTTAAAAGATGATGAAGAACCAACCCTTGATACAAGAGGTTATCTCGCAGATTTCGCAAAGGTTCACACCCAAAATACCTGACATTAAAAAGGTAATTTTGGGCAGCTCAGGACGGGTTTTTGATGCTAATGCTTCATAGGCTATTGATACTCTTTTAGAGAAAGAGTATATCGAGCGAGTTGAGGGAACGAAGGATACTTTTTCGTATGTGGCATGATGAAGGCAAAACGCGCTCATAGATGATATTGAGTGACTTGCTCTATTCTCTCTCCTTTTACTGCACCGCTGTATCATATCCACACACCACCACGCAACTGTTTTTCTTTTTTTGTGTTCTCTTTTTATCTGCATGACTTTCTATCCCTATTTGATTTGGCTCATTCCTCCCTGTCTCTTCTACCTTGGAATTAAGCTTCATCGTTATTGTAGAAACACCGAGCGAAATGATAATTTTTTCTAATCTGTAAAATATAGGGTATTTCCGAAGTTGTGCATCCTTTGGGTGTTGCATAGCGGCGATTTGAGAACGCGCCACAAAAAATAAAGGGATTTCTTATGGCCCTGAGCGATGGCGTCAGCCGCTTTGTAAACTTTTGTAAACTTGGGACGGGTAAAAGTATACGAGGGTCGAGTATTTATGTTATAAACGATTACCGAATTCGAATTCGGAAGGCTTTCAAAATTTTGCAATGAGAATGAGATGAATGCAACTTCCTTTGATGAACTTCAAACTTTGGCCCCTGCGGCAAAGATTTTCAAATGACAACAGTATATATTCTGTATGCTGTCGTGGGCAGCTCGGCTAATGCAAAAAAATTTCATTTCCAAATGACCCTTTACCTACGTAACTCTCATTACCAGGGCGAGGAAATTATATCGGTAGATTCCTAAAATAAAGACGCAAGTTTTTCATATCAACCAATATTGCGGTTGGAAGTTCGAGGATCCTGAAAAAAAAGATTGAAAATAGGGTATATTGATTGTATGGAATTATGGTATTGTAGTGAGGCGTAAAGAACGACATGCCCATCTGGTACGTAATGGCATTTTTCGACAGAACTTCTTGATCTGCCTGCCTATCGGTAAACTTTTCATATTGCCATTGCAATTGTACCGGCTTTACCGCTTTACCAGGTTGCCTTCGCCACCTTGATTGCCCTAGTTCGAATTCCTGTTGAAATCAGGAACAAAGCGAACAACGTTTTGGTTTATAAAGTTTGTCAAATTGAATGAATTACTTATAAAATCCCGTCCGGACAAAGGTGTCATTAATCAAATGCAGCCTTTTCCTTACTATATACGCCGCATCATCCGACTCGCAAGAATGTTTAAACATAGAACTAGTTCTTGATTGAAAGCTTCTAAAAGAACATCGCCGATTTAGAAAGAAAAAGGATAGCAACGGAACCATTAAACTATGATACATACAAGACAGGCATAGAGTCAAAACTTGGTGTCTGATTTACATAATTCGTATGCGATCAGAACACGGACACGGTTTATTAAGCGGGCCACTTCAGAATGATATTGATAATACTACTCTTATATGATTATAATGACATTGAGAACAACTGCTGGGTTTGGGTGAAAAGGTACTGGATTAAGTTGATAGTGAAAGTGAAATCAGCCAAGCAGCGCCGCTTGCAATTGCCATAAACAACACAATGCATAGTCCGAAAATTATGTTGAACTTCTTTCTTCCTTATATTTCAATGTTTTAATGCTACTTTTGTACATTATGAATAAGACATGTGATGCATTCGAAAAAGAAAAAGGGAAATGAAATGAATGTGAGGGTTCAAACAATGAAAGAAAGAAAAAATAAAGAAATAGATAGCGAGAGTGGAGGAAAGAAACGGAAAAACGACAGTACTGCATCTCAAAATCCACAATAAGATATCCAGTTTTTGTGTTTTGGTTATGACCAAATAAAATTTTCATTTTGACTTTTTCATAGACCACCGATGCCAGAGATCGCAACCTTCTCGCTCGGCAAAGTGACTGAACCATCGAAACCACGTGAATCAGCACGTTGCCTGGCCATTTCTGTAATCTCCAGAACTTTCTGCTTGTCAACGTCCTTCTTTTTCCTTTTCTCGCCGGTTCTCGCGCGCGGACTTCGTGGAGACCATAAGCCTGCCAATATGCCGCCGGTTCGTGAAGAATCCTTCTCCGATGCATCCCTGCTAGAACTTTCGTCAGTTTTTCCTTCTGTTTTTAGGCGTCCCTTGGCTGCGTCTCTATCTAAAGCAGATGAACTCCGTCTGGAGTAAAGAAGTCGCGTGATAGTCGCGCCGACAGGGGCATTGGTTGTTCGACGCTCCGTGTTTAGAGCATCATATGAACTTTTTCGGCTGATAGAACGGGATGCGGCTGCTGACCCAGAAGGTGTGGTCGGTGTATCAAAACCGGAAGTTAACCCAGGAGATCGAGACGGAGTTGGAGATAACCATTCTGGAGAACGAAGGTTGTCAACTTCGAATATACTGCTTAGGCTAGTTTTGACTTTCAAAGTTTTGCGAGGAGCAACCGACGGCGGTAAGGGGAAGTTCGATAGACTGGGATTGTTTTCTAGTGATTCAGAATCATCGACCGTCATACCTGAATCACACTCGTCTATTGACCGAAGTGAAGTTTGTCTCGAAAGTCCCCCCGATTGTGCTGTAACAGCGATTTTAGCTACCGCGTCTACGATTTCAGCCAACGCCGGTGTGAGAGGTGTATGCGGCGTCACCGGCGCACTTGAATTGATTGACGATGTTGAAAGTGTACCCGACGAAAACGACTCCGTCATGGATGGCGTATCGGTAAAAGAGGGAGAATCACTGAAGCTTGCGCTTCGGGAAGGCCGGTGTTTAATAGAGTATGGAAGATGATAATTTGTTACTTTTTCTGAAGTTGAAAATGAGATGGAGGTCGGACTATACTCTTGATCGACGCCGGAGAAATAATCTTCAGAGATACCAAGACTAGAAGTGGATGTTTTTCGTCTATAAAGTTGTTGAATACCAGTTGGAACTGGCGTCCAAGTGCGATCTGAGGGGACATCGAGGCCGAGAAGATCCAAGTCATAGCTATCGTCGTCGTCGGAATTCAAATGCAAAGTGGGCGCATATGGTGGTTGGTTCGCAGAAATCGAGGAAGACGATGAATTTGAAAGATATTGACTGGTGCTGTTTCCAATTAATGCAGAAGGAATTTCTTCTACAGGTTTGAGATCAGCGGAAGGGCCGAATGAACCTTTATGGGAAGGTCTGCGTAATAAGGTGGAGGGCAAAGAATTCTCCCTTTTAGAAGCTAATATAAGAGATTATGAGTAATTAGATCAAGTAGACAAAAGGACGATCATAATACCTCCGTTTACATGGCCATTGATATTTTGTCCCAAATCGCCGCTAAGGCTACCTGATCCAGACTGGCCTTGATTATTAGATTCAGACAAACCACGCGGTCGACCAGTAGGAGGACCCGACGAGGATCCACGACCTTGCGATCCACCTCCACTACCACCGTGACGCTCAGGTTCAGGGCGGTCCGAACGAGAACGGTTTGTCAAACGTCGTCCATGTTTGAACAAGCGCATCGCTCTAGAGATAAAAGAAGGAAAAAAAAACATAAGCAAGATAAGAAACGTAGGGGCGAGAGGATGAGGAGATGCGACGCTGTTATCTCCGGTCGGACATGGCACTCACCGAATTCGTAAACTTTGACAATCACACAGGGTCGCTACATCATAGACGCCACTGACTCCTTGCGTTCCCGCTGTGAGAGCCTGGTGCATGGCATGCTTGACCAGCTCGCGAAGATGAGGCATCTCGTATGTGCTGCTAAGCAACAACAAAGCACTGAGAACGGCGGGAGCATGCTGCAAGGGTGTCAGGAGTGTCTGTGTATAGAAATATTGAAGGAATGCCACGGTGACGGGATATGGCTCAGAAAGATGAAGGGATCGAGGAGTTAATCGGGGATCAGGGCGAGATAAAGTAGTAGGGTCGGACGAAGGTGGCCATACGGGTAAGGAGGAAACTGGATTGGTGCCTGTGGTATCCACGGCACTAGAAGCAGCGGCTAGATAACGCCGGCGCTGATCCCGAAACCACGGCCATCTGTCTTCCAATAGTTTACGCGAACAAGGAATGCGCCGGCCATCGTCGCAAATTATTTCGAAGTCGGCAAAGGCGCCATCTTCTAGGGCTGCTAACCCCATTGCTTGTGCTTCGCGACCGAGGCCGTAGCCGGGGCTTGGGGGCTGATATACGCCAAATGCTTCTAGATCGATATATGCCACATGATCCCAGCTCAAAAGTCGATGATTGTAATCTTCAACTAAATTGCCTTCGCGATTACCGAAGACAAGCAGCTTGTTTGATTCACGCCAAAGTACAGCCCGACACCAGCTTCCGGAAGCAAGAGCTGTTCCTGGTTCTATATGTGACCAAGACATTGTAGTCAGATCGAGCGACCATATTGAGAATGCTTGGTACGAATGTGCTAGGTAGGTTCCCGCGATAATTAATGAAGTACCCAAGAGAGCACCGGTGGGAAAACGCAAACCAGGCGGGCGCACGTCGCCTGTCATTGAGTTGGAGCGGTCTGCAACGATAAACGATGAAGATGATTGCGGGGTAAAGATTTCAAGTTCACGCTTGACATCGGTAAACTAATTTTTTTTGATATGGATAAAAGTAAATGTAAGCACACGCCCAAAAAGAAGAAACGTGACTCACGTTATAATTAGAATACAGATAAATTTGACTCGGAAAACTAGGGGTGGGAGAAGAGGAGTATGGCAACTCAACGAAAGAGTCTGGGGTGGTGACAGGTAATAAGGAAGGACTGTCTTCTGGTCGGAATCTACTTGGGGGTGAAGAAGTCGGCTCAAAAGAAGGGTTGCGAACAACAAGAGGGGACGAAAGAGCTACACTGCGGTAGGTTCCGCAGTGACGAGGGTAATCGCTGCGATGGACCCATTCGCGTGAAGAGAGATCGAGTATATGAATATCATCAAGCCAGCCGTTTGATAAATCCTGGCCGCCAATAACATAAAGTAAGTCTGACGAAACGGCGGATAAATGGGCATATCGAGCTCTCGGCGTCAGGGATTGAGTAGATTCTGGCAATGTGGATGATTCTTGGATGGAGGTCCATTTTAATTCTGAAATTGAGAAAAACCAAACATCGTTTAAGACGCATAGGCTTTCGGGGGTCTGGGACTCTGTTCGGTAACCCATACCGCCGAAAATTATGAGGTGGTTGTTCCCTAAAGGAGAAAAGGAAGGGTCAGCCGCGCCCATCTCAATGAGGGAAGCAGAGAAACGAGTGTACATGTGTCTGCGCTATGGAAATATCTTGGACCAGGAACGATACCATCTGCCGGTGACTCGAGTTTATCCCAAGTGTATGACTGAAGATCAAAAACGTAAATGTCGGAAAGCATTCGACGTTCTACTACAAGTCGACCACCCTACACGCGTGTAAATCAGACTGCGCCAGTATTATAAGAGGAAAGGACGCACGAATAGATACATTTTGTCGCCAATAATTGTAGTTGACGCGCCCTACGGGGATAAAAGAAAACAAAAGCTCGTCTTGTGACTGGTAGAAGAGAGAAAGACGAGGACATACGACGAGCTTCAGGGGCACAAGACCTCTAGCTTTGCGGGCCACGGTGGCTAGTTCGGCTGATACAGAGCGTACCAAATTCATCCTCGAGGAAGTTGGAGGTGAATGAAGGAAAGGTTTTGGTGAAAGCGTCGGGGAGGACAACCCTTGGCTGGTATAAAGATCTGTTGAGGCGGAGTTTGAATTGGATGTCGGTAGTAACCGTAAATGGCGCTGACAACGATGGGAAACCAGAAATCTCGATGACCAGCGCTTCGAACAGGGCCGATTTAAGCGACGTCGTTTATGTGGGTTCAGAACGTGGATGAACCAGCAAATATAATAAATATATTCTACGACATATGTGAGTGATTTGTGTCTGTTCTTATACAGCTTTTTGCAGTAGATGGAGACTGGCATATGTTCTCGTTTTGCGTTTAGAAAGAACCTCAAGTTGCTCGGGGCGCGTCGGTGAAGCGTAGTCGTTCCCTCGGGTTTACCCAGAATCCCAAGTGGAGCAGCGAATTCTAGTCTATTCTTTCTCTTGGATAACATACAATGCAGATATGTATCAGCCATTCGTATCCGAGATATCTAATCAGCAAGCCATGTATGTCCGTGCTTAGTACTATCCCATCCCATGCGAAAGGCCTCCGTGCATGCAAAATAATTTATTTCGGTCAGGAAACCGACCTGCTTGTTTACCTTTACGTCGTGCGCACTCGGCTACGCGGGAATCAAAACTTTCGGTACATCTTTTACTTTGGGCTAATTCACCCCGGCGCGCAAAATGGCCAGAAAAGGCCTTTTCTTCATAATGCTCACCCTTTCACATGTGTGCGTTTCCGTTATTTTCATCTATTTGCCACATAAATTCTGCATCGCAATGTGAAGAAGCAGTACGTCCGACGTGCAGAGGAGAATATCAATAGCTTTTGTGAATTCTGCCGCAGCCTTCTTTCCGAAATCCCTCACTGACATTACCGCGTGAAGGTATTATTACACATGTACATATACATAGCATGGTCCAGCATTAATAACAGGCACACGACTGAACTGTATAGTAAATTTTATACATTAGTCGTATGTATTGGCCTCGTTGAGTCTCACCTGAATAAACAACAACAAAAAAAAACTCGAGCCCGGCTAGCTCACAAAGTTCTCACCGACGTCATGAGGTCTCCCATGAGTCTATCAATCTTTATCTCAAGATGAACTTGGCATCCATGAAAAGAATTGCCAAACTGGTCTCCTACTATTCGGCACGGGCACTCTTCAATTGCAGATTTAGTAGATTTATAGCTATCATCCCCTTTCTAGGTCCTGCCATATTTAATTTGCTCAAAAATGACGGTTCTTCATCCATCATGTCGTTAATAAATTTAAAATTTCAATATACAGTACTTGGGTAAGAAAATATCTTTTTCGATCATCCTTGAAAATAATCGAATTCGATTCGATCATCGGTCTCGTATAGCCGCAATATAGTTTGCCCGAGACAAGGACGAGATCCGACTGGAAGATCCCTCACCACAGAGATGTAGGGATTTATCCCTAACGATTCTCCGTGATTAGACATTTTTGAAACTTGAAATTTTTTTGAACTGTTCTTCTTCCTTTTTCTTTGGGAAACTTTTTGAATTTGCAAAAGAATGGCTGCCGATTTGCCTACCTATCATGTCAATCATTATGTCAAAAAGTATATGGTACGTAAAGCCAAAAAAAACGAGCGAGAAGTTGCACATTCTTGTAACAAAGACTTTCCTGAATTGGGCAATCCACGTTGTCTTTTTAAACCATTTCACATCATGATGTTCTCAGCCCTTCAGCCGCGCCGGGTAACAGTGGCGATCAAGACTCTCGAACATCGAATACGCAACCTGCTGACAAATCAATGGTCCATGAAAGCACTGACACTGATCACGACAACAACTCGCATCTTCCCTCGTCCCGTGCTTCTTTCTCATCGTAATCTTTGTCTTGCTACACGTCCACTTTTCCTCAGATCACATACTAGCACTCACAGATCCGTACCCATGGATGCTCTGGTACATACAGACTCATCGACAATCAAAATCACTTCTCACAACCAATACTCATCCGATGTTAAGATATCTCCACAATCAGTATCGCCTTCACCTATTACCCAATTTGAGGACTGGATCACTGCTGCGTCGGCTGCGGGGATAAAAGAGCCCGAAGCTATGACCTTGTCCACTTGTACACTGAACGGCATCCCATCTTCACGAATTGTACTCTTGAAACAAGTCGACTCTCGTGGCTTCGTCTTTTTCACAAATTATACTTCACGAAAGTCACGTGAATTAGAAGAAAACCCACATGCTGCTCTTGCATTTCATTGGAGAGAAATTTCACGCCAAGTGAGAGTAGTTGGCACCGTCGAGAAGGTCTCCAGGGAAGAGAGTGAGGCTTACTTCAGATCCAGACCTCTTTCCAGTCGTGTAGGGGCATGGGCAAGTAAGCAGAGTAGTTGTGTTGAAGAAAACGAAGTTGATATGCGTGTGGAGAAAATACGACAAAAATTTGGAATCAAGGATGACGCAACTGGGGGCGAAATACCGCTACCTGACTTTTGGGGAGGCTGGAGGGTTATTCCGACGTATGTCATCATCTGAAAAAGAGAGAAGCAATTTTTTTCTCTATATTAACAAACCATCTTTTCCTTCTAGTGAAGTAGAATTCTGGGCCGGGAAGCCATCACGGCTTCACGATCGCGTTCAATATTTACGCGTTGACACTGCTGAGACTTTGGAAGAGCCGGAATGGAAGATACAACGACTGGCCCCTTAAAATATGAACACCAAACCCAAAGAATATCATTTTAGAAGTTTTTTTGAGGAGCCATACGTAGTACAAACGTTTGACCTAACTGACTTGATCATAGCGCAAGAAATAAAGAAACCGTCCGCCCTTCTATAAACGCTGTTTTTTTACGCAGGTTTCGCTGGCGTTTGGGTAAGAAGAACACCAAAACGTTTTTTGATGGTTACCCGATGTCTTGAGAACTTGTCATCGGGCGAGAATCGAGCTGATTCGATGACTGGTTAGACAAATTTTATTGCGTGTTGCACGACATACCAGGGTGCGCTGATTTGGTGATTTTTCCGGACTCAGTCACTTTCTGTGAGAATTCAGAAAAAACGAATCAATAAGCCACGGGTACGACTACTTACTTTTAAAGTATAAACCCTGTTGCCAGCATCATCGAGTGTATACATTAGATGCATTTTTTTAGGTGATGGTCTCTGCAAGTACGAAGCTGAGTTTCAAAATTTCTGCCAAAACAAAGTTTGCCGTGCTCGATTATTTGAAAATTATAACGATGAACGGTACACTACACTACTGCTATAAACTGATACAAAATATTCAAGATTCCTTTGAACCAACCGTCCCTGTCCCTTCTCCCTTCTTCGCGAAACGTTGTAAAACACTTGCCAGCCGAATGAGACATTGCTTGATATGATCTTTTGAGGGTACATCCGCGGGTTTGGAAGCTATTCCTGCTGGATCAGCTTCTTCACTTTCAGGTCCATCCTCCTCCATCTCGTCTGTCTTCTCTACTTTACAAGGCGCAGGTGCTGGACCTAAGGGTTGAGCGATTGGCTGACCAGAAACCCATGGTGTCGCATAATAAGAATATGACGGGTGAGCAGCATAATGATAACCATATGTTGCATGATAAACTGCCTGAGGCATTGGATTTGGAGGAGTTGAAGAAGCGGCTGTCGGTGGAGACACAGTTGCATTACCAGCCGTTGGTCGTCTTGTAGCACGCTTAGAAGTCTGCTCAACATAGTTTAAGTTGGAGAGTATAACGGAAATAGACAAAAAATTTTCACAACTTACAGTTGGGCCACCTCCCCATTCGGGATTTAATCGATATTTCCCGCCTACTTTTGCTAATCGACCCCTGCGTAACGCTTTGTGTAAAGCTTGTGAAGCGGATGGTCTAAAGTTTTGTTGCAAGGGATAATGCCTAGTAGTCACAAAACGTTAATAACTATCCTCTATACTAAACATAGAGAAAAGACTCACGATGCCATCCAGGCGAACAGTACTTTGGGTGCTGTTCCGTCGGCATCCCCGACATCAATGATAGCTTCCACGAGCATTTCTTCATAACTAGGCATAGCATTAGGATCATCGCGGGAACTAACTTGTGTCGATGAAGATGTGGTTTTAGCTGCAGGATTCGCTGCATCTCGGGTTAAAGGAGCGGATGTAAAAAGTGGATGTCGAGGAGGAGCAGAAGGAGGAGGCACTGGGGTTGATGGCTGAGGTGGGGTCTGAAGAACTGGAACAGTGCCAGGTGCATAGTAAGGTATATGAGCATGCGGATACATTTGGGGGACAGCATGAGGCTGGGGTTGGAGTTTATGGGGAGGAGGTTTATACTGTGGAGGTAGGACAGGAGGTGGTATTGGAGAAGCAGCTGGAGGAGGAACAGGTGTAGATGGCGCAGTTGAAGGAAAAGTAACCGCTGTCTGTTGTGGTGGAGGCACCGAGAACGGAGGCGTTGGCGATGGCTGTGATGGTGGTTGCGGTTGCGGTATTGATGGTACTGACGGCGAGGGCGACGGAATAGCTATAACAGATGGTTCGGATTTGATTGGAGGTGTAGTGTGAACATCCTTGTCAAAGGTAGACGCGGGTTCGACAGGGACATTAGGAGTGACGTGTCGCGGTCGTTGTAAGGCCTCAATGGCACTGTTTAAGTCAAGTGGAAATATGCATGTGTCTCGATTGGCATCAATTGCGAGAATTAGGTCTATTAGCTGCAACGGAGGTAGCAGCGACAAATAGGTTCGCTTTGCGGAATCCGATGACGCGGAACCATCTAGATATAGGGTAAATTAGAACACAGAAATAAGTTAAGAATCATTATTACCTGTCTGTAATTTGGAAACCGAGGGGTTTCCAAGTGAACACGGTGGTGGCTCAGAGCAAGAGGGGCTAGCCTGTTGCTCGGGCATCTGTATAGTCACCTTGAAAGACTTCAAAATACGACAATCACGTGATTCATCATGTCTATTGGAATCAACGGAATGTCAGTCACTGCCAGAGATTTTGGTCAAGGTTCAAACCAGCTCTTCTGGTCTTCGCAATCCTCACTTAATCGTGATTATCTGCAAAATGAGTCCAAATTTCACACAGACGTCTATTTTTTGAATATTGGCCCAGAATGCCAGCCTTCTAAAGCAAAATCCCCAGGCTGAGACTTTTCAGGTAAATTACTAGACACGCTTTCAACGCCAAAGTTCATTTAGCTTGAGAACTAATGAGACATTTGCCCATAAGATCCAAAGCTGGTTTACGACGATTGTCGACAGATCATAGATGCAGTTCCAAATAGGCCTGATTGAAACTCCGCCGCGGCATCCGTCATGCTCAAGCTACTACCTACCTCAAAAAGTGTACTGTCGGCACTGTCTTGCACTTACACACGATTCTATCATTCTCCCGCTTTCTTTAGACCAGTTCCACCGCCTTCAGGTAACGTTAATATTATCCGGTTTAGGTTGTACTATTGAACCATTTTATTCAGACTCGATAAAAACACCGCAGGATTTGTTGAAAGTCATTGGACGATCATGCGATACGAAACTCAAAGTTAATGATTGGGAGCAGCTTTGGAAGATGGGGGGATACGGAATGAGGAAAGTCGGTGTTAGCGTAAAAGACCGACGGTGAGCGATCAGTTCCACTCTTGCATTTTACTCGGCATTCAAAATAGGAGCCTTGCACAACAGGTATATCTTATGGGCTTTAAGCAAATATAATAAAGGGTGCGATCTCAGTAAAATAGCCCACGAAGAAAAACCTAAAAAGAAGATTCGAGGGTTTGTTCATTCATCCACATTCTTTGCGAATTGTGTACGCTGAACGAACTTGACAGATGGGGTCCTGCTGTGCAATTTGGAAAGCGGATCCGCTCGCGGCGCCATCGATAATCATTAGACATTTACAGTAATAAACTAATACTATTCCCCGAAAATGAGATAAGTTAAACAAGACATGCTGCCGGAAAACACTATTGCTTAGAAAACCGCTGCATCTCGGAGAAATAGCCGTCCTTCTTCTTGCTTTACCCAACGAGCTACCGCATTTGCAGCGGTAACTGCTGCGTTTTTGGGTATCATTGGAGATAAAGCAATATACAACTCAAATGGTTGTGTAACCTAAGACGTGTGTTTTCCGTAAATTCTTATATGAGGCATCATGTAGAAATATAATCTCTTACCCAACCAAGAATCGCTTCTTTGCTAGTTCGAACGTACTGTAATTTAAGAGGCCCCCCTTGTCCCGATTTAGCATGCATAGCATCGTGCACTTTTTGATATAAGGTTATGAGACTATAATAATTGGGTTAAAACCTTGTGGTCATCAATGAAGTTACACCGTCCAAAACATCCTTACCGGTGCCGGTTGCTCTCCATTTGATAATCATCTTCCCATGTGGGACACGTTATCTGGACATGTAATCGGCTCTTGTAAATAAAGTGCCGTAATCCAGGAATGCCCAGATTAGAACATTGATATGAGTTGGTTTTGATCGCCTTTCGAAGTTGCGCTACTAATCCATTTGTTTCTAGTCGCTGATCATATTGGTAAGATAAAGTCCCAAAACTAAACCCAGGGTAAAAAAGTCACTTCCGTACCTTCACAACGTTTTCGCCCCAATTACGCACACCATCGAATTCTCCGCCGCCGCATATGGTTACCAGAACAAGGCTTCCTTCATCAGACTCGGGAACCATATTATTACTTGTCCTGTCAGCTATGTCTGCAGTATCATCCGATGATGTCGCATTGTCCGCTTGGTCATTGCCGATGGTACTATGAACAGAATGTGCTGAGCTCGTCTCGGAGGCAGGTTTTGTCGTCGTCGTGGCGTTCATTACACTAAACTCCGAATTATTTTTCCCTTTATTCCATAGAGCCTTATCGCTCTTTGGAGAATCTTCCGCTTCTATGAAATTTACGTATGCATGAACGAAACCTTGGGGATTGAACTTGGGTAAGCAAATGGGCAACCATGATGCGGAATTCGCCGCAACCGATGGGGTATGTACAGCGTTTATTAGAATTTGGAGATCTTGAATAATCGTGAGCATTCTCATAGATAAAGCAAATATGGAACTGCGAGAGCTCACCGGAGGGATGGATACTATGTCGTTTAGGACGAACAATTGTAATGAGTTTATTACCCGATATTAGAAGGATGTATAGTATATCCTGAAAGGGAAATTATATAAACCAGATTCTGAGATATTTCGTGTGTTTTCAGAATGCTGCCTACCAAACTTGCGGTTTTAGATGGAACTAGAAAATCTCCAACCCGTGACCTAATCATTGGATCCATGCGTATTACTGATAGGGCAGATAATGTAATTTGTAAGGCAATGCTGCTTTGCAGACGTAAAATCATGGTATTGATGAACGATTCAGTGCCTAGTAATTAATGTTCAGAGTCGAGGAAAAAGAGCAAATAACGAACGAAAACCTCACCGTCGAGGAGCCGTCTCAGGTCGAAATTAGACCGCCTTTCGAATATTCGACGAAGCTGGGCACCGGTTAAGATGCTTATGATTTGTAGATGAATAAATTCCAAGTGCAATCGTGCCTGCATAAAAGTTAAGGAAATGAACCGCTCTGAAGAGAGAGAGAAACACTGCTGGGCTGTTCTACATACCACGCTCTCGGGCTCTCCCCATTCGCTAATCACAATATAATATAAAGGAGCTTTGAGATAAAATGTTATGCATGTAGATCCTGCTTGAATGCGACGCAATCTATCCTGTTTAGGAGTATTTGCTGATATTGACTCGTCTGCAAATACCGAGATTAAAGCAGATGTGATACCCGTAATGGAAACGATATCTTCAACAGCATCACTCGGCCGACTATGAAGAATGACAATTGGGAAATGAGACTTATTCGAAATAATGTTGTGTTTAAGTGGTGATTGACCTTACAAAAACAGGCTTTCCAGCATCGGTAAAAACAAAATATTGGCGTTGCGGATATTGTTCTTCTGAAATGGCTCATTTTAGCTTTTCTGTAAAGGCGCGTTGAAACAAGGAGGAGGAGAAAAGAACAGAAGGCGAAACGTGCAATTTCCAGCATTTTTCGGAGTTTTACTCTTCCACGATTCTCCAACGTACCTAAAATTTTAATGGCTTTGTCCACGATAAGAGGTTCGGAAACACGCGTTCGAAACGGTGGAGGAGGGTCTGAGTCAAATGATAAATTACTCTATTTGAGAGACGACATCGATAACCGGCGTAGCGTACTCGAATCCTTGCTACTCAAAGTTCTCCTCAACTGATCACGTAAAGCTTTCTTCCTTTCCTCACTATCTTCAGAAGAGCCTGTGAATACGCCTCCCACCTGTTCCTCGTCCTCAGCCACATCTGGATCATTATCTTCTGCGTTCCGAATGATGAGTGCGTTATCGTCTAAACGAAGATCAATCACTGAAGAAGTCGGACTAGGAACCGCAGTCGACATTGCAGATGGATTGTTAGCTCGGGGAGGAAGCGGTGTTGATGAGCCTTGTGACATGATGTGGGGTTGAGATACTTTGCCTGGGAGTGGTGGGGCAGAGGGCGACCGTAACGAGAGTAAACGTTCTCGTGTGTGCCGTCGCGACCCACCAGGCGACGGTGGCCTCGACGATGGTCGAGACGGTGTCGACGGTGACTTCATGGCAATGCAACGACTTCAACGTCGAACTTTTTGAACTCCGACATACTTATATGGAAGCGTACCATCACCCTGATTGGCTCGGGCTAGTCACTACCATCACATTTTATCAGTTAGGAACAAATCCTCTAATAGCAATCCTTAATTAAATACAAGACACTCCCATACGCATGCAATAACATCCCCGAATAAGGGCCTGAAATCCAGCCAAAACGAAGGATGAGTTACTACCGTGAACATAGAAATAGTGCAAGCGATAATCGATAATCCATCATGGACTTTAAGCTTGATCGCAACATACTAGTCCAATGGCTTTTGAGTTTGCGACAATCGGACATTTCTCGCGATAGCGTGGACCAACGCCAGAAATACTCTAACGTCATCCGCAAATCAGCCAAAGAATACTTTTCAATGAGGTACTCCAAGGGGAAATGAAAAGCCGATCACAAACTCGCAACCATGGAAATAAGGAAAGAAATCGCAATTGTTACGAGCCTCCCGTATATCACACAACCATAATTAGCCACCGGTACTCAATTGCTGATAGATGAAGCAATATTGAAAAGGAGAAAAAAAGAACAAAAAAAAGAACATATGCCCAACATAATAGAAACAAACATTGAAGATGTCATCGACAAATTTAATATGAGAGTCAATACATAAGCAAGAATTTATATTAGAAATCAATTTGATATACATACAAAGTAAGAAGATTCTGGTTTTGAAGCATATCCAGAGCCAAAAAGTTATGCATAACACTCCCCTGAATGCGGAAGCCAAATCGAAATAACGCGACATATGTACGGTATCATCATAATTCAAAGGCCTGACACTAAGTTTTGACGACAGTGCAAGGAAGCGTGAACATAACACTTGAAACAAGTAAGAAAACAAATTATACGCCATGGTAATGATGAAGACAACTTGCTTCCTCCGAAAAAGTGAAGAAGACGAATAAATTCCAAGAAAAAGGGAGCTGTCGAAGTTATGAATATTAAAATATTCACGAAAATATACACTTTGAGATAAATGCGAGCCATCAAATTACGAAAAAGGAACCCAGCAAATCTGAGTCTTAAACCTATTGCAACTAATTGAATCTTCCCTTCCCTATCTAACAATAGGCTAAGACCAAGTTACAGATACAAGTTTAGAGAGTATACGGGAGTTTTTAGTGAGTAGCTCAGAAATCCGTCGACCCACCATCCGACACACTCCCTCAGGAATACTGTTTTCTTCGAATGTTGATTAACATCCGTCTAGTCTAAACTCAGGGGAATGAATTCTATATTATTCGCTTCTACATACACAACAGCTGCTTATACTATGTATTAGGCTCAAACACTGCAAAATAAAGCTCCACACAAAGAAAGGTTACATATCAGCTCATAATATCCGATTTCTCTTGCATTTTAGTAACTAGAAGCAATGAAAGCTGTCCAGCTTGATAGTATACTTCTATGTCACAGTGATTGATAGATCATTTAAATATATAATTAGCCGATAGCTGCGAAATGACATAAATGAATATGCCTCTTTTAGCAGTCGAGGCGATCTCATATTTGAGAAGTCATTCATTGTACAAGGTATGTGTTGATGGTACTAGTGCTGATTAGTATTTAGTTCACATGGACACTGCCAAGTTGTCATGATCCATCGATGATATCTTTGCTCAGAGAAGCTTGGACGTGGAAACAAAACACTACAAAAGTCTGCGTGATCGGGGAATTAACAAGTAAGGTTCAATAAATACTGAGAATTTGTCAGGAGAACATCAGCACCAAACTTGTTTCGGCACGAATGAGATGTTAGGAAAGGAGGAAGATACCGCGTGATTCCGTGTGTCTATGGAAGAAGTGAGCGAAGTCGTAGATAAGCGCGGCATACCACTGATTGTTTTTTTGCCACTATTTATTTAGTGAAGAAACCGAGTAAACGACTTTTGGGGAATTGACAATTAGCTAGAAGGGTGCCACTACGCGCGGCTTCGGATACCACAGGCCCTTGTACTACTGCTTCGCTTGAGAATCTAGTAATCAACCCAATAGCAATTTAGCGGATGCGAGTATAGTCACAGACTATATGTCATACCAACTACCTTGGAAATCTCCTTAATTTATCTCAACTTGGAGCCCTAGTGGATAGATGGAGGAGGTCCATACATACTGAAACCGTAGTCGAACCCGGCAACCCGGTCGTCTTCAGTAACCGGGTAACCGAACAATTCGACCATACAACGTTGGTGCAGCAGATCACAAACAAGACTCAAGCGTAGAGACCTGTTTTTGTTGGAAAGGGTCAAACTGTTATTGGGCAACGCCGAATGACGATCCAGGTGGCCATCAATTGAATTTCGCTGACTCAAATTGTCCGAGTGTAATTTTTGAGCCGCAGGTGAACGAGAAGACGACGGTAAGTAAAAAGACGGTCTTCATAGATCATAATCAGTGCACGACAGTAAAATAAAAATAGTAGAATTACTACATAGAAATGGAGATTCTCACCAAATGACAAGCAGAGACATGAAATGAAATCTAATATGGACTTTGTGACGGCGTTGCAGGTCGATTAAGGTTTTTTGGAGTCCGATCGTTCCGAGAAAATCACGGTCATGGTGAGAAAAGTTGTCGGAATGACCCGACTGTGCAGGCCAGACTTGACGAGAGCCGATTATCATACCAACTTGTTCTCCACCACCTTACACCTAGTCATTCGCTTTTCCCAAGACAATATATATATATTGCTTTTATCTTGCTTTGGTCTACTTTTTGCAGTTTCCCCTCATCTGGATTATTGTTCATGCCAAGACTTCATGACAATTCGTCCGCCAAGGAACACACTTTTCTAGATCGTCCCGACAGTAGGATTCACGCAAACGATCCCAAACGTTCTTTTCCTCAGCCTCACACCTATCCTGCTGATGTTCGCTACGATCAAAATGTCCATGCTCATGGTCAAGCGGCGGGCCCCTCACGAGCATCTAATAATCCAACAAGCTCAAGTATGTTGCTGCTGGCTACATTCCTCTTCGTTCTTCTTCATAACGTTTCCTAGATCATTATGGATTTGATGTCGACTATATAGCTCATACAAACATCCAGCAACCCCAGAATGAGTCTTCTTACTATTACGCACCATCATCTCTGGAGGTACCATCCGCCGACACGCACCCTTACTCTGCAGATGCCTCTTCTTTGCCTGTCCTTCCCCCACAAACAGCTCCTCCGAAAATTTCTTGCTATGCGCATCCCCTGGTGAACCAACCGCGAGACCTCGATCAGTGGGCAGCTTATTCGCCTCCGGCAACATCGGACGTAAGTGGCCCTGCGTCATCGTTTAAATCACATCCCTCGGAGCTGAAGATCCAAACTCGGCGGCCATCCATAAGCCAGCAACACCCTGATGATTTCCCTTCACTTTACTCTCAGGTCATAAACCCTTCCAACTCTGCCAATTTTCCTCATAACGATGAACAACAGGCTCCAAGATTGGGTCCAAACGGTTTAGCCGAAGATCAACCCCCAACGGCCCAAGGAAAATTACGCACAAGGGTTTATGTTGCTTGTCTTCAATGGTGAAGTTTGCAGTTTTTAAATAAGCGACATAATTTTTACACTAATTTTTTTCTCAGTCGGTCTAGAAAGATTCGGTGTGATGGCGCAAAGCCAAAGTGCCAAAAATGCCTCAGGAGGTCCAATGACTGTGATTACGACGCAGCTCCTAAACGACGTGGCCCAGATAAAAGGCCCGGTGCTAGGCAACGAACAAGTAAAAAGGTAAAAGCCGTTAAAGAAGACACTCGTGGGGCAGAACATCAAAGTGAAGTCGCAGCAAAGAATGAACCTGTCGAAGAAATCTCTTCTTCTTTGAACCCGGTCCCTGGTCCGGATTCAGACCCACTACTACCTTTGGCTCATACTTTACTTCCTCTTCAAAATTATGAGCCCTACGATTTAGATGCCCATCGAGGTTCTGTATCAAGCTCTGCTGAATACCCACTTCCAACTACACCAGTGGATGGTCCCGAGGTCACGTTATCTTTATCGTCGGCATCCACCCACGCGGAAGCACCAAATGCGTCTTTCCGTCCAGAACGGGTCGATGAGTCCCGCCGCTTCCTCCGCTTATTACCTGAATCAGTAAGTTTTCTGTCTCGCTTAACCGATGATCTTTTTTTTTAATTATCCTTGTCTCCTTCAGACATTGCCATCAAACAAACCATCATTAAATCCCTCGCTCGGCTCTAATTATAATTCGACATCAAAAGTAGGAATTCCTAACAAGGTATTATCGCGGGTAGATTTTGTGCCCCCGTATCATGAACAACACAGTCAAATACTTCCTCTTCCTGATGATGAATATCACAATCAGGAAGAAATTGTGCCAGAACCTTCATTAGACTATTCGCGAAAGACTTGGTGGGACAGTTTGTTGGCCGTCTATGTGCCTGGATGCGACAGAGCTACAAGGCTGGTCACTTTTTTCTCTTTCGAAACCGCAAGTTCTGACTCTTTCCACAGCTCACGTCAAATAATGTCCGACTTGCGCTTTCTGTATGTTGTTATTTATATATCTCAACTAAGCTGTTTTTTTAATTTGTGAATTTTAGATTTAGAGCGAGTAATTATTTCTTTAGCTTTATTAACGTTCCGGTGTGTATCCCCTATCATTCATGCAAGAATCGTTGGGATTCCAACACTCGTATTGCAAGCTATTTTTCAGCACTTTTTGTAATCCCTTGGAACGCGACAAGATGCAGCCGTCACTTGTCTTATCCATTCTAGCCATGTCAGTATTCATGAGGTCTAGTGAAATCGATCAAGGAAATGCTGGCAGAATGCATGCCCTATGGCTGCGAGATGCCGCGCAGAGCTCTTTGGAGGCCAGTATGAATGCGCGATGGCTCGATCCGACACTGGGCCAGGCCGCTTGGGTAAGAATTTTTTCCCCACAAGGCCGAACTCATTATTAAGAGAGCTGTATCGTTTGCAGCTCCTGTCTTTGTTCGAATTATGCACACATCCTCTTCACTGTGCCGAACGGGCTAATTCGGCGATGGTCATACTCGACTCCATTATCCGATCACTCAGATTGACTTCGATCGATGAACACGACTTCAGGGTCTCAAGTTTGATTCTTCCAATGCTCCCGTTGTTCAAGTCCCCGCATCAACCCGAGTCGCCAGTAAACAAGGCTGCTGTTGCGCTTCGTTGACACTAGGCCACAATTCTCCTGCTAGTCATCAGCATACGCCTTTATGGGTTGCAACCGCAGCATGGAATCCTGATTGGACAGTCGCTGAAATTAGAAAGGAAGAGAGTCGACGATTGTGTTGGAGTGCTTTGCAGGTCGCTGCAGGACATACCGCTCATGCCGCCGCTTTTTCTATTCCATTTTTGGACTTACACTGCATCCAACCGTCTAATGTATGTATGACTCTTGTTAAAGTATATCTTGAACTCAAATTCTTCTATCTTTTTTTCTTCTGAATCTGCAGTATTCTCTGTTGTTCCCTGGAGAGGCGTTATTACAATCCCCATCTTACGCAATATCACATTCTCCTAAAGAATCAATTTGGGCCTTATATTCTCGTACCATGCTACTTTGGAATAGCTGTCTCCGTATGCGTGAGAACCCCGTCAGCGATGCGGAGAAGGTGAACTTTGCAGTCAATGCGTGGATAGAGTCGACTGTCATTGAGGATGCTTTGAATGCTCATACTTGCGGTTGCGATCAAGCCTTCATGTTCCAAGGACGAGAGTTTTTATTCATGTGAGTTTTCTGTTTCCAATCATTATTACCATTGTTGCTAAACAAAATGAACTGCCAGTACTAGAATGTGTATTTCATACGAGTTTCGCAGGTTTATTCCTCACCCCGAATCGTCAGTAGCCTTCCTGTTTACCATTGAAACATCTCTCAAGTTAGGTTTTAGGGACTTTGACGGTTTATTCAATCGTAGAAAGGCAGAGGAGTGGCGTGAGTGTTTTTTATCGATGTGACTGTTTCCTGCATACACTCAACCTTTTCGCTTAGTCGTCAAGCAAGCCAGTATCGCCAAACGAGTTATGCAGGGATTACATACTGTTACTGGGCATAAGAACAATGTGCTCGCCCAAAGGCCATTTTTCATTTGGTGGTTTATGGGTCAGGTTGCAAGGTAATCAAGTTTCCTTTATAACCATTCAAAGTTTGATGAGATCACACCTGGACTAGATCATTGATGCTATGGCAGCTGGATAATTCACTGACTATCGCTCTGGAAGTTTGTGAGGCTTTCTTTGCACCTATTGATTACCTTTCTTGTTTATGGCCTTGTCCGAGTATGTTTTCTCTTATCTACTATTGGTCATAAAATTCTCACGTTCGGCAGTGCAACGGGAACATTATCTCAATCTACACGCACGCTTGTGTCGAGCCTGTCAAGTGGCAGGCCTGCCATCGCCGCCGTTACCAAATTTCGATCTCTTTGCACCGGGCTCGCCTCCAGTCCCCGTCGTGTAACGTATCGTTGCTATTTATCATTGTCCTCCGCGATTTCCTCTATATTCTCAGCCTGAACTTTTTCTTCTGTATTTTTATTATTGCTTTGATTTTAATACTGTATTTGGTAGCCTATCACAGAACTCGCAAGTCGTAATGCCTTGTATCCGTGTACGTTGCGGCTATTGTCTCCATCGCGCTCTGTCACAGCTGTGACACGCGTTCAATTTTGCTGCACGCGCACGCGTTTCAACATGTATGCCCGGAAATCGATTTGACAGTAACAATCTGGACAAAAATTTTATCTAGCTGTATTTTGGAGTAGCTTTACTCTTCATAATAGAACCTCCAATAATATTTAAACGATCTAGGTACACCCCCGCTTGTCATTGGTAGATCAGATTATTTGAATATGATATATTAGGTCTAAAATGTTGATGCATGATGCCAGGCCCCAATGACTCGGATAAAAGATCATATCTCAGTATATATCCAAATGGAACTTTTCAGCGAGCATACTAGTCAGCGATATTACAACTAGACTTTTCAATGAGGAAAAAATAATTTTTTTGTCGTTATAGCCAGCTACTGCGCAACTCGGCGCGTGGTTTTTCAATTGTGTATATATTGCCGATTTTTATTGACGCCACATTTATGGCAAGGTGCAATAATATAATTGCGCAAGGTTGATCTGACTTGAATTCCATGACTCTTTCAAAAGGTGCCGTGGGAATTACGTAAACTTCCGAGTGACGTTGGAAATTTCCGACGACTTGAATTGGACCTGTGGAACCCTTGTGTTGTTTTTCTTCCACCTTTGACCAAATTTTGCCAGCAACCATCACTATGCCACCGAGACACCTACAGGTGGAACGGCCATCAACCTCGCTGAAACGTCGTCGCGCCTCTTCCGCACCTTGCGAGGACGAAGCCATCCGAAACAGCAAGAGGTCTCGAAGCGATGTCGATCGTTCTTCCATCAAGCCTTTTTTAATACACGGTTTACAAGGCGATGAATCGTTGAATAACGAGATCAACGAGATTGATAAAGGAAAGGCGACACCGAAGCCTTCTCCTGAGATCGGTTGTCTTACACCACCCGACATGACGTTGTCGAACAAATCAGTAATTGAAGAGTTGGCTGGGGTTAGTACAATGAGCTCTCTTTCGAAGAGAAACACAGCGAAATTAATTCACCATTATAGGAGTTAAGATGCGGTTGTTGTACTGAGCTGTGTTATAACGTATGATGTGGCGATTCCTACAAACGTCATCCGTTCTTCTTACATTAATACTTTCTACAGCCGGTTGTTGTGAATCCCTGCCAACACTACTTTTGTGGAAGGCAAGTCTCAGTTTTCTCCATAAATTTCCGTAGCTGAAGTTATTTTCTTTGTACAATAGTTGTTGTGTTCTATGGGTTCAGGTATACTCATTGTTTCGTTCCGTTGCCCTTGCTAATCACGGTGTTAATACCTGTTTTGATAGCATGGCGGAACCAACTGTCCCGCCTGTCGCGGCGTCTCGACCTCAGTCGTTCCATCCAGAGTGGTTCAAGCCATGATAAGCATGTTACTCCGATTGGATCCATCGAAGGCTCGGACTGAGGGTGAACGAACGCAAGCAGATAAAGTATACAAATCCGGAACGCCACTCATAGTAATGATTGGGTTTTTAACCACTACGTATTCCAAACGCTTATCATCGCTCTAGTTACCAGCTCCGAGACCTAAATCCCCTGAACCGAATTTGGAAGCGCCTAATGACAACCTGGCTCGACCTTGCCCAACCTGTCTTCCTGGAAATCCCTATGGCTGGCAATGCCCTGTTCCAATTCAAGATCCTATTGCTAACCCAGACGGTGCTTTTGACTTGGATGACGGAAGCCCTCCCGGACATGCATTTTGTGGGAACTGTGATCAATTACATAACGTGGGGGCACCCACCACTACTAAATGCGATTTCTGTCAGGTTTCCTTTTGTGGAATTGAAATTCCAACACGATGTTGCGCATTAGGCTTAATATCTCAGCAAGCACAAGGCTTAAGCGACATATCTGACATTATTGTTAACGGAACTATATACGAGCGATTCAATGAAAATAACGTAGAGGTACGTGATTTGGGCACATCATATTATACGAAAGAATAACGGTTTTATGTTCTTATTAGGTGGATATCATGGTAGATTATCTCCGCGCAAGTCACATTTCTCTGCGTTCGGTCTACCGAGACGTGCGTTGCGTTTTAATTTTTTTCATCCCCCTCTGCTGTTGTCTTATCCGTTTATCTTTACGGTTTGACAGATTGTTTCGCATTTTATGAAACATCCTCAGGCATTTACTGCCCTCATTGATAACGGGGCTTTCGATGATATACACAACGTCTCTGGCAGTGAAGATCCTGATCCAGCTGCGCCGCGTCGTAGGATTTGTAGATTGTGTGCGGCTCAGGTTTTGATATATGGACTGAAAGGATGGTGGATCCGCGAACGTAGGAGAGCTAAAATATCCGGCGCTTTCACATTAAGAGAAGATTGTCAACACGGAGAGAGTTGTGCGAGACAAGCTGATCCAAGTAAATTTTGATTTATCTTTTCGGGTATAGACCTTGGCTAACTAGTAAACCTAGGTCATGCTAAAGAGTGTAAGTTGGGAATTTTTAGATATACTGATCCGTACTTGTTGTGTTGACAGGATTGTCTAGTCAATCATATTATAGTTGATCCATACGACGCGTCTACTACTAGTGACGCGAATGCGGGACCTGTAGCTTCAAATTCCAATTCAGGACCGTCAGGTAGCTCGTCCAGTGGGACAGGACACGAACTATCACCCAATGGAGCCGTTCCACGTCCCATTCCATTTTCTATTTTAATGCCTTTTCCTATCCCACAACCCATGGAAGGGGTTGAGGCCGATGAAGACATCTTTCCTCCTCCTGTCCCGGAGCATAATAACGACAATATTTCAGAAACTGCTTTTCCGGGGACAGGATATATGACTATTTCTTTTCCTTTTGACAATACGAATTCGGATGGCGGACGCGCAGTTCGAGACGACGAAGGCAGTGGAAGTTCAAGTGGGCAGGCAATCGTTGCTCAAAACACCCAGCACGGCGTTGGTAGTGACTTCCCCGAAGAACAAGGTCAGCGAATGTTTGTTTAAGGTCTTCTCGAGTTTTCCCTTATATTTCCCCAGTTGCTTCAGGTCTCCCGACATCGGGAGGGAATATGATCCCTTCGTCGTCACTGCTATCCCCAGTATTCCCTACTTCTACATAAGAACAATTTACTTTTCGTTCAATCGTTAAGAGATATGTATAATCCGCATGTTTCAGTATACAAATTATAATTTTTTTCTTTATGATTGTCTGGGGAAAGTTCACAAACTTCAGGCTCTAACGTAAACGTGCATGAATTGTTGCCTGGCTGCGTGTATAAATAACTTGACGCCTCTACATGCCTCATTGGCGAGTCTGTTTACTACCTATCTCACCACAGATACCAGATAGTCCGAGATTCGTGAAGAGGCTGCAGTAGCTATGGGGACATGCTAATGCGTCATTCAATCAGCACGTTATTAGGCACCCCCGTTCGACGCCGCGTAAGTTTACATGTGGTAAGGTTGATGTAGTAGTTAACAACTATCTTGCTAATATTTCTTAAAAATAGCATATAACGATGATCCGACGTGTTTCGCGCTTGTAGTATCAAAATAATCGATTCAGACCTTAAAGAGCTGTGAAATACAAAATTATGCCACGATTGGATCTTCTAATTGAGGGACCTTGTTATTTCTTTCGGAGTGCTAGTAGCATCCTTCATAGACCCGCACTCCCCGAAAAATTAAACTTCTTCAGAATTGGTCGTAGAAGAATTTATGCCAACAACAATTATCAGGGTGGAATGTACAACAATATATGTACATTTCAGTTCTCCCACCACTGATGCCTTGCAGAACTGATCACAGCCTCGTGGAAGCTGTGTGTGCTACTTTAATGAGCTACTAGAAGCAGTCGATGTGTGATTTGGTGGCAATGTAAACATTTTTGGTTTGTTCACTCGGCTCGCGATTGGGTCAAACTCAGATCCCAAAGAATATACATACAACTACGTGTTCAGAAAGAGAAAAACACGTTTCATTTTATTTGTTTCTTTGTTTTCTTTTCTTCCTTTTTCCCTCGAATAACGGACTTAAAAGAAAGCCAACGCTGAGCTTCTTCCTGAACCTTCTTCGTGGCAAGTCATCAATGCATCACGAGCAGCCAGCCACACACAAACACGTAGTACGTATTTAATTTTCTTTGCGTTCTTCCGCCAACCTTGTTTTTGAGAGACAGAGAGCGAGATCTGTTAGCAGCAGATCTTAGGTTAAGTAGGAAGAATTAATTTGGAATAATATGATTATCGATGAATGCGGTATGAATGCACATTAAATTTATCGGTTTATCCATAGTGACTTGATAAGGTTGGACCCACCTGAAGGAGTTAGAAAAACTACTAACACCCTTCACATGCGGCATGCCAGTGCGCTTTAATCTCATATTTTCAAAAAACCTTGCAGCCCATTTGTCTTTTCCGATTTAATATCAAATAATCAAAATGGAGGGAAAAGAAAAACTACCGTTTACATACCTGTGGCAGTGCCAACCGCACGCGGCCCCGACGCTGCAGATTCAGAATTTCAGATGCTATCTCGTTTAATTTTTGGGCTTTCCTTTCCCTCACCTCCCACACCCCCGCATCTGAGTTTTGAGCTTTTGAATAGATAAGAAGTCTTCGCGTTAAAGTTTGTAAGACAAAAGATTGTTTATCACCATTCCAACATATTTGTCAACTCTGTCAGGCTTTTGGATAACCGGACTCCGGAGGACAGTAGAGGGAGAAGACCCTTGGCTTAATCAATGGTCTCGGGCCTCTCGGTCGTTTCTCTATCCGGACCGGAATGTGTGTTATAATGATATATACACACGTACATACGCAGTACGCACTGCTTCTTTGAAATAAGGATGAAAGGGTTCTCATGAGAGTTTCTGCGGACCCCTCGCCCCTCTTAGACCCTCTTAGACCTTCCTTTCTCCCTTCCCCGAAGTTCCTTCAATTTCCCATGCACACTCAATCTGGGTTTTCGGGAAATCGTGTATATGTCGATCTGACATCAAAAATGTTGCCGAGACAAATATAATATTATTATTTCTCATTATTCTTTGTTATTACATTACGCTTCTGTGAAAAGTTATGAGTGCTTTGTGATATGATTATTATTGATGATGAACGATGTCAATTAGGTTGGTTAGTTAGTTAATAGTACTATCATTCCGTCGATTAAAAACACATACCCATGCATATGTACAGCAACAATAATTGGCGTCCAGAAGGGGGTCCTTATTCACCAATAAAAACAAGTCCATCAAATCAGAAAGGTTACATTTGTCTCGGGTTTCCAAGTTTTCTTCTCTTTCTTCTCGTCTGATCCACCCTCTCCGGTTGCCGGTAAGAATAAATCATAAGGTCAAGGCCTTAAGGGATTGATTTGCCCGCCGTGTGTCGTGAGGCTTTCATGTATGTATGCGACACTATTCACCGGATAAAAGAAGTAGAGACCAAAAAAATAAAGCTTATCATTCTTCTATAATGAAATAGGTGTCAGCTATTTTCGTTTTAAAAAGGAAACTGAAATCGGTTTACCGACGACTACTTCATGTTTTTCTTATCTGGTTGCATTGCGGCGTTGACGATTGCATTGACTCATTGCACTTTGAACAGGCTGGAAACTGAGCCCTGAAGGCGTGTTTTGCCCTTGTCCTTGCTCATTGGTCTCTTGAAGTTGGAGTTATTTTTTAAGATATGAGGATTGGACTATCTCTAGATCTGAGAAGACTGATGTATGATGAAACAGCTTGAAAAGCCTGACTCGGAAGTCCACGTCGGTATGTGGAGCAATCTGCCGTCGAATCCATAAACGTTTCAATAGACGAGGGAAAACAGAGTTTTAAAAACTCTAGTTTAGCTTTGATTTGGGGTATTTTAAGCAAAGTCATAGCCATTGTGCCGCAGAAGCTTCCGTCAGGATGTATGCATTGACAAGAAGTTGTAACGTAATAAGCCAACGAAGGAGCCTGAATACCCGACGCCTATTCACGTTCGATTATCATCATCATCGACGACGGATCCAAACCAGCAGCAATTCAAAGAAGATCGTATGAAACCCCAGAAGTTCCAAAAAGGCCCATGTCCCTTTCCTTCTTATCAACCTATGGTCGATGGGGAGAGGGAAAACTGAATTTGTCCTGGCTTCAGGTTCAAATGTTTTCAGGCGGGTTCGCTGCCAGAATCTCCACTACAATGGGGGCCATCGTGGAATATTCGATACTCGCTATCAAAATAGTTTTTTTGAACATTGATTTTGACTTTGGGTAAACCCTGATAAACCTTACCGAGTGTGCACAAGTTGGTTTATGATATAATATATAATATAGCCAGTAAGGTACGATTTTGGGATCAAGAGGCTTTGATGACATGGCATATTCGATGTCGATGTCAATGGGTTTGATGCCACCTGTGTATGTATGTACGATGAGAGATCACGATCATCTCGTCCAAGTTGGGGGTTATTGCCCTCGATCGGACCTACCTTTCTCTCTGGTGCTTTGGTCCCTTTTTTCCGTTTTACGGACCAATTTTGGTTTGAGGACTTCTATGACCTCTGAAGATCTGACCTCTGCCACACGCGCGGGGACAGTTGCTTGAAGATCTTTTTCTCGACAATAGCGCCGCCATCGGAAGATGCGAGCTGATCTCTGAGAACCAGAAAGACCTTGTGGTATAGCTGAGTAAATTATTAGTAATTATTAAACATGAAAAAAAAAAACTTTTCAAACCAAACGCGATTCGGAGGACACAGAACGATAGAATTTTTTTTCCCTTTACAACAAGCCAAGCCTAAGCCTAAGAAAAAAGCATTCCACGTGTGAACAGGGAACCTATCGCTTGCGTCTGGCATTGATCATCCTAGTGGAGAATATGTATTTCCAGAAATAGGAACGGAGAAATTGTTCATTGTTCATTGTTCATTGTTTTATTGACGGGGGAGAACTTAAACAAGGAAAAACAGGTAGGGTCTAGGAATGCCGGCGGCGGGAACTTGAAGAAACAGACATGTTTGTGTACATATATTGTCTGGCAGCTTTGGCTTTGATGCGCCAATTCAAATGGAAGGGGAGAGAGGGGACGGGGAGTTGAAGGAGGAAGTTGATGTCCCCATCTGAATAGAGAGGGAACGAAACATATGATTGAGCGTACTGATTCGGACGCGATTCCCCCATCAATTTGTGACGATCGTAGGGATAAGCTTTATTGCCACAAGGTCTCAAGGGTCAACTTGGTAGAGTGTATATGCGGATATAGATTCAGAACCCAGAACCTGAGCGGTTGAGCCTTGACTCAGATGTCATATTGTAATCGCTCCCAAGTACCTAAGATCAGGACTTTCATAAAAACCACCGCCACATGAGATGTTTTGACGGAGAACTTGGTGTGATTCAATCATAGTAAAGCCTGGACCTGAGTAGGTTTGTGAGCGAAGACTCGAGGAAGGCTGAAGGAGTTAGCACCCCTATTTTCCTTGATCCAATTTTATTTGTAAATCCGAAACCCCTTTTCAGTCATTTATATCTGAAAGAATATCTATTATCTGGATGAAAGAAATTACGCAAACAAATTGATTTTTATATTAGTGGACGTACATACATACGGTTAGTCAAAGGAGTCGGATTCAGAAGATTTGGAGATCTTGACCAAAAGACCCATATTGTTGTTGTTCGTCGAGAATATTTATGTTATAATATTTTTATTTTATTTTATTTGAGGAATGGGATTGGATTAGCAAGGCGCGATGAAAAAGTGTCAAAATAAATTCACCGTAATCGCCGAAAGGGGACATCCGCGGGACTTTTCTCAGCGCGTGGTTTGCTGGGAAGAGCCCAGTTACGTCCTGGATCAATCCTCAGTATTAAAATAAAATAATTATAATAATAATTTTTTTTTCATGTATCTCTTTTTTATGGGGGCACGACGAAGGATATATGTTCTGGCAGCGCATGCGTTCCTGCCATGGCCATGTCGTAGACAGAGTGGCCCGTTATAATAGAACCCAAACCTTGAACCATATTGCTAAGCGAAAAAAAAAGCTAAGGAGAGGAGATAAGCATGTTCCTCGCAGGGAACCATAGAAGGATAGGCCGATCGCGTTATTTGGAAATTAAAACAGAATTACTATTTACATACCACATAGTGAGATTTGGATTTTTGTTACCGTGTTTCGAACCTTATATGTATACATATGGAGGGAGTAATTATGTATACGGATCACGGTAGCAGATCCGAATCGGACGTGTATTTGTTAGCCTTTGCCTGTTGGAGAAGGGAAAAGGGGGAGGGGGATGAAAAAGATCTAGTTCCAGAACAGAAAGACATTCGGCGTAGTACGAGAGCTAGAGAAGACGCGGTGGAGGCTGAAAATAGACATGCGTAGAATAGAACTTATACGAGTTTATTATGTGTATGTATTGAAAAACTGTAACTAACGAGTATAGATAGTAAGGCCGGACACCATGCCAACAAGGCAAGTGCAGATCCATTGAATTGCGCCACCTGAGAGAGGAAGGGAAGGCAGGAGATCTTGCGCGCTTGAAGGATGGGAAGGAGACGCGGGATGCGGATGAAATATTTGGGAGATGAGATTCAGAGATTTAGCGATTCAAAGCTGGGAGGGGCCGAAATCTGCTGATATCAAGGGTATGTAATAATAGAGGGGGGGAGAGAAAGAAATAAATGGATAATACAATGGAATAGAATATAATAGAAGAATTGAATGGGAAAATGAAAGACGGGGAAATGAAAAGGCAAAGAAGATGATCATATGAAAGATAGGCCCAGAAGAAAGGATGATGTCGTGCAGGAATAGTTTGAGTGCCCCTGGAGAGGGGACCGTGAGGGAGGAGGGGGGATGAATAGCCGGGTTATTATTTATATTTATATACATACATATTTGAAAGAGAGAGAGAAATGAATTAGGCGGCAATTCTTATCAGGATACATGCCAATTTGATCGATTGGATGAAACGTTTGGCTGGAATTGTATGGAACTTTGTTTGTGTATAAAAATATATAAAGTTTTAGTTTTAGTTTGAGAGTGACCTGTAAATTGCCGTCGTCGTACGTTGATTTTCTAGCAGAATTCAAAGAACTGATAGAAGTAAGAGCGTGTCGCCTACACACAAGGTATGATCATGAGAGTGTAGGGTGTTGTGTTGTATTTTGATGCCGTGTCCGTGGGTGCATGTGGGTGTGCATGCTTCGGAGACCCGCATAAGGAGCCAGATACCAGGAACAGGGAGAGGCTAGATAGGTGTATGACGCGATCTGTCATGGTCAGGAGCACCCACACACAGGCATCCCGCTCGGAAGCAATTTATGTATATCTCTATGGTGTGTGTGGGGGTGTGTGTGCACTCGGCTGATTTGGCGCCTGATAGTAGCGAGTGCCAGCGGGCGAGACTCAGGTGTGTGTCATTCTGAAAGAACAAGAGGCAGATTGCTTGTCTTTACTTGCAGAGATTGCAAGCATGTGGCCCATAGAGCTGGTAGTAGAGCTTGGGCGAGCGGAAAAATGGCACACAGCAGTGGGCACGGGAGTCAGCGCCACAAAGGCTTTGTCGTATAGAGGGACCCTTTCATCCTGATTCGAGCTTCTTTATTTCTTTTCTTCGTTTCAATTCATTTCCGATAGATACGCCCACAGCCGGGGTCGACGAGATACCTGGTCCAGGGCGCAATTGGAAGCCGATATCTCTTTTCTTTTCCTTTCCCTTTTTTTTCTTTTATAAAATTAGAAGATCCCCAACTTATTTCGAAGCCATCGACCAAATAATATTTTTTTAATTCTCGAGTAATATTATAATGGCAATTTGCAACAGGTTTGCTACTTGGTGCTTTCATTTCATAACTAAACAACTAAAACTAAACTAACTAAGCTAACTAATCCCATAATCCATAATGGCCTGTCGGAGTTGCTCACTTTCGTGCGAAGTCTCCTTTCTTGGCCGCTGTCCTGGCTTTTCCTCGGCCCTCCTACATCATGTCTCCTTAAAGAGCGTCGCTGTTTCTTTCTGCAGCCGTGTCCGCACATTTCCTCTCGCTCTTGTCTCTTCTTCTCTTCATAACGAGAGAGAAAGAGAGAACGAACAGAGTCTGCACTAGGTCTGCTGCAGTCAGAAGAGAAGAAGATCTCCAAAAAGAAACTCGGGAATAAGCTGTGAGCTGCTTGGCTGCTAGCTCCCTTGTGAGTCTCCTCGCACACCCCAAATCCTCCGTCTTCTTCTTCAATACCCGTCATCATCATCATCCTCCAATACAACACATGGAGCACGACCAAGAGATGTACGCCCAGCATGATGCTCTCCAGGATAATCTATATCAGTCTTCTGTTTATTCTTCTTCTGACATTCTTTCTTCGTTCCAAACACCATCCTCCTTTCTCGTTTCTCACCACTCTCGTCAGAGATTTCCTCCTTCGGACATATCTTTCCGGTCCCACAATCACCACAATCACCACGATCAACACGAGGCTGCACACGTTTATAACTCCCCCCAGCTCACCCTAGACCCTTCCACCCTCGATTTACGCCCAAGTCCTTCCGACGATATCTCCATCTCTTCATCTCCAACTTCTTCTTCCGTCAACAACCCAGTCACCCGTACCGGTAGCTCTGCTGCTACTACTCCAACTGCCTCTCTGCGTATTTCAACCTATAATAGTACTACTAGTAATAATAATAATAATTCTTCCTCCTCCCTCCTCTCTCCTTCGAGTTCCACTCCTACTACCACCGGCACTGCCCCTCCTGGTACCCCTCCTATTACTGCTGGTCCTGGTGCTGCTACCACCACGGCTGCTGGAGTGCTTACCGGACGAAAAACTAGAGCTGCTCTCGAACAGCTCCAGATCCCTACCCAGCTTTCTGTTGATTCACCACAACAGCAGCAACACCTACCTCACCGGTTTCATCCCAGTCACGACTTCCAGAACAGTGACATGCATGATGTCCAGATGCAGCAAAGCGAATTGCAGATGCACGTTGATGACCATAATCAACAACCTTTAATCGATCCCATCCATCATCACCAACCGAACACACTCACTCCCCATTCACATGTACGTTCCTCTCACCTTCTTTTTCCGTTTTTTCTTTCTTCACAACTATCTTTAGGTCTATTCTGTCCTCTCAGATACCCCAACTACCACTACTACCACTACTACTACCACTTCTTCATCTTCACGGTATTACCTTCCCTCGGACTCCTTTGCAAACTCACCTACTACGGTCTCCAGCTCTGCGGACCTGTCCCCGCATTCTGATCTCCAGCCCATCAGTCCCACTTCGACTCTGGCATCGAGTCCCACCTCCACCGTCCCATTGGCCCGTTCTTACCGTTCTGGTTCCTTGTCCGCCAGTCTCACCACCAACCACCGATCACTCTCCCTTATCACCTCACTCCCAATTACTGGTTCAATCGGTCAACCTATATCCCCGTCTCATCTACATGGACCCCCACTCTCATCCCATCCCCATATGCATCCCTCGCCTTATTACATGAACCATGGGCCGAGTTCTCCCATTTATCCGTCAACCCCGCCTACCTCTCACCATGCTCAAACGTCTTCTTCGTCCTCGAGATCGTCAGGCCAGACTCACTACTCTCTTCGTGGTTCTCCAGCTCCCCATGCGTTTGGCCGCGGTCACGGCCGTTCAAACAGTTATGGAACAGGCAGTACAATGAGTGTGCGAAGCACCTCACCAGCAAGCAGCGTAACAAGTGCTTTCACTTCCTTATCGGGAGGTGGAGGCGGCGGAAATGGAGGTGGAAGTACTCCTTCCACTTCTGGACCCCTTGGAAGTCCTATTTCGTACGGAGACAATAGTAATAATAATGGTAATGGCGATATGCAAATGTCGTTCACGTCGACTCAAGAGCCGTTAACGCCTCACCCTCATCCCCCGCCCGCTCCCCATTTTCCCAGAGCTCAGAGTCATCCCCCGAGTATTATACCGAGTTATCCGTCTCACCATTCTCACCATTCTCATCACCATCATCACCCTCAACATCGCAAAAGTTATTTGTCTCGCGAGCCGTATCCGGTTTCGAGGAATGCAACTGGTTATATGGACGGTGGTAGTAGCAGTGGTCAATTACCGCCGCCCCTACCACCCCAATTACCGCCCCGAGATGCCATGGGATGGTCAAACATGGAGGCAGACGTGTATATTCCCACCGGAGGAACGAGACTCACGGACGAAGAGTTTCAGGCTCAGTATCCTCCGAAGCCGTTGATGACCCGAGCGCCACATAGAAAACAAAAGTTGGCAAATTCGGATAGAAAGGCGATTTGCATGTACGCGAAACAGCATCCGAGCGCTCGTCAGGAGGATATTGCGGCGAGGTATAATGTTGAGAGGAGTACGATTAGTAAAATTTTGAAAAATAAGGAGAGGTGGTTGGGATGTCCGGATGATGATGCTAAAGTGGCGCGTAAAAGGTAGTTTTTTTAAATTTATATTTTCTTGAAAAAGTTTTGATTTGGTTTTTTTGAAGGAAACCTCGGTTTGACGATTTGGAACTTGTTCTCAAGTTATGGGTGGAGGAGGCGCGTCCACAGAAAATTGTTCTGTCTGATGCCCTCATCCGGTACGTTTATTTTTTCTTTCCCCCGCTCATTGAGCTCACGTGTAAATTTTTCCCTCAGTTCCAAAGCTAAAGAAGAAGCCCGCCGTCTTGGCATCCTCGAGGACAAGTTCAAAGCGTCGTCTGGATGGCTAGAGAATTTTAAACATCGGGTCGGTATCCGAAAGGGTAAATACATTGGCCGCGATCATTGGCAAGAAGGAAGCGAGTCCGATTTTGACGACCCAAATTCTCAAAGGTTTCAGGAACAGCAGCAGCGGGCGAATTGGTCGACTAATAACACCAAGTCTCTGAACTCTAATAATAATCCCAGCGGGAATGCCAAGGACAGTTGGGATTTATCGCTCATGGGTTCTACGTCCCCGTTGAAAGAGACGGATTCTATTCAGCAACAACTTGTTGCGGAGTCGAGCGGAAAACAGCAGTCCCAACAGTTGGGTTTTCCCTCCGAGGAGCTGAACACTGCGCAGTCATCTCCTCAAATAATCGATGCGCGGCCTGGATCTCGACATGAAAATAACTCTATCGAATCCGTCACGAGAAAAACACGCAGTCGAACCTTGGCTGAAACCAGAGAGCCAACCACGGCTACGTCCGCTTCGGCTTCTTCTTCCTCTTCTTCCTCTTCTGCTCCCACTCCCATTTCTGCACTTCCAAATTCATTAAATCCGTCTCCATCATCATTATGTTCTTTATCATCATCATCATCGTCTCCATTACCATTACCTCCATCTGCCGTCGAATCATCATCTAGAGCGGTTGCGGTTACGGTTACCGGTTCGTCTTCTGTTCCTGCAATTCAAATGGATGCAACCCTTCTTTTAAGACCGCATGACACGTCTCATTCAATTATTGCGGACGAGGATTCGGGATCATCACGCAAGTCGAGTTCACCAATTGGAAGGAGGCAGTCTTCTGTTGAAAGCCGGACCGGCGCTTCTGAGACGCTTTCGCTTGGTGGTGGTGATGCTGCTGCCACGCTTAGCTCGATTGGATCACAAGGACAAGGATTTGTTATGACCAACCAGAGAGGAGATGGGTGTTTAATTCAAGGACAATGAAATCGTCTCGAAAACAGGAAGAAGAAGGAGAAGAGAAGTTGGGGAATGATGAAGATGAAGAAGGAAAAAAACCTCCGTATCAGTGGTGATCTCCCTCCAGTTGAAAGTAAGATCGAGATAAGACCATTCCCCTTCGAGGTAAAATTTGCAAAAAAAAGAAAAAAATTAAAAAAGATCTAAACGAATCGTTGGATATACCTCTTTCTCTCTTCTGCCTTACCATCTCTTCTCTTTTGTCCAAGTCGCTTTCGATATTTGCTCTGCTTAATGGGACCTTTCATTTCCAGTCTGGTTGTTTTTACGTGTTTTTTCTTTCGTTTTTTCTCTCCCCATCTTTCCCATTCAACCAACCAAACGTCGCATCTAGTATAACACCCCTCACTTTCTGTATCGATTTTTTCTTCATTTTTCATTTCTGGCAATCATTTTACCCACCAACCATGCAGCCCTACTCTTTCTCTCTCTATTCGTCTCTCTCTTCTTTTTACATCCATATGCATCATCATTTTTCCCTCTCTCCCCACATTCATTTTCTCATTGTATGTTTGTTTTGGGTTTTCAATCACGCCACGCACGCGCATCGCATTTCTGACTATTAAATCCATTAGTCAGTATGTGGTCTTTTCTTAACGATTCTCTTCTTCTTTTTCGATTCCTCCGAATACCATTTTTGGTCAATACCTTTGCATTATGTTACCCCAAACCCTGTTACGAGGCAATCGGACAGTCCATTTATCGCATACCTTTTTTTCCCTCCGTCTCGAACTGTAGAATTTAGCTCAATTTTTTTTTTCCAATTTTTTTAAACTCTGTGTTCAATTTGGTTTTCGTTTCTTTTTCTTCTTCTTAACGACCTTTAACGAACTGTTTTACGTTTTGGCACTTTGAAATATATTTAGCGTTTTCATTTATATTGCGCGCTTCCTTTCTCTTTTATTGCGGTGGCACCAATGAGGTACACGAATCATCCTCTTTAATTATAGTTCGAAAACGGTAGCAAAACAACATATGTAGTAAGTAATAATGTCCCTTTTAATGTCGCCCAATAATGCAATTTCTTTCTTTGATTGATGGATGGATAACGGCAGTCCCGGAAGAGAGAGAGAAACCAGACACACACATACAAAAACAACTTGTGGCGCGAAACAAAAATGAAATGGAATTCTCTTGGAGGAACGTTTAATAAACCTAAAAAAGAATTCTTTTTCCAATTCGGCGAATTGATTCCCCCCTTCCCTCTCGCCTGAATAAGATTATTAAAACAAGGGGAATGAAATACGTTTTATAGCCTGTGGGGCTGATTTGAGATTTGAGATCTGGGATCTGTGGAATATTCGGTGCCTTCCTTCCCTCTATCTCAAGTCGCCGAACCCGTCACCGCTTAGACTTTGACGAAGAACCTGATCTGTAATAAAATAAATTGAGTTGATTAGTTGAGATCTCGCGTCATGTATAATGGAGAAATTTCCTTTCATTTATTTTTTGAAAAGAAACAAAATAAAGATGTACGTACTGCGTGGAAGATTTGACGATGGAAAGTCTTCCTGTAGATTCAGAAGCCGTCGCCATTTGTCGTTCAATGGAATTGTTAATTTTTGAGGATAAAGACTTAAAGAAGAAGTAGACGCAGTTATCGGGATGTGTCGCAAATTTCCTCTTTTTGGTAACGTACCTTTTGTAAAGTAGCTTGTTTAACTGCGGCGGCCTTCTTTGGGGGGATGGTGCGCTGACCCTTTTTGGGCTGAGCCGGTTTCTTTTGTTGAGAACGTGAACTTGACACCTTTCGGTGAAGGTTTTTAGTTTGTCCCTGAACCATTCTTTTCTTTTTACGTAACTGAAAATCTGGGAGAATGCAGATAATAGAGTTTAAGGTATGTGATAAAGATGATAATCGATAGATTTGTATGTGGGGGTATGATTCACTTTTGGCAAAAGCCAGGCGAAGGCGACGGAGGCAAGAACTTGCGGAGACAAACTCTGTGACGCCTATCTGTGACGTAACGTAACACCGCGTAATAATTTCCTGCAGCTCATCCAACCCCGTTCCATTCCACGTCCTCAGCAAAATGGGGATTAAAGGTCTCACATCTCTTATTGTCGAACATGCGCCCAGGGCTATTAAGGTAAGTCCTCTTATAAAAGAAATGGCGCGTTTTCTCTGAACTAATCTCCAAAAAGGAACACGATATCAAAACACTTTTTGGTCGCAAAGTTGCCATTGACGCATCAATGTCAATTTACCAATTTCTCATTGCTGTGCGCCAGAAAGACGGTGAAATGCTGACCAACGAGCAAGGCGAAACAACTAGGTAACCCCTAACTACACAAGAAGACCTTTTTCTGTAACTCGCGTCGCTCACGACCGTTAGTCATTTAATGGGCTTTTTTTATCGGACTATCCGAATTGTAGAAAATGGTATCAAACCTGCCTATGTGTTTGATGGAAAGCCTCCGGAACTGAAATCCGGTATTGTAAGTCTTTTGTTGTCACTTCCCGCCTACCGGTCATAAATCAGGCGTTTTTCTCTTAAGCTGGCAAAACGGTTTGAAAGGCGGGAAGAAGCTAAAGAGGAAGGGGAAGAAGCGAAAGAAACCGGTAATTTATCTTCTTCGCAGCTCCACAACGTAATACTTCTAACTCTCACCGCTTTACTTAAATTTTACTTGTAAAACAGGCACGGCCGAAGATGTTGATCGCTTTTCTCGAAGAACAGTTAAAGTGACGAGAGAACACAATGAAGAATGCAGAAAGCTACTTCGTTTGATGGGTATCCCCGTAGTCATAGTACGTCAGGGTTACTATCATCTTCTGTAGCCTTCCTCCATACAGTTTCAAATCAGGCGCCTTCCGAGGCTGAGGCACAGTGCGCTGAATTAGCACGCGGTGGCAAGGTTCGTGCTTCTTTCCCTAGACGGACGCCATAGTTGCCAAGTTACTTGGTTTTAGGTCTATGCTGCCGGATCAGAAGATATGGATACACTAACATTCAATACGCCGATTCTGTACCGCCATTTGACATTTTCTGAAGCCAAAAAGCAGCCGATTAGCGAAATTATCCTTGAAAAGGCTTTAGAAGGCCTGGAAATGAATCGCGACCAAGTAAGTTTCACCTTCGCCATTTTATAACTTGCATCTTTTGATTCGAACAGTTTATAGAACTGTGTATATTACTCGGCTGCGATTATTTAGAACCCATTAAAGGAGTTGGACCTAAATCAGCTCTCAAACTTCTTCGAGAACACGGTAGTTTGGCCGCCGTTTTGGAACATTTGCGTGAAAAGTGCGCGAGTAAACTTTTAATGCCGTGTGTGTTTATCATTTCACCTTATCTTTTCCAGAGCCGCGGAACGAGAAGAACATGCAGAAGAAGGGAAGAAGAAAAAAGGGGGTGTACAAGTTCCGGAAGAATGGCCATGGGAAGCAGCAAAGAAACTTTTCCAACAGCCCGACGTTATACCTGCCGACCAAGTTGAAGTCAGTATTTTTTCCCCTCGTCCCCATCAGATGTTCCTAATTGGACTCCTTAGTTAGAATGGACTAGCCCTGATGTAGAAGGTCTGGTTGATTTCCTTGTCAGAGACAAGGGCTTTAAGTAAGTGATCGAATTCTAAATCATTAATGAGCACTCATTCATTTTTTCCAGTGAGGAAAGAGTTCGCAAGGGAGCAGAGAAACTGGCGAAGTTCTTGAACGCGAAACAACAAGGCCGCTTAGACAGTTTTTTCACTGCCAAGCCCAAGGCCGCAGGTGAGGCATCGAAGGACAAAAAGTCTGAAGAATCAAAGAACTCCAAAAGTAAAAAACGCAAGGTATGCTAAAATGTCAAGTTATTAGTCCTCTAGAAGCTAAATGATAGTATCTCTAGGCCGACGATAAAAGCGAAGGGTCGAGTAAGAAAACGAAGAAAAAAGTAAAATAAGTATTGAATAATAGTTTTGTGTTATGGCTTGGAAATTTATTCAAACAATGTATGTAATAATTATTCATGATTTGTATTTGTTAACCTTTTGCGCATGAACGAAGCTTTGCATTGCTCCAGATATTATGGAGGATCCTTCAGCTAGTAACTTGTCCATTCTCGTTCACTATTGAAGACTGTATCGGTTGTGTCCTAAGGTCGCTTCACACTATTCTACTCCTCTGCGCGAGTATCTTAGTCTGGGTGATTCACTATACAGCCCGCTAATATTATGGACAACTGCGAAAATATTTGAGCAATATACTGTATTAGTAGTACCTCACTTGTTGTAAACTTCACTGGCAGGCCCAAGGTTTGAGAGGCGAATGAGGGAGAAAAAGTTCACATTTAATAATATAGGAATTAGCGACTCTTATATATCGAAGTTAACACTCAGTGATTGTACAACTGAATTCAACTACATAAAAGTACTCAGTACTATAATGAGCTTGGGGACAAATTAATGAAGCTGGTTTAATTTCCCACGGATGTACCTGTGATTCGCAACATTATGTCAGCCACCACTGCCCACGAATATTTTTTTACGCACAAAACTGTAGGACATGTTGGGAAAACGAAAGTATTCTTTGATTAACGATTCTCCGGAACGTATGAAATTCTATACCTTTTTCCGAAATTTATATCCATTTTAATTGACTCTGTAGATGAGGCTGTGCGTCAAGTCGTCACTGAACAAATTGACCTGGAAATTGCCCTGAAGAAACGTTTACTCGCTGCCGCTGAAGCCAGAGTCGAATGGGCCAAGGTTTTACGTGATTTGCTGCTGGAAGAAAGAACTGCATCCGATGTTTATCATCAGTCATCATTCCATGACGCCGCTGAACGAGTTTATGAAGACATAGAGGACTCTTGCCACATAATTTCCTCACACAAAAGTCGACTTCTCAGGCCAATTACCTCCGGAAAACCACCAGTACTTCAAGCTGTACCGATAATCGAACCCCCGCGAACAAGGAAGAGAATTACACTCAATTTGGCGAGTACCCCAGCCCAAAGTGGACCTATTCTATATCAGGATCGCAGCACCGGAGCCACTGTCAGACTAACGTGCGTTGACTGTGGCAGAAGCGATTTTCCTACTATCCAAGGTTTTCTGAATCACTGTCGTCTCGCTCACTCGCGTATATTTATTACCCATGATGAATGTATTCAAACTTCCGGAGTTCCGATTGATAATGATGAGAAGGAGGCTTTCCGTCTTTCTGGGGTGGAGATTCACATTAGTAATTCGACTTCTATTCGTGGCATGTTCGAACGCGCAGTGGGTTTAGAAAACAAATTGGCCGAGTCTGATGCAGCTGGACAGGTGGAATCTATTTCAACGCACCTCTCTCGAACATTAGGCGTCCACGCTCTCACTCCTACTCTAGCACCTTTCCTTGGAAAGGCAGTACGCAAAAAGCAGATCCATGTTTTTGAAGAACCCGGATTCATTGACATCATATCCGCAGACGAGGAAGAATCACGGGGAAATAATCTCCGTCGACGGCAAATCGATCAACGGAAAGAAGATAAAGATAAAATCTCCCCTTTTCTCGACGTATTATCTATGATGCAGGAACATGGCACTCTGGAAACCTCCCGATCGTCGGAAGAAAATAGTGAAAATTCCCGTTTTCGCGTGAAACGACGGATTATAATTGCTGATCGCAGTCTTCATCTTCTCGAAGGTAGATAGATGACCTCTAGCGTTGCTGTCGTAAGGTCTTATTATTTTCAACTTTCATAGACAAACGACCATCGGGTTTTCCATCACATACACATCGCTGGCAATTGAGCGTTTATACACCATCGTATGTAAGTCCGTTTTATCAGGCGACGTTCGCTGGTAAAAATAGCTGAATTTGGTTAGGGGCATAATATCACAACCTTCCTAGATAGGTTCACTGTTACATGTCTAACCCAGCCTCCTGTTTTTTCTCAACCTATAAGTGTTTGTGGGCCACCCTTTGTCACGTGTAGCACAACAGATAAACCCTTTCTCGCTCGTCTCAAGTTATGTTGGGTTGGTCAACAAAATCATGCCTTGGAGGTTGACCATTGGGTGGAGGTGAATCTCTGAACTAGCTCTATACTCAAAGAAACAACGGTACATAACGTATTTAGTTAAATCCTTCCATAGCTCGGCCTGCACTCGGAGAAGAACAAATGTTTGACGTAGAACTTGATCGAGATACTCCATTTCGACAAGCTCAAGACACCGCCACTACTGTTCCTTGGACCGGTGAAAGTGACTATAGAGAAGTTCCTACCAAAACACTTTACAGTATCCCCAGCCTTTCATCTGTCAAAGTTGAACAGGACCTCATCGAACAATCAGCAGGTCAAGGTTTTTTCTCTGAGCTCTCTGATGGTTCTGAACATTTTGCACCTTAGACTATCAGTATATGTTGAGAGGTTTGGCAGTTCGCTTTCCTATGATTGCTTCAGGTATTTTCCATCACTTTGCGTTTCACCGTTCGTTTCTACAAAGCTTTCAGATGCAGCGTCTTCATCGGCGTCACTTCCATATACTCCTGCTCGTTCACTAACCCGGTTGTTTGATCTTCCCATGGGTGCTCGTAAAGCCCTGGAGGTAAGATTCGATCTTTGAATTTACGAAAACATACATGCCCAAGATACCTTTTTTAGCTGTCAAGAGCTCGAGCCATTCGCCAGGAATTTGAGACCATGCAGGCGAATTTACCCGAAACCAGCAGGTGCAAAGCCACTCTCAGTACAGCCGACGTATTTCGATGGCTTCATTCAGATGGACTGTATCCTAAAGTTCCTCATCCCGTTCAAGCGCCCGTATCTACTCAAGAAACAGAACAGTCAGAAGTCAAAGCACCTGAAGCACCGAAGTTTTGTCCTGTCTGTGGCGTCATCCTCTCGTGTCATAGTACTATGACCGTGGGTCATTACAGGAATGTCAATGGCCAATGTTCTACAGAGTTGGAAAGGCATCGAGCGCCTGTCATGCATGTGTATACACTTCTTGCACCGTCGGTCGCTCCCGCTATCGTTTGGAACCCTTCGCAAATCAAATTTGTGCACAAACCGAGAGATATCTTGTCAATCGCGCATCCACATTTACTACTATTCGCACGACGACAGGTGGAAACGTTGTCCCTTACGTGTTTCCCTCGATTTTCTTCAAATATAAGCCCTCTGAAGTTAGGTGATAATCCCGATGAAGTGGCAACGGCGCTCTTACCATATGGAATATTAGCGATGGTTACAAAGCTTGTGGTACGAGACATTGTAAATGGTGCTGTTCAGGTTGCTCGAGACATGCAGACGCGCACCAAGATAGCTGGGACAGAGGGCACATCTGATCAGCATTCTTCAACTACTTTACTTACTCCAACTCATGTGTTGGAATCTTTGGTCATCAAGGACGGTAATCAGACGGGGAGGAAAGGAGTGTTTTCAAAATGTTTTTCCCGACTCGGTACTTTATTGCAAGTGGATACCTCGCTATCTTCAGAAACAAATAATAATACAACAAGTTAAATTGATAACTACTTTGTGTGTATGTGTGTGTGAAGGTTCTGTGCCATGTGTGAACGCCATTGACTGAGCCACCGGTGTGACCGTGACGACAGCAGATAAATCTGATCAGCTCAACTCCCCGTTGTTTCTTCTTTTGGTGAACCAATTGTACCGCAGGCTCGGTTTGTGGGTTTAAATATTCTGGAAGCTTTCTTTGTTTTATATCTCTGCGAAAACACGGTCTCAACTCTGCAAAACTGTATTCAACAATGTCTTCGATCTTCAATTCTATTGGGTGCGTTGATTGTTGCCAAACTCAAGGAGCTATGACCACTGATTCTTCTAATTTATAGTCGATCTATGGGTCGTCAAACCCGCAATCCACGACGTTCTCCTACGACCCCGACCTCTGCACCATTCGATGGACCTGGTTTACCACCTCCGTTACCCCCGGCTACACCTGGTGGGCAGAAGCCCTTATACCTCTGCAGTCCTTTCGTCGAAGCAGCCCTCGTGAAAGGAAATTTTAAAACCATTGCCATGCTTCCCAAGTATGTGGAAGTGACAGAATGGGTTGCCGTCAACAGTAATACCGCTTCTGCTATGACCATCACTCGTGATCTGATTACCAACCGTATGCAGTGTATGATTTTTATCAGAATTTGAATCTGTTTTATGGAATCGTGGCGGAATGTTGTACATCGCAAAACTGCCCTACGATGTCAGCAGGTCCAAAGTACGTAGTCACATGCGGTCCTGGTAAAATGATTCCGAGCTGACGACGTTGGTCAGTCTGGATTACACTTGGCTGGATCACAACCGGCGGCAGGTCAAACTGCCAGCACCTACATATATAGATTATGTTATGACATGGCTACAAAACGTTCTAGACGACGAGGCTGTATTTCCTACCAAAGCTGGTAGGTCTTCCCTCACTTGCTTGCTTTTAGCCCATGGCTCATTAGGCTTGCAGGTCAAGAATTTCCTTCCACATTTCCCGCAACTACAAAACACATGTATCGCCAAATGCTTCGCGTTTTTGCTCATATCTATCAAGCCCATTATCGTGACATCCTACATCTCCGTAGCGAGCCTCATTTCAACTCTTTGTTTGCTCATTTCCTCGCTTTTGGTAGAGAATATGAATTATTAGACATCAAAGACATCAAAGGGGCTCCCAACGCACCGGTTGGTGTTGGTGATCTGTGGGAAAAATGGAAAGAAATGGGTATATTGGAGTCATGAGATTCACATTAATGTATGTTGTTCCAGCCTCAGCGAACGAATTTTGACATCCTTCTGCCGCAGCGCCATGACGAACGACCTTTTCATCGGCTTCAGATGTGGCGTTCGTAGGAACGGACTGGACATTCTATTAGCGTTTCCGCACTTCTTGCAATAACAGTCAATTGGCTAAAGTGTATACCACAAAACTGTATATATGGAACCTTGTGCTGAGGCGCAGTCCCACAAAGAGGACTGGCATCGTATAAAACAACTTCATTCGCTATACCGAGCTCTTAGGTCCTCTTCCACCTGAATTGGGCCAGTTTAGAAACAAATTAGATATATCCTTTTGATGACATGCCGACTTTTAGTTCTTTCTGTTGTTCGAGCTAGATTATTTAAGGGACCCATTTTCGTTCTTTATGACGCTTCCGAAGTCATATATTTGATACTGATATTCATTTGTTCCCTTTGACCGACTTAAGTTTTGTGAATACCTTCATATAATGATCATTGATCCCGTTGAATTCTGACAATGCTGTATTTCCAGCAGTTGGAATGTGAAAACACATGTACCAATGTCTGTTTTTTAATATTCACATTGTAGTCGCCCACCTTAAGGATGCCCGTTCGTCCAGGCATTGTTATCATCATGTCCGGCGTGAATGAAATCCAGTACTCCCTCTCTGGCATAAGCGTTTTTTTTTCAATCAATTTCGCGAGCAGAGACGAAGCTAGACGGATAGCACATTTCACCATTTCAAGACTTCAATGTTAGTGAGATCAAATCACGTCCGAGTGAAACAAAAGCCTGGATATTGGGTAGGGAAGGCGTGATTGTAGGGTATGGAATATCTTTCATTGATATAAACCGTCTATTGTGAAACTCGGACAGATGTACCTTCCTTTTTCGAGATGGAATGAAGGTCTTGTTCTTAAGTACGATCAGTTGAGGAGTTTTCAAGGAAATACAATAGCTTACGAATTCCCCATACATGAGACTTGAGATCCAGGAATTCTATTGCAACAGATGAGCCCCAGTCCAGTTTATATGTATATCTTACGTACCGATGTGGAGGCCATCATATAGCTTTTTCATCTCAGCCCTGACACGATTAACATCCTCTCTGCCAGCTGCACTCTCAGTCAACGCTTTTAATTCCTTTTCTAAGGATTCAATTCTTCGGATATGTTGTGAGACCTTGGTTAAAACACGTTTTTTTGAGCTAAAACCAGAGCGTCCGTTGCTGTACTTACCTGGTGTGTACTGGACTGCAATTCCTCGATACTGGATTGGAGTGCATTGGAAGCAAGCTTATACTCGTCCAATAGATAATAAGAGGCATATGCAGATGCAACGGAGAATCCTAATAGAAATCCTATAAAGCTTTACAAATTTTAGTAACTGGCGATAAGTTTCGACGTAACAGACCTCTTTTACGTACCCTCCTCGAAAACCCCCTACGGGTTTTTTTTGGGGTTGGATAGTACCTGTATTTAAGGCCGGAGAAACTTCCGCCCTGATTATGCTTGAACTTGATATCGGCCTTGTCGTTCCTCGAAGGATGCTGGGTGCATGACGGAGTTGACGCAAGGCAGCCATGGGTGAATAATGGACGCTTGTGGGCGATATTTCTTTGTATATTACTCTTGACGCGTACTACGCGTGCCCGAATCTTATTTTCGAATTGGTAAAAGCAAATGGCTCCTAAACGACCTTACGAAGAGACTGGGGATGGTTCGGCAAAGGAAAGGAAAAAGCAGAGGATAGCCGAGGCCAGGACTATCAGCACTCAATCTGGACAAGCATCTGCAGTTACAACGAACAGTGCGTTAGCTATATATCACCGGGAAAGGTTCCATAAAATAATATTTGCTTCATTCGTTCAGGCTTGAGCGGTTTACCAGGTGCAATAGATGTTGAAAAGTTTGTCGAGGCAAGTTCTCGCCTGTGCTGGCAATATGGGTAGAATCACTGGAATTCTGTTTCATAGGCTAGAGCCTTCGAAATCTCGGCCATGCAATCAGCTAGAAAGAACGTAGAGGATAGCGCGACACATAGAGTATGGCAAACTCTCCCCCGTTTTTTAAGACGACGAGCCGCTTCACATGATGTTCGCCGAGTTCCTGTCCGACTGCGACAGAAGGCCAAAGCTGAGGTAAGAGTTTATTCGATTCAGTTAATAATGTTTTATGCATTTTGTTTTGAATTAAGATGGATCCTGTCAAGAAACGAAAATTAAATCGTAAAATTTCAAGAGCAGGAATGTCCAAAAAAATAGCGAAAACTCAACAATTTCTGAAAAGGCAAAGTAAGTTTAATTCTCAAAACCCGCGTGGAAGCGACGCTAAATAAATACTAATGATAATTATAGGAGACAAGACGTGGCTTGAAACACATATATGGCATGCCAAGCGAATGCATATGAAGAATTTATGGGGATATCGACTGGTCTGCCCTAATTTTCATTCACCGTAGAGCTACCTCACTAGTTTATTCAGGCAGAGACCCCCACTGAAAAGGCTCATCGACCATCCCATCGTGCCGCAGTACATGCATCTATATTGCACGATGCTTCGTATTTTGGCACAATTTCTATTAGCGGAAAACAGCCGGTGCTCGAAAAACTTTTGAATGGCTGTTGCGATTGTCAGGGTGCAAAACCCAGTGCAGTCAGGTAACACCTTCATCTCAGAAAACAATAACTAAATACTGAGCGTTTGGAATAGGTACTCTCTGGGATCACGAATACAAGAAACCCACCTATACAAATGGCATAGCTACCCACTGGATCTCATTGCACCCATTATAATAATATGGAGACCGCTCTCGACAGATAATACCTCTCCTAACCATACTGATGCTGAAAAAACTGGGCTGAGTAACCATAAAAAACCCTCACCAAAAATGAAAAAGGACAAAGCAACGCCTCCTTCAATCCCTATAGGCAAATCTGATCCCTCAATCAAACGGACACTATGGATCCGAGTCCACCCTTCCGCCTGGAGCGAAGTTTGGGTCACGCTGAAGGAAGCATGCAGTAATACATTAGAAGAATTTCGGAAGGAACAAAAGGGAAACACTGAAAAAGACCTAGAATCAGAAATGCCGGAAGAATCGATCGAATTGGTTGACTTGCGCTCTCGTATCAATTGTTTTGAAATTATCGGTCCTAAATCCAGCCAGGTTTTGAGAGGTGTTCTGACCGCTGATCATGAGGAGAGAACAACGTTCCATGAAGTACGTTCTGTAAAATCTTAATTCCTCTTTGCGTGTATGTATTGATTCCGTTAGTTCTGGTCTCAACTGCGCAATGTACAAACCCCTGGGGCAGTTCCTAGAGGTATGGTTGTTGGGCTTCAAGTTATCGATCCACGATTAGGGTAAGAGTTTTCCCTCTTCTTGTAAATTTGGTGACTGAGCTTGATTATCAGGTTCCCTCCAAAGAACGCCAAAGCCTTGGTCACGAAGGACAAGGACAAAGATAAGGACATCACAAATACCTCACAATCACACGTATTCTCGTCATATCCTAACGTTTCGTTGGCTCAAAGTAAACTGTGGGATGAAGTTCAACGTGACGATGGTCCGTTACGACCCAGGTTTCGAAAAAAAGAATTAGATGATCGACGGCGGCAGGTAACATACTTTTGTAAAAAAAATTAGCTTCCTTTTGAACGAGTATTTCCAGAATTTGGTCCCGGGGACACGTCTCAAACCGGAGAAAAAGGACGATCGTATTCCTTTACTTCTTGTCCAGCGTTCAATAGGGTCCTCAGCATCATCGAATACACCTCTTAGTCGATCATCACCTGGGGAATTGGCACACATTCACGGCTGGTCATTATTCTTCCCCGCACATTGGTCCATGGCATTTCTTAATTCCTTGACGTATACTGGCACTCGCGTAGGTGGTCTGCGAGAGCGAAGGACTCAGGTGTTTGAATCAGGCTCGCTTGATTTCCCCTTTGATTACCCTTCTACCCCTGCGTACGAGAGGGAGGCCCTTCTTTCGGCTCAGGCTGAGAGAGAAACATGGGAGAGGAAACCCCCAGCGAAGAGAGTCGAGTGGGAATCAGTCGGTACTCGAAGTCCCTGGAAGGCTGACTGGGAAGCTGTACTCGGATTCGCTTCTGTGTCGGATGGCGATCCAGATTTATTAGAGACTCAGCGTGGGGCTGAAGATATGACCATGCCTCTGAAGGAGAAAATGTGGTTTATGCGAGGAACTGATGTGGGAGAATTAATTTACGCAATTGCAGATTCCTCAGATCCCGGATCAGCTTTACTGCATCGACTTAACGAATTCCGCAACAAAAGATGTTTACCGGTCTTGCAAAACAATTCCTCTGACACGCTTTTCAAGAGTGCATTGGTCCCTATTAAGCTGAACATTTGCGGACGCGGTGCTCCTAATGATCTGGCCGCCATTTACGACGTTGATCCAGTCGAGGCGGACTACATACGCAGTATATTAGCCAAGAAGCGCGAGGGCGATATTTTTGGGGATGTCGATGAAAAGGTATGTTCGGAAATGAAAAGTCCGAAATTGCTTGCTCTATCATTCATAAATTTCACTTCACTCCTTCAAGCTTTCCGAGTTGACTGCCGGGAATGATGTTATAATCGGGTATGTTACTACCGGTAATTTTTCTCTGTCCAGAGGGAAAGGCTTGGCCGTTGGAGCAATAGCTTTATCACGGCTCGTACGTATTCATTCCAAAGAGAAGCAGTAAGTTCGCTTATTAACCGTTTATACTGAATGATATTGATCATGTGGTAGACACAGCGTGAACTCCTTTCCCTTGTTGGTAAAGGTGAAGGATAGGAACAGTTCAATCTGTCGTGTAGCGACTTTGCGAGTGCTGTGAGACTTGGCATAGTTCAAATACGAATGTATGCAGGTTTACCCCATCCTTCCATCAATTGAGGGGAAAAGAAATAGCCATCATTGTAACACGTTTCCGGTAATTAAAGGGAAGTCGCGTACCGTCGCGTTGAGGAAATGAATAAGATCTTAAAAGAAACGATTCACGTACAATTTGCAAATGCTTTGCAAGCCACGGAAACTTTTGATTGGTCAATTGTGTTTCACATTTCCGGGGCCCCAAAATGTTTCTGCTGTTTGAGGATGGAGCCTGAACGTAATACCGCTTAAATCGCGCTTAAACCGTGTCATCCGTTTAAAGTTTTGCCTGAGCTTCTTTTTGAGATCGATTGATATGTGGTTACTGTTGCTTATACTATTCCAGACAGATGACTGAAAGATACCGAGTCTTTCGGTCATTTTCATTAGTTCCGTATCGCTTTGCCAATCTTGAGTCTGAGGATCCGGAGGTGCCAAGTTTGACACACTTGTTGCCTTGGCTCATAGCTTAACTAAAGCCCAAGTGTAAGGTAGGAAAGCTACTTTGCTAATTTGTGCCATGTATTCAAGCGAGAAAATAAAACAAGCAAAACAAGTCTATACGCTTATTTACCAACGGAAGGTCCGAAGTAAATTACTTTTTGGGTATGGGCAGAAGGGGCTGCTTCCGTCAAACACCGATTGGCTATTGTACTCAAATAGTGCCAGCAGACAGCCAGGAAAGTTTCACGATGAGTGATTGGTCTCTGAGTCAATTCTGACGCCTTGAAGTGAATTCCTTATCGTCTCGCGTAATATGGCAAAATGATCGGATGACCATTCGTGGTCATGTCTGTTAGAAAATCTGAAATACGTGAATCAACAGCATTTCCAGGGCACAAGCCACGTAAAAGGGCTTACTTGCGAATAGGTCGGCCATTGGCACGAAGGGGGGAAAAGGCTTTATCTAGACCGATGCTAAATTGGTCAAGCTGTGCTTGGAAGGCCTCTGCTACTTCTTTAGACCACATGCAAAATGATAATGGGTTCAACGGATCGCGTGTTGCGATCGATGGATCGCCTTTCAATTTGGCTAGTAGCTCAAGAGCCTCTCTAGCCATTTTTATAACATTAGGTTTTCCAGGCTTGAAGGGTGAGACAGGTGGTTGACGATTTAAGAAGTCAAGGTATACCCGATGGGTGATACCAATGTATTGAGGGAGGATCTTGTTCGTGATTTGAGTCTGATAGTTTATCATATTCTTTCTCCGACTCACCATAAGCATTTCAGGGGCACCTTTGAGAACAAAAAGATGAGATCCGGGGATCTTCTTTTGCGTCTCGGTTGCTTTATCAACCGGGTGTGCTGGACTTTTGTCGCCCTAAAATAAATGTTAAGCAGAAATGAAAAGACGAGGTGTCATAAAAAATAACTCACAGTTATCAGAAGAGTCGGTTGCTTAATTAGTGAATATTCCTCAGCAGAGGGTGGTGATCGCTATGCACGTATACATATTCAGAGGCGGGGTGATGGCGGTTGGAGTCGGACATCTTTGTTTCAACAACTCACGCATAGTGTAAGTTCCAGGACGCTTTTTCGTTTTGCAGGAGGACAGTTCGTCATCCACCATTCAGCAACCTTGCGAATATGAGTAGTTAGTTTTCAAAAAAATGTTGAAAAGAGTTTTTCTCACTTCATCTAGGAGATCCGGGCCTATTTGCTACAAAATAATAATACTTTCAGTACTACGATACCGGTTGCATTTTAACAAGATAACTTGAGCACGCACACCGCTCCACATGAAATAACTCATTTCAAGTATGGCTTCTTCATATACTTCGAGTGATTGTGGGAAAGCCCAAATCTCAATCAAATCGCCGAATGCCTTTTTGACCCAATCAAGTCTTTAGTTGAGAATACCAAGTGAGTTACACAATTGTACGAATGACTCGGCAAAATAAAAACCACAACATACGGTTCATCAGCAGGAACACCACACAAGCAAAGTGACACGCATTTCGATGGGAATAGAAATGCAAAACGACATGCGCTCCATATTGAATTCAATTGTACGGCAAAAATATGGACCGGTGGAAGTTGAAGCAATTCGAGGGCGAATGCAATGTCTGCGGCATCGACATAAGAATCACGTTGACCTTTTCAATTTCGGGATCAATTAGCATCATCCGGCAACCTATTATCACTGATTATTTCTTCGAGATTATACTGACCAGAATGTCTGGATTTGGTTCGACCAGCATTACGTTGGTCAAAGGCTATCATATTATAAGCTTCATTGAGTCGCGGATCCTTTTGGGGACAAAAGGGGTAGGAAGAAGTCAGTATTCAATTAGCGGATTCAGTGAAAAGGCGATATCACCTCAAACTGGTTTCTGAGCCATGTAACATCAAGAGATACAGGATGAAGAAGCAGAATGGTTGGCTTTGACAAGTCAAAACGTGTTACGTCGTTATGAGGAGTATTGGTGATATAGAACAGCGACAAATCAGGTGTAATCTGACAATAAGGCATAGCTTGCAATTCAGTACGGAGTCCAGCGAAAGTGGGTAAAAAAGAGAGAAAACGGGAGACAAGTTGGAGTATAAGCTTGGCTTTAGACTACCACCATGTGGCTGAAAATTCTTGAGCTGTATGACACTGCCGATAAATTGGAGAACAAGGAACTCATTTGTTATTTGAATATGCAGTTGATTTACCCATTATCATAATATATACATCTATATATACTCATTGCCATCCTGGCTTAAAACATTCAACGATCGACGGAAAAAAAAGTGCAGTAGCCGGCTTAGTCAGTTTAATTTCATGCTCATCGCGAGTCATCGGGGTTTAAGCCTGTTTAAGCCTGTTAGAGCCAGAAAAAAAACTTGTGTCCTGCTTATATTTTTAGTGCCATGGCACTATGATTACGAGAGCAATTTTCAAAAAGACGACAAAAAAAGCACGTCTTAGACTGTCTTAGATAGTCAGGGAAGTGTCAAAAATCCCCGCATTCCCATACTTCGGCAAGGAACCGACACACCGGCTACCTGGATCTCGGCGCGCGACGAGGGCCGTCTCAACTTTCCTGAAGAAGCTCATTTCATGAAAGGGGAAAAAAATTCCGACCGTCCCTGCGCATCCGGATCCGACAGGCGAATTGAACCTATTACAAAGTTGGATATATTTGGCACTGACAATTCAATTGACACTGGGGCGCTTCAGCTGGCTTTGACTGGCTCTCACCAATTAGAAATGCACTAAGAATTCTACCCGAAAAGAGCCGCGTGTTAACGGGTACTGCCCAATTCAGGAGTTCTTCATTCGCCATGGTCATGCACTCATGAATGTTTCATTATTAAGTATGTTCTCTTAAAACAGTTTTAAATATGTATACTTTTATGGTTCGGCTTCTTTACTGACACGTGTTCCTTTGAGTCAATCAATGTCTATTCAGCTCTCCGCAGAGAAAAGATTAAGTATGCACCGTAGGAAATGAATGAATTCCATGCTCTTTTGAGCATTCGTACTCTTTTGTTTCACTCAATACATATAATCCAATCTCCCTAATTCAGACCACATTTCAATGTTTCAATATCAATCCCAAACTCGTAGCATAAACACGCGTCGGTCCTGACAGTACTGACACTGGAGCAGTGCCAGCCAGGGTTGCGTTTAGCCGTGAGACAAGCAAGGAAATATCGGAACGTCTAACCTCCTATGGCTACTTCTATGATATCAGTTTTTTTGTGGTGAGAGCATTTTCTATTTTGGATAAATACGTCCCCTCAAACAAGGTCTCAGTTCCATCAGTCAAGGAAGAACTCAGGTGCCCCCGCATCTGTCGAACGGTCAAACGCTCATGGACATCAAGCGTTTACCTTGTGAATACTATGCTGGCATGGTTCGGGCTGGCCGAGTACGTTTTCCTTTGTTTTTTTCGTCACTACGCGCATTGACCATCTGTTTCTCTCTTCTCTTCTTCTCTATGCAATCTAGGATGTTCGCATTTCCAGGGCCTCCCTTCAACCATGGTCTTGGATCCTGTCCACCGGGGGAGAGATCCTCTATTTTATTGGGAGGGCTTTGAAAACCCTTTTCTTATTTACTAAATCAGATTTTAAAACCATTATTGCCCCCGTCGTGAGTGACAACTCTCCCTCTCTATTCTCGTGGCCCCCCAATGTTCATCTTTTCTTTTTCTAGCTCGTAATAATTTTATCCCTTAATACACCTTCACCTCTCTTAATATTGCAATCGGTCTTTTGGACTTGGTTGCACGTCCTGCAATGTGCATTGGCTAACCAGACTCTGTCTCCGGAAGAAGACGCTCTCAACAAGCCTGATCGACCCATCCCTTCCGGACGAATAAGCCAGCAAGATGCTCGTTTATTACGCTGGCTCTGTATTATCCCTTGCCTTGCACTTTCCTTCTCATATGGTATCGTCGTATTCAAAGCCAGTGCATGGCTCAGTATATTCCTATATATCTATAACGAATTATCCTTCAATGCTCATTGGTTGAGCCGTAATTTACTCAATGGCGCGGGTTTGGCGTGTTTTGAAATCGGGGCAACTTTAATTACTGGTACGTAAATTTTTCAATTGCCATCGTGTCGTCCTTTTTTCCCCGAAGTTCTCAATCGCTGGTGCGCTGTCCTTTTCTAGCCGATGACAATACTCGCCTCGCACCGGCAGCCATTAAGGCCATCATCCTCAGTTCAAGCGTCTTCGTGACAACAATACATACTCAGGTAATTAATCTTTCTACCGCTGTCAAAAATGTAATGCTTAACATGGGGAATTTCAATAGGATTTCAAAGATGTCTTGGGAGACAAGGAAATAGGTCGCACAACTCTACCTTTGATCTTTCCCAAGGCTTCTCGGATATCTATTCTGGTCCTCCTTCCCCTTTGGTCATTCTTACTTCAATGGCTCTGGGGCACCAACCAAATTGTTTCATATTTCCTTGTAGCGTTAAGCATTATTATCGGCGGACGTTTTGTTTTCAAAACGTCCGTCCTTGCGGACCAACGCTCATTCTTACTGTATAACGTGAGTTTTCTGATCGTGATTACCATTTGGCGCAAATTTTTCATCTTTTTTTTTCACGCGCGTAGGTCTGGTTATGCCTCACCCATCTTCTTCCCGCACTGTAAAATACGCCTTCGTCCACGAGTTCGATGTATTCCTGATCAATTGTTATGACGACCCTGATAATCTAAGGGCACACCATTTATTACGCGTACTATTAATACACTCCGAGAACAGATGCCAGTATGGACTTCTGCTTCTACACCCGATGTTTTTTTTCTCTTTTTCTTTTTCTCAGTTTCTCCGTTTCTCCGTGTTTTTTTCTCATTCTGTTACGATGTCTTCCTCTCTATCTCATGAGTCGTTTGAGACTCTCAAACTCTTAACGCTCCTATGACTTCGGTCCGGTGCCGTTTCATGTATCCTCCCTCAGTAACGCTATCTACGAATGTACGATATTCCCGATTCACGCCTGGCGTGTTTCGGCATGTTTCCGTAGTTTTTTTTTATCTTACGTATCGATCTAATTTTTGATTGTTCTCACAAAAACGTTTGATCTTTTCTTCCACCCCTTTGGTTGCACATGTCAAGGTTTTTAAAGGTGTGCCGATCCTAAGCTACAAATATAGACTCTACAAACAAATGCTTCCGAGTACAAATGCTATATTCGCCATTTCCCCAATTTTTCCATCAACCCTGTTAATTCTAACAACTCACCCTTAGCGGATTTTCTGGCTTCTTCGGTAATACCTTCAAGAGAATCCAGGTCTTTCATGGTTGTGGATAAAGGGTCTAATTCTAGTATATCACCGGATTCCATGTACACCTTTAGAGATAAAATCATCTCTAATGTTCGTGTGCCTTGGCGACTCCCAGGTTGAGCAAGCGATGGACCTCGAAGGATAGCTATACTCCTCTGACGCTGTAGTCTGCCTCCACCACCATCAGCTTTTCCCGGGGGATAAGCTGGTGTTTCGGGTAGTGTGGGACTGAAGTGTGAGAGGGACGGCGCGCGAGTGTTATGAACCGGAGAATGTCGGATCTCATTCGATAGTACAGCCTTATGGGGGGATTTAAACATCGTGCCTCGTTTTCCCGGAGAAGGCGGGGGCTGGCGTAGTCGAGAAACGGGTGTTTTTGCGAGTTTAGAACGCGCCGCACCACCACTTGCATCCTTTTTCATTGGCGAGCTTGGTTTTAAACGAGCTATGTATAGTGAAGAAAGAGAGTATTAGGGTGTCTTAATACACGGTTTGCTGATGAAAAATCGCGACGAACCATTCTTCGATAAACGATTTTGTTCCGTGGTTTCTGTCGGCTCTTCCGTTGCATCATATTTCCTGATTGTAGATCGGAACCAACTTGCGAGTAATAGGTTAACAAAACGAACCTTTTCTTTACGGCGTCATCAAGACTAAAGGAATCTTCACTAGCTTCTAGTCTCGCTCTTGTAATGGCCTGCAGAGCTTTATTGACATCGCCATCGTACTTGTCAGCGAACTCGCCCATAGTCAGTCCTCGTACAGCACGAGGAATACGAGTAACCTCATTTTCATGGCGTAGTTTGAAGGCCTCTAATGAGTGTGCTAGGTACGTTTCAAATTGTCGAAGCCGATCCTGAACTAATAACATGGCATCTTAACGTTGTCGTCTCAGCAACATTGAATAACGCGTACCTTCAAGCTCAAGATTGATCAGCAGTTGTCTTTTTTCTTCTTCTGTGTACTTGCGCTGTGGTTGAATAGATGATACAGCAGCGGCTTTGCGTGGTGTTTCCATTATGTCAATAATTTCGTGTGCGTGTGTTTAGGCACGTGAGAGTTGGGACGCGTGACAAATCACAGTCACGCGTACGCCGTATCATCTCACCAGTCTTTGTCCACGATCTAAAAAAAATTCAATTGGTTATTCTTTGTTGGCAAATGTGAAGTAGACGGCATCGATTTTGCCAGGATATGCTCGGAAATTTGGTCGGGATTAAGTGAGCTTGCTCGATACAGGTATTTGAATCAAACCTAAATACTTCACGTTGTACTCTTTTGAAGTGAGCACATTCATTGAGCGCGATAAGACGAGTAATTATGACTTGTGGTATATGTCTTCGACAACGGCGAAAACTGACAGCTATCAAGAGCTTATGGTGGTGTGTTAGGAAATCCGGTGGCCAGTATCGGATATTTGGTAAACATCCAACGATATTTATGGAAGTTTATCGGCTTCAATAGCTTCTGCAAACAGTGCCAACTTGAAAATATCCTGATAATAGCGCTCAGAGTTATATAGTTGACGACATGTATGACACGCTTGAACAAGCCCACATGGCTCGGTTTTATTTTATCCCATTTCTGAGCTTTATCACTTTACGGTTTACGCTTCCCCTAGCGCGATCCCCCTCAGAGATCTGATACTCCCAGCCTTCTGCACATTATATCCAGTAAACGAGTATCATAATAATCTAATCGTCGAGAGATCGCTCAGGAAAGCTGAAACACCTATACCAAGTGGTTACATCAAGAATGGTGGTAATTATTTGCTGTCATAGTATGGCGTATGTATCTATCTGCTGGATGGTAATAGTACCTCTTCTCTATAGGTATGAAGCTACCAAAACCTGTCACCAAGAAATTTTACTCTACTCTAATTGCCTCGTGGCTTCCAACAGTCAAACTCATTTGAGCTCGACACCCGAATCGCTCACAGCGCCATCCGAGAAAATAGGCCTTGCTGCCGCTAAACCTTTAGCGTTTTTGTAGAAAACAACATCGCCAGTATCTTCAATGAACTATAAACAAGGTCAGAAGAGGATAATTTGCGAAGAATCGCAGAAAGCATACTCGGCATTCCCTGATTACTCTGATCATTTCTGTCCAACCACCGGGAGCACCTTGTAGATGGTAACCAGCTTCAGCGAGACGCTTGCGGAGTGCGTAGGTCGCTTCCCATCTAAAGAAACATGTTAAACGACTTTGAATCAATAGCAGATATGCAAGCACACTTACGCATTGTAATGAGGGATCTTGCTGCTGACGTGATGAACAACGTGGGTTTCCGAAATGCCATGCGTCACCGTTGCACCAATCCATCCAAACACTTTGCCCATACCTCCTAACAAGCTTCTATCGAGGGTAGCCAAAGCACCGCGGGGGAAGGTGAAGGCACCTTGACGATAATGGGGTACAAGAGGATCGGTGTGTTGGAGGAAAGTTATTAGAACCAACCAGTGGTTTGTCCAAAGATAAGGAACGAGGTAAATACGGAACATTTCTAAGAAACTGCGCTTGATGGACCATGTAATTATCACAGACAGCCATAGAAAGACACCAATATCGGAGAGGAGGACCCCGTTGCGTTGGTGGGGTGCGAACAGAGGCTGACCGGGGATGAAGTCTGTCAGTAGACTTGTAAGTACTAAAACATGTATACAACGTCGACAAGACTAACGATTAGTGAGACGTGGGTAATGGCGCTGGCCGGCAGCATTTCTGATCAAATACATGGGCCATCCAATTAGCTGAGAAAAGCAAGAAAAGAACAGTGGCTGGTTAGATCACAAGCATTCGTCAGGATTGGAGCGGCCTACCAAGTAACTAGCGGAAGTAAAAGCAGCGGCAATTGGACTATCAGATAAAGCTTCTCGAAACTGCGCTTGAACCTCTTCAGCGACGGAGGAGCCAGCAAGGTCTTCTTTAGAAGGATCGAAAGCAGGAAGTTTCATCATTGAGCGCGTTGGGGGAACAAACACTTGATCGTTGGTTGCATGGCAGGTCATTGCGTGATGTTTAGCGTGAGTAATGCGCCAAGAGTGGTAGGGCACACCAAGACTATTATTATTATTAAAGCACTCAATCTAACGGAAATGATGACAGATAATTCGAAAAGTAATACTTACGCGGAATGCAGGATCCACCCAACTGTGTGATTGATGGTTTTCGATTCGGAGAAGGCTTGGTGACCACATTCGTGTGCGATGACCCAGAGACCGGTAGTGACGAGACCTGCCGAAAACCCGTAGACTGCCCACAATGCAAAATATGCGAACTTGTAGAGAGAAGGGTGGGGTAGGGACAGGTGAGCGGGTGTCAAAAACTGCTCCGCGTAAACAGTAGCAGAGTATATGGCATAGAGAAGGCAGAAGTCCCAGATACTGAATTGGAAAAAGAGATGAGCGGGAAGGGGAGAAGAGAACCAGGTGGGACTTACACATAGGAACCAGACCTCAATGTGGATCTTTTATAGCAGTGGGCGCTGTTGAATAAGAGGCGAAGAGTTAGTTTAAGCTATTGGCGTTGAGAAAGAAGAAAGACTTGTCGTACGGGATGACTGAAAGCAAGTCCTTGATGGTGAGGTCGGGAACGACAAAGCTGACCTGCTCGGCAGGCTCTGGGCTACGTCGTTGGACAGCCATAATATGAGTAGGAACTTGTCGGGTGAAAGGAGAGGAAGTAAAGATCCAACAGCGAGACCTTATATGTAGCCCTTTTTTATTGAAAGGCTGTCAGGCTATTTGCGAGAAAAAAAAAATTGGGGGCGGCTATAATCTATTAGACGCTCGGCTATCAGCTGATTACATAACACGGAGTTCATGTTGCACGTCTTTGCGAGATCATAGCACGCGTTGTTGAGCGACACCGATTAATTTAGAAGATCTTGAGAAGCCGGTTTTCTGAAGAAATAGGTAATATACCTTCGCTCCAGCCAGCAGAAATCTTCTCGATGGTCGAATTTTCTAACCTTGGTGCGATGAGACTCAGCTTTGTACAAAATCTCCTCTACCCTGCCATGTCATTGACGAGTTTTTTTTAGTCTTTGCGGGGATGCTCATCTTCATTGTTTTAATTGTTTCGGCGCCCTTCTTGGTCAGCAAATGGCAAGCCTTTTTTAAGAGAATCGGCCTTTGTTTTTCTAGGAATGGACTTCTCTCCCGGTCTGCTACGATCCTGGGCCTTCCAGCTGTGGAGCCGAATGTAGCGCATCGTTGCCTGAAGACGGTGCTAGGGGAGTTTAGACGGGCTATGATGCTTTTCTTTACGTTTTTCAGGTCTTCAAAGAGTGAGACGAAGACGGCTATACCATTGACTTCTGATTCTTTGCTACATGTCGCTTCTTTGCCCGGCGATAACATGCCCAAATCTCTGTCCGAATCCCCTTTAATAGAGGAGGCAATAACAAGACCAATCGTACCGTACATGGGAATCCCTAGGCGTCTTAGAAGACAAGGATGGTTGTTACAACTTCCCTTTCGAAGAAATTCTAGTGTTCTAGAGGAAAGAATAATATCACCGCCTCCAAGCGTGCTTTCTGCCAGCCTTATCTTGCGCGATGTAAGGAATATCCGTCCTGAAGTCAATGTCAACAGTGCAGACTCATCATTTTTCCCTGAAGTCGTGGAGCTTTCTGCCGATGATATTGAAATGCCTATAATAATACCAGTAGCAGCTCCTCCGCACGGCTTGCCTATACCTATTCCTGTGCTAGAATTGACTGCAACACAATCTGAATGTAATTCCCCAATTCCCTTTGGCTCTCCCCTAGGCCCTTCTTCGTTGACTCTTGCTCAGCCCAATGCATTTTCATGCCTTTCGGAAGATGAAATTTGCACCGTCAACATATGTCCTGAAAACAGTGGAATACAACTAAGTAAAGAAAGCGACAATTCTTCATTGTGTCTGCTGGATAGGTTTCCGCAGCCTCCAAATGCTGCGGAAGGAAAGGCCTGTCTTATTACGCCCGCCGGACTGGACGAAAGAGACGACTCTGCTCCTGAACTACTATCACCAATTGAGAAGGCCGCCGCGGGACAAGACGGCGAGCGTAAGACCGCCCAGCATTCGGAGGTGGCTGTCCATATCTACGCACAGGAGAGAACGGTTTCAGCAAACAGCCGATATGGGAATCGGCTCATGGGATCCAACGATGAAAGTATGAAAACCTCACAATCGGAGATCATTTTCCGCACTGATGCTTTACCTGCCACTTGGGGCGAAGTCCAACGTTCTTTTTCCGTGCCTTTTGGTTTAATGTCACCTGATTGGGAATCGAAAGGATTAGGTTATCTCCAATATCATGCTGGTCATGTCGGCCTGGTCCACGGGTGACGAGAAGGGTAATGAAGCACCGTCAAGCTGGAAGATTAATGAAAGTTGAAATAAAAACCTGTCATTACTATCAAACCATTTGCTACGTAGTCAACTTGTTTAATACCCCACGTTCATTTTTTCTTCCGAAATTAACCTCGACTCCCTACACATTATATATGTACCATAAATGACAAGAATAGCACCTTTTCAACATCGGAACACGGGGTGCAGATACAGAGCCTAGAGTCAAGAAAATCATTCCAGCCTGAGAGTCACGTCATTTCGACGACATACCAAGTCCAGAATTCGGAAATCTTTCGAAAGTCTGTTTGAGAGTGAGATCTTGTCGAGAAACCCATGACCAATCTCCTCAACCTGACCTCTTTGTGTAATTGAAAATATTAGAATTGCTTACTTATCAACGATAAGGATTTCCAATACAACTGGCCACTGACATGATGACATCCTTCGCATTCCGTTCTGTTCGGCCGATCTCCGACAAGTGTTCTCATGCCGAGTGACTCCGTTGGCTTGGCCGAATGTCGAGCCGAGACAGAGTTGGCCACTTTGCTCAATCCTCCCTGCTCTGGAGGAACAGGGTCTCGCTGATAATTCCTTTTTCTTTGTTATCCTTATCCTTTTATTTTTACTTCATTCCGGCGTCATTTCGTCTGTCTTGGCTCATTTTTGGCACAATTTGTGCTGCTCGCTTGCACCCCTTGCCATCTGCAGTCACAAGTGGTCGTTCAAAACACTCAAAAACCCTCGTGTCCACCTTCTGGTACCCATTCATTTTCTCTCTTTCATTTGCTAGTATTAGATTAACATTGAAATTTAGTGTAGTTCACTCGAATCATCCTGGCGGTTTGCTTCATATAAGTTCGTTTATATTGGCTAAATATCTGGACATCGAATGGGGTTTCATCCTGTACGTTTTGCTGTTCCCTTTCCCTTCTTATAAGGTCAATGGCTGAGACTGTCACCACCTTTAAATCAAATTTTCTCAAGTTTGATGTCACTCCCGTACATCTCGCCATAACATGTGGGGGCGGTTTCATTGTCGTGGTCAGTGCACTCTTTGTTTTTTTTTCTTCGTCGCTGAACTATCCATTTGACAGTTTGGCATGTTCTCACTGTTCCTTCGTGAAAAGGTTCAATCTTTTCTCAATTTAAAAACACAAATTAACCTTGCATATCTTGCAGCTCTACATTGGAGAAGCATGCTGGGCATTCATCTTCGGTGTCGTTATAGGGCCATACGGTGCCAACATCTTCAACCCTCGTGATTGGTCTTCCAATGACGGTACTTTGAATACCATTACACTGGAAGTAACTCGAATTGTGTTGGCCATTGGTGTGTTCGCGATAGGTGTTGAGCTCCCTAAGCAGTATATGAAGAAGCACTGGCAAAGTCTGTTCTTTCTGCTAGTACCCATTATGACCTGGGTCAGTATTTTCAACGTCTATCTTTCTTCTGGTGAACAGTGTAATGAATCATGCCATATCTTTAGGGCTGGTTTGTCTCTGCGGGTTTGATATATTCTCTTATACCCGGTCTATCGTTCCTCTCTTCACTAGCCGTCGGTGCTTGTTTAACGCCTACCGACCCAATTCTCGCAGCTGCCGTTATCGGAGGGAAGTATGCAGACAAACACGTTCCAGCACATCTTCGTCATCGTATGTTCCTCGTTTGCATTTTATCCGCATGTAGTTAATGTTTGTTCGGACAGTTCTCGCTGCTGAAAGTGGTTGTAACGACGGAGCAGCTTTCCCATTTTTGTACATAGCTCTTTATCTCACTCTCCAGAAGAGTGATGCTCAGGCCATCGAGGACTGGTTTTTGATTACCATATTGTGTATGTACCTCTCAACCTCATCCATGCCGGTCCCATCTCGTTCGCTTAACTATTGAATTACAGATGAAGTTACTCTTGGCGTCGTTTTTGGATCTGTCCTAGGGTTCGGTTTCCGGCATCTCATGCGCTTTTGTGAACGCAAGGATCTCATTGACCGGAAATCATACGTCGCTCAATATGTTGCGCTGGCCTTATTCTCTGTAGGCTCAACCACCCTGCTTGGCTCTGATGATCTTTTATCAGCATTCGCGAGTGGTACTGCGTTTGCCTGGGATGGTTTCTTCAATAAGCAAACTGAGGACAGTGGTTTCAGTTCGGTTATTGACCTGCTGTTCAACATTGCAGGCAAGTGCAAACCTATTCTCCTTTAAACTCATTACATTTCATTTCTCATATCTTCCGCTAATAGCCTTCATCTATATTGGGGCATGGATGCCGTTCCATTTATTCACATCTGCCGCTCTCACTCTAAGCGTCTGGCGATTGATCGTGCTTGCAATTCTGGTTCTTATCCTACGCCGACTGCCTATCATGCTGGCATTATATCGATGGATTCCTGACGTCAAAACCTTTCGGGAAGCAGTCTTCTCAGGTCTGATCCCGATCATCTCTTCTTTATTCTATTTTAACACACTGACATATCGTTTCCGTTCCCGTAGGTCATTTTGGTCCCATCGGAGTCGGCGCGGTTTTCATTAGTACTCTGGCCGTAGAGCAACTACCTCAGCCACATGATCCACCACAAAACCAAGTGGAGCTTCTTGCCGCAAGTTTACAGCCCATTGTCGCGTTTATGGTACTCTGCAGCATCACGGTTCATGGCCTAAGCATTCCTTTTTTCTCCCTCAGTCGGCGTGTGCACTCTGTGTCCCGCACGTGGAGCAGGCAGAGAAGTGCCGAATTGGGTGGACCAGAATGGGAAACTCAAATTAGAAGAGTGAACCGTCCGGAAGATATTATCATCAATCGCGACCGGGACGCAGCTGCCAACGCCATGGAACTGGGCGAAAAGGTCGGATCTGAGACGGCAACGACGGTGGGAGCTACTGATAGAGGGGAAACAGATAATTCCCCGGACCGGGAGCGCACACCGAGAGATGAGATCCCGCCCGATGGATCCGCCGAGAGCGGTGATAGAACAGTATGGAGAGAGGGATCTGATGTGATCGTGGAACATAGTCGTGGTCCCGGGAATGAGGTACGTTTTTAAAACCCTGCCGTTGCCTAAATTTATTCTGGTGGATTAGGTGGAAGTTGAAGTCTTACATGATCCTCAAACCCCTCATGGAACCGGGAAAACCTTTCATGGAGAAGATACCGATGTTCGCAAAGAGGTAGGGAAATATTTGGAGAAAGTGAAAAATATACCGGCGGATGTCGAAAAAGAAGCAATTGGTGAGTTTGACGCAGTGAAGGAAGAAGCTTCCCGCCTCCGGGACGATACCGTGCAAGGTATACAAAACGTGGAAGATGCCCTTACGAAACGACACGATCAACATGAGGCAGACGAAAGTTTACACGAACCTGAACACGAGGGAGATTGGGAGGGAGATTGGCAGGACGTAGAAGATGAAGACGAAGACGAAGAGGACACGCGAGGAAGGTCATTGACCGACGAGAGAACTAAGCCGTCTCACAAACCTCGACGACCCAAAATACGAATCGTTTCCGGGAAAAGACGAGAAGGCCTTCGACATGCAAGCGGGAAGTCCAAAACACAACCGACCACTCCGACGTCACCTTCGTTTGAAGAAGGTGAAGAAGAGGGAAAGGGAGAACTGTCAACTCGAGGGCGCGATATGAGTCGAAGCCGGTCCGTAGGCGATTTAGCTGGAGCAGGTCGGACGCAGCATGTATCCGCGAGTCATCATCGTTCCCGACACGGAACAAAAGATTCCATTTCACGTTTGATACGTGAAGCAGGACATCATCGCGCGGAGTCGCCCGCTCGGTCGATTCGGTTTGCTGATCAGCAACCACCCTCCGAAATACATTCCCCAACAGCCTGATGTTCCCTAGCATTGTCTTATCGTCCGTCAACGGTTACGAGCAACATTCATCGCCGCTGATGCGGCACCCCATCCGAAATTTTTCTTTCTCTTTTTTGATTACTTCTGCGCATTGAAGATTCCACTAACCCATGTATACCAACGGTCTGTCTGAATTTGCATTTACCGTATAATTGATCGAATTATTTGACTAAAATGACATTTTATCTCTTGTATCGACCAGATTTTTTTTCTTCTTCTCTTCATACTTATTTTACCCATATTGCATTCGTACTCATGCATGACGTCCCTGTAATTTACATAGCAATATTAAAAGGGGAATACAGAAAATACTGCTGGATCATGATTGTGATAGCTACGAAAATTATTCTATTCTCAAAGGTGAAAGGGATGAGGAATTCACTTGCGAAAGCGGCAATGTTTTGTTGGACCCATTCCAGAGCCATATTTGGTCTGCGAGGTCGCACTACTAAAAATTTGGGTGGGGTGAGGGGATATTCTCCATGAGCGACAGCAGAAGCACAGCAGTGATTGGGATAAGATAAAAACAAGGAACTTGAAGGAAGTGAGCCAATGAATGTGAACGCGGGTATTACCTGTTTTCATGTTGGCGCCGCCAGTGCCTGAGTATAACCTGTGGCAGATGTATCATAGTAGAAAGACTCGCAAGATCATCTACGTTGGCCTCGGCAGGGCTCAGACACACCGAATCAGTCCTTTTCATGTAATGTTTAACAGCGTAATTGGCTGGAGGAGGCCCGTTCCTTATTAGCCGGCTTCCAGCTCCCAAAACTTCCTCGAAACCTAGGGTCATAAACTGGGGCTTTAGCCTCTGGAAGGTTTCGGAGGTGACATCCAAAGAAATGTTCAACGGATAGTTCATGTGGATCAACAAGTAGTGTTTCTAGATCATGAGAGGCCCACTCGCGCGGAAATTTTGTCACAAAAATCCTTAACGGTCGATTGAGCTCGATCGGGCTCATTAGGGCCGTCAGACAAATCCTGTCTGACGACCCGACCAGGTTAACGAAGCTGAAGGGCTCGATCAGGACAGTATGAACTGACCGAGTCAAATCGACTGTTGAGTTCATGGTTGACCTCGTTTGGACTAAATTTTCAAAACTCTTCTTTCACGCCGTTATCACATAGATTAGTTGTTATCAATGATAAGACTTTATTGATTACTATATGATTGCCATTACAAACAGTAACTAGTGTCTAATGCATTACATAAATATTGTTCAATAACACTAATTTTACTCTTGATCGTTCGTTGAACTTGAAATCCGACTTGCCTATTGAAGTGAGTAACTTATTATTACATTACAAACTATAAGCTCGGGCTTACCTTCTTACTATTACTGCTGCTGTTCGTGAAGGTGTTGGTAGTCGTTTGAAGTCAAGAGCACGGCGCCCCAAAAGCTCAACGTCGACATTATATACCTTTGTAGTAGACGCCCGTGGAGCAGTGGAGCTAATGTGACAAATCATGAGCTCCACCTTCCAATAAGAGTAACTACCTCCCTCGCTGATAGCCAAAAGCTGCCTTGCACGCTACATGTTGTCTGCTACAGACGACATTGAAACGATATCGAGTTTTCAAGGAGAGTTATCATCAATGTCTCATGCCAAACCAAGCCGGCGGCGGTTCAACTCCGACCGAGAATGCGCGGGAAGACAAGTTCAAGTGTTGAACAGGGACGAGGCATTTGGCCAAGGTGTTTTTTCATCTCCTTTGAACGATTGAAAAAAAGTGAAACAATTCTTGTAGATCCATTTTCAACATCATAATTTCAATTTCACCGGACGATTTGTGAGGTAAAGTCCAATTGTCCAGCCAAGGCTCGGAGCTCCCAGCAAGTACACGACCGAACTTATGGGCAAAATGTATTAACGCAGATAGGTCAAACAACTAGCGTCAATAATAACGATAGTAGCATTAACGAAGAGAAAAAGACATTACATAACCCGGACAACTCGAATAAAAACAAGTTCTGAACAACTGTGGATCCGCACGATAAGGCCATACGCATAGTCAGACCTAATATGTATCATACTGGTTGAAGTGCTGCGTCGTAACTCGTGGAGCCCGAAAATCAGATGGATGGGTGTCAAACTCGTTTTTAGAGCTAAAGGAATTGGTGTTTTTCTTAGTTCAAAGTTTTAATTCGTGGGTGTCATTTTATTTATAGTGACGCTCTTATCAATGTTACTGAAAGATGTTGTTGATGCAGATACCTTATACGATATTTCCTCGCCGAACGTTTCAGTAGAAACTGAAGCTTTATTTTGATTCTTGATCCATGTATGATAGTAGCTACATTTTTCTTGATTCAAACCAGACGGACGATGGCTCAATTGGGCTCTATTGATCTGACGGCGGTCTGACCGAACCCGATTGACGACCGTCAGAACTTGGTCAGGTTGAGTCAGGTCGTCAGGTGTCGTCAGGCTCGATCGAGCGTTGGGGATTTTTGTGACATTGGCTTGGAGATGAGAAGGTGGCATCCGAATGCCTCGATGAATGGTGGAAGAGGGGCGACGGAATGAGAGCGTGAGCTGACGGGGATGCATCCACTGGTAGCTGCAATCCCTGCTTGATCCCTGCCACGCATAAATGACCTTATTTCTAATCGCAAACAACGATATCAAATTACTTTCAGAATCTGATCAAGTCGTAGCGTACGCACAACATTTTTCAACAAAATTATAATGGCTATACGATTGAGCAAGTGATGTCATAATTTAGCTGGTTAATAAACGTTTTTCATACCTGGACAACATCTTGAAGCCAGAATTTCAACTCCAAATGTACTGTATGACAGTCTGTGTAACATTTACGATATTCACAAGAATGATACACAATTGTATGCATTAATCTGGCTATTTTCCTATAATGCACAATTGCTGCAACAGAACCAGACGGATAATAATTTTCGAAGTATAAAAACATAAATATTAACCCTTTACACAGACCGTATAGACATGTATAACTATGGTTGACCATCGGAATCTTGCGTTTTGTTTTCACTTTCTAGTATCTTTTCAACAGGAGGCTTTACTGGTCCAATTGAATCCGTCATGAAGAAAGCGAAAACGATTGCAAAAACAACGCTTATGGCCAATAAAAACCAGAGTCCAGCTTGTCTTCCGTTAAACTTGAAGGGACCACCATGGTGCTTTTCTACGCTGGTTTGAATGGAAGTTACAATTGCAAGGCCGACTCCTGCTCCTGTCTGACCTGCTGCAATAAAAAGCGCAGACGCAACGCCAGATATTTCAGGTGGGGTATTAGCCAGAATAACGATGCTGGAAAATCGGTAATTTTGAACACCTGAAAAGCTCTGGAAACAAGCAATCTTTGACTTACTTGAGTGTGGAATAAATCGTAGCCGCTCCAATAGTTCCTATTAAAAAGCCAGGGAAACCAAATCGCCAATAACGGTCCGGGGAGTTATCAAATGGAAGTAATATGTTGGCAATGATTAATAGGCCAAAACCTGATAATATGATCCACTTTGCAGGAATTTTCCTTTGCAGTTCAGCTGTCACAGGGATCACGGGCAAAATTCCCAGTGCTACTGGAAGACTGGAATACATTAACCAGCGGAAAGAGAAGGATGTGTATGTGATGATGAGCTTACAAGTGAATTGCAACCTTAATTGGAGACCATTCATCGACAACCTGCCAGAACCAGGAGAAGAGGGGATAAATTGAACCCCACCACATGAAAGGGATGGAGTTTGTGGCGACGAGAATGCCCACATTTTCATATTTCCACACTTTGGGAGGTCTAACACAAAATCAAAAATCAATGAGATTAATTTTTTGATTCGGCTAAAGAAACCCACAGCGCAGCCAGGTTTTCCGGTATATAAGCTTCGTATACGAAAAATGCCGCAGCGAGGAAAACCGAGAGGACGAGAGGAGCTATAACTTGAGCTGAACCCCAGCCAGTACTTGAGCCCGATGTGACAGCAAATATGAAGAGTAAAAGAGCAACTGAAGTGAGATATGAGTTTAAAAAAGTCCTCCGGATTGAAATGTCTACCTGTGATGATTGACACTCCAAATAGATCCAAGCGTTTAAAGCGAAGGAGTCTTTCAGCTCGTGTCTCAGTTACTTTAGTTCGTTTAAGGTTTGGGACGAGTAATAGGATGCCAATGGAAATTGTGCCGGAAAGGATGGCTCCGAAGTAGAATGCCCAAGGCCATGACACAAATTCCACGAATAAACCTCCAACCAACAGTCCAAAAACTACAGAAAAGAGTTCAAGAGAAAGTCAAATCACAAATTAACAATAATGTTACCCAATCCAATTCCAGCCATGCCACCAAAAACCGCGAGAGCCTTTGCTTGAGCTTCAGGCTCAGGGTACAAATGAACAATTAAATGCTGCGAAGAGGGAATAGTCAACGCGGCACCTTGGGTCATAACCAGTAATTAATAAATTCATTCGGACAATCACAATAATCGGAATGAAAATACCGGCTCCCATCAATGCACGAAGTAAAATGATCGGGATTTCTTTTCGTATGAATCCTGCGACCAGAGTGAAGACGGTCAAGGATGCAGAGCCGAACACAAACACCCATTCTATGATAGGAAATGATATAAGTTTGCTCCTTGATGTAGAGGGAAAAAATCTCACTTGGATTATAGAGATCGCTTACACGACCAGACTGGATGAGATGATATAATTTTGAATAAGATCCATTGGTAAAATCGGGAAATGCGTACAATCAGAAGCAATGCAGCGAATGTGAGCTGATAACCACCGAAAAGCCATACACTTTCATTATCGGGAATGTTAATTCGCAGGGACAATACAGGGAGAGCGGTAAAAAGCGACGAGTTGTTGAATGTGTCCAGAAAGAGGGCCGTGCACAAAATAATGAGAATGCTCAGTTTACGATATGGTGGTAAAGTGTTGAGCTCTGAGATTAAAGCTGCTTTTTCCAGTTCGCTACTTGGTGAAGGTGAGTGGTCTTCAGTGGCTATCATCTTGAAAGGACGTCTGGAGGAGTGACGGCGACATAAGACCACAACGGTTTTTTGGTACTTATATTTCGATTCACAACCAGGGCGGGCATGGATGACCAGGAAGTCTTAAAATAGAGCACAGGAACGGGTAGAACATAATTATCGCCGTACTCAATTATAGAATACCTAATCAATTTAGATCATCTAGGAAGGATCTCTAAACAACGCGAAGCTCTTAATGCAGACAGGTGAGTTGTATTATTTCATCGGTCAGTTGTAGTTAGATACCCACTGGCACTCACCTGCTTGTAAAGTAAAATCCACGGAAGAGTTTGGTTCCGGCGTTGCATGTTACCGTGCGCAGTCTCAGGATTTTAAAGAGCTGTTTAGTAATCAAATTTAAAAACACAGCGAGCTACTCTTATTCATCGCGAGTTGTCACATTTAATACCTTCTCCAATATACTCCCCTCCATGGTTTTCTTTGTATTCTCATCTTGACTTGGACTATCCGACTCTCCATGTTTACTTACTGGCTCGACTGTCCTCATTGGCCCAGTGAACCAATGTACTCCTCCATACACGGGGAAGTAATACCAGCCAAGACTTCCTACCAAAGCACCTCCAACGACGACGACCGCTGAAAATAAATGTTAAATTAGAACAGATAATAGTAGTTGCTTGAGTTTTTTTTTACCATAATTCATGTTTTGAATATCGGGGTTGGGCGAGGTAGGAAAGAAGAATAGTATGTTCATCCAACACATAAATGTGACGGCAATAACTGTAATCGATAAGGACTAGAAATCAAAATTCAGACAGGCGCTAGAAACTTGATAAGTTTAAAAAAACGACTCACCCATCTCCCTAAAGAGAAGGGCCCAGGTACGAAAGTATTCCGTGAAAAAATGTGGCGAACAGCAATAGGGATAGAATACTGACAAGAGAAAATAAATAAATAAGAGTGAAAGAAGAACTTGAATGAATGATTAAACTTACAGCAGTGTTATTTCCTACGACTGCTAACTGAAAGTCCTCGTCAGAAAAAAAGCTACGACAAGTATGGATGCTTACCGAGAATAGGGCATTAGTCGCGGAAGGCCCTGCAAACGCTAACAACCCCAATATAGCTGACAAAAGCGCAACAAACCAGACAGCTATACCCACAAATTAGTTTTTTAATTGCGAGTACGGCTCGGAAAACTAACTGTTAACCGGGGTTTTAGTGCGGCCATTTATGCGGTACAGGTATCTCGAGAATGGTAAAGCTCTATCTCGCGAAAAAGCGAATGTTTGACGCGATGCGGCGAGAAGCTGAACGAACTATTGAATCGAGCAGACATAATAACTCGATGAGAACTTACCATGCTGCTACCCATCATATATTGGACCAGAGCAATGAAGGTCCATAAGGCAAGTGCTCCCTTGGAACCAAGGCTATTAAAAATAATCTAGCCAAATTACCAAGTCAATGAGATAGGAATCATTCTGGGACGGTTCGAATATTTGCACGTACGGTCGCCATCGGTTGGCCGATGGGATTGTTGACAATGGCTTCCATATTTTTACCGGCATAAAATGTGAGCACGATATTAATAATGGTACCCAATAAACCGCTAATTCCAATGGACCCGACTATGGCCCACGGGACCGCCGTCGCAGCATTCGTTCTATGATGTTTGTTTCAGGCGAAAAGTGGCTGACGATAAACTATGGTATACAAACGCTTCTTCGCTGATATGAACGGATGAATCGAAAGCACCTGTTTCCGTGACGAGTAAGGCGATGGGAACACACAACACGAAATCCGAGATTTACCGATAGTCCACGCTGGAGCTAGCCAACTAAGGAAAAACGCGAAACCACTGGGGTAACCACTGACTATAAACGACGTAGAGGAAAACGATCGAGTTTTTTCAACGCACAAAATGTGAAAATGTGAAGCGGTAATACTCACGATTCGTGAAATTCCCCAGAGCGAAAGAGGCGTCGTTTTTGAAAGGTTTAGGCGTTAATATCGGCAAAACAATAATTATTGCCAAACAAAGTCTATCAAAAAGCTTTTAGAAAAAGATAGATATTTTCAAGGAAGTATCAATTGCATACGCGATATTTAATACCACGTATACACCTTGCAAACGCGCTAAAATCCGAGTACCGAGGGAGCAGATGATGCCATGCGTCACGAGAATAGCAAGGTATACCAAGCTAGGTTGAAGCAATCAAATTCGGGTATTATAGACATGAATGTTTTAACATACTATTTTTGGCCAGAAGTTGGAACAAAGCTTTGATCTTTCGACCCAATTGTCGCTGCAGCCATTACCTGCCGGAAGTTAGAATAATTATGTCAATACGCTGAACAAAAGATATCTACTTACTTGCACAGCACACCCCCAGTCGATACTGGCGACAGCAGATATACTACCTAAGGTATTTGCGTAACCAACGATCCAACATAGCAAATTACGAGTGGAAGGGCTGGAATATTTGCTGACAAAAAGTGAAGGTCGGAAGGTGATAGTTTAGATTTATGGAAGACGTGTTAGTCGACATACTATGTCCAAAAATATAGGCCTCCGGATGTAGGGGCAGCACTACCGAGTTCAGCCATAGATGCCCCGATCGTCAAGATGAGCAAACTCGTAATAAGCCATCCCCAGACCTAATAAAATCAAATGTCGATACAATTCAGTACTGTGGACAGAAACATACCATGCCAACAGGACCTCCATTTGGCACTGCGTAGAATAAAACCGAGGCAATTGAGGGCAGTAGACCGATGATGGAAAAAGCAATACCTATTGGAGACAACCAATAGATAAGTTCCCCGAAGAGTATGAAAACAATATCAACGAACCAAACACTTCAAACGCTGTAAACTCTCTTCTGAATTCTTGTTTATAACCGAGTGATTCCAGCAGTTCTGCGTCGGCGAGGTGTACCTCTTTACGCTTCGTGACCGTAGAATTTTTGTCGGATGACATAGTATCAAATACGACAGAGCTCAACGGAATTAGGGCTGGGGCATTAAATAGTCGCACGAGAAAAAACTTGTTGCAAGAAGAGCCAAGTATTTGCGTTATCTTGGGAAATTTTGGGAAATTTTGGTGTCCACCCACTAGATTGAATTTCTATTGGGGGCAAAACAAACACACGAAGATAAGAAATGGGTTACATGTGAGAAAATAGCCTTTTAGGATCTTAACGAAGCAGCCGGATTTGACAAGTATATGAGTGAACTCGCCAGGGGATGGATACGTCCGCTGACAGGTGAGCATTACGAGAAAGGAAGCATGAAGAAGTAGGGGTTGGTCCGAGTTCGAGTGCACTTGCATGCCTTCTTTTTAGGTCTCATGACAGCTCCAGAAGTGATGGGGATGACCGTCGGGAGGGCGTCGTTTCATCTGAGTCGATAGCCATCTGGCGCTGACGTCTCCTTGTTCGTCAAAGAGAGACGGTGCGTTAATAGATGTTGATCTGAAACTGTTTTCGGTAAACTTCTTTCAGCTTTGTTGCGTTGTATGGTAGCGCCTGTCTTAAGGATACTGTAGTACGTTGCTGGGGGAAGTTTCGTGGTTTCCGGCGGCCACTTTGGCTTCCAATGAGGTCAGCTTTTTCATTGCGAATGGTGTCGTGATACCCTGACGCCCATCTCAACGCTATCTGCGTTTCAGACTAGAGTTCAATGATTTCATCGAAATGGGTGTTGATTATCTGTACGATGTGGTGACCCGGACGCAACGCCTGGCGCATGCTAATATCGCCGCTTTGTCGCTATATGTACCCTCGAAGTCCTGCATAGCGATTGCGTGGAGGCCCAGGTACTCAGAACGCTCACAGGCTCAGCTACGAATACGACGGGTTCTTCGTCTGTCCCAATTCTGTTAGCCCAACTCATAATTCCTTCCAAGTTCCTATAAAGCACCACCGCTGACCCCATCTGTGGGGAACTAAGGGTTGCCATTCATTCTGTCAGCTTCAATCCCTTCTTCCGCGTTTCTGGGGATTAGCCTGTTGGTGCTCACTGCTTGCGCAGGGTCTCTATTTCGTCCTCCAGAACTCCAAGGCCGTGCGTTTGAACTTTGAGCGCTTCAATGGGTGTCGGGTGCAGCCGGTTCAGTTCGGTGTGTGAACGACCATATGAACGTGAAGCAGGTGGTGTGGTGGTGGTGATAGACAATTCGTGCAGTTTCGTGGTGTGCAATAAAAATATTCGTTGGGCATACAGCTTGCGTATCCAGAAATTCAGTTGGTGTCCAGCCGCGGTATGAGCGCTGAACATGTTCCAGTTTTCTACCAACTTGTTTGGTTTCCTGTGTATGTGTAGTAGTTGATTTTATAATAAATCAGATCTAAAACATAGCAGGCTATTCTTATTCATTGCGAGTTGTTACATCTAATACTTTCTCCGATATACTTCCCTCCGGGGTTTTCTTTGTGCTCTCATCACGACTAGGACTATCGTCCGACTCTGATTGTTTATTCACTGGCTCGACTGTCTTCATCGGGCCAGTGAACCAGTGTACTCCTCCGTACACTGGGAAATAATACCAGCCGAGACTCCCTACCAAAGAACCTGCGACGACGACAACCGCTAAAATAAATGTCAAGTCAAAATAGGAAAAAAAATAGATTTTGAGACCCTTACCATAATTCATGTTTTGAATATTAGGATTAGGTGAGGTTGGGAAGAAGAATATTATGTTGATCCAGCACATGAATGTGACGGCAATAACTGAAATTAACAAGGACTAGAATTTTAAAAATTCAGACAGGTGCTAGAAACTTGAGAATAAAAATGACTCACCCATCTCCCTAAAGAAAAAGGCCCAGGCACGAATGTATCCCGAGAAAAGATATGGCGAACAGCAATTGGGATGGAATACTACCGAAAAATTTGAAATTAATTAACGATGAGAAAATGATGAAGATTGAACTCACAGCAATATTACTTCCTACAACCGATAACTGAAATCACATGTTAGATAAAGATTCGCGACGAATGCGAACAGCGTACCGAGAATAAAGCATTAGTCGCGGAAGGCCCTCCAAATGCTAATAATCCCAAGGTGGCCGACAAACAAGCGACGAACCAGACAGCTATGTCAACATGTTAGCAACCCAATTGTAGTTTTTGGTACCGCTCGAGGAAACTAACTGTTGACTGGGGTTTCAGTGAAGCCATTAATGCGGTACAAGTATTTTGATAACGGCAAAGCTCCATCTCGCGAAAAGGCGAATGTTTGACGCGACGCAGCGAGAAGCTGAATTGACAAGTTAAGTTCGGTGAACGCTGTACCCGAGAAAAATTTACCATGCTGCTGCCCATCATGTATTGAACCAAAGCGATGAAGGTCCACAGGGCAAGTGCTCCCTTAGAACCAAGACTGTTGAAAATAATCTAACCACATGAAAGAGTCAATGACCTCAATCTAAAACGGATTGAATATTTTCACGTACTGTTGCCATCGGCTGACCAATGGGATTATTGACGATGGATGCCATATCTTTGCCAGCGTAGAAGGCAAGGACAATATTGATAATGGTACCCAATAAACCGCTGATACCAATAGCCCCAACTATAGCCCATGGAACTGCTATCGCAGCATTTGTACTGTGATATTATTTTAGGAAATTTGGTCAACGATTAAGTACGAGGTACGAACGCTTCTTCGCTTATATGCACGGAGGAATCGAAAGAACCTATAACGATAAGGGTAAGGTGAGAGGAAGTATGACATGAAATTGGGAATTTACCGATTGTCCATGCTGGAGCTAACCAGCTGAGGAAAAATGCGAAACCACTGGGGTAACCGCTGACTATAAAACGACGCAAAGGGTAAATGGTTGAATTCTCTAAATCAAAATAAAGTAACATGCTTACGGTTCGTGAAATTTCCCAGAGCGAAAGATGCTTCGTTTTTGAAAGATTTAGGCGTTAATATCGGCAATACAATGATTATTGCCAAACAAAGTCTATCAAAATGATTTAAGGAAGAAGATAACACTTTTGGGAAATTGTCGATTACATACGCAATATTTAATACCACGTATACGCCTTGCAAACGTGCTAAAATCCGGGTGCCGAGGGAGCAGATGACGGCATGCGTCAGGAGAATACCAAGGTATGTCAAACTAAGTCGAAATTATCAGGTTTGGATGCAGACGTGAAGGTTTTTAACATACTATGTTTGGCCAGAAGTCGGAACAAAGCTCTGATCTTTCGACCCAATTGTCGCTGCAGCCATTATCTATAAAAGATCAGAAAAATCATCTGAAAATGTTTTATACATACTTGTACAGCACACCCCCAGTCAATACTGGCGACGGCAGATATACTTCCCAATGTATTTGCGTAACCAACGATCCAGCATAGCAAATTGCGGGTAGACGGGCTGGAATATTTACTGACAAGACAAAGTTGAGTCAAAATCACGGAAAGTGTATTAGTGAACATACTATGTCCAAAAGTATAAGCCTCCGGATGTAGGCGCAGCGCTAGCAAGTTCAGCCATAGATGCTCCGATCGTCAAGATGAACGAACTCGTAATAAGCCACCCCCAAACCTAGTAAAATCGGATCGTGATACAATCAATCGTTACTGTAAGTAGAAACATACCATGCCAACAGGACCTCCATTCGGCACCGCATAAAACAGGACTGACGCGATAGAGGGAAGCAAACCGATAATAGAGAAAGCAATGCCTATTTAAAGTCACATAATCGAATTCCTTATTTCAACGGGGTTACACGTACCAAAGACTTCAAATGCTGTAAACTCTCGTTTGAATTCCTGTTTATAACCGAGCGTTTCCAACAGTTCTGCGTCGGCGAGGTGTACGTCGTTGCGGTTTGTAGTCGTGCGGTCTTTCTCCGATGACATAGTAGATACGACAGAAAGGAAGCTTGGAGCACTTCGTGGTGGCAAGACCGAGAGAAGGACCAGACTTCTTTAAATAAGAGGTATCGAACCCATTAAGTAATTGCGTTATCTTGGAAAATCTCAGTATCCACTAGGCAGAATTTCTATTGGGGCAAAACGAACCCACGAAGATAAGAAATAGGATACATGGTGATTTTGATGTACTCTTACACGTGACGCGATCGTTTCGGTCAATTGAAGCTGAGCGTATCAAAAAATCAATACGGCTGAGAAAATAGCCCATTAGGACCTTAACGAAGCAACGGGATTCGACGGGATATTTGAATGAACTCACCGGAGGGTGGATACGTCCGCTGGCAGGCGAGCGTTATGAGAAAAGAAGTGTGGACTATGCAAGCCAAGTTCCACTTGGAAATTGTGTAATGATATTCTTCAGCTGCATAATTTCGTTGAAACAGGTTTGCTGATCCCAGTCGACGTCATGAATGACCGAGACTAATGACTTGACCAAACGTCCAGAGCTGGACTAGATGCGGGTATAATTGATTGTATACCAGCTTAATTCCGAATTCTGATACTCGATGTCTGGGTTTCGGCCGATGTGTATATGTTTTCCCAGTGTCGATTTTATTCGCAAAAAGAAACTGCGGTTGGGTGACAGGTTCCGTCAGTGAGCTTGGGCCGCAAATCCGAGATTAAGTAGGCAGAAGCATTAAAGACATGTGGAGTGCCGTTTCAGTGAATTTGCAACAAATGAAAAACCAGTGTCAAAGCCAAAATGAGCTGCCCTGAGCTAAAGCTGGAAGCTGGCAGTGGGACACCACAAGAGCCCAGAGCGCGTCCATGCTACACGATGTATTTGTCAGCTTCCCACGGGTACGCGAAACCGGGTGTCAACAAGACTGAGCGTGACGGTGACGGTGACGGAGCATAACATGACACAAATTTCGCCTGTTCTGGGCTCAAGCGAGCATCCCTGTGTGTGTGTATGTCAGCGCTTTCCCCTTCATCTTCCCTTTCCTCGCTCTTCCACCCATGGCACTCATCCCCCCGCCAGCCGAGGCAGCAGACATCTTCTCGCTATCCGACCAGGCTTTGAGCGAGCGTTACCAGTTTATCGAAGAGGTCAGGCAGATTTCCTCGTTCATATGCAGAATTCACTCATTGACGTATATTAGATTGGATTCGGTAACTGGGGCAGTGTCTGGCTATGTCGTCCCAAGCAAGCCAACACCGATTCAGACGCAGATGCTCACAGTCCTACTAGCAGGGTTGCCGTGAAACTTGTTCATCGAAGTAAAACGCCGACAACAGCCGCTAGGGTCCGATCGCTGTAAGTGCAGCCTATTATCTAATTGATAACTGATAAACGCGTTTGAATTGTCACCCGTAGATGGAACGAGATGAAGGTAATTTCAACTTCGTCTAACCTACTAGTGCTCAGCTAAACTGGCGATCTGTAGATTGTTCGGTCATTCAAGAACGATCCACATCCGTCTATCATCCCTTTCACAACTTCATTATCACACCCAGCTATGCTCTCATAACAATGTAGGTATAATCTACTTTCCCTCGTCTTCAATGACTCACTCTCCCTAGGACTTATTTACCCGCCCTTGTACCAGTAGAAGTTCCAGAAGCACGCGCCAAACCGTGGTTTTTGTCTCTCATTTCGGCCGTCGCGTTTCTACACGCTCGCGGTGTTGTACACAATGACATCAAGTGTGTTTTACGTGTTCCGCGTCCCTTTTTTCGCGTTCTCAATCTATCATTCAATGCAGACCAGCAAATATCCTCCTTACAGCCACAGATCCCCCCGTTCCAGTCCTTGTCGATTTTGGTTTTGCCGAGAAATATGATTCGCGTTCATCCAAGGCGTTCCTGTCCAATCTAGCATATGGCACTCCAGAAGTGTGTATATATGCCTCAACGACGGTTAAATTTTGCCAACTAATTACTAACTCATCGTGTTTCTAGTATTTATCACCCGAAAGGGCTCGTGGTCTCCCTCACGATACGCGTAAAAGCGACGTTTGGAGTCTCGGCGTGACCCTATTCGAAATCCTGAGGGGACGGACCCCGTTTGAACACGCCGAACCTGACGGAAAGACTGAAACATTTAGCACGAAAGCGGTAAGTCATTTTCCCACTCCCTCCCACGTGTCGCGTATAATGCTTCAATTTCAGGAACTAGAGAAGTACTGGGCACGTACAGTGAAAGGCAAATGGGTTGGCAAATGGGCTATGAGTAAAGGTGCGCTGGCCGTTTTTTATTTGATTTCTAAAATTGTTTACTTATCGCTTCACATTAATTAAAAAGGACTGGAGAGACTCTTGCGCAAGATGATCTTGCCAAATGCCGATCTTCGGATAACTGCCCCCGTCGCTTTAAACGATTCATACTTTGATCCTGATAAACCAGAGACCCCTCGTAAGTACCATCTTCTCCACCTCATGCATGTAAGAAGTGAAATTGACTTTGATAGAAAAACCCCCATCTCGTCTCCCATTGTCACCCCGCAATATTTCAGAAATAGAAGCCTCTCGGCTTATTGAAGTTGCTTCCGATAGAAGTGCGCTGTCTCCTCCCTCAAGTTTACTCAAGACTGTGTCGGTTCAAAATCGTTATACGCCCGTTGTGAAATCTATTAGAAAGGGTAACAATGTCAACAACAACAACAATAACAAAGAGAATGCAGACCTTATTTCCGACCGGAGGAAGCAGCCCCATGGTCATCAGCGCACACAGAGTGCCAAGGTGATTTCGCCAAGTAAGGCGGCACAACCGGACGTCTCTTTTACAAGGAGTATGTTATACTTCTTATGTCCATATGTGTAATAATGTGAAATTGATGCGCTTTTTTTTATTCAATTTTTTTTCTTCTTTCACAGATGTTACAAAGAAAGTTGCGAGTTTCACTACTGAAACGGGAAATATTAGTTTGGCTTCTCCATCACAAACAAGCGTACGCCCTGATGTCAAAAGCGTCCTAAGTGTGACGGTTGCCAAAGGGGATACGAATCTAATCGCTTCTCCCAATAATACAAGTCATCGCGCTTCAATCATCACATCTAGCTCATTCACATCCAAGGAAAACCAAAGTATTAGTGGTACTTCACGAACTGGAATCGGCCGACGCGTTCCTACTCGAAAACCCATGCCTGCAGCATTTTCTGCCCTCCATAAATCTAAAAGTATAGATGTTGACCGACCAAAGCGAGACGATCCAAGTGACCTATCCAACACCCAAACGCGCGTTCTTGTCGACTTGACCAAGGTTATCACCAACGGTGTCAACGAATCACAATTTCTAGACGTCCCGCCGTTCCCAAGTGTGAAGATCAACGGTCATTTAGGGCCTGTTGTTGAAGGTGCGAGTGTGTCTCTTTTGTTTCGTGGTCGCGTTGATTAGATCTGATCTTGATAATCCTTAGTCGACCCACCTCCAGGACTAGATGACAACAATGCTGACGATCCACCAAAGATCACCTCCGGCTTTTCCGCGATCAGAAAAGGGATTAAAGGGTCTTTAGGTGATTGATAACTTTTTTGTTTAGCCCTCGCTATTGTATGACGAGCTTTTTCGGCTGACTGGGTATTGATGTAGGCAAAGGTGTACGCCTATACAAAAATTCCACTATCAATGGCCATAAGAACAACAGATCAGCGAGTGGTCTGTCTGTTGTCGCTCCTGAACTTAGTCGTGACAACGATAGCAGCTATATGCATTCGAACGAGGACTCGAAAGAGTCCTGGGAGAACGATTCTGCTATTCGCAATGGTTAGTTTTTTGTTTTTGTTTGAACCTGTTGAAATTAGGTATTAATCATTTCTTTTAGTCAAAAGTTCATTGCCCACTGTTCGTCAAGCAATCCGGAACGAACAGTTGGCTGCCGACAACCGCCTGGATCGTATGACCATTTGGATCCGAAATGTTGAGAGGGTGGTCGAAGATGCTCGAGCCAGCTTTGCAGCAGGAAGCATGACCCCGCTGCCTCCTCTTCCACCTCATCATACATTCCAGGGAAATCGACGCGCCGAGTCTGATGAATTATTGTCGAATAAAATGTCGACTGAAACCAAAAACGGTTCGCAGGCACATCGTCCCCGTCGACGTACAGTTGGTTCACCGCCTTCTGAAATGCCTGCTACGGGAAAACGATCGGACGCCAAGGAGAAAGAATCTTGGGATCCGTCCAATCCATATAGTCTTTCTCGGCCAATTACGCCTTTGATCAACCTCCAAATGGACCCTACTAGAGGTTCGTCAAACAGGATGATCAAGTTTTTTTTTATTTAATATTTCTCATGCTTGGAACTTTCATATATAGAATCACTGGTTCGGAGCCCAACTCGTCCTCCAACCCGTCTATCGGCCATCATTGATCCTAATGCATTCTTCATCCCAAAGGCTGATGAAGATCCAGAACCAAGCTTCACCCCCTCGGAGCGTCTTCGTGCAGTACTGACTCCCGTGGATCCAAATATCCCTCCAACGGTTCAGAAACTCAACTCTCCAGTCGAAGCGGATTACGATCAAATTCTCATGGCTAGTCACAGCGTAAGACGTGTTGGCAAAGGATACGAATCTAATATCGTCACGTCTAACATCGTTAGTCCCGAGCCTTTCAAACGCAATCCCAATCTTTTCCATTCAACCAGACGAGGCGTGGTTGTTCCTCCTGAAACCCCTCGTAAAGTCGCTTCTGTGAACGAATTAGGAGCACTGAACGCTTCCTACTCACATTCACACGCTCGCCCGAATCGACGGGATGAAGGAAACACAATCTCATTCATGCGCCGTGCGCTGAAGGTCATAACCGGTGGAACAGTCTCCAAAAGACTGTCCCGAGTTGTGTAAACTCAAACAAACTCAAAGTTGAACGTTATCAATGTTCTTTTCTTGAAAGAAATACGCTGTCGACACGCTTTGCTATGTTTTGTGATGTTTTTTTTTTGTAACGATTCCTGCCGATGCCTCTTTAACGAACTTCTTGACGGCATATTATTCCGCTATTACGCTCGCGTCGCTGACGTTTTTTTAACATTCTTATGTGTTGAATGATTAGTACTATTTAAGTTAGCTTTCTTTAACGTTATAACGAGCTTGTATGTTTTGATGATTGAATGGTAGTAGAAAAACGACCTGGGTCGTTTTTTTATGATTCTTGATTATACAATGATATTACTGAATGATACAAAACGATTATATACGACTTCAATTGGGTGATAAGAAAGAAAGAAAGAAAAAAGAGAAAGAAATGAGATATATAAATATATCATTGAATCCACTACTGAGGTGCATCTGTAGTCGGGAGATGACGATTCCTTTGTAAAGTAACTGGCGGTGTACCACGCAATCGTTTAGCCAAAGATTGCGGATCAGCTGGAGAAGGTTCACCCTCTTCTCGGGGTCGCTTATTAGCTGCAGCCGCAGCAGCTCCCAAAATCGATGTTCCAGACGGAGATGCTGCTGCTGCACTATTAACCTGAGCAAGAACCCCTCCACCACCGCGACCTACTCCTCCTTGTGCTGCTGCTGCTGCCGCAGCTCCACCACGTATACTGACACCTCGACCTCGGCCTCGAGCGCCTCCGCGAACAGGATGTGCAGTCTGACCGGCTGCTCCCGCTAATGCTTTTGAAACCGGTACTACAGTGGCTGATGGTTTGGGTGGGAGTGTGGATGGCCCAGCTGACGTAGCGGCTGGTGCTGCTGATGTTGAAGGCCCTGGTGCTGGTGGTACTGTTGGAGCTCTTGGCGCGGTTGGCGTAGCAGGTGTGGCCGGTGGTGCAGCGGGTGCAGCTGGGGCTGTAATGGGAGTAGCCGGAGGTCCTTGAGGTTTGATGCTAGGGGTGGTGGGTACAACAACGGTGGTTGGAGTCGCGGGAGCGGCAGGCGGTGTGATCCCAGCGGCGGTAAGCTGTTCCATCAGTGTTTTGATTTGGTCTTCCAGTTCCTTCTTCCCAGCTAAAGCCTTTGCCAATTGTCCGTCTTTGAGTTTCAGCTTCATATTGACCTCACGACGACCTCTTTCAATGGCATCTGTCAGTTTTTGCTCGTGCTCTTTTTGGAAGGCTTCCATGCGTTCTTTAACAATGTTCTCCACGACCTCGGGAGCAGCATCAACGGGAACAGGCTCTTTCTGAGACTTCAGATCCGCTTCATATTTCTGCGTCAGTCGAGCCTCCAGTTCAGTTAATTCTTGCTTGTGCTGCTGTTTCAGGGTCTCCAAATCGGGATAAGGTTGAGCTAGGGCATCAGAAGCGACATCTTGCACTCCTGCTTTCGCGCTGGCTGTCGCATCTGCCACTGCACTTTGTAGTGCTGCTTCGTGTTCCCGAGTAAGCTGAGCAGTGGCCTCTGCAACCTTGGCAGCGAGTATTTGTTCTTGCGACGTTTGCTGCTCGCTTTGTTTCTTGTATTCATCAGCCAAGCGTTGCTGTAATTTTTTCTAGAGAGATGATATGAAGACAAAGTAAATCATGATGTGTGATGACTTACATTCAAGGCTTCGAATTGAGCTTTTTGTGAAAGCAGAGATTGGAATTGGGTGGTTGCCGCCTAAGACTCATTTAGTTAACTCAAATTCTCAAGAGTATAAGAACAGACCTTCTCTCGCTCCGCGATTTCATTTTTGGCCTTGGTTAATTGAGCCTTTTCTTCCTCCCACGCGCTCTTTGCGGAATCTACAGCCGCCTTCACAGCAGCTTCCTGGTCGACGCTGGCAGGAGGCTAAGAAAAGAAATTCCAGGATTTACTAATTTGACAACATGAAGATGACTATGAGCATACCAATGCCACATCTCCGGAAGCAACCTTATCTGGCCGAGCTTTTTCATCTGCCAAACTCTTTTCCAGCGCAGTCTTCTCTTGGGTGAGCGTATCAACTTGTCCTTTTAGAGCCGTCCGCTCGGATTCGAGTGATTGAACCTGAGTTTCAAGAGTTGCCTTAAGAGTGTCTCTTCCAGTCATCAACTCTTTGTTCTCCGTCATCGCTGCTCGTAATTTGTTATAGAGCTCGCTGTATTGTGTCTTATAGCTTTGTAGATTAGCTTTGTATTGCTCGGTCTAAGGTTTGATGAGTTTAATTAGTTTTTAATCATTCACAGGACGTTGTATAAATTGTACTAACCTTCGTAAGCTCAGTTTCCATGCTCGCTTTAATTGTATCCCAAGAAGCTTTTTCAGTCTCTAAAGTGGAGACTTTGTCCTTGAGCTGCTGCATTTCTTCTGGATCAACTCGCTCGAACTGATTTTTTTTCAGAGCGTGTTGTTGAATAAAGCTTTTAAACGAATAAATTTACCTTGCTCAAGATTTGGTGATTTCGCTCCTTCCATTGTAGATTTTCAGCCTCCAAACGCTGTACATGAGCCTCCTTTGAAGTAAGTTCGGCTTTGAGAGTTGTAACTTCTTCTTTGATGGGCGATAACTCGGCAGAAAGCTGACGGAGTTTTCCTTCCAAAGACTCCGCCTGTTTACGGTAGGATTCACATTCAGAACGCAGAGTTGCATTGCTTTCGCGTAGCAAGTTAAGTTGATTGATACGCTCCAATAATCCGGCATGCTGAGAAGCGGAAACAGCGGATTTCGAAGCCCGTTCACGTTCCTTCATACGGTTAAGTAAACAAGCAATATACCAAAAAAAAATGTCTTACTTCAGTGAGATTCATCCTTGTCTCATCCAGACTGCGATTGAGATGTTCAATCTGAGTCTTCAATCGCATGTTCTCCTGTTTGTGCAACTCGAGTTGTAGATCTACAATCTCCTTCTCGTTGCGAAGATATGCAACCACCGGTCGTAAATCAGAGCCATCATTTTCAGCTTGGGCACCGTCGGTCGTTGACTGTTCAGCTACTTGTCGAATGCGAGATGCTTGAGAGTTGACAGCCTCCAGATGTTGATGCAAAACGGTATTTTGTTTTTGTAGAGCTTGGCAGCTAAAGCACATCGCAACATTAGATAAAATGAGTCTTATACAAGACCGAGAAATTACCGTGAAGTTAAATCCGAAATTTCTTTATCCAAGGCGGTCCGTTGAGTCTGCCAGCTGTCTTCGGCTGTAGAGAGCATGGCACGAGCCGTTTCCGCAGCGTTTTCGTGTTCGCGAATTTGCGTCTTCAGTGTGGACACTTGCTCTTTGAGCTGCTCATTGTGTTTAATAGCTTCGGCATGAGCAAGGAGCTCTCTTTCATAACATTCTTGGGAAGCCTAAGTGATTCATTAGTTAAATAATCACCTTTCATAATATATACGTGTGTGCTTACAGCGGCTCGCTCTTCAATGGATTGAATAATCTTAGCTCTTTCAGCTTCGTCAGTCTGAACGCTTGCTGCGTTGCTGGACATGTCAACAATTGTTGCCTCAAGAGTCTTCTTGTCATTCAAAAAGGCTGCTCTTTCTGTTTCAAGCCGTTGATTCAGCTCGTTGAATTTAGCATTCGAAGCCGACAGCTCAGATTCCATGGTCCGTAGTTGGTCTCTGAGACGCTCCAGAGCAGACTGAAAAAAATTAGTATCAGTGATAGCCATGAACAAATGAGCGAGCTTACGTCTTTCTCCACGAGTGTGGCTTCCGTGGACCTCCTATAATCCTCGTACGCTTCGCTGACTTTCTCGAGAGCAGTCTCGCTCGCACGACTAATATTGGATATCTGCTCAATTTGAGACCGTGATGATTCTAAATCCATCTCCAAAAGTTTAATAGATCCCCTATTCAACAATTTTTTATAACAATTCATTCATTTATTCACACAAAAGGCAACTCACCTTAATTCAGCCACCTCACTCTCCAGCTGTTCTTCTCGGCTTTGCATTTCATTGTCTTGTCCAGGTTGTACCATGAAAGTGCCTGGACGACGTTCATATACCGCGAGCTTCTCATTTCCTGCCTGGAGCTGCTTGGACAAATCATCCGCGCGTTGCTGCAGATGCGTTTGGCTCGTTTGGGCAGCGATAAGGGACTCGCGTGTTTTCGATAGCTCTTCGGTCTGAAAAGAAAAGGACTTAGATAAATAAATGTACGTGTAGGTTGGTTATACTAACCGCGCGATCAAGCTTGCCTTGTAGCTCCTTCGTATCCAGGTCCTTTTGCAATGTGACGTGTCGTAAAGCCTCCCGTTCTTTGTTCAGCTGCTGTTTCAAGTCTTGGCTAAAGAATAAAGTTAAGTCAGAGCATAAAAACAATATTATGAGATTAAAACTCGCCTTTGGACTTCTAATACTTGGATATGAGACTCTAGGCGGCGTTTGTCGTTCTGAATTGAATACTCCGATTCACTATGCATGCGGTTGATATTGGACATAAGATCGGTGAGCTGAGATTTTTCTTTGGAAAGAGACTGGTTTTCTTCCGTCAATCGACGTTCGATATTCTACATATATGTATATCACTTTAGCAAATGGACTTGTAGGATGTTAATAGGGTTTACCTTCCAAAGCTCCTTTTCGGCCTTCATCGTCGCCGTTTCATGACGCAACCGCTCAATGGTCGAATTGGCGGTAGCTAATTGCTCAGAAACTTGGTAAGACGCCGATTCTACCCGAGTCATATGATTGAGAAGCTCTTCATTTCGTCGTCGCAAGGTTGTAAGCTCTTCGCGTTGTTGATTAAAGGACTCAGTAAGGACAGCATAACGGTCTAGTTCCATCAAAAAGGTCGATTAGTGTGAAATTTCATTCATTAGACAACAAAGAAACCCACTATTATGATTCTCGACCTTCGCCATCGCTTTAGCCAACTCGGTTTCAAGGCGAGCAGTTTCCTTTTGAGACTCCTGCAGCTCCTCCCGCAGCTTCTGCATATCGATTCCGGTCTCATTACGATATAAATCAAAGTTACGCTGCATATCAGCAAGCAATGCATCATACTCAGGATCACCCGTTTCCGCTGTTTTGTGTTCCGCAGCTGGTGACTTCTGATAACTATTCGCCAAACGAGCTTTGTACATATCTCTTTCTTGAATGAATCCGCGAATTTGGATATCGTAGGCTCGTCTTTGGTTTTCTAGCTCTTCTTGCAAAGCTGAGATGGCAATTTCGGCTTCTTCCAAAGCTTGGGTTTCGAGGCGAGTTTGTTCTTCGTATTGTTCTTTTGTAACTCTCTCGAGTTTGTCGCCCAGTTCGCGGATGACTCTAAGATGCTTGACATATTGTTCCTGGAACGCGGGGAGGTGCTTGAAAACTACGAGTTGATTAGATATCAAGGTGTCGATGCCCTGGTTTGCAGAATCAGGAGGCCCCTCGACTTCTTCAACTGCGGAAAGACCCGGATCTTGTAGAACTGTTACTTGACGGAGAAGAGTTTGTACTTGGCGGCCCAAATCGCCAAGTTGACGCTCCAGTAGTTTATTTTCCTTTTGAGATGTTTGGAGATGACTCTGCGCCTCGCGGGCTAGCTGAATATTCGCGTCGCGATCGGAAATAACAGTAGATAACTGCTGAGACAATTGAATTATTTCCTGTTTCTGACGTTCGTATTCGACACGTCGTTCGGCTATTTGGGGTGCCTAAAAAAGGAATTTCAGTATACACAGTTCGCACGTGAGGAGTGTGAGGGAGGGAAAGAAAGGCAGCACAGACCATTTCGTGCATCTTGCTTATCAATACTGACGTCGTTTCAGTTAACCGCATGTTCTCAACCTTGGCCCTCTGCAACTCCTCCTTCAACCGACGGTTATCGTCAAAGAGGTCCGAAAGTTTGACACCCTTCATGAAACTTGCTACGACGCTTGCGCCGGGACTGGGTTCTGGAGCAGACGCAGATGAACCTTCAACGAATTGAGCCAGACTTGCTTCAAGACGATCAGATCGTTCTTTTTCTTTCCGCAAATTCTCGTTAAGGCGCTCCACCTTCTCCTCGTACTCCTGAATAGTACGGTCCCATTCGCTATCGACCTCTTCGACACGTTTCTTTGCTTCAGCAGTGCGCTTTTCCAACAATTCAATGAGCCTCGTTTGCGTTTCCGATTGTACTTTACTGGCGCCTCGTTCCTCCGCCAGCTGGTCTTGAAGTGCATTGACTTTGTCGATAGAGGCCATATGCTGCTGACGTTCTTTCTCGTAAGATCGTCTTAGACTCTCCACTTCAGACTTGCACGATTCGTACTGAATCCTGAGAGAATCGAGACTCGACTGCAATGATGCGTGTTGTGCATGAGAGTCTCGCCTATATTTTGCGAATTCCTCGATCTTCACGTCCAACTCCTTAGCATTACGCTCGCTTTCTTGCCTGGCGATTTCCAGTTGTTGTTCCATGGATTGTATTTTGTACTGGGAAAGAAGTTAATAATTAATTTCATCAACAGTTAATATTGGATGGCACCTTGTTAGTAGTTTCCGTGGATCGAACCTCGCGCAGCTCAGTTTGTAATTGAGATATCTCATTGCGAGATTGTTTCAAATTGTCTCTAAGAACCTGTAGTTGTTCTAGAATGAGAGCATTGTTACCAGACAGAATTAACAAGCAATGACAAAAGCAGAGTAAAACATACCTTCTGCCTGCGTGCTATCAGTTCTAAGACGATCAACTACAGCAATCAAATCACGCTTTTCTCTCTCCGCATCATCCACTCTACGCTGAAGCAAGTCTAACTCGGATGACCGACTGGATTGCGCCACACTCATCGAAGCCATGTGAGTTTGAAGCGTAGCTTGGGAGACTACAATTTCATCGCGTTGTTGAACGGCAGTTTTTAACTCATTGCGTACAGACTCAAGCGATCGCTCTAATTCTGAGACAGCGGTTTCTTTGTCCTGAGCGGCTTGGTCTATCTCGATATCTTTCCGCAAAAGTTGACCACGTGCTTCTTCGAGTTCAGATGTGGTATTGGTGAGATCAGAAGCTTGAGCGAGAAGGATTCTATAGATCTTGATTAGACCTTCAGGTGTAGGAGTCTCGAATGAGACGTCGGGGATGAGAAAAGAAAGGGAGTCGAGGGGGATGTCTTCTGGTACTTGAACATTCGGGAGTGAAATTTGGCCAACAAGGGAAGGGGTGGGTGAATGGGCTGGAGGAGATGAATCTTCCTCTCCTTTGCTACCTGTAGCTTTGCGAGTAGATCTGCGACGAGTCTTCATGTTTGTCGCATGCAAGCTTTGAATGAACAGGGTGAATGACTGCGATTACGTAAGGAAGTCGCGAATTTATGAGTTGGTCACACTTTGAAGCTGGACGCGCCGTCAGTGCCAAATTTGACCCATTTGAAGCTGTAAACTGGACGTCTATCACCCATTGGAATTACTGTTCTATTTGGTTGTCAAAGGTCAAATGCGTAATCACCCACTTGTTCTGATACCAAAGGACGCGGTAACCCTTGAGTAAGAAGAAGTTAGAGCTGGCATACGCGAGCTGCCAGTGGTAGACTCAAAAATTCAAATTATTAGCCTACTCCGGGACGTCCAGCGGGACTAAGAGTGTCTCTTGGACACTAGTTATGTTGTCTGGGAACCACCCATTGTGACGACGAGCTAGCAGGATGACGACTCGTGGACCGTATGCCCGGAAATTGATTTATTCGCATGTGAGTCTGGGTGGGCTAGAACACATTGCACAGAAATATCCAAATTTATGATCTGGCAATAATAAGCAGTGGACAGTACATATTATTACATATGAACATCATTGAGATTGGACATTGGAGCTTCGTGATGATCCCTTCGGCCTTCGATACCAAACGGGTCATGATCTCATTCCCGCGCAACTTCCAGAATTAGAGCCAGTCTTTGCTTCAGAAAAAGCAGTTCAAATTTTTAAAGAGAAAAGAGAGAAAAGAGATGGAACGTTGTCATATGCATCTCCATCAATTTATGAACAGCCATGCACGACACGTCAGTGCGCCGTTGCCATCGAGTCACAATTGTCCGAGCGCAATTACTATAAACGATCTTCGGCTTCATCGATGCTTCCTCGACCCAGTCAACGTTCTACTCTGCTGAACTGTCCTAATCATTGATCATTTCTCCGACGGCGCTTTCTTATTTAATTCACTGAAAACGCTACCCTCAAAAATTTGCAATTGTCCAGCATATAATCAAGACGCAATCTGATAAGTCCCCCTTTTGAAGATCGACTCACTGATCCGTGATGTCATTACGTCTTTAGCTCCTGATATCTTGAGCTACATGTTCAAAGTTCATGTTTAGGGACTAGACACCTCGGTACACTCGGCCGCCATTCGCCGTAGAATACGTGAAATGCGCCAAATCTGCATTAGTGGGACGGGAGCTTTCATTGATACGTACATTATCTACGTGCTATACCCCAGAAGGTCAGTATCGCCTCATCACTTCCATGCCTTCTGGATTCTTTTCTTTTGGTTAATAGACCCGACAGGATAGGACGACCACGATGGTGTTTTTTTTTACTTCCGTTGCGTCGAGCACGCCAACCGGCGGACGCAAAAGACGAACATAGATATGCCAGACATTTTTTTTTCACCCTTGGCTTCGTTTTGCTGGGCATATATATCAATTTATATGCTCCATGGTTTTCCGAGCATTGATATTCAATCAATATTGGATAGCGCACATCTTCCTAAGGCGGCAAACGTGACTTAAAGAGCGGCCTACGGCACATGGTCGAAATCGACAGTGGTCGGTTCCTTGGAGGGAGATTTGGGGTGATACTCCGGGGACTCCTTTCTTCAAAATAAATTAAAACAAAGCATACTTTTGCGCCTGGCGAGACAGCTGCCAATGAGAATGGGAATATCTTGTCTTTTCAATGGGAACAAAAAAGAAAACAGTGAAAAGAATGCATACCTATAACTGTTTTTCTATTCAACAAACTCGCTTGTTGAGGTGGCAAGCGATTATTGATATAATTATGTTCCGCCTTGGATCAGTTACCCCGCGCTACAGAGCTGGCGAAGTTATCCTTTCGCTTCATTCGGGACTTCCTCGGCTAAGATAGGTTGGTAAGTTACCAAGTTCGCGGACTTTGCGTTACCTTTGCCTTTTTTTTCCTTCTTTTCAAGCATCCCTCTCTTCACATTATGTTTTCCATTTGAAAACAATTACTCCCCGGTTATGCAACGAGCGTCTGGAGACTCCGGTGTACGAACTTTTTTGACTTGCTTCGTCCTGCCACCTATATCCTGATGCCCTCTGATCCTTTGCAGTACTCAAGCTACAGGCCCCAGAATGACGACTGGCATCGCAGATCAAATGGTTATTCAACAAGGCGACTGTCCACCGCCATAGATTCTTTACGAAGAGAGGGGGAAGCTATTCTCTGGGAGTTAAACTCGTTGATGACACAGAACCTATCGTTGGAACAACGATGTGAGTACCATGAGCGTCACGTGAAATTGCTATACGGTCTATCCCTGAAGTAGTCCACGTTTAACACTTTGACGCTTGATACTCATCCTTGCAGTAATAGGGCAGACAGAAGAGTTGAGTAGGCTCAATGCCAGCATCATTAGCCTCCAAGATCAACACAGGAACATGGAACAGCAATACAGAGATGATTTACAAGCACTTCGCTCTGAATTGAACGCTGCGCAACGAGGACTACAGTCTTCAGGATCAGGTCATTCGAATAATCGTCATCACTCTCAAATTCATCATGAGCGCCATCACTCGCCTTCTTCTCCACTTTCTCTCGAACATACTGACAGACGGCGAAGTCGCCAGTATTCCAGACCCTCAACACCCTCAGTGCCACACAATTTTCGTCATCGAGAAAGCTCCTCACGGATTCCGAGCTATTCTAACTCGGTAGACCACAAAGAGAGTGAGCTGCTGCCCAGAGTAGACAGCAGAGGCTCGCCTCCTCCCTATTCTACATCGCGACACCGTTCGTTTACCCCTCCCTCATTGAGAGCCGTGTCATCCCTAGATCCATCCCCTGACACCCGACGTTTAACGTCTATTCAAGCCAGACAGGCGAATGACGTGCCGACACCCCCAAAGACCAATGAGTACCAAGCCCCAGTCTCGCCTTCCACTACCCTCATTGGCAGCGACGGCTCAGATCCTCGATCTAGGCATAAGCCGAGTCGAGGATGAATTGTATCCTTAACCTTATTTTTTGTCTGATGCGGAATTCCCTTTTGTATTCGTTCACCATATATCAGGAGTCAAGAGCGGGTTGGATAGCGGTACCCATGTAGTGTAATGTTTCCAGTTACTCCCCCGCTAGCAATATCGCTATGAGCTTATATTATGTGTCGTGATTTTACGTGATTTTTGTATAATGTTGCCACTAAAGTCTTAAAGCTGTGATCATGACGTTGTTGAAATTCGCCGGGATTGAGTTTAATTACAATTCTCCTCAGAGAAAAAGAAACAAAAATATTGTCCGATTCATACATACCTAATTTTAAAGCGAGGGGTAGAATCTATACATGAGGAAAATGCTGACGATCCGAGTCGAATCAAACATCCTAACAATATTATGTACATATAACTCAGACGTCGCTTCGAGTCATAGTTCAGAAAAAATATTCTTAAATCAATTCAGCATCCCGCTCACCATCTTTCTCGAATTGAAAATGCGTTGATTGGTCGCTGGCCAAAGAATTGCATATTCTCGAGTAGCCCATCTGTAACTCTGGAGGGAATAGTTCAGTGATATTACGTCCGGCAAAGCACGTGAAAGGCCGATGATTATGTCAAATCAGCTAGAGTGACATCTCGTAATTAGCGTGTCACGGCACGGCACCCGCGTCGTGCCTTAACCTTCCATTGTTGAAAGTCTGATTTGGCTTTCTTTTGAAGAAATTCCATGTGTCCACTTCCAAGCCAACACAAATAAACAGAAGAGTATTTTGTGCTCCACGCCGTCGTCTGTCCTTCGGATACAGAAAATATCATCTCCATTTGTTTCGATACCACGTGGAACTTCCTATTTAGCTACAGGGGCGACACTCCTTTGCTTCCCCGGCTGAGTCTGATTTCTTTTCGTGGCAAAACGAAAGGGATGTCTCTATTATACCCTCACGCACGCGGACGGGTATAGGGCTTGCTATTGGTTTACCTCCTTATGAACCCCCCTGAATGTGTTCGTATATGATACATATATGTACTCAACTCCTTGGAAATTTCTGCATTTGCGCAACGTGCTTCATGGTTAGAACGTTCATTGTCTTGAATTCCGATTCTGCCTATATAAACGATGAAAACTGGCGAAACGTTATTTCTCACCCCCAGGCTATCATTCCCTGATCGTCAGATTGACAGGGAGAAATGAGGAACAACGCAATGGTGTTGAACATCTTTTGTTTGCTTATCGCCATAGGCGGTTCTTTGGCCGTTTCTATTACCGAAATCCAAGGTCCTGCTTTCCTCTCGCCTCTTCTGAATCAGAAAGTCCAAGGTGTTGAAGGTATTTTTTACACGACAACGTCATGCCTTCCTTTACTCACCGAGAAACCTTCTTTTCTCCTAAAATCGCGCACACACACATATAATCAACCAACTATCATCATCAGGAATCGTCACGGGAAAGAGCACATCCGGGTTCTGGATTCAGGGACCGCCTTCCTCTGACGATCGCGTATCATGTGGAGTCAGTGTCTTCACTTCTTCGAAATCCATACTCTCGCAAGTTTCCATTGGTGACAAAATTACCCTCAGTGGTGTGGTATCCGAGTTCCACTCGGACAATACCGTTCTTTCCGTAACGGAGATAGACTCACCTACAAACATCACGGTTTTGTCCCACAATAACACTGTAAAACCCTTGGTTGTAGGTCAAAAAAGAAAGCCCCCCACTGGTCAATATTCGGCATTGGATCATGACAATGTAAGTTAGAATTATTGTGCCAGTCACAAAAAAATAAACTTGAAACACACCAACTGTAGTTCTTCAGCGTTCCAAACAACGTAAGCCAAATCGAAGCTGTAAACGCCACTCTGCAGCCCGACAAATTTGGCATCGACTTCTGGGAGAGCTTGGAGGGTCAGCTGATTACGGTAGAACATCCCACAGTCATCGATTTCGAGAACGACTTTGGTGTGCGTCGGAAATTTCCTTTTCAGAAGTCAGAGAAAATGATATGAAACGCGTTTCTTCTTTAGGAAATTTGGGTCTATGGGGACTGGCCTGTTCTCAACAAGAATTCTCGAGGTGGACTAACCATCGTTACCGGTAAAACAGATTGTCCAACGAATCATGTCCCTTTTTTTCTAAAAAAAGAAAACCTAATTATCTAGGTCCGTCCAATGTTCCGAACGCTAACCCTGAGGTTATCATCGTGGGTGAACCTTTGGACAAAACGACAAACCCTAGCGTTGCAATTGGCACCAAGCTTTCGTCGGTAACTGGTATCGTTCACTACCAATTCGGGTTTTATTATGTACTCCCTCTCACTGCACCGAAAATCGTATCTTCGCTATCGACATCTCCGGAACCCACGAAAATTAAGTCAGATAGCAGGGACGCGTGTCCAATAACTTTGGGAGATTACAACGTCGATAATTTCGCGCCCAATGCCACTCAACTCCCACTTGTCGCGACCCACATAGGTCATTTTCTCGGATCTCCAGACTTGGTTCATCTCCAAGAAATCCAAGACAACAATGGAGAAACTGACGATGGGACAGTCGACGCAACTGTCACATTACAAACCCTGGCAAATGCTATCAAAAAAGTTAGCGGAGTAGAGTATTCTTCGTTGATGTAAATCCCGTGAATAACCAAGACGGTGGTGCTCCGGGAGGGAATATACGACAAGCTTACCTCTACAGGTCGGATAAGCTTCGTTTGGCTGGTAACAGCCCTGTAGGAGGTAGCCTCGACGCGACTGAGGTTACTGTTGACAAGCACGGGCAGCTAGGACTGACGTTCGTGATGCTCATTTTTTAAGCTTCTTATATGCTTATATATCTTAATTTGGCAGATTTAACCCTGGCCGTATCGATCCTAACAACACTGCATGGACAAATTCCCGCAAAACTCTCGCTGCCGTTTGGGAACGTGTCGATGGAAACGGAGAAAGATTCTTTACTTTGAACGTTCATCACACAGCGAAAACTGGAAGCAGTTCTGAACAAGGAAACCTTCGTCCTCCTGTTAACGAGGATGTCAGTCACCGAATTGCACAAGTACAATTAGCCGCGGTAAGGGAGAGCCTTCTTTTGAAGTTACCCATTAATGGATTAATACGCGATTAGGACTTCGTGAAAACAATTCTCAAACACGATAGTTCAGCTAATGTATTGGTAGCCGGAGACTTCAACGAGTTCGTTCAAACAACTGCCGTTTTTGAGCCGTTTGACTCGATTCTCCGGGAAATTGACGAAGTGGCTGGCATTCCAGCTGTCGAAAGGTACACTTATGTGTTCGATATGGTGAGTGATATACTTCATTGACATTGAAAACAACGTATAATTTTTTTCTCCTCTTTTGTGTGCAGAACATGGAACAATTGGACCACATCTTCATTAGCCACGCAATAGCTGCACGTCCCGTTGAAGTCGACCACGTCCATGTCAACCAATGGGCACCCAATATCAACGATCGCGCTAGTGATCATGACCCGACCGTAGCAAGTTTCAGAATTTGCTGAAAACCTTCATGTAAAACTCGTTATACATACACATGAAGCAGACTGATTTTTAGACGTGACTTCCGAATATATAACTCAAGCGTTCCTATTCCCAAGCTTTTGTGTAATGGTATCTCTGTAAACAAGACGTATAATATTGCGGTTTTATGTGGTATCTCTAAGACGATGGATTTACACCAACAGATCATCTTACATTTTATATATAACGTAACAAGAGAAAGCATACAAGAGAAAACGAAGATTGCGCACAATATTTACGGGAAACGCTATTGGATGAAAAATAACACATAAGATAAAGGAGCAGTTTGGAGATGACGAGAACAAAATATGCAAATAACGACAAGAATTCGAAAAAAAATAAGCTAGAAAGATATACTAATAATGAAAGTCATCTTCCTCTTCTCTTTCATATTGAAGACATGAATCGCTAGAAAGACTAGAAGGGGAGATGGACCTTGTCTGCGCAATCGCACGTAACGGGGAGGGAGAAGGTGGCGTTATACGACCCATCACAACAGTAGCTCCAGTTCCGATATCTACTTCCGCAAGTTTCAATTTATTTTCAAGTTGGGGCGTTTCTTCGGATGCTTCGTAAGTTTCAAATAGGGTGGGTATTTCGTGAGACTCATAAGGCAAGTTTGCATTTCGGTCATGCTTCAACGTTTCGGGAATTTGTGAGTTCTGTGGGTCAGAAGACTCGTCGTGCGTCAAAGGCCAGTTGTCAGGCTCTTCTTGAGAAAATGGCGTAAATTCATTCACAAAATCATCCGAGTCTGGTTTGGGTTGGGTATCTAGGGATAAAAATCAGCCAGAAGACCAATAAGCATTGAGCAGAATACAATAGCGTTTGCATTTTAGGGCAGTTATTTTGAAAAAGAACTCACCAGTCTCGATTGAGCGTGGTTCCAGAGACGCATCCACTGGAGGTGCAGCCTGAGAATTCTCAGCAGCCGCAGGGAAGATCGATGCCTTAGGAGTGTCGTCCATGTGAAGGAACGTTGATGGCAATGTAGAATCACCATGTTCCACAGACAATTCCCCTGGTGCACTATTAGGCATTGTTGACATTCGTCCGCTGGTCTCTTTTTTAGGTTTCGGCGGGGGAACTTTTGGAGGCGCTGGAATCGAAATTCGGGGGCGTATCGACCCATTTCCTTCATCGAAAAAATGGGAGTTAGCTTGGCTGTTTACATTCGGTCCATCATCGTTAGATTCGTAATTGCTGGTAGAGAGAGGCGGAGAGCTCATAATGCGCATCCGACGTGATGTAGACGATTGATGAGACCTTTTGTACGAAGCTGAGGTCGACTCTATGCTCGACTCCCTGCTGTTCCCCACATCGGTCAGCTCTGGGGTAGGCGGAAGAGGACCCTGAGGAGGTGGCTGAGGTGCTGGAACAGAAGACCCAGACAAGGATCCAGGATGGTCATTAGCACCATCGACAGGAATGAAACTCGAGGCGGACATAGGATACATGGACATGAATAGCGGTCGCTCAGTATGATCCGTTGGAAAGGTTTTATATGGCTTTTGTCTCGGACCTGCCAGCGTACTGTGCGGCCGCTGCCGTTGCCCGCTCTGATGCTTATCATTCTGGGACTCCACAATTGTGATTGTACCATTCACAGTTATTTCATCAGGACGTGGTGGGAGAGGTTGTGTAGGCGGAGGTGACGGATTTAGCGACAAACGAAATGAACGGGAAAGGGAAGATCCTTCTATGCCTTTTCCAGCGGACCCAGATGCGCTAACGGTGTCTTTCGCTACATGTCCCATTTCGGAGATAGCCTTTGTACCCGCAATGGATTCTTCGGAGTTGCGAGTATTCCCATTGGCCGTAAATGAATCCGACGGTGGGGGCGGTGGAGCGAAAGATGGAGGTGGACGGAGGGGTGGAAGGATATCAGCGATGGGGTTAGACAAGGATGAAGAAGCAGGAGGGGCTGAGACTCGCTTGTATAAAAGAGGAGTTGAGTGTCTAAAAGAAGAGCTTGTAGAATTTAGGATGGAGGACAAGCGAGCTGGTTTAGCAGGAGTCGAACGAGGCGCGCAATCCTGTTCATTGTGATTCGTATGTGTATCCTTTTCGGTACCGGAAGATCCACCAGTACTCCTATTTTCGCCTTCGTGATGAGGGATAGATTTCTCGAGGTTCGCGTTCTTAGACATTGTTTGAGAAGTCCTTTTTTCACGCGACTTGAAATCTACTGAACTTCTGACGGATGGCGGGATGGAAGCGGGAGGAGAGATAAACGAGTACGTCTGGGATGGATCATGAGATTCTACAGTAGAACTCGGTCAAAACACGAAAAAGCTTTTTATTACGAGGAGATGACTACCTTCAACTATTGAAAATGGCGCAATATCCGATGAAGTTTCAGCCTGAGGATGAGAATAAGGGTGCGTGCGGCCCGGTGTTTCAGTCCCATCAGAAGGAACAGTAGCGGAATTGTCAGGAGGAGGAAATGACCAGCCCTCTTTCAATGCCGATGCAGCAAGCGCATTGATGGTAGTCGATCGACGCTGACTTCGAGGCCGTGGTTTCAGCGAGAGGGAAATGACTAGTGATTCGCCTATGCTCAGTCTGTCGTTATGGCGGAGTCGGTTGTGATTCGCTAGCATATCTGTAAGGTCTTTATCAGTTCGGGGCTCTCCTTGTGCTTGAGCCTGTGTAGTCGATACTATCCACTCCGCGACATTCTGATTTGGTCCAGTTTGAAAAAGAGAAGTACCAACCGTCCCCGTCGACGCGCTCCTTTTATGACTATGTCTCGAGGACCGCGTTTCCCTTGCTGTATTATCTTGGGCGCTGCTTTGACTGTATATCGAGGCTACACTCATATCGTTGTTAGGAGAGCTAGGACGTTTGACGGCAAGGTGGAACTGAGAGGCCTTTTCAGATGCGAGCCCATTCTGGTCTGTTGTAGGTTGTGTTGACATGTCGGGCATATCCACGGTTTCGCTCGCTGACGGGTTGTCAGAAACAGCACCTGTACTTTTGGGACGTCTCTTAATCTTCTCCTTTTCTTTGGCCTTAAGCGAATCCTTCATCCTCGTATTCAATCTTTTCAAGAAAGACGTGTAATCTTCGGTCGGCTCATCCGGGGCTAAAGGGTGAATGTCCTTGTGTCGCGGCATTTCGGTACTATCTTTCTCTTCCTCCTTAATAGTCGTCCTTTGAATTCCAACTCCATTTCCACTCCAGACGCTTCCCGCACCATCCCTAGATGAAGGTCTTGAAGCAGTGCGCATTGGAGATGCGGCACGGTTTTTAGTAGCGATGGAACTATCATCTCTCAGGACAGATTGACCACCCGCAGTAGGGGATTGAAATAGACTGCGCAAGCCGGTAAGCTTTGAAGCACCAGAAGAAGAGTGTAACCGAGATGAGGACGAATGAGCTGAGGTGGGATGTATGCTGGAAACAGCCGAAGGAGCTGCTCCAATATGTTCTGCGTACCGGGGATTGGGATTCGGGGGTGGAAGAATAGGAGGAGAGGGCCTAGGTTGAGGGAAGAACGAGAGTTGTCTGTTAGGAGATAAGGGCAAATGCCATCCATGGTTACTAGGAGACGATGAGGAACCAGGATTGCTTGACCACGATGCACGGGGTGAGGTCGGCTGTGAGGAAGCATGAAGAAAACCAGCGCGTTCAGCACGTTGCGATAGAACCGATGATTTGATCTCTTTGACCCATCTCTGTTGCACCTCCGATTCATTAGGATAGATCACTTTATTGTTTGGAGCTGGATTCGTTGTCTCCCTTGGAGACGGATATTTCAGAATCCAAAGCGTACGATTGAGTTCTTCGTCATTCGTGGTGGTAGTGGTAGCACCAACATGTCGACCAATGACTTTGATAAGGCCCTTCTTCCCTGACAGTTCCATGTCTGCAATATAAACGACAGTGTCTTCGTTGATTTCCAGCCTGTCAATTTCCACCTCGTCTCGAGTTGGATGCTCGGATTTGAACAAGTGTAGATACGAGTGACTTGGTGTAAATGATGAGGGTGGCGGTGAGTTTCTCCTATGAAAATGATTGGGACTCGTCAGGGAGTGAAAGCTGCTATTGCTACTGGTGTAGGGAGGGGACTGTGGAAGGGACGGTGAAAAGGACGAATGCTTCATAGATGGCAACGCGCGCGATCCGTATTCACGTGGTACGGTAAGAACAACATAATACAATTTCCAGTGAGTTTTCGTAGACTTGGAACGCTTCGGAAGAGAGATGAAAGCAAGGCCATTGCTGGCATGGGTGGTGTTTGTGGTACCGGCAGCGAATTTCAAGTACGACGAGCTTATCTGGATAAAAGGAGCAAGTTCAGAATACGAGCAAGGATATGGGGGCAGTTTCGTTGGCATGTTAAATGACTGCGGGCTATAGATCATGGGGTTTGGCGAAGTCGTTGCCAACGATGAGAGCAAGCCGGATCTTTGGGAGCTAGTTTCATAAACACTGGCGTATGATATAGTATTTGGGGGTTTCGATAGTTGTCGTGAAAGAGAAGATTCTGACGATTCAGCATTCTCGGGAGTGTCGTCGCTAAGAGCATTAAGATTGAGCCCTAGTGACTGCGCGGCGGCATCGCGCAGACGCTCTCGCTCCTCGTCCTCCGGCGATATGGGTATCGGGTCGTCGGCATGACTATATGTATGTTGAGACGTAGAGCTGCTTTGCCCGATTTCCATAACTTCTGAGAGGGGGTCATTACTCGCCAAAGTCGAAGGTGGTGGCGAGCTTTGATACGACTGTGTGGAATGGCGGCGACGGAAGAGAGACAGAGGAAAAGCGAGATAGGTCGACGAACGGCGTTGACCACTAGCATGTTTGAGAACGTCAGTCATGTCGAGAACGGTGTAAAGCAAGTAGTAGCATCGGACACGAATGAGAGAAAATTAAACCCGATCGTTTCAATTCAACGAATGGCAATTGACGCTTACACACAGCAATTCCTATATATATTTAACACATGATGTACATCAATAGTCTGGTAATACTACAATTTTTTCATGCAAAGCTGTCCTCTACATCGGCGCTATCATCTCCCTTTTCCAAATTGGCGAACTGGTTCAATTTATTCGATCAGTAAATCTCATAAGAATTTAAAGAAAATCAGACTCACGGTAAGGAAAGCGGCAGGACGATGCGATTCGGACCAAAAAGGCAGGGGCGTATCAAGTGTCATACTATATGGCATATTGGGCATCCACATCTGAGTCAGTCCAATGCCGTAGTTCCATATCTTGCCCTCCGGCACCAGTGTCATGCCTAATACTCGATCAGACAACAACAGCTGTACATCTCAGCTCAAAATTTTTCAATCAAACGGTTAATAAGACAAAAATTTACCTGTACACGTTCAGACATGCTCGCATTGAATCCCTAGCGAAGGAAGCTCAACTTAGTTTTACGGTCTGTATACAACGCCCCGAGGCTACTTACAGGTGGGTTCGCTGAATTATCAGCATTTTTCCGACCCCATTCAAATCCAGGAACAGTCAGGGAATATGCCGACAATGATACACTACCCGGCGTAAATGAAACGGTCAGGCAAATAGATGATGGCCCCCATTCGGAATGTTCTGCCATCATCTTCGCTTGGGTGGTCACATCAGTCGGCGATAAATGCGGCAATTCGAGCGCTTGTGTCTTGATCCAACCAAGAGGCTCCAGATCTTTCAACAAGAAGTCATCCTTAGGCAACTGAGCAGGCAACTCTACTGTGTTGTTGCTACCGCGCTGTGGGATCCATACGATTGCCTGAAAAATCACGGAAGTGAGTCACTTATTTACCGCAACTCAGCCACCGGATAATATTTACCTTGATCTCTTTAACTTGTTTGTTATCAGGCGGAGATGTTCCGTACAAATAGGCCGCCACTTGAGTCCGCAAATCAGCACTAATGACGAACGTCCGCAGAATGTTCTTAGGTAGGACATATGTGTACGAGGCGGCGTCGTCCCTGACGTCATCGTTGGAGACATAGATATGTTGCAACCGCAATGGTAAATTAGTCGCAGCAATTGCTCGTACTCGCCAGTCCGATTTACTACTGAACACTTGTTGTTCATAATTGGTGGCTGCAAGGACGCCTCAGAAAACGAAGCTAGATCAACATAGCAATTTGACTCACTAGTAACGGTTTGCAATGTATCACCATGAATATTGGTAGTTAATGTTTGTACCGCGGTAACTTGTCCAGCCGCTTCGGTGCTCTTCTCCAACTCAGCCATCTGTTGTCGCTGCAATGACGGTGCGACAATTTCTTGACCAAGGATAATATCTCGGATTTCACTAGCTGTGAGCGAAGCCACATTGACACTGTTTCGCTTCCCGAAATCCTGAATATTCATTTGTTAATATCATTTCTCTTCCAGCATCAAGAAAGTGCATACAGCTAGGATAAGATCTTTCATAGCAACTTCGACTTTGATCCAATCTTCATCAGATAGCGTTGGCCAGACAAAGTGAGGCTCAGTGATTGTATTCTTATCAGGACGTAATATCATCTTCGCTTTCTCGTTGTTGACATGCAAACCACGTAACAGCAAGATTACACGCGAGAAGGCGGTGTAGCTCGAAATAGATTTGAGCCAATCATCTATAAACATCTTAGTCGTCCCGAACGCAAATCGTTTAGTCTTGAATTACATACCATATAAACTAAATAATACCATCTGGGGTTGCGTTGCACGCTATGTTTGATTATATCAGATCTTCAGCTTCGAAAGACAGACGGTTCGACTCACCAAGATCAGATCACCGAACTTCTCCATTTTCATACAAGCTTGGAAAGGCAATTGAAGTTCGCTTCCTTTGATAACAATATTCGGGAAGTCCAACAAATGCACTTCAAGTGGATCTAGAAACCGATAGTTTGGGAAATTCAAGAAAAAAAAAAACTCAATAAAACACCCACCCAACATTCCCTTTCTGGTCACAATCACCTGTTTCGGCTGCTCTTCCACAGGAAGCGATCTTACTAGGGCTGCTACTTCTTCAGCTGTCTTCCATTTCGCCAATTGACCCAGACGTTTTTGACCGGCCCATACACTAGTATGGATGATCTTCAAAAACAATTGTCCGGAACGAGGGTTAAAGATAAATATAGCGCCATTAATCTATTATACGTTTTGATCAATAAAAGATCTCAGCTGAGCAATTGAATACTTACGGGTTTAGTCGTTAAATTTCCCTCGAAAGTTTTATGGCTAGAAAGAAGAATGAGACTGGAGGTGGATTAACTTGCTCATAAAGCTCACATTGTAACCCGATATACATTAGTGTCGTCCACAAACCCTGCGTGAAAAAGTAAATTCAATTTCGAAACAAGTCTCATGTGAAGAATTAGACGCACAGATAATTTGGTTTGAGAACAATTCAGAATAGTTCTATAATAATGAGGTTAGAAGACATTATGAAGAGAGGTATTCAATTGCCTACCTGACTGTTCAAATACGGCTCTGTAGGCTCGGATGAATACAGTTGAAGACCTTTTCTGATCCGCTCACGCAAAACGTGACAGGCAGGATTAGCTTTCATAATCTTGGACATAGCCTGTTGTATCAAAGGCTTCAGCCCTGGGAACCAATTGCCATAACCTGACCACAGGTTATACGCCAAATCCATTCCGATCATCACACCTGTTGGGGACGGGTAGATACTCATAGAATCGGAAACCTATAGGGAATCTGCATCACCGTCAGGTCGCGGAAATCAAGCGGATTACATACATAATCTAAGAATTTGGCTCGCGTGTAACGTTCGATATCATGAGAATCGAAATCACCCCATCGGAGCTGTACATCAATCCAAAATTTGTTGCTGGTCGTGCCATCAAGGACATCTTTGCCCTAAATGAATTTTAGACTTTACCAATTGTTGAGGATGTATGAGAGCTTACGTCAGTAACAAGGGATGGACGAGCAATATTCCACTTGTAAGCCGAGAATAGTAATATATCGGCGCATGATGAGTTCATCTTGTAACTCTTACGTGGGTGAATTGTTTCTTTTTGGACAGTTTCAATTTGCAAGGCTTCTAGTTCTTGATCGAAGACTTGACACTGTCAACAGAATTGAATGACACCGTTCTTAATAAAGGCGTAAAGATACTCACAAGGTCCATGACAACGCTAATGTCGGTTGCTGGTCAATAACAATCCAGCTAAATGACTATGTAATAACTAACCTTTCATGGACTAAAAATTGGAAAGGATTAATTTTTCGTCTTTTTCATCGAATAAGCACATACTTTTTTGCCACAAATGCGCACGGAAAATCTGAATCAAGCTGATCTTGAGAGTTGGAATTTTTCCATGCCTGGGAATCGTCAATGAGTTTTCTTCGTGCACAGAACAAATAAAAGTGGTTCACTGACATGAAAATGCCTGTCAAATCCAGCTGTACTTGGAATCCGACGTAGACGTTAGCGCGATTAATGGTTGGACTCCACCAAAGAGTGAAGCGACGATTAGGAATTTGATTCAAACCGGAACGTTGAGCATTGGTCAATTTTTTGTACCGCATAGATTCTTCGAATCCAGAAGCCTTTTCCCAGAAAAGACCCTCCCAAGTTGGGAAGTAGGTTCCTTTGAACAAAGTATGCTCAAGGATACCTTCCACACCTCCTAGTGCAGCTATAACATCAACACGGTAGTTATTCAACTGCCAGAGTTTGCCGTCATGTCTTTGAGAAGTCCACCAGAAGGGGTTACTAACACACAGATCACTCAAAAAGAAGAAAAATGTGAGATTGGAACATACTGCTTGAGCAATTGATATTGCTTCCAATCAGTTCGGACACGCCAACCACGATCATATGCCAAACTAAACACAAGTGAGATCGACTGTTGTAAGAAAACAAGAGAGAAAACTCACGTATGCCTATCTTTCTGGAAGAGCGTATTGATTCGAGGAATACCACGGTCCCAGCTATCTTCTAAATCCTCCAAGGTCAGTCGGCGATTTTGAGCATTGGCTTCTTTGCGTTTCATTGAATATTCAGACCAGACACGCGCTGAATCAATAAATTCGGCTTCCCAAGGTTGGAGGTATCGGTAAAGATTAGGTATAAGCTGATCTTCTTCATGTGTCATACCAGCACGGAAGTGCGTAACTGTTACGTCTGTCTGTTTCGACCACCTCAAGTCACTTTGAGGGATGAGAACATGTCCCATAGACAACATTCCCAAACCACCTAATTCCTTGGGCGTATAAAACACCACAGGTGGGAAACGAGAAGGCATCTTGCTGTTAAGTCCAATCTTGACACGAGTTTGAATCTTGTTTTCGGCCTTGACTAAAGCATCCAGCAATTCGTTGGTATGAACAACGGCTTCCCGATAATACGTCATTAAACCAATGATGGCAGTGTTCCATTTATTGACAATCTTGGAGAACGTCGTTGAACCAGAACTCATAAGAATCTGGCGAATACGGTTGTTGAACGCTTGAATACCGTCGTCTGAAACACGAAGGAAAGCTTGCGCTGTACGCTCCTTCGTCTGTTCATTCGTCAAATTCCAGACGCCGTCTTTAAGGGAGAATTGCTCCCCACTCATTGTTCGAATCTTAGGCAAAATTCGTACTTCAAAGCCACACATCGAGAACAACAACTGTGGGTTGTCCTTGGAATAAACGCTGGCAAAGGTATCCTCCCATTCAATGGTCGTCAAAGAGCGAGGTAAGCTTTGTTTCACATTCCAAAATACTGCCCGTCCAAGATTGACGTCGTGCTTGATGAGCCGCATACGACAATCACGAGGCCAGCAACGCTTGTTGTTATATCCAATGACATTGTTGTTGGTAGGATCGGGATTAGCGCTAAGGTATCGTTGAATCAGGTCCCGAGCCTCATCTGCGGTAAAGCGAAACAGGATATGAAGTCGATCGACATAACGAGAATAGAGTCGAATCGGATGCCTTGTCTCAGTCGCAGAATCTCTGTATTGCAGGAAGTTATTCGGCATATTGGGGGGACCAGCCATCTCGCTGGCTCGTTTCAAACCAAGAATAAGAAGGTCCAGAACCAAACCATAGTACTGGAATACGAAGGCAGAGAACTGCAGGCCCTAATTAACCCAAAGGCATTTGTATGAGCCATGTCTTTGTATGTCAAGACTAAAACACACTATAAATCTATGCCCATTGAACAATATATCAACACATACCAGTGTTATTTTTAGCCGTGATATAATCCGCCAAGTTGTGGTCCATGATAAGTCGGAGAAGACGGTTGAGTAATGTAAGATCGACCTTATCATATACCTTCGAGAAAACGGTCTCCATCATAACATTACATTCGCCTTCGGAGGTCTCCCAGATATCGGTTAAGTTATTAATGCCTTGGCACCACTACCCAAACGCTTAAGTTTAGGACACAAACAAGTAACAAGTATGTCGTACCTTATACACCAAGAGCGGGGGTGGTTCTGTGTCTGCGGGTTTAATCCAGGCTGGGAAAAGACCACGTTTATCAGCCTCAAAGAACAAGAATTGGTCAAGATACTAAAAAAAAAGATTAGTCATGAGCCAGAGTAATCGGAAAATAAAACATACAGCATCAGTGATTTTCTCCACAGGTTCAATATCGTAGCAAGGGATGAGCTTGTCGTAAGTGTCGAAAAACTCGATACCTGATTCTTTGAAAGCACGTTGGGTGAGAAGCAAACGTTTAATCCTCGAAAGACATTCATGGGGGTTATCGTAAGCTTGCTCAATGAGAGCTAGTTCTTCTCTTTGAGACTGATTGAGGCGACCTTTTACTGAATAGGCTTCCTTTAGCTTTTCAAGGGCCAAAACCAACAGCTTAGTATCGTGTTTATACGACAAAGGGCTTAGGAGACGTCACTGCGAGATTCAAAAAGGTCACGAACAGGAAACTTACGGGAATGGAATGGGAGCGAATTTGCGGCTTTCGAGCCAATGGACGGTCGATGTATAAACAGCGACAGCCTCTTCGGCACTAATATAAGGTCCATCTTTGAGATACCCATGCTGACGTTCTTGCTCAGCTTTCAGATAAAGACCTGCAGAGCGGGTTGTACTCAGGACATGGGTCAATACGAACCTAACACTTACGAGTAAGACGGCCAAGATTTTTCTTAACAACAGCCTTATCAACAGTTGCTCCACGACGTATGCGTTCACGGTTATAATGAGCAACTCTACATAAAGATAATCAAAAGGGTGCTTGTCGGAGAGAAAACCGTTAGTCACTCACGAAACCCACCAATCCGCCTTGCTCTTGATGTAACGTAAGATGATGTTTTCGATTGCGGTCGGCATTCCCGGGACTTTCCATGGGACTGATACACAACGTTAGTGCAGCCGGATGAAAGCAGGTAAAAAACTTACTGTTAGCCTTCCAACATCTCCAGGCTTCCGACAAATGCTGTAAGATAGTTTTGGCTTTATTTTGTTTGATAGATTCAGGCATCATATCCAGGATATCGTGCATAACGGCCGCTCGAAGTTCAAGATCGTAATGCGACTCAACACGCTGCTTGGTCACTGTTTTTGCTACGCCCTTGCTATTTCTTCCTTCGAATTGACGAGCGAGGAGATTCCCAAGCCTAAGAACATATGAGACAAGAAAATAGAAAGCACCAGTAAACGTACCATCTTTCCAAGAGTGGTACAATACCACGCATGAAGAACAACCATACACGCCAACCAGGAGCCCAAAAACCACAACCCGGTCCCTTACCAACAGGACCAGTATTGAACCTGTAGTAGATAAGGTGCTTTAAATCTTTGCACATCCGAACTTGACGCATAAGCTAATAAAACGAGATATTAACATTTTTGCCGTTTTTACTACTGATATGATATACTGACCTTATATTTGTATCGGTACATCCCAGTAAGAGCACCAATATGAGCGAAAATATATTGTAATGCGTCAGCAAGCTGGAATGCGTCGACATTACCAAGTCGGAATTGCACATGAGCATCCACGACAAGCTTGGTAAGACGAAGAATTTCACGACAAAGATGGAACGCGTTTCCGAAACGTGACTTTTTACGCTCTTTGGTAGTCAAGGTCTTCACAGGTTTCAAGTTCAAGTTGTAATCCAAATGCAAATAATTCAGGTTCTGCAAGTATCCAAATCTTAGTGATGAAAATAAACAACGCCGGGTGTACGTACTTTACGATGGATCAAAAGGTTTAGCATGTTATATCCTTGCCTACAAACTTGGAGACCAGCTTCAACCCAATCCAACTTCGTCGTTTGGAAAAACTTGGTGGCCTTCAATTGTCTGAACAAGCTCTTCTTCGTCATGGCCTTCGGAGGATGATGTTTGAGCTCGTTAAGCACGAAACATTTTAGAAGTTTTTGGTAAGACACTCGGACTTTGACAGGCTGGTTTGGAGGACAATGTTCCAAGTACCAGTTTTTGACGAGAGGAATGTCTTCAGCGCGACGGGTATGTCCGCTTCGACGGTCATAAGGAGCGGGTGCCCACCATAAACCAATAGCGTCAGCGGTATTGTCGTTTTCGAGAGGAGAGTCGCTCAAAAAGGGAACAACATCCTCAAGCAACTGGAAGTCATCATCGTCCGCGCCGTTGGGACCGAAAATCATATCTTCATGGGAGACTAAGGGAAGATTTTTTGCCGAGAAGGCTCGATTGGCGATAGGGTTAATGAGCGGATCGAAGTAAAACGCAGGTAAATCCGGATCGTCTGTGCGAATGTAGACATTCTTAGGGAAATGGTACGGAACGATTTGGACTGAACGGGGGAGCGAATTGTACAGATGGGGGAATGCAACTTTATACTCCGTCCGTACTTGTTGACGAATAATGATTTTGTTGATATCGTTAAATTCGTTCCAGTCTTCGTCGTACTGATCCATGTCACGATAAAGAGGCTCGAACTTGGGACCACCGGGAATAGCCAAGTTCAGTGCCTTGGCAGTAAAGAATGATTTTTTATCGAAAAGATAGAAAGCATTAGGATCCGTATAATCAGAAAGTAAGGTGCGACCCAAACGATACAGATTTGCCATCACAGGAAGCGATAACGACCAATACTTGTAGGACGATCCGTTAACATACTTTGGATTGTCAAGTAATGGTTTAGCATCATAGAACCAATCGTAAATGGGAGCGTCCTCTGTCTCGTCCAATTCCAATTGAATCGCTTCGAGTGGTTCAACATCCAAGACATTGTCACCGTAGTCAAGAGGTGGCTCTTCATCGTCGAATGGCGGAAAACGCATGCGCTTAAAGTGTCGACGATCACGTTTTTCGCGACGCATAGCAAGCCACATGGAAGCCCATTGCGCATGATATACAGGCTCTATAACGCGAGGAATCTCGTTTACGAAGGTAATTGCACCAGTGATATGATAGAGAACAGGAACCTCGCGAACTTGCTCCCAAGGGAACGGCATATTCTCGAGTAGTTTGAGAACAGCATGCGGGACGTATTTTAAAGCTCCAAGATGTACACGTTTGTCATTTCTGAACTTGCGGTTGCTCATATCACCGTGGTCTTTAATAATCTTTCGTACGTGTTCTGGAGGAAGATCCTGAACAATTCTTGTGTTAAAGCAATGCAAACTAGATTAAAAATGATAACAAACCTGTTTCCCCACATCCACAAAGCCAGCTTTACGTTTTTCACCATATCGCTTATTCTGCATTTGAATCCATTTATTGGCTTTATGCGTAAGTGCTTCAGGTGATATTTTCAGTCCAACGGTTTGCGCAGCTCCATTATTGGGACCTGGCATTCCTGGAGGTGGTGGTGGCATCCCTGGGGGAGGCGGAATGCCTGGAAAACCAGGCGGCGGTGGTGGTAGACTAGACATATCTTGGTGGCGGGTAGTATCTAGTCGGACTCCAAAAAGTTTCGAGGTGACTTATGTCACGCGGTCGTCACGCTATGAGACATCGAGCAAAGGTTGCAACTGGAAGCTAATGTACTATTTACGAGAGAATATTGGCAGAAAGCGGTCTTATATATTTTATTTTGATATTAGTGCTCTAGAATAGAACACCAGAGCGGAAATCATATAAAGAACTCTAATAGAAAAAAAATAAGATGTATGCGTAAGAGAAAGCTTAAAACTAAATGCCGTCGTTGATATTGTATTCAATAATGTAAGTACTAAAGTAGGTAGTGGGTGTGTCAAAGAGTAACAATTTTAACCATTTTGAGAGGATAATGTCGGTGATATGTAAAGAATGAATGAAAGTAAATAAAAAAGTTCGACATAACCGTTGAATGAGAGTCCATGAGTCCACTGTAATATGAAACGGCAGGACGAAAAAATGAAATGAAAAGAAGGGGAGTACGGAATAAGCCTGGAGAAAGTCTGAAAGGAATGAAAATATGGTCTCCAGGGACAATGAAAGAATTGGAAAGCTAGGAAAACAGTCTAAAGTCAAAGACGTCCATGGTTCAGTAAGGTGATAAAATTGCAAGGTGAGCGGCCATTGGTATGATAAAATTGCTAAAAAGAAGGTACTATGGAGGACGAATGGGGTACCCACAACAGCTGCGGCGAACGGTGAGGGATAGAATCGGAAGTGGCATGAGATATTGTCAATGTACAGTTAGACAGGGGATTCGTGAAAATAGAAGATGAAAGTGACGCGTGATGAGGTGGGTCGGCGAACGTAAGAGTACAACGATAGCTGCAAGTCGAATATGTACAATGATGGTGACCAGGAATAAATAAGATGCGCGGGTCATAATGCTGCATTCCTAAATCATGTACATTGACCTAGCAAACTGTTTCCTGGTTTTGGATATCCGGCCTTGATAGGGAATTAAAATCAGGTTAAGTGAGCCCAACCAAAATGTAATTCAACATACCTGATCCCATGTTGTCAAATTCGGATTTGAATAAGCGTCAATGTGAGCTTGGATATAATCGGCCGTAGGATGCGACTTAGGGTCGCAAGTGGTTCCATCTGATGTACCGGGTAACTGATATACTCGCACATAATCAATAAACATCGTTGCGGGGAATTTGAGATTCTGAAAATCAGCGGGTTGGAAACCGGGGGACATGCCCAAGTTGAGGACGATATGCTGGAAATATTGGATTAATTATATATCTCTTGCAAACAATTATGAATAATGTTTTTACCATCGGCTCTTCTGGTATGAGTCTCTGTGACATATCCAAAGATGGGTCGGGACCGACAGCCTTCTCATTCATACTCCAAGTAAGGCTGTCACCGACATACCACGCGAGATATCCCTGAGCTCTATTACTAGGATTCGAAAACCACTCATATCCATACGTTTGGAAGGCATTCCCACCATACGGTCCCGTCCCTAATTCTGTAACAATACTAACAGCTTGTTGGAAGAGAGAACCTTTAAAGTTATTAGTGAAAGAGGTATTGGGATTGTTGATATTGACGGCATCGGTAGCATTATTGAATTGATAATGGAAATTGAATGGAGCAATCTGGAACGACTGCGATGCTTGACCTTCCCGGTTGGTTGTGTCGATTTGTGCTTCAATGACATCGATCTCAGGAGCTGCGCGACCCGTACTAACACTTGGGCCTGGGTGGTCTTGAGGAACATTGGTGCCAGGACATGTACAAGCACTGAGTCGTTGACCGGGCAAGAAAGAAAGTCCAGAGGCCTCAGCAGGTGTACCGTCCGGTTTCGTTTGATTGGGAAGGGTACCCGTATCGCAAGCATCATAGGAATACGGCCATGTTCCATCTGTGGTGGCACCGTACCCTGGTCGGCCAAGATTGCCCATCGACCAAAAACCGGGCCAAAAACCAGGAGTTACGGCATCCCCAGGTAAACTGATGGACGCCTCAAGAATGCCCGTGGTGAAACAAAATTTGTTCCAACTCTGCAACATGCCAGACATAAAATTCAAATCGTGGTTAAGTACTTCCGTTATAGTAATTTGCAATTGACCGTTTTGGGTTGTGATAGCTTCCGGAGTATACCATTCCAAATCGCCTGTTGGCCAATAGTGAAGGTCGACAGCTTCCCAATAGGGATCATCACCAGGATAGAACGTCCGACCATCTTGATTAAACTCGTCCGAAAATACCAGCTGGTATTCCTTGTTATCAAATAGGCCCGTTTTGGTTCTTGCCTCCGAAGGCGTGTCCGGGTCGATAGGTCCACGCAAGGCGGCCAAGATTGGTACCTGTCCAGAACCATTGGCACCGCCTAGATTGAACCCTTGGATAGGTAGCTTGGGTTTGGTGAAGAATAGGATGATGGGATAGGCAGTGAAGAGGGTTAGCAAGCCGACGATAAGAATGACCAGAGTCCCGACGTTGGCCCAACCGCGAGCACTAAGGTAGGCCTTTTTTCGATAAAAATCAGCTGGACCATCAATATCATGTAAAGCGTCATCGTTCTCGATGTCTTGCTCTGACCAGCCGTACAGGTTTGTACCTCGTGGTAACTCGTTCGGGATACCAATAGTGGAAGCGTCCGAGAGACCGGCGGTACTGAGTCTCGAGTGTCGATAAGAAGGGCTACGGGAAAAAGAGTCGTACTGCATTCAGAAAAACTTATTAGAGTCTTGCATAGCAAACAACGCGATGAGGACGCACCGGAATTGGCTGTCGTTGTCTCACCCCTGACTGTGGGCCCAACAAACCAAGCTCCGAGGCGCTACTGCTCAATGCTGGAGAATGGTGACCTGATTCTGAGTGAGGATGAGGCATGCTGACGATAGAGTCGGTCTCCAGGGTTGAATAACCCCCAGCTGCAGGTGGGAGAGGTGTGGAAGATGCACTAGGAAGAGGCGAAGGCTGGCGAGAATACGAGTCGTGTGTCTGTGTCTGAGGAACAGTGGCGTATGTTCCTAGTCCCTTCGGCTGGACGGATGATGACATTGGCCAATGAGTGTGGTGCTGCCGTCTTCAGTGTCCTCGACGTCGTTGAAAGCGTCGAGCGTGCAAAAAAAATTATTCCGGGAGAATGAAAGGAGAAGGGAAGAAAAAGAAAAATCAAGGAGGAAGAGGGCGTTTGGAGAAAAGAGACAAGGGAAATCACAGCACGTTTAATCAAAGCAGCGTCTTCGAGGTCCTGTTCGCCATGAACGAATATCATTTCCCAAAATAGAACAACCTCTGATACCTCCGGTTTCCGGGGTCTCGTTTCCACGCTGACTCCACAGTTCTATGACGTGGATACAGCGCAGCATGACACCTTTTTGAGTGAGATGCATGATATCGAAGCTTGGAAACCCCGAGACCAACGCGAGTCACGTCGGCGACGAGGGTACACATTTTCTTATACTTCCTACTTTCTTTTGTTTTATTTATTTTTTTTGCAAACTTTACTTATGGCTTTCGCGATGCTCAGTCTAGAACCTTTGATTAATAATGATTGATTTATAGTATGTGTATAGCCAGACTATCTGATTTGAACGAAAATTTCAAATAAATACAACAGAGCGAATAAGCTTCGAGATATACTAAAGTCGACTTGAATTGGTGCTGGCGTCAAAAGGTCCTCGCCCCGGTGACCACATTTTCGATTCGACGAATCCTAACAATGTCTCATCTGACAGTTCACGTAGCGCAGGCGCTCCATCAACCCCCTGTGTACAGAGCACAGGATTCAAATGAATGATATTGAGAACATGCTGGTGCCAGCAACTCATAAAAAAATATAAACCACTTACATCAACCTGCGCCGCTCTCACCACTCCACATGCGATTTGCGCACTGACCTCGCGTATTCTTTCCAAGCGAGGATATACCAGTCCACACGCGTGTTCCTCGCTCGTAAGACTCTGTGCAAGGGCATTGGCCGCTGCCTCAACCATGTTGTCTGTAACATGTTTGGACTGTGACAGAATTGTGCCCAGTCCCAGGGCAGGAAAGATGTACCTTGACGAGTATCATCATCAACAAAGCCAGATGACAAAAGGCGCTATTCTTACATGTTATTTCCTTGACCTGGTTCATATTTTTGTCCCTTAAATGTCAAAGGTTTGTAAGGACTTCCACTCGCGAATACAACGTTTCCTCCACTCCTGATAAAGAAACAAAGTTCAGTATACCAGTTGACATCCTTGTCCAACAAAGAAGAAAAGGGTGTTTAAGACCCATTGCTATTTTTTTCGGAAGAAATACTTCCCGAAAGAAAAAGAACCGAACGCAAAACTCAAATAAACGACATAAAAATACTTACCACTCAAGTGCATCTTGGAAAGTAACTTCGCATAAATTAATTGGATTTGATAATGGGAAAATGATGGGCCGAGTGTTCAATTTGGTCATTTTCTCCACAACGGCTTTATTAAAAGCACCCTGAAAACACACTGTTTAGCTTCCCAGTAATATAATTTCTCAAAGGAAAGGAAAAGAGGCACCTGGATAGTGCTCAGTCCCAACAAGGCGGTTGGTTTCACATAATCAATGATATCAACCAAGTTGGTCAATGCTGGACCCTGATAATCCTTTCGCGCAAAATCTATACACAAATTAGGATCGTCACCCGAAGTGAGAAAAACATTTGCCCCTCACAGTGTTTGTGCTCTTGGAGACCTGGTCTATCAGCTACAATTAACCCCTTTGAGTCAACAGTCTAACACCCCCAAAAACAAATTTAGTCAAAGGTAACGCCATAAACAAGAAAAAAAGATTTCACCCAGATCCTTTGCTTGGCTGTTTCCTCATCCAGTCCCTGAGCTTTGAAAAAGGCAAGGAGCTGCTTCGCTACACCAATCCCGGCGCTCCCTGCCCCAAAGAATAAGATGCGATGGTCCGAGAGAGGAAGATTTGATGCTGCGGAGGCAATGCGCGCTGCGTTGATAAATCCGGATAGGATGACAGATCCCGTGCCTTGTATCTAGAACACGCAACGTTATGGCACAATCAACAAGTGACAAACGAGTCTACACTCACATCATCATTGAAAACTCGATATTTATTTCGGTACCTTTCAAGATATTTGAAGGCATTATCAGTTGAAAAATCTTCGAATTGAACAAGAAGATGAGGGAAGACGGTCGACATTGCGGACATGAATTCGTCCATAAAGCTTTCCATCTACAAACGCCTCTTGTTAGTCTATCGGGATATAGGATCTTAAAAAGGCACGATATGCTTACCTCTGCATCTTCAGGGCGACGTTGTCTGATACCTAAATACAATGGATCGTCAAGGTACTTTTGAGTATTTGTTCCAAGGTCAAGACAGATTGGAACTGTCGACTCTGGACGAATCCCAGCGCCGGAGATGTACAGATCACTAGAGAAGACATGCGTATGTATGTCTGAATAGCCGTATGGCGTCAGGTAACTTGACAAACACCTACAGTTTGCCTACAGCAATCGGAAGGCCGTTTGCGCCTAGATCGCCGAGACCAAGAATTCTGGATCCTGTTATAAAGTCAGTTGCCAGATTAGGTGCATTACGAGTGAAAGTCTTCATGCACGCACCATCAGTGACGACAGCTATGCGCGCATCGGTGGCATTGGTCCAGCGGCGAAGAATCTGTTCAATGCGACCCTTGTCTCGAAGGGAGATGTAGATCCCTTCGGGATGACGCCATATATGCGAATAGTTGACACAGGCCTCTCCTACAAACCCGATTGAGTCTATACATCAGGTTAAACCAAAATAACCAAAACGTACCAACAGTAGGAGTGTACAATATAGGGACCATTTCCTATACATTAGAGCGGCATAAGAAATGGCATTCACAAAGGGCAGGTCACTTACAGGCATATTGGCAAACAGTAGTTGATAGAATAATTTCGGGTCCCTTTCTTTCAATGCATTGAGGAAAACATATCGTTCCAATGGGGTTTGCTTTTCTCGCTATAAAGTAGTAGATTTAGATGCAGTCAACAACCAAGGTTAGTCGTGGCTGGGATACCATTTGAGTGAGAGTCCGCAATCCATGCTTTGCTAGTGAAAACTCTGGGGGAAGCAAGCCTTTGCCAATACCAGTGCCATTGGGTGCTAAGAAGCACGAAGATTATGTAAAGATAGAAGAACACCAGACTCTAAAACGCAAAAATGACTCACCGAGCGAAGGAAAGCTGGCATGAACGGCCGCGTCGTTACGAGACAGAACGTCGACAGTCATTGAATTTGAACGAGTGAATATTCGTGGATAACAACAGGAACAACGTGGAGATGCAGATCGAGCACTGGCAGTGGCAGCACACGGGCGAGGATGTGTAACCAGAGATCGAAGAGAGGAAGAAACGGCACCAGCCCGAGCCATAATTTTGCTCTTTATAACGATATTTCAGAGACCAAGAAAAAAGAGTTCACCTGGTTTTTGAATCGAATGATCTTTTTGAAGAGTCGCCCTGGTTTGAGTCTTTTTTTCCTGGGCTATTTTTATAATATTTTGAATTCAAATGCCCTAGTCCTTCCGGGCGCTTGTGGCACTTTTCGCCAACTCACCACTGGGTCGTGTCACCCCCAAACCCTTTGGACATCCAAACAAACTGCATATTAGGGTGTGCTTATGGTATTAAATCTTTCTCAAGAATTGCACCATGTCTTTTCACCAATAACAACAGCTCACTCCGCCGACATCCGATGGGTTCACTCTTAGCCGTTTTTCGCCGATTTCAAAGCACATACCAACTCCCCCCGACGCGCTTTACCACATCCTCATCCCGACTCGGCCATGTTTATTGCCTTTGTGTCGATTATTTCCTATTGCTTCCCCGATTCGGGGATGCCTAAAGAACCTTAACACCCTCGTATCTCGATTTTATATATTACGACTCTGACAAACCCAGCACTGGGTTTGGGTCTGGCTGCTTTGGGGTTTGGGGTTTTTGCAAAGTCTTGACAATTCCAGTCGACAACCAGGCGTGGTTTCGTGAAAGCAATGGACTCAAATGGTTCTTCATTGGTTGCCAATATTTCATCAACCTCGGTCGTACGACAATGACGGAGTTCCGTCAAAAGGACTTGGTGCATATCACACTAAGTCTAGTAGGGCCAGGGCGTGTACAAAACTCTCGTTCCTGCTCCTTCAGTAACTCAATTCTCGTCGATAAGACCCTGTTTTGGCCACTTTATTGCTCATCACTTCGAAACCATCGCCTTCTGAACTTCATCTCTATGCTTCTCTGTCCCCCTTGCAAAGCCTGTGAACTGCGAAAACTCAATATGTTGACTTAATATCCGGCTAGCGGTCATTTGACACATTCATATTGGGTTTTCAAATACTCCCTTGGAGTTAATCGACCCAGCCACATCGTTTCCCCTCAAAACGGACTCACCCATCTCATTTCGTTTAAGGCTACGTTAGTAATCTCTTTTCGTGACTGTATCTTCATTCCTTTCACTGATTAGTCGGCTCGGACAATGACGTTGGTGTGAAACTCTTGCAGTTCTAGGTCATAGGATGGAGGAAGAACTTCGCTCCAGTGTTCTGTACTCCCAATACTACCAATCACATGGATGCTGGCCGGCGCTGTCCTCCCTTCCCTGTTGAATTAATTATTTTCGAACCGGTTAAACCTGAAGGTTTTCGCCGATGAAGAGGTATTATCATTCCCCTTTCACACAAACACACTATCAGGTGGTGACACCTGTTAACACTAATCCTATACTTCTCCTTTTCTCAAAGTATCGAGAAGAAAAGAATTGTTTACTTATTATGCTACTTATATGCAGTAGCTACATATGGTGTCTTTGTCAACATCATCGAATAGAAAAAAAAATTACTTTATTTAGAGTCGTATCCTGAGGCAAGTCCTCAAATTCATTTCCAAAGAGTGTGCAATGCGCCGGGTGAATTGTACTACAGTCGCCCTAAGATGTCCGCGTCAGGCGCCGAGTCGTGCCTGGACGCGTTAATCTTGCCTTTTTTTAAATGGTGAACGCCACCTTCATCGCGATACCTTTCTTGTTGTACTCGTTATAAACCTTATACGCCACACATACCATAATTTCACGATAATAACTACCCAATGCCCAAACAATTAAATGCGAGATACCTAAATATTCTCAAAGACCTTCGAGATGCAGAAGAACCGTATTCAAATAGGTGGATGGTAAGCTGGTAACATGTAAATTATCTCAAACAGCTTGAACGTTTCGTTTACTCCAGACCTATCGTCGTGCATTCGAATCTCTTCGTGCTGAAAAGCAGGAATATGCGGACGTTGGAGATTTGAAAACGGTACATATATCTGTTTTTCATTTGTGTTACAACGCGTTAATTACGGGCTTATAGGTAAAATACATAGGAGACCATATAGTCACGAAACTTAGACAGGCTCTAGAGAACGGTGGTTCGTGTTTAGATACATTGTAAGCGTTTGATTGATACTCATACACGACGTCTCGTAGGAACCTCACAACCGGTGTCGCCATCCAAACGCAATCGTTCAGAATCATCGGCCTCATACGCGAAGACATCTCCGGGAAAGAAAAGAATAAGAACAAGTTCATTGCACGAAAATATCACCTCGCAAGAAGATTTTGACGACCCTTTCTCACCTGAACTTGGCAGCGGCATGAATCTTGCTGGACCATCTCAATTGTCATTTGGTACACCAACTCTTTTACAGGCCCAACCCACTACATTTTCGGCTAATCTATCTCAGCCCGAGAGACAAGATTTTGAGTTTGTTTATGTCGGTAAGTGAAGTAGAGTATGAGTCTTTTGGACTAGTTTTTCACCAGAGTCATAGATCCAGATAGTCGCTGGGTTCTTCATTCCAATCGCGCTGAGGTCGATATTCATGCCAACGCGTGTTGGTACAGGATTCGCTTTCTGAAATCTTGTATGGCAAGCCCTCTTGTGAGCTTATTCAGATTGATTCCCAAACCATTGGAAGTGGGAAATGTCGTGGAAGCTTGGATTCAGGAACAACATATCTTCGAGTACAATCTACACGAGGCCCCTGGAATTTCTCAGCCACGACTCGAACCTACTACTTCTTATGCGATTTGTAGTACTGATGGAACTTTTCAACAAAACGCGGGATATACCGAGTCTGCTTCTCTAGCTGATCTTTTGAATAACGAAAAGAAAACGAAGATCAAGACCCTTGATCCTACCAGGCATTCTGGAATTGATCGCGAATGGCAGGTCTCGACCTCGAGTGAAATGAAGATCTCTGGAAAGAGCGGAACCAACGCCTCTCAACCAGAAAAACCTGTTGATATCGCTACAGGGTCTCGGTCCATAGGAAAATCTGTGCCTTCCGCTCCGGTATCACTACCCATTCCGCCAGCGACTCAACCGACTGTGCATCAACCTTTAAGACCTACTCCAAGTGACGACTCTGCTAGTCGTGCCAAAGGAAAAGGAAAACGTCCGGTTAGAGGTCGCACATCCGAATTCGTCCCCACCTTTTCACCTACGGATGAATTTGACTTGGAATTAGAAAAGCAGTCGAGCTCTCAGCCCATAAGAGCTCAAAACCCCGCAGATGCTTCTGCTGATCTTATTGACGATATTGCCGATTTAACGAACTACCAAGCGAGGTTTGCCGAGTTTGAGCCTATTGTTTTCCAGCCTGGTTCATTTGAGGTTACCTTGATTTTGGATAATCGAGAGGTGAAAACGCAAAAGAACAGAGATTTTATTGCCAATGCCTTGAGAAGGCGGAATATTAATGTTGAGCAGAGAAGTCTGGTTCTCGGAGACGTCTTGTGGATCGCGAAGTGCCATTTTCCATCTGGTGCACCAGTAAACTATGAATGTGTTCTTGGTTATATCCTTGAAAGGAAGCGACTGGACGACTTGTGCCAGAGCATCAAAGATGGGAGATTTCACGAGCAAAAGGTTCTTTCAGTATCTTCATATCCTCAATCTTCATCTTTCTTACTTTTCAGCAGTTTAGATTGGCGAATACCGGTCTCAAAGTGTTTTACCTAGTAGAGAGCCATGAAGCCGAGAAGCATCAGGAAATATTTGGTGTACAGATTGATACCGCTAGATCATCTACTCAAGTTGTTGATGGGTTTATTCTGAAAGTAAGAACAAGTTCTTGATTAATACGTTTTATTGGTTAACATTGAGCTCAGGAAACATCCGGACTTAATGCGTCCATTGATTACCTGGTGACTATGCATAAAACAATTTTCGAGATGTACCATGTGAGTTTTCATCCCCTTGTCCTAAGAAGGAAGAAAAAACCAAAAAGATGATATCAGAACAAATCCCTGTGTATAATACCGCCAAACTTGATTAAGCGGCATTCGTATTTGGCCTTACAAAAACACCTGAAACAGACTAAACCCCATACACAATATTTGACGAGTTACGGATGCTTTGAACGATTGAATGACAAGAGCGCGAATTTGACGACAAGGGATATATTTGCGCAGATGCTACTATGCATAAAAGGTGTTAGTGCCGAAAAAGCCGCCGTCATCATCAACAATTTTCCAACTATGAGGAGTTTATGGGAGGCGCTTGTAGCAGCTGAGAAGACTGAAGCTGAAGATCATCTCAGCAAGAAACCCTTGAAGGCGAGTGAGATGTTGTGTCGATTAGAAGGCGAAGGCAGGAAACATTTCGGAACTGCGCTCAGTACGAATATCTACAACTTGTTCCGCAAGTGAACCTAAAATATAGCGATTTGTGTATAATGTGTATCGTCGTTTTATGTACAATATAATTGTTTCATCAGATGAAGGAAAGCGTTAGTGGAGCATCAGAAACTATGTCTCGATTAGCCCGTGAGTTTCGTTTCCCAGCGACCATTGCCAGTTCAACCTCCGACTTACCTCTTTTCTCCCCTTCAGTTACTCCTCTACTCCCTCGGGGGTTTTCTTTTTCTCTTTTTCTGTATCTTCTGGTCTCGTTCCCTCTCCAACTAACACCTATCTTTTCAGACATCACAGTGCTCCAAACTACACTCGAGCAAATATCACCGAAATCAGGAAAATGGCAGCCCCACTATACGGAAAACCGCCTTTCGCAACGGACGATCCTGATTCGTTGTTTCAAAACCAACCTAAACCTACTCCCCGCTTACGATTGAAGCCTACGGACGAAACAGCACCCGGAGGTGCAAGAGAGAGTGCCTATAACACGTACGTATTGCCAAGAAGCGCCTTTCCCATGGTATGAAATGACTGACAGTTTGTGTCATCTCGTTTAGCTTTGATGCCTACTATGACGAAAAAGACACTCGCGCGTCTTTAGGGAATATCGGACGTGGTCTCATGAATGCCGATTCTGATTCGGATGATTCTTCGGATGAGGAGGAAGACAAAGCTGTTCCTGTCAAACATGCGCCCGTAGCAGCTAGTTCTCCTGCAGACAAGCATCGCATTTTGTTCGAAGCTGCTGTTGGAAAACCTACTTCTTCTCCATCTCACGAAGTGGCTTCGGACTCGTCTCCGATGTTTCCCCCCGGCGTTCCTGCGCTTAACATCGCCAATCCAAATGCAAATCGATCCGGTGCTGCAGGCCCACAGACTAATCAGCCCGAACATTTAGTGACGTCGCCGCATCAGTCTATTCAATCTCTTGGTGGACCGCCTCCGCCTGCTGCACTCCGAACTGGCATAAACTCAGTTGCTGCTCCCGCGCCCCGTCAGCCGCAACCGGCGTTCATGCAACAGCCTTTTGTTAGCGCGTCGCCTTCTCCAAGTCCCGCCTACGCTGTTTCTCTTCCGGGCATTCCTAGTCCCCACGCCCCTCTATCTCTCCCCCCACCCCAGACGCCCATCGTCCCCGTTTTTGCTCGCCCTAAAGGCGACAGCGCAGTTAAATTCGGCGAAAAAGTCGATATTTTGCGCGGAAACGGCGAAGAAACGTTTCTCCCCCGAGGAAAAGGTGGTAAGGCTGATGATTTTTGGAGACGTTTCTCCATGGTCGCTAAAGAAGATTCCAAACCGGATTCTAAAAGGTTGTCGTTTTCTTCTGAATTGTATGTATTTGAATAGTGCTGAAGGTTCATAATTAATTAGTGCATGGTTGAAAAAGACCCAAAATGGTTCGACTCGTTTAGCGACGTGGGTGTGGATCGTGGGCATTCTCTTGCTTATACTCATTGGTGGTGCTGCTGGCGTGGGTGGTATTTCACGCACAACAAACCAGCCAGTCAACCACTTGCTGTCGGCGGTTCTGCAGATGAAACTGCCGGTACTTCCAATGGTTCTGGACTTACGTCTGTCAAGCCGACGTTGACCGCTGCATTATTACCGTCTAGCACCTTCAATCCCAATAAGAGATTCTTCTCCGAAGTTAGTTTCCCCACCCACGTTCCGCTCGTCCACCGGAAATCATTTATCAACCGCATGCATCAATGAATGAAATACAATTCATTCTTCTTTGAATTGTCGTTTTGGAATATTCTTGGGATTATTTAATCCCGTCCACTCTTTATACTTAAACATGTTTATACCCCTCATAGCATAACACGCTTTTTCGTCTTCATATCTCGCCTTTTCGGTTTAACTTCACTTGGTTTTATACTTTGTGTTTCATAGTAACACATTAGGAATTAAACTGACTACTTCATCTAATTTTTCATGGACAATAATTGGGAAAAGTTGTCACTGTTACAGCTGACTCTGAGCCGTCGTACGTACGTTGGTCGTACGCGTTTGTGACAATTAAGACGCTGACATAATCTATTTGGGTTCATTGACGCGTTTTGCCACTTTCGTTGTTCCCTCCAGTCAAGTTTTTTAAATGGCCAAACGCCGCGCAGTATCTACCGAATCTGAAGACGAGGCGTCTCATAATTCTAATGCCTCTAAGAAGGCGCGAACTGAAGAGTATGAAGAAGAAGCTCCTGTCACTGTCAACAAAGGGAAAAACAAACAGAAAGATAGGGAGGACGCTGTGATGGAGGAACAATTTGACTTGGCTAATTTCTCTGTCAATGCCACTAAACAAGAAGAAGAAGAAGCCTTTGAGGCCAAACATGGCAAGGCCATTGAAGAGGCGGTCAAAGATCGCGAAAAGAGAAAGGGGGTATGCATTCTACATTTTCTTTGTGAAAAAATTCTTTTGACGCACTAATATTCTTCCGTTAGGTTGTTGCAGACATGGGTATCATTGAGAGCATAGAAATGAATCAGTTTATGTGTCATCCCCGTCTTAGTTTCAAGTTTGGCCCTCAAGTAAACTTCATCATTGGTAAGTCGCTACAACTCTATATTATACAGTCTTTCAAACCAATAATATCTCTTAGGGCATAACGGCAGTACGTATATTCAGTCACACATTGCATGAAACGTATACGATGAAGTTGCATATAGGTGGTAAAAGTGCTGTATTGACCGCTTTGACGATTGCACTGGGAGGCAAAGCCACATCTACTGGTCGAGGACATGGCTTGAAGTCATTCATCCGTGAAGGCCAGCAGTGCGTTTTCAAGCTTTTTTACTTTCATATTCCTTAATTTAGCCATGTTTCACGTTAGTACCGCGGAAGTCACCATAGGCATTAAGAATCAAGGGGACGAAGCCTATAGACCCGATATCTATGGCGAGCGTATTTTTATCACGCGTCGGTTCAGCAAGGATGGCTCTTCTAGTTATAAAATAAAGTCTTCAGATGGCAAGACTGTATCGACAAAACGAGAGGAGTTGACTGCGATTTGTGACCATATGAATATCCAAGTTGATAATCCTATGAACGTCCTAACTCAAGGTAATGCTTGTATTTTCCACCGCTACCTCTGATATTAATAATCTACGCAATAAAGACTTGGCTCGGCAGTTCCTTAGTGGTTCCTCTGCGACAGAGAAATACAAGGTATTTTTATCTGATTTCATTGGAGTGGCAATGACAAACATTGCACATTGCAGTTCTTCCTCAAAGGCACCCAACTCACTCAGCTCAGCGAGGAATATCAAACGTGTTATGAAAACATTGGGAAGACAACTCGTACGTTGGCCCTCAAAAAGGAGGAAACGCCTGAACTGCAACAAGCCGTGAAGGAAAGCGAATTACGCCATGAGCAGGCTACTAAAGCCCGCGATAAACAGAACGAATTGAAGGACCTTCTCAGAGAGCTGGCTTGGGCCCATGTTAAGACAAAGGAAGACGTAGGTCTGCCTCCAATATTATGGGTTCATTTGTATAATTTTCTATTAGGAACTAGCTAAAAGCTTAGAGGAGCTTACCAAAGCACAACATCGCTTACCGAGGATTCAGGCCCAAATAGATGCTAGCGAGGTTCGCTTTGCGTTTTTCTCTTTCAAAAGTTTACACTAACGTTTGATTGTAGGAAAAGATCCAGGAAACCACCCTGCAGGTCGAACAATGTGAGGAAGAGAAGAGGGCTCTTCCATCCATGGATGCTATCATCACGGAGCATGATGAACAGAAAGGACAACTTAACAAGTTGAAGGATGAAATCCGTGAATGCAAGGTATAGAAATTTTTCTCTCACTCTGCCATTTCTCTCACATCTTCCTAGGCCGACGAAAGAAATATGAATCAGCAGATTACTCAATTAAAAAGCGAGATTGAAAGATATGAAGCTGAGATACGGAAGATTACCGAATCTCAAGGTGAAGCCCAGAGTCGTCATCAACGGGCCCAGCAGCAATTAGAAGCTGCTAATGAAGAATGCAATAAAACAAAGAGACTGCTTGACGAAGCTCGGAACACTACTGCGCAGCTGTCCCAGCGAGTTGAAGAATCTCACAAAGTTGTCCAGAATGAAAATGATACGGTCGTACGCCTCAGAACGGAAGTAGAGAGTGCATCAAACAATATTGCGGAATGTCACAGATTCAGTCAGGATCAACTTGGTCTTTTCGGGAGAAACTTGCAAGAAGTAATCAGAACGGTTCAAGGCGAGAGATGGGTGGGACAGGCTCCAATCGGACCACTAGGACTGTACGTTACATTGAAGGAGCCTGCATGGGCCCCCATTATCCGAGTTCAGCTTGGGGGTATGATGAGTTCATGGGCCGTAACCGACAACCGGGACCGGCAGAAATTGAAAAACATACTCGAGAGGACTGGCAAGTGAGTTGTATATCTTTTTGTTTTCAGGATACCCTCTAAAGCCATACGTTACCAGTCAAAACGCCGAAGTTATCATTACGGAAGTTGACCTTTTCGATTATAGCCGGGGTCAGTCATTCAATGTTTTGAAATACAGTCTAATAACCCTCATTAGGCGAGCCTCCACCCAACGTCACTACCGTCTTACGCGTTCTAGAGGTACAGTGTTGTTACATATGCTGCCAACATAATATTCACCCGTCCCTCGTAGATTAAAGACGAGTTTATCAAACGAATTCTCATCAACCGGAGAAGAATCGAAAGAGTGTTACTTGCGAGGACGCGTGTAGAAGGTGACAATTTATTAGTTCAGCTCGGAGGCGGGGGAACGGCATGGTGTCTCGATCACACTATAGCCCTGCGTTACCCGTATGTTATTTTTTCAGCATTCGATTTAATGTGCTGACAAACGTATCAGCGAAGGAGGTGCAAGTACTAATCACATGAGTCCCCTTCGAGGCGGGGATGCTCGGCATCATATGTTTACAGGTGGAGATCGTGCAGCAGATCTCAGGTACTTTAGGCCGTCCATTCAGCTTTTCTCCATCTGACATTCAACAGACGTTGGGAAGAATCCAAGCTAAGCGCAGAAGCTCGTCTAAAAGAGGCAAATGAAGAGCAGTATAAAGCTCGTACAGCTTATGAAGATCTCCGCAAACAATTGGATCACTCTAAGGTTGGATCGCACCTTTTGTTTCGCCTTACAAGCTTTTTTAGTAACATATCAACCAGAATCAAGAAATTCGTTTTCGTTCACAAGTTACTCAACTGGAACAATCGATTGTTCGTTTAAAGGGCGACGTCGTTGCCGATGCCCCTGTCAATGTCAACGTTCTAGAAGTGTCCAAAGCGGTAATTTAATTAACTTTTTGATTTTAGTTTTCCTCATCCCAAATCTTGCGCTCTTCTTAGGCAGCCGTGGAAACCCAAGAGAACATTTATAAACAGTTTGAGGCTGTTGTTGAACGTAGGGTGAAACTAACCGATGATACTCGTGTCGTGGGTGCCAAGTTGGATGCGTTGAAGAAACAGAAAGAAAACCACAGTCTTCTTGAGAGTTCTATTACCGTAGGCTTCCCTGTGCTCATTCATTCCGGCAAATAGCCGACCATCCTTTATAGGTTAAACTGGCAGATATTCTTCAATCTCGCGTTATCAAACAGAGAGATAAAAAGCATTACGAAAACAAGCTAGGAGAAGAGGAGCAAGAAGTCAAAAGGCTAGAAGCAAATGCACAAGTGATACAAAGGGAGTTTGAGGTATATACATGGCCTGTCTTTACTACCGCACCCTTTTTTAACATTGCCATCAGGTTTGGAGCAACAAGGCTGAAGAAGTGGGAGAGCGCTTTGAAAAACCTCGCAAGGCTAATACGGTTCAGACCAAGATTGATTCGATTAAGAAGGTCCTGGCGCAACATCAAAAAGAGTATAATTTCTATCTCATCGCCTTTTTTGGAAAAGATTTGACTAAGTCCGTACCCAGACAAGGCGCCACCCCTGAGGAGATTGCTCAGGAGTTATATCGTGCTAAAACTCGTCTGGAAAACCATAACCATCAGCTGAAGGAGATGGAATATCTCAACGATGTTTGCGTTTGTTGTTTCGATTGGTGTATAGATACTGACGAAAAGCCCAGGCACTGAGGCAGGCCCTTGGATTGCGCGTGAGTAAATGGTGGACGTTCCGTCAGTTCATCGCACTACGTACAAAGTATCAGTTCCAACATTACCTCTGGAGCCGTGGTTACTATGGAAAGGTGCTGTTTGATCATGGTGCTGGAACGCTGAATATTAGGGTTCGGTTGCTTTTCTTGCATATGCCTTCTAGCGTGGTACATATATTCGTTCATTTAGGTCCAGACCCAAGATCAAGCCGGAACTCAGACTAAGGATAAGGATCCAAAATCACTTTCCGGGGGTGAAAAAAGTTACTCCACGATTTGCCTGTTGCTTGCGCTGTGGGAGGCTATTCAGTGCCCCATTCGATGCCTTGGTGAGTTTGAGCTGGAATTCCGCTGGAGTTGCTGTGCTAAACGGTCATTCTTTTATAGATGAATTCGATGTATTCATGGACTCGGTGAATCGTCGTATTTCTATGAAAATGATGGTAAATCCCATGCTTTTGCCATACCGCTCCGTGCTTAAACCATGTGCCCAGATCGATACGGCGAATTCCTCAGACAAGCAATATATTTTGATTACCCCTCAAGATATGAGCCACGTGAATATCGGACCCACAGTTCGTGTTCATAGAATGAGTACGTTCACTGTTCTTTTGATATGCGTGGAGTCGGGTCTTTGATGAAGCCCTATCTAGGTGATCCAGAGAGAAATCAAATGAGACTGAATATGTAGTATTTTTTCCTTATCTCACAGTACATTTTTTATTGTACTATCTTTATTTGAAATTATAATTACTTGTAATCTTTTTTTTTTGAAAAAGAGAGAGAATCTGCAAACAAGGAGGTTGTTCAAATGCTGTCCGCGAAGAGTAAATAAAAAGGAATGCGGACGATCTCCCGTCCCGGCGTCTAATCGCTTCAATTATCTTCTTTGTTGCCAAAAATACATTCGGACCACAATGCAGAACGAGCATGTCCACAGGTATGTTGTCCAAGTTGTTACTATATAACAAACCCGATGAACTGATCTATTTTCCTAACTTAACTCACCTCGATGAAATTCATACACTCCCTCGAATTCGCGTGCACTCTCTCGCTTCTGGCATCTTACGTTCTGGCTGGCCAGAACTACCAAACTCACACTCACATACGGTCTCGCAAGCACCATCGTTCGGCTGATAGTGCTCACAATATTACGAGAAGGAGCGCGCCCCCTTCACCGACTGGTCCTATGACACTGGTCGACAAATTCGCTGGAACAAGTTTCTTTGAGTGCGTCTCTCCGTCGTCCGGTGTATATGCATCATGTATCTCTTCACTTACCTGATTATTTTGTTATCAGTAATTTCGATTTCTTTACGCAATCTGATCCTACGCACGGTTTGGTGCAATATGTCTCTCAACAGGAGGCTGCAACATCGGGTTTGATCTACACGGATTCACAGAACGTGGTTCACATTGGTGTTGATTCAAACACTAGTCTTCCCGTCGGTGGCTTTCGCAACTCGTATGTGGAATCAGCTCTTTTTTTTTTCTTTCTAATGATCTGAGGTCTTTATCTAGAGTTCGTATTTCTTCTAAAAAGGTTTACAACGGAGGTCTTTTTGTTCTGGATGTGAACGCTATGCCGTATGTCAACTTCATAATCTCCGTTTTTTTGAGAGTTAAACTTACCCGTGTATTGCAGTGGTGGTTGTTCACTCTGGCCAGCTTTCTGGACAGTAACGCAAGATAATTGGCCCACGAATGGCGAAATTGATATTGTTGAAGGAGTTAATTTGGACACTCAAAATCAAATGACTCTTCACACGGCTCCAGGATGCACTCTCGACACTTCCGCAGCTCCCGCCCAATTCAACGAGTTGGCATTCACCGGAAATGTTTTAGCTACGAATTGTGACGCGTTGGTTGATTCCAATTCTGGCTGTGGGGTTCTCGATCCGAGTCCTGCTTCGTTCGGACAGGCTATCGAGAATAACGGTGGGGCTGTTTTTGCTATGCTGTGGGATAGCATTGGCATCCGTGTATGGCACTTTACGCGATCGAACACCCCTCCGGATTTGACTGCCTTTGCTCCTAATCCCGTCGGCTGGCCAGTTCCTAATGCATTCTGGAGTACCGTCACTTGCCCGGTTAATCAATTTTTCCAGGACCATGTCATCGTTATTAATACCAGCCTTTGCGGGTGCGTTTACGTGTCCGACTTGTTTATATGAACTTTGACTAACTTTTGCGCTCTCAGTGACTTTGCGGGAAGTGTGTACCCTTCAAGTGGATGCCCCGCAACGTGTGCTGAGCATGTTGCTGATCCGAACAATTTTAAAACCAATGCGGAGTGGAAAATTAACCACGTCGCAACTTATCAATAATTGAGTCAATAGACGTATGTCCAGAGACTGACGCGGGAGGATGGGGAGCGTGGCGATGATTGTGAACCCTTTTGACTTTCTTTCAGTGTTTCCCTTTTTTTTCTTGGAATTTCCCTCAATCATTTGACGTCAAGTTCTATTTGTGACCTTCTTTATGAAATATGTATGTACTCGCATAATGTAATACAACAAAGCAAAAAAATTCCTGGCCAGTGCGTTCGACTCCCAAGAAATATTAATAGGAGCCTCGTAAAAATAGCACCTAATAGCACCCAGCCAATAGCGGCGAAAGAAGAAACAAGCCTGCAGGGAGCAGCGTGTTTGATAAATCCAATTCTCTTTTACGTTACACAGTCCCTGCTTAATCTTTTTGAAATTTTGCACATTAAACTATTGAAAAATAATGGCACCCCGCCTTACTTTCCGATATTGAGCCTTAGTACGACAGTCAACGTCTCTGATCACGGTCTTATAGCCAAACGGAGCCGGCGCTTAAGCACAATTCTTATTCCTGGCTGCTGTTTCAGGTCACGTGCCCGAGACCCGTATGCCTGTGTTTTTTTGGAGCGGCCATTGTCAGTGACTTTGTCTGAGATCATCGCATTGCTCTCTTCTTTACTCCTTTACTCCTTCCATGTCCCGATTGACGAGAGGCTCCCGAGTCCCCGTCCCAGCATACACAACTGTTCCTACACGTTCTACTCCTCCTCGTCGTCAGTCCTCGTCAAGAGCATTTACGCCTCCTGTCGAGCCGTCACCTGCTAGACACACTCGTCGACCTTCAAATACACCTTACCAGCAGCCTTACCAGCAGCCAGCGGTTAGTCCTACCTATGGCCAAGAGACTACACGAGGTGTTGCTCAAGGTGCTCTAGGTGGTGGCTATGGTCCTTATGCTGTCAGCAGGCTTTTTTTTCGTCCTTTCGTTTTATGCTAAACCTCTGCATAGCGTCCGCAAAATTATATTCCTTCCGGAGTACCTGGTAACCCCCGCGAGTCGTATTCAGATGATGAGGATCTAGAAACAGATGAGCTCAATCCTACCCGTCCGTCAACAGCGACGGTCCCAGCGTATGAGTGGGACGTCAAGGATCTTGACGATGAATTGCACACTATTGAACCAGGGTCGAAGCTCGATCGTCGTGGCGGTATTTGTAGTTTCCGCGGTGTCTTGAACTTAGGTGCCATATTTATTATCGTTGTCGGCTTGGTGACATTATTTGCCGGATATCCCATTGCCTTGTTTTATCTCAGGAGTAAACCGAAAAACTTTGGTTTCAATCTCGGTGGTGCAAATGGTTCCGGGCAAGTACCCGACTTACCTGGAATCAGTGGTCTTATTGATTCCACAACGCCCCAAGAGGCGTATACAATGACTGGTCCCACTGATGGATTGCAATATAATCTGGTTTTTTCGGATGAGTTCTCAGTTGATGGCAGGTCGTTCTACCCCGGTGATGATCCCTACTGGGAAGCCGTCGATTTGAACTATTGGCCAACTGGCGACATCGAATGGTATGACCCCGCAGCTGCTACCACTGCAAATGGCAAACTAGTCATCGAAATGAACGAGATTGAAATTCACAACCTCAATTTCAGATCTGCGATGCTACAGTCTTGGAATAAATTTTGTTTCACGACTGGCATCATCGAAGTCTCAATGAGCTTGCCGGGTGACTCGCGGACTCAAGGGTGTGTGTCATTCGGTTTTTTTCTTGCTTTTTTTAAATCCTGGTTTTAGGTTTTGGCCGGGTGCTTGGATGCTAGGCAATTTGGGTAGAGCGGGCTACGGCGCATCAACCGAAGGTAAATTTTAAAGTTCACTGTCCCCAACATCTGATACGAACACTAACTGCTTATAGGAACATGGCCTTATTCATATGATAGTTGCGATTTAGGGACATTTCCAGGACAATTAAATGCTCAAGGCACTGGGCCAAAGGCCGCACTTACTTCTGGTATTAATGGTGCCCCTTTGTCAATGCTTCCGGGGCAGAAGTTATCTTCATGTACTTGCCCTGGCATGGATCATCCTGGACCTACGACTTCAACCGGAAGAAGTGCTCCAGAAATCGATCTAATCGAGGCCCAAATCGATGTGGCTTTAGGAATTGGCCAAGCTTCTCAGTCATGTCAAACCGCTCCGTACAACGCAGGATACCAATTTAACACCAGCAATGACGCTGCGATCATATATAATTCCACAATCACGCAATTCAACTCCTACAAAGGAGGTGCCTTCCAGCAAGCAGTTAGCGGTCTTAGTGCAATTCCGACGGATGTTTACAATGGAACCAACTTCCAGACGTTTGGAGTTGAATGGTGGTCAAATCCAAAAAATAGAGAGGAAGGATATATTACCTGGCTCCAAAATGGCACTGCTATGTGGACGATGAACGCGGCTGCTATAGGACCAGATGAGAATGCACAAATATCTGCCCGTCTTGTATCAGAAGAACCAATGGTATGACCTATTCTCTCAGAACATTCTTATTAGTCAAAAAGATACTGACTGCATATTCAAGTATATAATTCTTAATTTTGCCATGTCTCCTTCCTTCCAGCCTCAAGACTGGGCGCATTTGAAGTTTCCTGCTTTTTTGTTTATCGACTACGTACGCGTATACCAACGGGAAGGTGTAAACAACGTTGGATGCGACCCCCGAGATCACCCTACCGCTGACTATATTCAGAAGTGAGTTGTATCACACAGTCGTTTTATTTGGCTTTTTTTAACTCTTTTACGTCCCCAGTCACCTTAATGCATACATGGATCCTAATTTGACGACATGGTCCCAGGCGGGTTACGACTTTCCACGAAATAGCTTACTTGACGGCTGTTAACGATTTTAATGAATTCTGAGTTGAAAAACCATCGTGGACAATATCATTTTGAACAAGACATGAAAGGACTGTTGATGATTTGGATCTGTGCCATTGATGATCTTCGCATTTGCCCATCTGTAGAAGTATAGCACATACACATTGTAATTCGGATTATTTATTTCATTATTAAAAACAAAGATGTGGACAACAGTGGTCCTTTTTTTTCTCGTTTTTTGGATCTGTCCAGCACCTTCTAAAAAACAAAACTAGTCCGGATTGCGTTGGGATGTCGGTCACAGTGTGTTCGTCACAGCCCTGCCAGAGGCAAGTTGAAGTGGCTCGGACTGCCACGAACCAGACAACAAAATAGAGTGTCGAACACGCACCTTTCGGACATTCCTGGGCCCCTTGTTTTGCGTTCCCTTCCGTCTCATTTAACTGGATGCTCTCTTTACTCGATGTTCACCGCTACACAAGCAGATACAATCCATATGAAACAAATTCACGGTTTGCCGGCAGTTAAACGTCCCGATGACAAGTAAGTATAACAAAACTGTAGCAATTTGCCTAGAGACCCATCAATACATATAGAGTCACCCTTGAGGGTCCATCGCAGGCAAAGTGGAAGCATTCCCCGCAGCCGATACCAGTACCCAGCAATGACAACTTAAAGGTATTATGCTCCCTTTTTTTTTCAATTATTATATCACAAGTCTAAGGAGATTTTTGTAGGACAATCAACGATGTAGGAATCCGTACAGCGTTAAGTTCGATAATCTTCGTAGCAAAAAAGGTCCTTCGTCATCTGTTGTTCCCCCAGCTTATACCGGCGGCAGCAGCAGTCGTTCCAATCCAAATGCCTCAACAGTTGTTCCCTCTCGACATTTCCCTTCAGATAGACATGATCCTTTCAAGGACAATGACAGGAAGAAGATTGACTTACACAGCGATCGTCCCCCCAAAAGGCGCAAAACCGACGTAGGGGGCAGTTCCTTTTCGAGCACCCTTACCGGTCGTTCGCGTCTCACCAATGGTCAGTCGAGAGTATCCGACAGCTTCATGCAAGCCCGTTCGCCTGTCATCGATCTTGTTGAGGAAGAAGACATTGGGGAACCTGTACCTGCCAAACCTGTTTCAGCCACAACAATCGGAAGCCCATTAACTCCCACTGTATCATCTGATGATATCGGTCTACGGTCAAGGCATCCTCGGACACGTTCACCTTCCGTTTCCGAATTCACATACGACCGTTCCCGTCCAGACTCTCCTGTCCATTCCCCTGTAACTAACGGACGGACGGACCAAAATGTTTCCTATAGTACAAACTCAAAAGGAAAGGAAAGTCCGTTTATTCGGAAGCACCGCATACCCAACTTCTCATGGAGCGATATGGGAATATTGACAACACAGACGATTTCGACAATTTGAGTCTAAAGGATGTTACCTCGACTCGTCCGCGCGAAAATGGGACCTCGACACTTTCCAGAAACATCAACGTTCCTAGGGGCATTGTTAGGAATACTGTCGAAAATTTTGAATCCCGAGCAGGGACAAGTGAACCTCCTCATGTGGACTTGGAGAAACTGAAAATCATTCAGAAGATGAAAACTAAGGCTAGGGTTTGCAACGATGTATCTGAATTTTTACTTAAATTATTGAAGAAAAGCTTTATTTCTAGAATCCCGAAGAATTGAGAAGAACTTCAGTTGGAGGTCCCTCAGCGGTTCCGAAACCACCCTCCAAGCCTGATCCCGGAACTTCTACTACCAAGTTTTTTAGAAAGGAACTCGGAAAGGCTAAGAGCGTCACGGTTCCTCTTGCCGAGTATGTCTACCGCGAAAAAGCTTACACGACAACGGACGAGAACCCGCTTTCAGTCTGCTTTTCTGAGAGCGCCATATCTATTTTCGATAAAGAATCCGTGATTCATCGATTTCCTCGTTCTTTACTCGAACAAGTACAGGTTAGTGTTGTCGAAGAAAAAATCTTTGGTCTTATGAAATAATGTGGTTTACAGCGTCCTTCTGAGCCCTTGGAATTCAAGTCCACTTGTATGGTCATCTTCCGGTTGTTTTCGGAACAGACCAAGCCAAATGTCGGCGATGGTTGGATTCTATGCATAGGCTGTTGTTTTAACTTTCTAATCTTTTGAGCAGATGGGATAAAACTCGGACTGAAACTTCAGCCGCTTGGACATGATCGTGATCGGCTTCATTCCGCTTGGGAATTTATCTTAAAAATCAGTGAAGGATGTGACAAGGAACTGCTAAAGTGAGTCAAATATCTTGTTTTTAAGTATTTCAATTATGCTGAGAGCTGCTTCTAGCAAGGGAGACATAGCTAAGATTTGGGCTACTCTTTCAGAACCGGCCAACTCAGTTCACAGCTCTCCGATCTCAATAATTTCTCCGATGAAGAGAGCGAAACCAAGACCTATACCTATTCAGTGTGTGCTCCAGCAATCACATACTTTTTTTGCTTACTGAAACTGTCTAGACGGCCTTCGACGAGACTATCGTCTCGTGGAGCTGGAACACCATTTAACGACGCCCCCAATTTCCGCAAGTCACCATCACCATCTCATGAAGAACTGTACGAGAATTTCCTTTTTTTGCCATCCTTGCTTCGCTTATTGCATCCAGTATTCTCGTATACCCGCCATCTGGCACCGGGGCGCTTAATATCACTTATGGAGACCTCAGGCGTTTAGAGCCTGGGGAGTTTCTCAATGATACTTTAATAGAATTCGGGCTAAAGTATGTTATTTGCAATGATAGGTGTTCATAAGCTTACTCCCAATTTAGGCTGTGGTTGAATGATTTTCGGAGTCGGGAATCTGAACTTGCTGATCAAGTTCATGTATTTAGCTCTTTTTTTTATACACAGCTGCATCAAAAGAAGTATGTTGAGATTCTCTATGTTTGTTCATTGACTGAATTCATTTTTTCAGTCTCGAGGAAGGATATCAAAATGTACGCAAATGGACGTCTAGAGTCGATATTTTCAAGAAAAAATATATTATTGTACCTATTAATGAAAAGTACGTCAAGCTCAATTCAAATCCTCCATCCATCTGATTCATGTTTATCAGCTTACATTGGTATTTGGCCATAATATGCCATCCGGGGAGGATACTTCAAAACGAGGAAATCAAAACGACTTCGCCAAATGATACGGATCCTTTACCAATTCCTGATCCCCATCCGGTTGTTCAAGAGAAAGATGAGGCTGTAATTTTGAAAGATGAGGTTCCTGCGAACGACGAAAATACCAACTTAGAACCGAGCTCCAATTCTACACCCACCTCACCTACACTGTCCCGGGGAGGCTCACCCCCGGCCCGCTCCATAACTAGGTCGGTCTCACCACCCGATCCTATCGATATTATTTCAGACCTGCCAGATTCCATGGATGTTGATGACCCCGTCGTAGATATCACAACAGAACCGACTTTACCAGACGAGTATGTCATCTCATCTTTATTGATCTACTGTCCTATTCACACTATCGTTTAGACCCCATATCTTTACTTTTGATTCCTTAGGATCTCGGCATCCTCATGTCCTCAAAACGTTAAACTCCTATCTTCGCATGGAGGCAAAAGATAAGAAGGATTTTACAGTGTCGCTTAATGCCCACACTGCGCAAGCCTTAGTATGATTCCTTTTTTATCTATCACGATTCAATTGATTCACGCTCCTCAATTCTGTTTAGGTCCCCACGCAGCCGAACTCTTGCGATTGTGGCGTATACCTGTTGCATTTTGTGGAGCAATTCATGTCGGATCCGGAGCGATTTATCAAACAGATTCTAGTAAGATTTCTCAAATACTTTAATGTTTTTCCCCCCTGACACATTCAGACGTCAAAGAGCAAAACTCCCAAAAAGTCTTGGACTGTTATCAAATCGGAGCGTGAGCAATTGTGGAATGCTGCGGAGGTGGCTGGAAAGCGTCAGGCTCTGAAAGAGAAGGTTCTTACCTTATCTGCCGACTGGAAACAAATTCGTAAACCGGAAGACAAGGGAAAGGGCAAAGAGGAAACTCAGCCGTCCGGTCCGTCGAAAGAGCGTGATGAAGATTCTGATATAGAAGTACTGGAGGTTACAGCTGCGCCAAGCACAAGTAAACCAAGTAAACAGAAGGTACAGCGACTACGCTAGCAAATGACTCTCATTTTTTATTCGTCTTACACTTTAGCTCGTATTATTACACATTGTATTATGAATTGCAATAATATATTTTCTTGGCACGCTTTTCAAAATCAATTTTGTTTCGACTTGTCACGCTGGCATGTTCAGACGAGACGTATTGCCGGTGCCTGTTCGACCATCAAAAACAAACAGGTTTGCGATAGGTTGTTCTTTGCCCCCTAGTGTTTTAAGGATATCCTGTCCAAGAAAGCCGCCCAGTACAGCACAGACAGGAGAGAATTCATGAATGGCCATTGCACCCATAGTTCTATCACAGAATAGCTTAAGATGGTTCTTGTTTGGGCACGTGAACTCAGGAGCACCTACCGTAATAGGTCTTGCTGATTAGATTGCAAAACTCGTGAATCGATGTTCATAGATTGAGCCAACGAGTTTGATAATGACACCAGATCATCAGCTGAACTCGAGTCATGTGGTAACGCGTTATGTTGTATTTGAAACTGCCATAAAGCTGGACGAGAAAAGGGGGACTCAAAAAATCTGGCGTTGCGGTAACAATATGACAAGACCTACTCATTATATATAAGACTAGGGCAATGTTTTGATGTCTGGCTTGTTTGGGAGTTAGTTTTTTCCAATCGTGTTTCAAAGCATCAGACAGAGATGGATACACAACGCGGTGTTTGTTTGGTCTGGACTGATCTGCGTCCGTTGCAGCAGATCGATCTCTATAAATATGATATAGGTAAGGATATTTGCGCGACACGTTCATTCAAAAGGCGGCTACTTACGTTGATAGGTACTCGTGGACGATAAGGTCACAGAAGATGTAGCCTGTCAGGCCATATGAGCCACCAGCATAGAAGGCCTTATTGTGTTTCCGACAAAGGTCATCAAATCGGGCCTACGAGAAACGTTGTTAAGTCAGAATTCTTGAAAGGTTAACAACTTACAATATCTTGTCGCGTTCCATCTGTAAGACAAAGTATATCGATTCGTTGCATTAAGGTATCCCAATCATCAGGTTCTGTAATTGTTTCAACTGCAACAAGAGGATTGAGGGCTTGAATTCGGGGTCGTGCAGCGTCTATACGCTTTTGAATTATAGAGAAGCGTTTTGAGAGAAGTAGAGACTGATTATGGTGTCATCATTCGTACCAATTGTGTTATCTCATTTTCGCGAAAAAAGAATCCAGCACCCAGGTCCTCTTCGGTGATTTTACTGGGATCAATGACGATAAGGCGACCTATGCCAGCAAGAACGATATTTTTGATAACCTCGGTGGCTATTCCACGTAGATTAATTATGCAAATCGTAGCATTACGCATTCTAATTTCGGATTGATTGAGTTGACATGAGGACTATCGTTTGGAAAATAGCGAACTAACTTTTGTTGAGCCTCAAATCCCCATAATCGAATTTGCCGATCGTAGAGCGCGGCTTCATCTAGTAAAATCAGAGATTATTCACGAACTTATTTCGGTAGCTAAACTTGATCGTTATATACCTTCAGAAATGTTTTGTGCGACACCGTTAGCCAAAGTAGTTGTCGGTTGCGTGTCCGACATACTCGTTGTATTGATGACGTCGGCGCTTGCCGAACATATAATAGTATACATGATTTTTCATTATGTTAGTGATTTAAAGTGGATTACCCCCCAGAGTAAAAATACAAAAAGATACAGTAATAAAAAATAAGGAAATAGAAAGAAAAAAGAAAAAACCATTGGAATCGAGCTCCTACTAACAGATATGTACAACTCCCGCGATCCGATTTGACCTGCAAAGTTCAGCTGACACTGAAGCCAAAAAAAGCGGACTTTTCTTTTTCTTTTTAATAAAAGAAAGTAGGAGGAGGAGAGAAGAAGAAAAACTATAAAGTCCATCGATCGCGCGATACGTCCCTTTAGGCTCCTATTACGCCTGCGGGACCGTCTTGATCGTCATCCAATCTACGCAAGTTTTTGCTTAGCTGATGTTTCAGCTTTGGAAAATGTCTATGACGTACAAATAATTACGTTCAATTTCAGACAAAATTGAAAGGAAGTCCCCTGTCAAATAGGCAATAAGCAAAGGTACGAACTTTTATATAAACTGAACCAACATAGGTATGCGTGGGCACGTGCCGCAGACGCAGGTGCTGTTTCCGCTTTTCTCACAGCATCCAATAATGTCGAGGCGACAAAGCGCACTTTGTGAACCTAGAGAGGAAAAAAAAAGAAAGTCGAATAAGAAAAAACAGAAGTAATATAGCAAAATATAAAGACCTACCAGGGATGGGCCATTAGTCGCAATCGATTGAATGGGAATGCTAAGTTGGCAATTGTGAGAAATTTTTGCGCAGTTAAAAGAGAAAAAGAGAGGGTAAAATTTTATGTCACCTGTGTAAAACGTTTAACAGATCACTGGCAACTGCCTCACGATCTTCTTGTATTCTTGGCTCAGGTTCAACATGTTCACCTATGGTGGTACGCATTGTGGTAACAAGTTCATCCCGATACTGCTCAATAACGAAACGAACAAGTTGCTAAAAGAGAATAGTCCCAGGGGTTTTAGAGCGGGATTTCTATATATAGATTTTTTATGAAAAATTATCTCACCTGTGTCACATACAAGTTAGCTTGCATAACAAGGTACGGATTTGACGCGTTAGCGCGAGAAGCATTCGGGTTATCGAAGAAATCCTTGACTTCTGCGAAGGTAGCTTTAGTGAAGCCGGGACTATCGTAACCAGCGAATGACGGTTGTGATGCGTTTTGTTTCTTGAGCTGCAATGGGGGAGGTGCATGGGCCAAGGCGGTTACAATACGTTGATGCAATGATCGGATCTCTTCAAGCCGAGCTGTGGCAAAATGACCTTGTGGAGGTGATCGTTTGTCTACACGTATTCGGACGAGTATTTCACCCAGCAACGCGAATATGCGCGAGATGTAATTCAAGCCTGAGATAATGGCGGTCTTGCCTGACGGCTGTGGTAGGATACCATTTGGAGTGATACTTTTAAAGAGCACAAAGCCAAAAAAGGAAGACCAATGTGAGAAGGAATAATCTCGGTGAAATCTTGGAAATATACCCACTATTCATCATCAACCTCTTTTGGAAAATGAAGGGTGCAGTCTTCGTCCCTTAAGCAAATCGGGCGGCCCAATAGGATGGACATCGATTTATCAGCTGCTCGCAATTCCAGTCAGTCAAATAGGTTCCGGGAAGGGGTTGAGAGTTTGAAAAAATAGAAGGCCGAAAAACAAATAGAACCTCGCCATGTCAAAGAAGAATAGACGCTAGGCACCAGTAGTCTCCAGATTTGTTGAAGATGTGGTCCGAGCACCTTGCCCTTTTGACCATCGAGGAATAAAGAAACTGTGACACTTACCACCGAACAGCAGCCAAAAGACGCGCCGACGTATTTCGCATTCAATTGGATCCAGTCCTTCGTATGATGCTTCCTCATGCATATGTAGGGTCACTGCAATATGTGCGGCTTCACCGAAAGAAGCATGCGAAGTGGCGTCATGACCTTCGCAGAAATGATAGACGGTGTCACTGATTATAATAGAACAGAATAGAAAGAAGGGGGAGAAAGATGTGAAAGAGGCACATCGTCATCAGTCAAAAAATACTATTTTTGAACTAGATTGAAATGAAAGATGACTTACAAGTACCGGATAACAACGTGCATACTTGTTGGGGGATCATAACCAGCAACACTGATATGTCGACTGGCTTCATGACAGGTTTGTGCTAGTTTACGGACCTCCCGGCGTTCTAACGGCAAGTAGCTCCGGGGGACCTGTACACAAGTTGATGCAACTGTGCTCATAACAAGAGCAAAGAAAAGTGGATCGCGTTCCTCGCGCCGCGATTGAAGATCGGCCATAAAAGACGGTTTATGAATACAAGGAGTCAACGGATAAACGAAATCGAAGAAAAGAGAGATTATAAGCAATATGGTTTCTCGAGGTGCTACATCTTCAATTCTGTGCGGTCGAACATAATAAGACAGTGGAGGAAGAGACGGGGCATGCAATTGAGTATTCGCTGGAGCGTGTTTGTACGGAGCAGACCAATTATACAGTGGGTATGGAGGAAACTCTGGAGAACCAACGCCTCGGGAAAATGAGTGAGAGCCCGAGTGATTTGAAGAAACAGTAGAAGCGCTAGAAGGACGACCATTGGGAAGAGGAGGTGAATTCCCGCCCAAAGGGTCTGTAAGACGTGCGTCATATGGCATGGACGCAGCAATGGGGGAAGGCTGAAGTGTATGATATGTATCCGCCGCAATGGGATAACGAGAAGGGAGAAGTGGAAGATTATTGTGGGCAGGCGGGGAGACCGTATGAGAGACTGCATGAGCGAAAGAGTGCGGGTGAGATGTGCTTAGAGGGCTTGTAACGTTAGCATGTTGATCCATGAATGGGGAAGTCATTGTTGGGGATGAAAGAACGCTAGCTGAGATGGTGGGGGTCGTTTGGGAGTTGGAATGCGGGGATGAATTATTCTGCGCAATTGATATTGAAAGCGGACCATTTGAAACTTGACCATTTTCGGAAGCAGCAGCTGCTGCAGCGGCCTCTTGGAGCCGTCTCAAGTACCTTTTGATCACGGGCTTTATGTGAGATGGAGAAGAAGGTAGATCTGGAGGGAAGAAAACGTACAAATTTGGAGGACCTCGTTTCTTGGGCTGATATTCGTACGTGCAGGGAATTCCCAGCGAGATGCAGTGTTTACACGATCCTTGGGGGTCGTCTACGTTTTCTCTTGCGCAGCGAACTTTCCGAGCGCGACAAGCATCGCAACCTAACACAAACACAAACAAAAAAAGGGAACACGCGATATAATTCAATGATCTGTGGAGATGGTGGACAGCGGGATTAAAACCTCACTTTGTGATTGTCTCCTTTGCGGAAGAAAGAATTAATATAGAACGAAGAGGGGCTTAAATATTATCGCTCACTTTCGTTTGGATTTACCGTTCTCGTCCTTGTCTTTGGTCTCATCGCTCGAGGGAGACAAGCCGCGTGCATCCTCCTTCTTGGTGCGGGCAGCCGGCATCGATGTGGGGGACGTCGGAGCGAACGTCGTGGCCGTCGTGTTGGTCGTTGGCAGTTGGTTTGAGAGGAAGAAATGTGAGCGGGGAGGGAAGAGAAAAGGGGAGTCGAGGGAAGCAGGGTTGAGCTCGATTTTGTAGCTGCGTCCCAAAAAGACAGGCGTGACCAAAATATATATGTGTATATGTATATATATTTATATATAAATATAAAAGGCCGGTCTTGATATGATATTTGGGAGGACGACGACAGAGTGGAATATTATTACAAAATTAAAGAGAACGAATGCGGGTGTCCCAAAACTGAAGAACGTGGCAATTTCCTCGATAGTGATAGCATCTGCGTTCTGACCTGAATTCTTCGCAAAATTTATTTTCTTTTGAAAAAATCTTTTTAAGGAATGTCAAGAAAACACCAGGTGGGTTTCCCATTTTCGGTCTTGGCTTGCCATTAGAATCCCACATGCACTGCAAGACCCCAGCCACAGCCGATTAGCAACACTGCGGATCAACTGGCTATTTTTATTTGTCTTCATCACATTTTTCCCCCCGTCGTAATAATATTATTATTCTAAGTATGCATCATCCATCTATTATACTGTTTGATTAATTTAATTTTTTAGTCACTCGTGAGCTGAGCTCCACAGCAAATTCGTGTTCAATGCCACTCGACTCCCCCTCATTTCCAGCTGTTTTTTCCCCCTTCTTCACTCACTCTCCAGTGTTTTCTCCGTTTCGCCTCAATTCTCCTAATAGACGATCACGTTCAAGCGAGTCTAGTTTGCTCTCCTCTAGTTTAGACCCGATCAGCTGTCGTAGTTTCACAGATTCGGGATCGTCCCATGATGTTCGATTTTTGACCAAGAGCTTCCAAAATTCAAATGCCATCGCTGGCTCCCTTAAGGCTAGCGCGGCCGCTATGTACCGTTCACCCATGCGAACAGAAAGTATATGCTGTTTACAATGATCTCGGTTAGGCCCCTCGCTGGTAAAATACCGGATCACCGTCTCGAGTAATTCTCTCAATGTCTCCAGCCGATTCTGCTCTCGACCCTGCATCGTTTCGCCCATCGATTTGGTATTTGGTAATCCAGACTGAACAATAACCGCTAAGCCTTTAGGTGTGAGTTGCGAATACCCGATTTCCCTTGCCCGTACAATCAGTTTTCCGGCAATGTCCTCGTATCCCTGTTTAAAAGCCTCGTGAATCAGGGCGCTGAACCCAGATGCACTCGGCATTATACCCATCGTGATCATGTACTCCAGCATGCGAATCGCAGCCGGAACAGAATATATTGAAATGGCCAGCAGAGCAATGTTCATGTCTCTGCTATCAGGAATATCGCCCCTATCCATAATAATAGAGAGCGTTTGAACCGCTTCGGGTACACGATCCAAAACCAAATATACACGAGCAAGCGCATTGATGTCCTGTTGTGATGCCTTATTGAGAGGCAGCTTCGCCTCTATATACTGCTGTACCACATGATTCGCAAACCTCCAAGCGTCCGGCAAAACAGATTGTTTCCCATCATTTAATTTCGTCCTCTTGCGTGGCGACTTTTCTAAATGTTTATCCCAAGTCTTTTGCATTTTTTGAAACAGCTTCACCACAGGAACAAGCATCTGTCCGCTTCCACAAACCGCGCCTCGATCCGGCTCATCGTCTCTAGTCCAGAGTTCATAGAAGTACCGAGTATAGAACGCAAATCCACGATTAGCACAAACTGCTATGAACTTTCGTCGATCGTTCACTGGAACTGGAACATTTCGCACGGCTATGTCTCGCAAAACATTTTTGGCCATCCGAACATGACCTTTCAATGGGGTAGGTGTACCATCCGCTCCATCGGTAAGACCCGGATCCGCAAAATGCTCAAATAACCAAAACAGTGCGGGTCCGCGAGGTGGTGGGTAAAACCACCTTTGCCGAATATAAGATGAGTGAAAATAGGCATATAAGGCGCTCGCATCATTGATACGACTGTAGTGAAAGCAGTGGTCGTATAACGCCTGAACGTCACCGTCGGGAATATCAGCTGGGATCCAGTTCTGCGAGGAAGGTTGAGTAGAAGGTACGAGTGCTTTGACCAGGCGCAAGGAGGCTTCCAATTCCTTCTCTGAGGGTTCCCGTACTACGACATGCAACACCTCCAAAGCCAGCAGATTCGTGCCTTTGCGGTCATAATCTGTAGTAGATCGCGAGCCAAACCACCGAGGATCCTGGTATAAACGAAGTACCAGTTCAATACTGGTAATGTAATCATGCGCAAGTAAATGTCCCAATATAATACATCGAGCTATCGCAAGCTTGAAAGTACTGCCCTCGGAAATCTCATTTAGTCCGGGAAGAAGCTGATGTCGAACAAATAGCTTGAAAAGACCCAGCAACTGTTCGTACATATCTTCCCCTTGCAGTAGCATCTCTAGAACCAAATCCGATAGAAACCGAGGAATGCCTATAGAAAAACAGCCGTTCCGCTGGAACTGTGTCAAGAATGCTTCGCCTAGCGACTGATGAGTGAAAGCACATTCATCCGGGTGGAGAAGAGACGCGGTATAGATTCCCTTCCAGACGCCAAGCGACAAGTCAGGCAACTCTACTGAGTCAAGCGCACAAAATGCATTGTACAATGCAAGAGTCCACGAAGAATGGATGAACGATGGTACCGCTTTATTGAGAATAGCGGCAATGGCTTCCGCAAACTCCTCTGGATTATCGTCTCGAGGAAAATATAGAAGCAGATCTTCGGCGAGAAATCTCATCAAAGTCTGATGGGTGAGGATGTTAAACTCTCGAGCGAGAATAGTATAATCAGAGGCCGAGAGCGTTTGAACAAAAGGTGTGTTCCGAAGTCGTTCGTAAAGACGTGAAATTGTGCTGGAAGATAGCTTTTGGGCTTTAACAAAGTCAATTGCTAGAGTACCTTCTTTACCCTTGTTCAAAAGGGTACGAAGTCGTTCTTCATCGGATGGCAGCTGAACCGGAAGACGGGGTGTGTTGGAAACAATATCGGAAGAATATGATTGGGTATTTTGGTTGTAGACATAAGAAGGCCGAAGTGCTTGAATCAAGGTGGATTGGTATCTGAGCGCAAAAGTCCGACGAGAAGTTAAAACGCGAATAAACTGGCGCGTTATACATGAACCAAGTGACATGCAGTTTACCTGGAAAAACGTTAGATAATAACCAAAGCATTGCAGAATAATCGACTTACCACATTCCGCTTGGAAATAATGGTAATTAGGCCTTGAACCTCACGTCACAAAAAGTTGTGGTAAGGAAACGGTGGAAGTTTTCCTGCGATGCTCCCGTATTACGTAAGCAACTTCCCGTTTTCAAGCAGTCCGTGCTTTGAACAGTGAAAGCTTTCTTCAACTGACGTTTCAATACAACAAATGGTGTCCAACGTCGTTATAATTAAGAATATGTACGAAAGGTGAACAAAGTACCAGGAAAACTGTGCATAAAGATGTGCAGATCGCTAGCTTGAGCCTGCACTATCATCTATGTAGTATCGTGGCTCGGGATACTCGAAGGAGTCCCCTAGATATTACGAACTGAAATTTCGACCTCGAATTCCCAAGTGACTTTTTTAACGAGTATATTCGTCGTAATGCTCTTCGCTCATACCGTAAGTAGTTGGTCGGATTTAAAAGGACCACAGTTTACTCACCTTCCCTCAAGAAAATTCCATTGCAATGTCATCTATGAATTTGCCCATATGGTTTAAGATCATGTGAAGCAATAAGACAGCAATTAACAGAGAACTGTCGGTGTTAATGATTTACCATTGTCTCCGGCAGTTTATTTCGCCAAACTGATCATTTGTCTTCGAAATAAATATCAGCCACAAATATAAAAAACACATGTGAGTTCCTACATGACAACGTCTCTTTGCAGCATAAGGCTCAATGACGCTCTAGGGGCAGTGGTTTGTGCACGTTTGACCTTTTGACGTGAGGCATTTGGAGTATCCATTCATGATACATGATGCATCGTCACTGCGACCCCGCATCACGGCACTAAGGTATTATTAGAAATCTGTCTGAGAAACCTCGTGATATATCAAAATCTGGGGTAAGTGGCTGGAACTACTATAACAATGCGCGAACTCTGAATTAATGGCACATGTGTTTCAGCGACCTGTTCGTGCTGGTCTTTGCATTGAGAGAGACCAAGACAATCATAAACAAAGGTTAACTCTCCGTCCCGGAATTCCGCTCTTCGAAGTCGTGTAAGTCTAATATTTTGTCCGAGTTTTATACCCGAGAATTGGTGTTTAGATGATGATCTGTCTCTCTTCGTCAGATGTCTTATCGAAGCCACCAGGGTAACTATGAGATGTTTTTATTATTCGTTCGATCTTTTCTCAACAACGTAGATCGACTGTAGGCGTCAATGATTCAAGTTATTTCCTAACAGGGTATATGGTCAAAGCGTTACAGCCACAGTCCCAACCATCTGACCTCTCTTGACAGGTCATAAATAAGGACTGATTCAACTTAAAAAAATGGAAGAGCCAGCTTGTTCTACCTTTTTTTTTAACTCGTGGGCATTTTCCCGGCATGTATTCGGATATCCTCGAGTATTTATTGGTTTTTTGATTTCGCCTCAAAGTCGATCAATTGTTTTCTCCTTTGGGATGCATTATATCTCACAAGGGTTTCCGAGGGCACTGTATGGGTAACAGACTCGTATGCACCATTTTCATGAATTAAACTTTATAACCCCTATCGTTCATATTAAGTGACGACAGTTATACGAATGATAACATGTTCTAATGAAATTTCAACAGAGTCGAAACTTAAAGAAAGTCGCTACAGAATTGTGGGTGTACACTTTTATTTTCATAACTGCGTTATTGGTTATTTGACTTTACAGAATCCAACATGACGTAGAACGGTGACTTCCGGTAACCTTCCGTTAGTTTCGTACCGTAGCGGAACCTTGTTTATCACCGACATCCAGTGATTAACATATTATACCAGAATCCTCCAAGAACGGCACCCTTGCGGAGAATTTGCTTTTAACAGCGTTCACTCCAATGATCACGAGCATGCACAAGTTATAATGAAGTTATAATGACTCAGATAAATGTCACATGGCTTTCTAAATGACAATGGAATATTGCGTTATTTTTTCTAATTGGCGACGTGGAAAGGGTTGCGCTGATTCCCCCATCATCCTTAACTTCAAGTCTTAATTCTTGTTCAAGTCTTGTGGATCTAGAAGTTCATTGTAGGCTTACCTTCTCATAAACCCCGGCAATACCCTCTTCTTTTAGCCTGCTTAGCCTATGACCGAGCATGTTCCGGGAATGTCAATGAGTTTAACTCCAAGGTTCGTTACCAATCCAGGTCTTTTTTAGTTTCTACATAGCATAACTCTCAGTCTAGCTCTTAATTACCGCGTTTGGCTCATATACTGACTTGGTGGCCTCCCCATGCGAACTTCGTGAAATCAACCTAATCAGGAAATTCGAGTTCATGCTGGCAATTTGGTATCTCATTTTACTTGGGCCTGAGCGGTGGTCATGCGCCTGTCCGGCTTACTGAATTTTAACAAAAAACTTCTCTTGTTTATGCGAAAATTGGCATTGGCCACACGCGAAAACAAAGAATAAGCTCCAAACAGGAAATTACTCTTCTAGAAACTAGAGCTCAAACACACTGGAGCGGGTCATGGAAGGAGTGACTTCTCTTTCTTGTGGCCCTTTTTTCAGAATATTCTCCGCTCGTTTGAAAGTGATCCATAGCTCAATTTTGCAAAGTTGTGTGGTTCCTAAAAGGTTTCAAGTGCTTAATGGACTCGTGACGATCCCATTGACTCGGACGGAGTATTTCACAGGCTCGGCCAAAGCATGATTTCAAATCAGTGTGGGTAGCAACTCAAATCTCGTCAAAAAAAATTCCCTTGGGTCGCTCATTTGAATTCGTCCTCAATATTATTTCTCCAAATGAAATCTGGTCATAACCCTTTCGGAACAATGAATGTTGACTTCGCAAAGGTTTATGCACTTTGATCAAGGGGCTTGTTATTTAATTGATCCTATGACTTTGGGAGATAATCCGCCGATCTCCTTTCTAAAATATATTTTTTCCCTCCATACAGAATTCCCTAATCAAAACAAGGGAAAAGCAGAAAGTTGTCTGTGCGTGGGTCACGGTGACGCGGTGTCAAAATTTGTCAAACCCCAAACAGCGCGGAACCAAAATCCCGAGCCAGCTTACCAAATCGCGTCAGTCCAACATAGTCCGAGTAATCGCTGAAATTCGTGAACTTCATGGGTGCTGGTCAATCTCAAGCTACGGATGAGAAGCCTTCACGCGGACTACACATTTTACGCGTCACTCAATCATCTCCAGCCTCACAAACTGACTTAGAACCCTTTTTTGACTTCGTTATTGGTCTGGAAGGAAAACCGTTTACGTCAGACATCGATGCCGCCGAGCTGGAAAGAATAGTTGACTCCAATGAAAATAAACAGATTGGATTACTTGTATGGAGTTCCAAGACACAGCACACTCGCCGTGGGTCAATCTCTTTCCTTTTCGCGGAGGATACCTTAAAATACTCATTAGCTCCTTTTTCAAGCTAGTCGTCAATATAACACCTTCTCGGGTGTGGTCTTCTGCGCCCGATGATATTGACCACGCTTTATCTGATAAGCCCTCCTTACTTGGTCTGAGCATGCGGCTTTGTGAACCAGAGTCTAGCTTGGACAACGTTTGGCATGTGCTCGATGTTTTAGAAGGTAGCCCTGCTGAAAGCGCCGGATTGGTTCCATATGGAGATTGGATCGTAGGATGGTCGGGTGGGACCCTTCATACCGAAAATGATTTCTATCAAGTGGTGGAAGCTGTAAGTAGTACCGCTCATGTCAGTCTTTTTCCCTCCTAATATATTCTGTTTAGCATGTTGACAAGCCGCTCCGGGTATATGTTTATTCTTATGACTTTGAGTAAGTTCCGTTCCTAGTATTTGAATTGACGGCTTACCATTCCCACAGCACCATTCGTGAAGTGGTTCTTGTGCCAAATCGTCAATGGGGAGGAGAGGGCCTTTTAGGTTGTGTCTTCGGGTCAGTTAATTTCCGAGCTGTTTTTGGTGCCTCCTCTCTGATCTGAAAAACTAGCTTTGGCCTTTTACATCGCATTCCAACCGTTGAACCTGGTTCGACGACAGAAGAACTAGTAGCTGCCCATGAAAGTACAGATCCGGAATATGAAGAACCGGCATTGTTTGTTCCAGCCGATGAACACGCAAATACCGTCTTCAATGGTGACAGTATGTCATGATGCTCGCATAGGTATGTGTGTCGATTGACGGCCGCAGATCACACATTACCCTTTCCACAAGAATCCATCGGGCCTAATTCGTCTGATCTCGCCTCGGGAATTAACCATCTACACACGGAAGAGGAAGACTCCTTTGCCACTCCAACAAAATTCATGAGACACCCTAAGGAATGGACTAATGTAGAAGGAGATGAGGAGGACAACGGTTCTGTCAGCGCTGCAGAAACAACTGGAAGTATCACTAGCGTTGATTAATGGGCTTCACTTTATTTGTCTAGCATTACAACAGTTACATTATATGTTAATTACCGAACACACCCTTTGACCCAGCCAATTCAGCACCTAATTTATATCCCGTCACCTTAAGGATCACATGTTAGCGTTTTCGTCGCCAAATTGAAAATGTAAATACCTTTTCCCAGTCAATTTTCTGCCTGGTGATAGGCAATGTTCGTCTCAACCCTTTGAATGTCTTTTCACTCATGTTATAATAATTTTGAATGAGGGCTTCTTGGTGTTCGTTTTCTCGCGCTTCTATTAAAGCGAGAATCTTGGAGGCAGACGATGCGTTTTGGGACGACACCGCCGCCGGTGGGAGTTCGAAGGTGGGAGTAAAATTGGTAGCAAGTTGAACCTATGGAGGTCAAAACAATGTCGTTTCGCGTATAAACCTCTTTCGTACATTGCCTTGTTCAAAGTAATGAACATTAACCAGCACCTTCCCTTGGACCTTTCCTTCGCCTATGTCGATAATATATTCTGACCGCCATCTTCCAGACCTAATACGATACATAAGTTGCAATATACGGGAATGGAAGGATTTACCAGAAATTAGTTGGGTTATATTTGTTTGCAACGATTTGGATGGCATATTTAGATGCTGTTATGGTATGTACGACAGACACTCCTCCAGGAAAGTGGTCCGCGGTATATGCGATTGTGGCTTTCTCTAACGCAGAGCTATAGCAAACCAAATTAAGCCGAAATATGAAAAACCGGTATCATAAGAACGACCGTTCTTACCGGAAAGGTTCTGTGTCCTCGTCGGGCTCGTAGGTTTGGACATCAGATACTTCCTTGATGTGGTTTCAAAAACACAAACCACCCGAAAGATAGGATTCACATACTAGTCTCAAATGATCAAATAGAAACGTTTTCTTAGATCTTGGATCTTTAAACCGATCTTCTTCTCCCTCCACACGACCATTCTCGCTGATTATAGCCTGCATGGATTCGACAAAAGAGTATACGTTCCCAAGTATGACGACATGCCTGATGATCTTGTTCCGGTACATCAACGACTACAAATTGCTCCAAATTATACTGTGTCAGAGCCGGCTGGATACCTTTCTGGAGCAGCTCATCGTCTGAGATGATATTGCGGACGTCTGAAGTCAAAGCTCAGAGTAATCTCAGAGTTCCACGGATGTGAGTAGATAATACCATTCAAAACATCGTTTATCTCCCCTGGAGGGCTTTGAAGAATGAATTTTGCAGCCACGGCCATCTGCTTGTCGGGATGCATTTCGGGTACGATGATTACTTAGGCGCTTGTGAATTGTGAGTCTAGCGCTCATTTCCTTCCAGTTATATGCAGCGCATAGGTCAACTTTGCGCAGAGCAAATCAAAGTATTTAGTTACAATAACATGAATAAATTAGACATTAATTATTTCTGCTATCACACTATGGTATATCCCATTCGGATCAAATGTCTTTCTTACTTTCGAAAATCTCTGCAAACTCTGAAACATGGATAATGTTAACCAACCAGCAGGTCAGAGACCGTTGTCTCTCTCACCTCTTTATCTAGGTTTGGCACGGTCTGTGTTAACACTTCTCTTGTATTTTTTGACCAATGTGGACGAGCTGGAAATTCGCGAATTAATGTTTGAGCAAGGTTAGCATCTGATAAAGCGTGAGTGAGAATTGTTGTTTCAAAAAAAGAAACTGTGACCCACAGAATTCTTCATTGTATCGATGATGATCTCCCCCTGAAGGCATATATGACGGAAAGTCGAACATGATAGCTCCCTAAGAAGAAATTATCTTAGACAGGAGCTATTCTTTAAAAGGCAGGGACAATACTTTTGACCAATCACCCTTGATTTCTCCCACTCGCTCCGTTGTTTGACCGAGGAAACTATCAAAAGATTTACCGAATTTGATATTAATCCCACTACGGTATGTCGTTGTCACGGCCTTGCCCTGAGCGGCAGCTTCATCGAATAATTCACGAACTCGCTTCAAAAGGTCGTTGGCCTGAACTACGGGAACTGCGATCTCAAATGTGCGTCCACGAATACTAAAATTACCTGCATCAAAAATAGTTCAAGGCATTAATATCACCCGTCCTTACTCATAATCCCATTCGGGTAGTTGGTCTGGATATAAACCACCGATCAGGACATCGTATGCCCACCCATACACGGGCCAGGACGTTAGTGGCTTATTTGTGATTTTATCTGCCAACGAACTTATAACCCGTCTTACTTTCTTGTAACTGGATTAGACATACCATGGAAATTCGGAGCACACCACAAGTCGTAGAAGATTCTCTCGGCAAGGAAGTTTGCCCAACCAAAGTTCTGTCCCATATTCAAAAGGGATCTACCGGTTGTACCTTCGAAAGGAGTGACGCTGAATGTGGACTGAACCATATCAATTCAAAATACGACGAAGTATCAATAGTTCTAAATCACCTACCTGGAACGCGTTTCCCTCCGTTTCTACGGGTACGATATCGTAAGTCCTTTGATGAAACTTCTTCAGCCCTGGCCACCACTGTACAAAATTGTTTCATCCAGACAGCACACTTGCTTGTACTTTAATTACACGCGTACCCAAAGATTTGCTGTAACATAAGGAGCAATCAACCCGTATATGTCCCCGTTCAGAACCTCATCTTCTTCAAGTCTGGAATAAAGTTAGTGAATTCTATGCGAACGAGTATTTTGAAACGAACATGGTTTGATTAGCATAGACTTTGAAGTCCTTGAAAACTTCCAGTTTTACGCGAGTTATGATGCCGAGGAGACCCAGTGAAGTAGTAGCTGAAAGCCAGACATCATCCGATTGATCTCTTTTCAGCCGCACAAGATCCCCTGAAAAAATTAATATAAAGGAAAAAACAGTCGAAAAGAGAGCAAACCTTTTCCATTCAGAATTTCGAGTTCTATTGCGGCAGAAGACACCTGGGAACCTTGGCTCAAGGAAGATCTATGCGACCCTGTTGCAATTGAACCGGCTGTGAAAGGATGGGTCTTGTTCACAAACGTAAACTTAAATTAAAGATTTACCTATGGTTATGTTCCAATTCACCAATGTGTAGCCTATGGAGGCACCTCGTTCATGCAGCCAGTCCGCTCTGGATATGAAAATTATGACCTGTATTTTTTTTATGGAATCAACAACTTGCAATTGTAAGAATGTTACGCCTGTGTAAGCGAGTCAATTAAGAGAAGGGCGTTTTCGTATTTTAAGTCTGACCAGCTTCAATCTCCACAGATCCTTTATCTCCAACTATGTCTAACTTGCCAATCTTGTTCAAACCGTCGGTGCGGACGATAATCGTGTTGGGATTGTCCGAGCACATCGTATCGTACCTTGCGAATGCAATAAACAAGCCTGCGAGCGACAAACAGGAAATGGATTTACCACATGTGCCCCACCTAGATTCAGGCATATAATCGGTGAGAGAGAAAACAAACACAGCTTTTTTGCGCGTACACCACTAGCTCTAATAAGAGTTCCATTATCGGCGCTGATGACCTCTCTCACAATACCGACGATTTCATCGACTGTGGTAGGGTAATGAACTTGAGCGACTGAATGACAAGCTGGAAATCCAGGACCGTCGAATGTGTTGTAAGGAGACCCTGTAGGAAGTATAGGTTAATTCGAAAAAGAACGATGATAGAAGCCCACGTACCAGGCACATGTCTATTATTCGTTGCAGTTCATAATCCCGACTCGGCAAAAATAAGAAGAACTTACGGTTGCTCCGCATGAGCCAACTTTGGAGATGACACGCCCTGTGGCAAATAACCCTTTATGTTGAGAGGTAGGTATGTACTCCTAGCTTGCAGACCCTGCGATGTCAAGTCGATGGCAAGGTGCCCGGCGGCGATTGATAGAATGACGCTTTTCGCAACGAAAGTAAGAGAATAGTCCCAGGCGAGGTCATAGATGGCTGCCTTTGCGTTCAAAACTGAAGTAAATAGAGGAAGCTGCATCGTTGCCTCTATGACGACAGGCACGGGCGAGTAAAGCCGTGTTCGGCGGAGTCTGCTTCCGCCAACACGCATGTACGTCAGAGTGACGGAAAATCATGAAAAGGTTTTCGAATATTCAATTTATATAATAAATAACTCTTGAACAGTGATATTATGAATGTTTGTTTAGAGTTAAACAACTTTTGATATATCATCGTCGATCACCGTCGTAAACAAGACCTGCTAAACCATATCGGATTACAAAACCAAGCATACTACAAAAGATCTGTAAAAACGACAGGTCAGAAATTGCTACGGATAATATCAAGAACACTTGCCTGGAACCCAATCATTACACCTACTAATCCTTCCTCGCCTAACCTAATGCCCAGATCCTGTAAGTTGAATAGCAGAAAATTTAGTATTGTAAGATTAGTCGAAGTCAATATTATATTTGTCTTTTCGTGGATAGTCAACCGTGTTAGTCGGAGTGCAGAAAGAACTCTAAGAGTGAAATTTGTCAATTTTGATGGGGGGAGAGGAAATTCCGTCTCGGAAGGTTTCAAAAGCATTGTGGAAGGTTCAAGTCTAAAAGAGCAATTCATAACGGCGTGAAAAAAGCTTAACACACAACTCACTTGGGCAGCCGATGTCTTGGACAAGGTACAATTCCAAATAGTTGAGGACAACTGAGAACAAAATTGAAGATTTGGGGTATAAAGAATAAAAGTAGTGTTTTTGAAAAGTGCCCTTGGATACCGACGACCGCGAAAGCCATTCCACTGAAGTAACATAATGTATCTCCGGGGAAAGCTCGGGCGGGATACCTGCAAATATAAGTCAAGAAATTGGAACTTTTGATACGTGAAAGGGCCAACCAGTTATGATACATAAAGCCCAAACAAACTCCAATGAGTGGAAGCATGAAATAGAGGCTGAGTAAATGCCGTTCAACCAATTCTTTACTGCCATGGGCCAACCCAGCGGTGTATACACCTCCAATGGTCCAGGTCCAACGTTCGCCAATTAATTCTAGTTAACTTTGGTGTGAATTAAGAAACGCGTACAGAAATGCCACAAACCAGACATGATTGAGGGAACAGGGATCTTTATTGTGAATTGTTTTGGCCATGGCAAATACAGAGCATCATTGATGCATACTGAAAGTGCAATAATTAAAGATTGGGATACTTCTAAACCGTTGAGTCCAGCAAGAATATTGATACTGTTCGTGGTAAACGTGGACAACATGGACATGTATATGTAATACAAAGGGCCTAAAATATGATCATTCGCATTTATTTTGGATCAAGCTGAGGAAAAAACTAACCTAGATTAACAATGTTTCCGAAAATCTGTCTAAACGGTTTGGGGATGACAACAGATGTGCCTCCCTGTTCAGCATAATACACTAACAGTAAAGGAATTGCCGCAATCAAAGGGATAGGAAGTTTGTGGCGCCATCGAATATCAAATAGGTCGTCGATGAAACCCAGGAGGGTAGCGATGAGGAGAGATAATATAGCTGAAAGGTATACTGAAAGCTTTAAACCTGTTGAGCAGCCAATTCAAGCAAAAAGGTAGCAGGTGAAGCGTACTTGGGCCAACGAAAACTCCACCGCGGCAAGCCCTTCTTCCACAGGAGGTGGAAGTAAGAACGAAGAAAAGACAAACGGAATGAAATGGATAAGCATTAGCGTGTACACGGATGCACATATCAATCCCATGCTTTCGGGTCTGCGCACGTATTCAGCCTGAATCTTCTCAAGGTACACAAGACGCACATGTCCCCACCGCCAACTTTCAGAAGATCACGGCCTTTGAGCCCAACTTTGATGAATTTGTCTCCTACAGCTGGTATGATTGCAATAGTTGCCACGAACGCGAGGATCGCAAATCCGACCGATGCGTGCAATGTCCCCATAGAAAGTGGCACGGCTAGAGGCCGGAATATAAGGATTCCTGCTACTGGGACTAAAGCCAGAACTGGCAGCGACGGAACTGGACGTGTTTGCGATGCCATAGCAGATGTATTAGATGGTGAAAAGGTTTTCACAAGTGCATTCGGTTTAAAGAGAGTTCTTATTTGTTCGTGTTCAAAAATGTCGACGTGTACCTCCGTGTCACTCTGTGACACGCGCTCATAGCATTCCTTCATATGCTTCTTTCATATTGACTACATACGTGCTAAAGCAAATATTCTATAAACAGGTCATATACTCGTTCTAAATCATCACCGGCTCTTCTACAGTTTTGTCTTGCTGATAAATTGGGCCTCCGTTACACCTTTTCCCATAGCTGCTGTCGAAGAAATACCTCCCGTAACGGTCATTATAAGCTGGTCGATCAACTCTGCACCAGACCACTGTTGGAGTCGAAGTCAAAGATGGTATCAGTAATCTTTTTTCCAGAAGAGAGAGGAAGTGCTGCAAACGCACCTTCTGATGTGTCAAGACGTCGCAGCCAATCTCTCTCTCCCTGCGCTGGATCAGCTCTACGTACGCCTTCATACCTTCATCCTTGAAAGACTTGGCAAACAAGTCAGAGATATACGCCGTAGAGTGTAATCCACCAAGGGTAATGAACTGCCAGCAGAATCCCAACTTGCCCAACTCCCATACGTAATCGCGCATGGTCTCTCCGTTCAGCCCAGCCGCATCCCAGTTGAAGCTTGGACTCAAGTTGTATGCAAGCCATTGTGTCGGATCAGCAGCATGCACCCCGTCCGCAAAATCCTTTGCTTGCTTCAGAACTGGTTTCGCAGTTTCCATCCAGATTAAATCAGCATACGGTCCGAACGCTATTCCACGAGCAATGCACATCGGCGTTCCGCCCCGAATTCGGAAGTACCCCTCTCGTGTGCGAGGATGGGTAGAACTCCAGAAGGGAAGTTTAGACTGAGGAAGGTTGAACGGCGCGGACTGAACGATTGAACGTGCTTCCTGATAAGAAGCTTTACGAGTCGCCTCAAGGAACCGTTCTACCACGTATGACGGTGATCCGTTGGCTTTCAATGCATGTCCAAGTGCTTCCGAAAGAGTTTGCAAATGAGCTTCGACTATCCAATTATCCTCAACAGCTTGCAACGCAGAGCCTATAACGCCTTTTGCGCCGGCCTTATGCATGACTTCCGTAAGTGGCTCTTGGGAAGGATTCGTCGATCCGAGGATGAATGCCTGATCCCTGGGGTCCACGTCGGACATGATGAGCGTCGCGGCATCGGCGTCCGTACGGGCAATGACGAGATTCTCAACTCCCATAATATCGAATTGTAACCTGATGGCCACCAACCGATCAATATGCTCCTGCGTAGGAACAAGAACCTTTCCAGCCATGTGTCCACACTTCTTCGTGCCAGGTGCTTGATCTTCTATGTGAATACCCGCGGCACCTGATTCGACGAATAACTTCGCCAGTTTAAACACTGCGGACAATCCTCCATGGCCGGTATCCGCATCAGCAATTATAGGCCGAAGGTAGTCGATTTCCGGCTCAGCGTTCGGATTGGAAAGTCTGCCCGCGCGTTGTTTGCGATCATGGAAGACCTGGGCAGAAAACAGATGGTGCACTTTATTCGGGACGGTATTATATGGATAATCAGCTAAATCCGGACCCGGTTCGTTCGTTGAGGACGCAGTGCTACTAGACTGCCATCTGTATCGGGATGCGTGTTAAAAATAAACAAGTTCCACATATGCAACGAAACACGGAGACAAGACATACCCAGATACATAGACGGTCTCAAGATGTTTCGCCATCTGCGTAACCTGTACTGGGTCCAGTCTGAAATTGGTGAGGAGGTTATCGTTCAACGATCAAAGTTTCCGAATACTTACGCGCCATAGGTATGACTCGGTGTACGGTTCTTGAAATGGTTCTCTAGTATATGCCATAACTTCTTGCCCATAGCATCCGAAGGGTATTGTACTCTAAGTGTGCCTCTCTTCGAGACGACATCTGCGGCGGTATATGGTCTCTTTGTGCGTGCAAATCGTGGAGACTGGAACAAATGTTTATGAGGAGGAATCAGGATCCCGAGACATTGGAGAATTGAACCATGAACTTCACCTTCCACCATTGCTCCACCTGTCTAATTTCTTCTTGGAATGAAATGCCTTGCATTGTCGTATCGAGTAAGTCTCTATTTAGTATACTGAAACATCTGAGTGACTCAGTCATTTTATATACAATTTTCGATCGCTAGACTCGGGAGCTTCCTTATGCCACGTGATAATGTCATTGTCACATGTCACAGCTCATTGGCGGAACTCCGTAAGGCATATGGTGGCATTCGGTTGCCCCCCCTTTTATTTTCTTTGTTCTCCTGTAATGTTGCATGGCTCACCACGAGACTGCGACCATATCAATCCAATTTATGTTCCCTACAACCTCTCATAACGAACTTTTATATCACCTACATTCCATCGCAAGTTGCGGGTGCCCGTAATTGCCCAACCCACCTCCGACTCATTCCGTGGATGTCCACTGCGTTCACTGTTGACCGGACTCCGATTAAATTTCTGTGGAGAGCACATAACGTCACGGGGAGCTCAGCTTGGTATATGACCCTTTCACTCGTTGGTGATTTCTGTGTCCGAGTCGGGTCTAGCGTCTCTAAATTGAGCCTACTGTCATTTGCTAAGGTATTCATGGGTGGCACTTCCTTTCCCGATTCCGCGCGATTTCTTCCTCGTGAAAATCAGGCGGCTCTTCACGGAATGTTTCGTTTTTTTCAAGTCGCAAAGTAATGTTATATTGTGTCCGGCCCTAGGAAACCCTTAGGCGCAGAAATTGGGACATCGAGCTGAGTTGTATGATTGCAAGTCGTGTTATAGCAATAGAAAGAGCTTATTTTCACTCAATCATCATTATTATCGCACATCTATTTTCAGTTGCCTATTATAGTTAAGCTTTCGTCAATTGTGGTTTTCCTTCGACGCCTCCTCCCCTGGTTTCTCCGGCAGCAAAAAGTGTGAACTTAAAGCTCCAAGTGTGCAAAGTGCGCATGTGACAACGTACACTAACTGGCCGTTCAAGAGATTGTATTGGTTAGAAACGGCGAATAACGACTGATGACCATCAGATATATATTATTAAATGGAAGGACTTTAAAGACTTACTGTTATACCAGCAGGACCAATGATCCCCATCGTGGAGAAAACGGTTTGGCCAATTCCGTTCGTCGTTCCGAGTAATTCTTTGGTCGGTGCTGCGCACGAAATAAAAATATACATGGCACTGAAGGCCGTATAACTCGGTAACAAAAGGATGAAATGTAATGCCATAACGACCCAGACCCCTGGATATTCTATCCCATGTCGCCGAGCTAGCCAGCCCATCACAGGTAGGCATGCATACATGGGTACCATCAAGAGCATACAAATGGTATAAAGTGTTTTAGGGTCGATCCTTCGATACAGGGGTCCAAAGCAAAATGGCTGCAATATTCCGTGAAATAGACCCATCCCTCCGATAAGAAGACCTATTTGAGAGATATCTAAACCCAATCCGCCCGAGGCAATAGGAGTTCCCAAGAAAATAGCCAATAAAGCGACATAGGCTTGGTCAATGAACGCTAAGAAAACTTGATTGATTATAATGCTGAACATTCTACGGTTCAACAAAAGGGATAACCGGATATTCTCCGGTGAAGCTGTCGCGGCGGTTATCGATCCCGAGTTTTTTGAGGTTCTACTACGAAAACAGGGAAGCACTAGTTTTGGTTTGGTGGGATGTGTCTAAAAGCCTATCAGTCTTCAAGGAAATTGAATTCAAGCACAAGCACACATACCTCGTCAACGACAATGGCGGTTGATAAAAAAGCAAAAAAGGATACTAGCCCCGCAGCTACACATGGCAAAAGATATGGATATGTTCTCCAAAATGCATTATCAAAGCCAGCAAGTCTTTCCGCCGGTTTTGCAAGAAGACCGCCGATCAAGGGGCTAAAAACCTGGCTCAGCAACACATGCTTCGAAATGATATATTTGTGATATTATTCACCCAAATGTCGCGCCAGTGGCCCAGCTAGTCAATTTTTTTAGTTCGTCATTCATGAAAAAATTTTAGCAAAGAGCAAGTCATACAGGATAGGTGTATAGGCAAAAACCTGGGCGCGATTTGAAGAATCCGTAATCTTTCAGACAAGGTGATTAGTCAATTCAATCAGTCTTTAAGTATTAATAGTGCCATTGAAGGTTGCATACTTCCGTTAGCATTGCCCGCACCACACCGGTATTACCATTTAAGGCTCCTATTTTCCCGCTTGTCATTCGGATCTTTTAATAAAACAAAGGATCGCTCACCTTGGAGAGCACGGCTGGCCATGACACCTAACAGCGTCTTTGAAAATCCGAAGCATATAACCGCCACAGTCAGACCCAGCGAGCCAAACATAATGACAGGTTTCCTGCCAATTGAATCGGACGTTCGCGCCCATATAAGGACGCATATAGCTTCTGTCAGGAAAAAACAGGACTCCTGGATAAGGTGGTAAAAATAGTTTTTTGTTAGATGGAACAAATGTGCGTCGAGATATGCTTTACTATAAGACCGGAATAATATCCAATCGCTTTTTCATCTTGTACAACGTCAAGGTCTTTGACGAGCTACGAAGACATCGCTTAGATAATGAAAACGAGTGTCGAGCTTATAATGACTCACCTGAACCACAAAGGGATAAATCAGAGTCGACGTTAATGACTCTGGTAGCAACACTAGAAGCAACGCCGCCACTTGCAATTTGGGAAGGGGCGTCTGTTTTTCACCGTCTAGATTGCCTATGAGAGGGGTGGTTTCTGAAATAGATATGGTTGAGCTTTCGGACCATTGGTCAGAAGTGTGTGTCGCCGAGTATGGGTCCTGGCCATCAGAACTGTCGTGATCGAGGTGCCGATCCATGCTTTGCTAGGGCTAGTAGGGTGTCTAATGCTGTCTTATACGAGGGCGACTGATTGCAGGTCATTTATACGAACGAGCGATCAAATACATTTATAGCAACGCTTGGAGCTATTCATTTGTCATGTCCTGATACATGCTTTTGAATCAGCAGTAAAGGCGACATCCGTCAGTTACTGGCTGTAATCCAAATTACCACCACTTAAGCGATTCTATTGCCAAGATATGAAAACTGCGCTCACCAATGTGGCGCTAATTGGCGTTCCAATTAAGCACTAGATATGTATAAGGTTTTTGCTAGTTCCGCCAATAAATTTGAATTCCTGAAGTTCACCTTCGCTACTACTAATAGCCTGAGGTACCGGCGTTCGAGCTGGAGCCACTATTAGCTATTGAGTTACCGGTTTGTTATTTCTAGCCAGCCGGCCAAATGACACTTGTGTCGAACCTAAGTATAGCGGAAGGAGCGTCTTACAGCAAGTGACATATTTTTGATGGACTTTATTCAATAACCCTTTTGGCGCCGCTTAGACAAGAAGCTCAAGGTAAAATACGTTATTCCGATCCACATCCATCATTTAGACATTTGACATATCTGAGAATATGCTGATACTAAGATTACACGAACAAAAAACTTATACCAATCCTTAGCACTCAGTCATCGGCCCGGTGGTCCTGTTGAACTTCTTCCCCTGGCTTCTCCGGTAGTATATAGTGAGCTGAAAGTCCGGAAAAACATCCTATTGTGCACATGATCAGGTAAACGAGATGCCCGCCCAATAATTGTTTCTCGTGTGAGGCTGCAAATAAAGACTGACAGATATATTTCAGGAACGTTTTCTAGATTTCAAATTGGTTTGTAATAATCTTACGGTTACCCCTGCTGGTCCTATTGCACCCATTGAGGAAAAGACTGTTTGTGCAATACCGTTTGTGGTCCCTGTCAAATCCTTTGTCGGAGCAGCGCAAGATATAAATATAAACATGGCACTGAAAGCTGTGTATGTGGGGAGAAGTAAGATGGCTTGAAGCACAATGGCGACCCAAATAATAGGTGAGTCGAGTCCCCAGATTCTAGCCAAGCCATTGATTACTGGAAAACAAGCATAAGCAGGGACAGTCATGATCATGCAGATGGCGTATAAGCGTTTCGGATCCATTTTATGATACAGACGTGCAAAACAGAAAGGCTGTAGTATGCCATGGAACAAACCTGTTGCCCCTAACAAAATGCCTATTTGTGATGGTGTGAATCCTAGTCCGCCAGAAGTGATGGGAGTTGCCAGAAAGACTGCTAATAGTGCGATGTAGGATTGGTCTAGTAGTGCTAATAATGCGTGGTTAAAAAGAATAGAAAGTAAGTGTCTGTTCCACAACAGTGATAACTTGATCGTGTCCGAAGACGGCGGAGCGGGAGAATTCAAGTCATTGGTGTTGCTCGAAGTCGCTGTTCTATCGAAGAGCTTTTTACGGCCTAAGACTCTGATCAAGTATTGCTTGAGCATGTTTTTTCGCGTCTAGTGAGAACATGAAACTTGGTGACATGGATGCTAGATAACATATGTATGCAAAACTTACTTCACGGATACAAAAAAGAGACAGGAAAAATGCTGTGAGAGAAAACGATGCAGCTGCGAAAGTAGGAAGCAGATATGGATATGTTCTCCAGAAGTGGCTGGAAAAGAGAGAGAAACGTTCTGCCGGTTTGGACAGGGAACCTCCGATGACGGGACTGATATTCTTTTAGTTAACCGACCTAAAAATAAGATAAAACAAACCCTAAAGTGGCCCCTGTAGCCCATCTTATATACGTATCAATATATGTCCTGTTCAGCATAAAAATCTGTGCTTACATGACTGGTGTAAACGAGAAGGCCCATGCTCTGTTGCTCTCATTTGTAACCTAATACGCCGCGATTCAACTAACAGAAAGAATAAAAGTAGTCTTTTCTTTACTTCAGAAAGCATTGCTCTTGCTACGCCGATATTTCCGTTCAAAGCACCTAAACAGATACGTATCAGGAAATGGAAAGAAGAAGAAAGGGGTCACTACCAAGAACGTGCCTTGTAGTGCACGACTAGCCATGACGCTCCAAAGAGTCGTTGAGAAACCAAAGGCAAGCAAAGCTATAGCCAATGACAGCGAGCCAAAAAGCAATACAGGTTTTCTGCCAATTTGATCAGAAGTTCGGGCCCAGAAGAATACAGCTATTGCCTCCGTGATGTAAAAGCACGACTCCTAGACGAGCGAGAAATGAGCAACTTGAATGAAATGTGAATATATGCTATCGAGGCGAACTATTAGCCCAGAATAATATCCTACTGCAGCCGGATTACCCTTGACTATGTTGAGGTCTCGCACGAGCTTATTCACCAATGGGGTTAATTTGGGTGATGATAATTTCTTTTTGATAAAATTTCTTACCTGAACTACGAAAGGATAAATAAGAGTCGAGGCAATTGATTCTGGCAAAAGGATGAATAACAAAACAAAGATCTGCAGCTCGGGAAGAGCAGCGTTATTAGTTTGTTGAGTGCGTTGTCCGAGAAGTGGTGTTGTCTCTACGCATGAATTCAGACTCGCGAGGGTATCTTCCGAGTTTCCGAGCGAATCTCTTGATTCCAGGCTTTTCGAACGATCATCGCCTTCCATCGTCCTATGTGGCGAGGAAGGGTGTTGAATGAAGCGGGGGAATGCGCGTGACGTAACGCACTTTGTTCGTTGCTTCCTATCGCACTACTCAGTGTCTGACAGCTGTCCACTGTCTACTGAAGTTTTGGACCACAATCGTTCCAAGACGTTCGTTTCGACCGGCATCATAGCCCAGGCGCCAATAGCCTAATCTGGGCAACAGTCGCGGGGTATGCACATAATGCTCAGGCCGCCAATGACCCAAGCCATACTACAAAGATGTTTCTACACGATACTGCAAGGTTACATTATGCAAACTGACAAAGGACATAATATGACTATGACAGAATCACCCGCTATCAGCTGTATGATGCTTGCCGTTTATCCTGATCGTCGATTTTGCCAGAAGAAGAGGAATGTCCTGACACGGACACGGAAACAAAAATGGTGGCCGCTTAACTCTTGCCTGGTAAATGATGAACATTTTGATGATGCATCTCACGCGAAGATCTTTGTTAAAGGCCACTGGTAACATCGCTGATTGATGTCTCGAGATCGACGACCAGTGCTATAGATGATTTACGTTGCCTCTTTCTCTTAGAGGTCATCTTATCTGCGAAGAATGTTCAGGATTTATATATCGTATGTCGAGAGTCGAGTTCCATCTTCAACATGTAATAGATTCTCGTAGAGTCTAGCAATCAGTGGTCTTAAATATAAGCAACCTGCTGTTTATCAGCTCAACGCATGTACGTTCGTTTCTCTGGATTGGCTGACATAGGGAATAAATCCCGGTCTTTTCGTAGCATTAAATGGCTTGAGCAGATGCCGACTCACATATACAGGGAAGAGATCACTGGTGTATGCATTTTAGCGCTACCCTAGTTCGCGTATTTGTGGCGCGTTGAATGATCAATTTCAATCACTATAGGGAAAAATTTGTAACCGTCAAAAATGGTTTATGGAGTCCATGTTGGAAGTCGACTCTATGACGGAAGTATTACGCAATTCCTATCCGGTCTATTTATGTCTACATCAAGAGTGACGTTATAGATCCATCTGTACGCCAAAGAGATTTATGTATTAATCTTCCAGACACTAAGACTGAAGCGCCTTCTCGAAGGACCAGCTCCATAATAGTTCCCGCTCTTATGTTCATTGATTAGACTGTATTGTTAGTTCAATGTCTGACGTCCGACGCGGAGTAATCTCCGATATACAATAAAATGAGCTCAATAGCCTCTAATAGCCTCTCGCATGTCGTTAACAGCCGTCTAATCTAGGTTTCCGGCCTAGACTACTTGAATTAAAAGGCTCCATGATGAATCACTCCGAGTACAGACTTCTCAAGACTTCTCAAGACTTCTCGACGTCAGTCTAATGACATTCGTGGGCAATGACAGGCGAAAGTTATAAGCGGTAGAAATTTTTTACATTAAAGCTTAATGTTGTTCCAATTCAAATCCCACTGAAGGCAAAGATCTCGTGTAAGGATTCGGTATTCAGAATTCGCTCCGAAGACGTGAGTAGAAAACGACTACTATGGTAACTTTGCTATTGGTAGGTAGCACTGTCAGCCAGATTAATCAGACGAGATAGTGATCTAGCCGCATTTTACTATATACATATAATGGGATCGGATGTACCAATTACCCAATGCACATCTCTTGTGCTTGGCGTGATATGGTTTGCATGACAAAAAAGAAATCTATATTGTTGTAAAGAGTAAACAGTGACCCACCACAAATTTCCTATACTACTTCCGCCTTTCTCGTACTTCCCGGACTCATGGTTCGATCGTCGTCAGTACCCTTGGATCGTGACCGTTTCAACTCGTCTAGAGCAGCCAGTTTTTTCGCGAAAGGAGACTTGGCTCGTATCGTTGCACCATAATAATACAGAATAAATGGGGTCACTGCGAATACCGTACCTGTACATACGAGTTAAGGTAGGGAATAAATCAATGAGTCTCAATTAGCCGTACTTAAAGCAGCAAGCAAAGTTCCTGCCATATGAATTCCCAGACGATTGTACAAAGGTTCTGCTAAAACGGTGAACAGTGCACCGGATGTTAATCGGACAGCGGATTGTCCTCCAATTGCACTCGACGCATAAATGGAATACGAGTCGGTGATCTATAGAATCAGTTGTCGGATAGCTTGTGGTCAACCAAATAGAAACACTCACGTAATTGAAACAAGCAGTGCTGGGTTTCATCAAGAGTTTAAACAAACAATAATTCGAATAAAGGTGAAATGAACCCACTAAATTCCGAACATCTATGGTTAAAAACGTGAGTCAAGGATAAAATTTGCAATGAAAAAGGCGCTCACAGCCGCATATATGACGCAAATAGCAATAGCAGGAACAACCCACGAGATGGTCTTCGTACTTGTCCAAGCTTTGCAAGCCTTAGCTTGTCAGTTTTAGTAACATTGAAATATACATACCATACATCCAACAACCTGATAAACGTTTCATACGGAATTCAAACACTTTGTTTGTTGCACTCACCACCTGGAAGAAGTACGCCCGAAATCATGGCAATATATAGTCGCGCTTCAGGTCCTTTTTTGGCAACGTTTTTGTAGTACAGCTTGTCACACGCATAATTCATAGCTTGAGCAGTATATGGTAGGCATATCTTAGAGGCTTATCGAAAATAACCCTTACCCAAACCAACAGTCGGACCGATAATCTGACCCATGAACATAAGCCCATTCTCCCCAGAGTTGAAGTTGTACAGCTCAGTGAAAACAATTGGAATAGCCTGTAACATCAAATATACTTCAAGGGAGGTTAGCGATTAGCTGTTGAATAACATGGTTATGTCCTCACGGATTCCCCAGCTGCAAGTCAGGCATGACTATTAGTGCAGTTACTCATATCTAAAAGTACGTACGCGTATGTCATCCACAACTAGACCAAAATACACCAGGTAATGTTAACATCAGTACGTTAGCAAACAAATTCACAAAGACGCACAGTATAGGACAAAAGTACTGGCTCCCGGCATAATAACCTGACTGGACGTGATAACGAGATACCAATTAATTTCCGGAGAGATGAGCGTTCTTCTTCAGCTTTGGTGCGGTAGTTCTGGTTTCCCGTCTCACGTCGGAGACGCTTCGCCTTTCTAATCAGAAGCACCGAACCTTCAGCATGAAATCAGATGCAAATCAAAGCCAGGTGTTATTTTCCACGTACTCCTCGTCTCCTTTGAGAAAACTACCAGGAGGAGCGTCATCAAACCCGATAGACCGAACAGTATCCAGTTGACAAATTTATACCCCAAAGCTAGTTCTATGTATCCAAACGCCACAGGCCCCAAACCTGTCCCAGCAAAGGCTACATAGGAAAAAATGGCCTATAATCATCGTGTGAGCATATAATTAGAATTTGTGCTATTTTCAAAGAAATACCATGGGAAGACCACGCTCGTGCGTCTGCCAAATATCGGCCAACATACCCCCAACAATAGAAACGGAAGTTGATCCCCCAACACCGCAGAAGAATCTTGCAACCAATACCGTCCCGATGTTCTTTAAAGAATTACTCGGCGTTATAGTCAATGTAATTATATGAAAAGAGATAATTACCTTGGCCAGAGGAACGGGGAGGAACGAAATCCAGAACAAGACAGCAGAAGAAATATATACGGGTAATCTTCCATATGTTTCTGAGAAGGGTGCCAAGACCAGTGGCGCCATTCCAAAAGCGATCGTGAATACCACAACTCCCAAGGATGCAGTTCCATCGGATACGTGAAGAGCTATCTTGAATATAAATTCTGTCTAAGTCGTTGAACACTGAACGAAGTACCTTGCTCCAGCGATGGTTGGGAGATCGCATAACCTGAATTAGCCATGCCTCTGCGAGAAGTTATTGTCAGCAAGCAAGGATAAGGAGAATTAACAACCTAAAACCCACACTAGTGTTAGAAATGCACCACCGATGGCATTGATGATCCATTTTCGAGTCTTTGACCAATTCAAAGGATTATTCGGGTCACTGAGCAGAAGGGAGTACACTGTTAGCTCAACCAATAGTTCTGAGCATGCAGCAAGAGCTTACTTTGGGCCATCCCAGTCAACGTAGATGATGGCATCATCATCGGAACGGTCTGTGTCGTGAAAAGTTTTGGGTGTATTCGTCCCAGGAAGGTAGTGAGGTGGCGAGTCCATCGAAGTCACAAACAGAGGACGGAGAATTTGAAGGCCAATATATACCTAAGATATTTTGGGTCGACTCAAAGCGAAGAACATGAAGAAAAGAAGCGAATGGCGGCAGACGTAATTTGAACGTGGGGAAGGTAATTGGACTAGACAGGAAACTTTGAATTCGGCCGGCACTTTTATAACTTGAAGATCGAAAAGGTGGCAGCGAGTTACGGCTAGTCAGCAAGGGAATGCCGGCTAAAAAAGCACATGATGAGATGCGTATGTAAGTACATGCATACAAGGAGCAACTTACCTTATTCAGAAAATATCGCTACCTATCATCTACAATGACTCAGCCACATTTTATATGACGCAGCATAACACGCACCCCCTAGAGAGGCACTTTATTAAAGCAAGATGGGCTCGATACGGGATTCGGGAACGCTCTTTACGTTTCGGCCAACCAAGACGCTTCGGAAGGATAAAAATATGATCCTCAAGGTTCGGCTTGTGGACTTCTAATTCCATAAATGTACAACGGAATGTGTCATGAAATAACTTCCAGGCACATGACTGTCTAGACATCAGTCAAATATAAGTAGAAAATGGTACGTATGTGCATACCGTTAAGATGCTCATTCAAGAGGTCACCAAATTTCTCGAAGATTGCGATAAGCATGTTCTGAAGAAAAATTGGTTGAATCTCGGAAACGAGCTTAATCAAAGTGGGCATGGGTTTAAGAGCCAAGGGCCCTGCCGGCATCTCTTCGCCGATTCAGGATCGCACGTGGAGGTGATCAATAATTCAATGGACGTCAAAAAATGGGCCATGAGGCTCAAGTTTCAGAGGTGTTTCTGAGCGTCGTGTATTCATTTTCAGAGATAGCAAACATGGATAGAAAAGGATGGAGTAGGTGTTGGGTGCGAGGGATTTACCGGAGTTTCATTGAATTGGTAGGAAGAAAAAGTATGGCGTGACCTAAAAATAGACTGCCGAACGTTTACTCCGAACTTTGGCAATCGGAGGGGGTGGTAAACTTGTGAGCGTAATTTCCAGGGTCGAGATTTGAGGGCCACAGTCGTTAAGCTAGACTCGCAAGTGCCGCGACGCTAAAGGATGCTAACCACCTGATATGAAACCACAATGGTCCGACAACAACACTAAGAAGCACGTCACACTTTCTTGGGCAACATAAATGAACGCTGTGAAAAACGCTATCAAACATTATAACGTCGATCTTCGGAGATCCACAACAACAAGGAATCATTCGCCACTTCTTAGAGAAGTCTGCGACTTGCCAGAACGACATTGCTATTGATACGAGCTGGTTGGTATGTTAAATCTCGTGGTCAGCGAAAATCCGTATATACCAACACCAAGCGTACGGACCGACCAAAACGTACGCAGGCTCAAGCATCAATCCAAGGATCTATCCCTCCGGTGCTATGTTCGAACCCTCGCCACTTCCAAATTTTGAATCTATGATTGATATTTTTGAGAGCCGGAATGCAGGCTATTCCACCGCAGCCGCCAGTTTGGAGCATCGGGTAAATATACACAATCTACAAATTTGACGATCTAGTTGTCCAAGGAGCACCAAGCATTTTCAACATGTCCTTACCTCTTTCACACGGGAGTGGACAAGCGCCATGCTGCAAGATACGCAAGGCTCATGTGTGGTAAAGAGCGTCCTTGAGGTTAGCAAATAGTTATGACCGTTTTCGGTCGAGGTGGAGGGTTCCGGTACAGGCCTTAATTCTCCAATTGAACGTACAAGATTAAAAATCGAATGCGCAAGTGGGGATTGTGTAGACCTTCTGGTATCAAACGCAATAAACGAGCGTGTTTCCGAAGATCCCTCTGATGGTACATAAGATACAATAGGTAGCTAGGGTAAAAAAAATTCATTATTAATTAGAACCGAAAAGGGTAAAAGGTCACGAACTTCTCCGAGGGCATGCACACGTTTTGCTTCTGTGTTTATAACGTTTATTGCATCCCGAAACCACTGAACAGTTTCTTTTGTCCAGCGTTGTGATTCTTCACGAAGTTCACGGTGATTCTGGGCCTCATAGACGACAGGCCAAATTGTTGATTTGATTTTGGCCTGTTCCAAAGTCCTCGCAGGAAACCGTGGTATTTTTGTAACATAAGGTATTAGGTTTCCTGGAACAGAAGGAGGAATAGCTTCTGCAGCTGTAAGAAGAAGTGTAATAACTAAGAAACAAACATGAATAAATGTCGAACCGACTAGTTACGGTTGATTCTTACTGCTCGAGCCGTTATGTTTGAGTCTACGTATGTGTTTGGCATGTTTTAATGAGGGGTGTTGTAAGTCCGACTCTTTCAACCAGCTAAAAATAATGATTAGAGGAATCTACCGATTGCACGCTTACATGCCTTATGAGTTCGGCAATGCCATTGACGTTTGGAATGTCAACAACCCATGCATCAACTGTATACAACTTGTCAGTTTGATGGAAATTTATGACAATCCCGAAATAAGTATCACCTGTTTCAACTTCATTATCGTCCTCCTCCTCTTTAATGTTAACTCTCTCAAAAGGCAGTTCTTCCTCAAGATACAAGCGAGGCTGTTCTATTCGTATATCTATATTTTCTAACCCTGCCAGGTTGAAAGCTTCAGCCTGCGGTGTCCTGTTTTCGACAAGATTGGTGGTTGGCGAGGATTCGGCAGCTTCAAACCATAATGAGTGGCCATAATAAATGCAAAGTTCCTCATCCGGTTGTATCACCCTTGTTGTAGTATATCTGATACAAGCATGTGCGTTATCCAATTCATATGTTACATTTGGGTTCGAGGAGTGATTGAAAATTGAGCCTGATGCGAGTAACAAGACCGTTTGAAAAGAAATTCGAGGTGTGACAGGGCAAAAAATACCTAGACCCAGAGCAAGTGCCATACGTCCATCTCTCCACTTGAAAGTATAATGATCTATAATCGTATGCCGACCATGTTCCTCGTATTCAGCTTTTGAGAAAAGCATGACAGGACTGATTTCGATTGTTGTCTGTGCTGGAATGAGCTGGGTCGCTGTTTACTTTCAATTACACATCCACAAAGAATTACGGATAGAAGATTTATTACCGAAAATGCCCCTTCCCTTGGTCTCCGTCCATCTTATCTCACACTTGCATGGATTCAAATGAGGTGTTCGCATAAATATTCATATGAAAGATTCAAGGAGGACAAAAAGAGCCACCAAAACAAGCGCCCATACAAGCTGGCACTCAAATTCAAAGACACTCATGAACTCGCCACCTGAAGAACTTTCGCCATCGCCATCAAGTCCGAGTTCTAGTTCTCCTCCACCTGAAGAGGTCTCGTCCCAGACAGCATCTCAGATAGCTTCCTCGTATTTGTCACCCAACCAAACTAAGCGACGTCTCCCTTCATCTTCGTCTGCGCACATCATTGCCCGAGAGGGCCGCGAAAATAAATCCCGAAGAAAAGAAGTAGAGAAAGAGAGAGAGGACGTCTTAAAGTTAGTTCGTGGCAGTGCATGGGAATCACGCGGTGAATACGTTGCTGCCTTGAAGGCAAAGGACGACCTTGTAGACATGCATGTTGTGGAGCATATGAGAAAAGGTACCTCTGTCATCCCTTCTGCTTTGTTTCAACTTCTTATTGTCGCTTCAGTATATGGAGACCCGTTGAGCAAAGATTGATATGCAAACGACCTTGAGCTACACGTAGGTTTGCTACCATCATTAACACGAACTTTCTCAAGGTGTTGGTCAGGTGTAATAGTATCAATAAAATTCAATCGCGATCATGTCAAGTACAATTTTGGGCACTGAATAAATCAACATAACCATCTTTTTTTTTGCGTAGCTTTAAAGGGTATAATCCCGTAAACAGGACTCCGAGGCTGCAAGCTCACTTCGATTTCTCATCTACATTCTGAGATTTTGTGGATGATTGACCCGCCATTCTCAAGCTATGCACATACTTTCAAACTTGATGCTAAACCGAGGTCAGTATACCTCCACTAGCCTCATGTATTGAACGCACCATTTGGTTACCGTAGATGCTTCATTGTGGCGTCCGTTAATTAGCACCTCACCCGCGTGCTATTTACACTACAAAAGGCAGCTACATTAGAACGGGGCGCCCCGTTGTTCCAATATTAGGCGTTGGCTTGTCATTTAGCCCACAAATTGTTAGATTGCTTGATGACTTCAAGCCGTGTCGTTTCATAGGGGTTCCTTTACTAGTTCCAAGAAAACTAATTCAGGACCGTCATATTACCCTCATTTTTTCACTCTTTGTTTATTACGTGCAAGTTACGATGCTATCATCGGTAATTAGCCCTCTTTGCCTGGTCGTTAATAAATACAGCTGTACTTGAAAAAAAAAACCGAAAAATACCACGCAATCGACGGTTCTGGCCTATCGTTTTGCTGCAGCCGGTTCCGATGATGACTATGGTGTCTGAGTCAGCGTTACTGTCACGCGCTCTAATGGATTTGGCATCAACGAAATATTGAACCTCTGGTTTTCACTAGTCTGTTCAGACCGCTATGTACAATGAAGATGATAACAGCAGCTCGCTTAGTCAACATGAAAATGACTTTTCAAGTGACGATGATATGGATTGGGAGCAAGTAGATGTCCTTGAAGCAACCCATCAAGCTCAATCCAGCGACGCGACGACTGTTCCTTTTACCAGCCAACTTGTCAATGAAGGCCCTTCAAAATCGTTCGAAATTACGTTGGATGATCAAGAAAATGAACCGAAGACTATGAAGTAGTGATCAGTTATATTACGCATCGTTTCTCTGCTAAGTTTTGACCTGCAGGAAGCGTGTCATGAGCCATGCAGAGCGTGTTCTTCGCCTCCAAGTTCATAAAATACACACAATCTGTCTCATATCCAACGGCCGAATCCGGAACCGATACCTTAATGACAAACTGCTTCATGTACGTAAAAAAAAATTCTTTTCCTTTTCTCGAAATCTTGATTCTAATTCGGTTGAACAGGCACGTCTAATGTCTCTAGTACCCCTCCAGCTCCAGCTTGCTTTCAGTACCATACACAAAAAACGAGAACCCGATGTTAGACAAAGGGGTCGCATGTTTGAAAATGCAGTGAAACGACTTGCCCAGTGGTGGCGTGAAAGCTTCTTCAAGGCAGACCCTCCAGGTAGCGGCGAAATACAGAATCGGACATTTGATGAGGTTCAGCGGGAACTAATTCGCAAACAAAAAAGTACCGCCATCGTCATTGTCTCTTGGTAATTGATCTAATGCTACTATTTGTAGAGTCCATGCGGGGAGAGACCGAGTCTGAGGACGAGGGTGAAATAATCCGCTCGTGTAAATCGCTTCAAAAACATGTTTTGCTACGGGAAGGTTCTCGAGACGTTTCGGCTCAGCTATTCACCGCTCTCTGTCGTGCCTTGGATATACCTGCCCGGCTGATTATAAGCATTCAAAGCGTACCGTGGAAAGCTAGTCTCGGGAAAGATCCTGCCAAAGTCCTCCAAAGAGAAAGCCCTCAACCTCAAATTGACAGGAAAGGCAAAGGCAAAGCAGTGTTTCCTGGTGTTGGACAAACACTGAGCGGCAAGACTCCTGAAACCGAAAAAAAAGTATCATTCGTGAAGCTCCGAAAACAACAGTCACGAGGCAAGACCCTTAGGCAGAGTCAAAAGAGTAATGATTTATTCTTGTAATATAATACGGACGATCTAAGAAAATGCCAGCTCCCAACACTTCGCCTCAAGACCTTCCACCCACTCAATGGACTGAAGTTTTTTCGAGGGCCGATGGACGATGGTTTTCCATAGATCCGATCAGAGACCACTTCAACGACAAAGCTAAGTTTGAGCCTCCTAAGCACGATAGGAGAAATCGGATGGTGTATGTTTTGGCTTTCGAAGAAGATGGGTATGCCAGAGATGTAACGCAAAGGTGCATTCCAACTCTTACCTCGTGTTTTGAGTTATGCTCATGTACCATCGTAAGATACGCTCGCGAGTTCAGTACGAAGACCTCCAAACTTCGTTTGGGGGGCAAAGGAAAAAAGGAATGGTGGGACGCAGTCATGTCTCTGCTTTCCAGACCCTACCGCTTAGTATGTTGTCCGTATTCATTATGGCTGCTTTCTAATATAATATTTTTTAGCACCGAGATGATCTAGAAGATGCCGAGCTCCAGCACCAACAAATCATCGAAGGCATGCCGACGTCAGTCGTGGCATTCAAAGACCATCCACTGTCAGTTCCCCAATGAGCAAGATCCAATGTCACATCATTCATATCAACATTTAGATACGTTATTGAACGACACGTCCTTCGCGATCAAGTCATACATCCTCGAAATGAGATTGGTCGTTTCCGTGGAGAGCCAGTATTCTCTCGAACTAATCTTCTTGTTGGTCTCAAGACGTCAGAAAACTGGATGCGCTCCGGGCGTGTTGTAAAGGAAGGAGAACAGCCATTGAAAACTGCCAAGGTCCGACCTGTTACCATTAATCGTAAACGAGCCCTTGAAGTAGCCGATACCAACGCATCAACCAGCGAGGAAACTAGTGGCGTCACACAAGGTTTATACGCAGACTTCCAAACAGAACTTTATATTCCTCGACCTGTCGTAAATGTACGTCTATATTGTTTTTAAGTAAGACGTACCATTTATCCTGCCTTAGGGCAAAATTCCGAAGAATGACTTTGGAAACATTGATCTGTACGTTGACACGATGTTGCCCGCAGGGGCCGTTCATGTCCCATGTAGGCTATTTTCATCGCTATTTGTAATTGATTGCCTAAGCTCACCTTTCGTCAGTCAAAGGAAGTGCCAAAATTGCGAAGGATTTGGGTTTCGACTACGCTGAAGCAGTGGTATGTTTTGTTGCCATTTCAAACTTTGTCGCAGTATAACGCATTAATTACAGACTGGTTTTGAATTCAAAAATCGTCGAGCCTTCCCGATTTTAACTGGTATTGTCATTGCAGCGGAAAATGAGTCGGCATTCCTTGAAGCGCGTCTCCCTTTCCTTAATAGCGCCATAGATAGATAGATCTGACTTCTCGCACAGGCATACTGGGAAGTTACAAAAGACGCTGAAGAAAAGGAACGCTTGAAGAAAGAAAACCGATTGCTCAAACAATGGGCCAAATTCATTAATGGTCTTCGTGTCAAAAAACGATTGCAAGAACAATATGCGAGTGACGGGAATAAGAATGAAGACGATATTGATAACCAAGAAGTAAAGCTCCAGTGTCAATTCTATTCTATCCGCTCATAACAGATTTAGGTTACGGGTGAACACGAACCAGGAGGCTTCCTCATCGAAATGGCGGATAATGTTGTTCAGGCCTACACACTTCCCAAACAAGCTTATCCCGTGGCACAAACTATCAACGATAGCATTCCGAACGGCGAGACAGATCTCCCGGGCCATTCCATCATTAATGTACTCCCAGAAGTTGTCATAGAAGAAGAGGGTGCGACCGACGAAACCATCATGGCTACCGAAATGGAACCGTTCGTTCAGCCCTCGACTGCTATGCCCAAAACCCTTCAAGAAATTGCCGAAGCGAACCCCGAGATTTTTCAGCCTGTTGAAGAGACAGATATCCCAGCCGTTTTACCAGTGACTCCTGCAAAGCCGCTTCAAGGTAGGAACCCACCACCACGAAGGGCGAAACAAACTCCCAAGTCGACGTCGACGACGAAAAACTCCACCCGTCGACGAAAGCGGCCTCGAACTGAATCGTCAGGTTCCGAAGCTCAAGAACCAGATAATGAGGATTCAGATGCGCCTCCTCGAAGTCGGCGCAAAAGAACCCCCGTGGCAGCCTCGCCTTCGACGAGGGTTCTGCGTCCGCGTAAACTTAAAACCGAGGAGGCCCTGCGTCAGGAACGAGAAAAGGAAAATGCTATAGAGTCTGCATTATTGGATTAATCAATCTCTCCTGGATGGATGGAATATTGTATTGAAGATATGGCTGGTAGTATCTTATTACATTTGTGCAAGTATCTAATCAATAATAGGCTGTTGTAATTTTGACCGGCATGATGCAGGGAAATAAGATTATGGTTGTGTGTTGGCTGACCACAGATAGTATATAATCATTTGGTGCCCCTAGGAATTCTTTTTAAGATTGAGATGAAATGCATCAGTCTAAAGTTTGACGCCAGTATGGATGGAGGCAATGCCACCCCAAAGATCGCGCCAGGCTCCTTTCTTGGGTGTTTGAAAGCCGGCTGCTTTAATCATGTCTGAAAATTCCTCTCGTGGTGGGAACCGGCGAATAGATTCGACAAGATACTGATATGAAGCCCGATCGCTAGCAATTATCGAGCCCAGGAGCGGAATTATTGAAAAGGAGTATGTGTCGTATGCTCTACAAAATGCGTAAATAAGCAAGCAGAGTTACGTTTAGAGATTTAAAGAAAAGGGGGTATAATTTACTGGGCTAATAGAGGATTGGAAACCTTGCTAAATTCTAGACATGCAAAAGTACCGCCCGGTTTGAGCACGCGGTATGCCTCGCTGAGGACGTCTGGGATGGAAGTGCAGTTGCGAATACCGAAAGCGATGGTGTATAAATCATATGTATCTGAAGGGAATTGGTCTTTGGGCAAGTTTTGGGCGTCACCAACATGAAAAGATATTTGGGGTGCTAATTAGGATGGATATAAAGGAATGAAAAACTGAAGGAGTGCTAGTGAAGAAAGAAAAAACTTACTGTTGTGATACATTGACTGTCTGAACCTTCGCTGGCCTTCTTCGAGCATATTGGGGTTAATGTCGACGACGTCTACGCTCAAGTCACGATCCGCGTGCTTCTCCCTGGCCCAGTCCAAAATTCTCAAAGCAATATCCCCAGTTCCACCAGCAACATCAATGCATTTTGTTTTCGCACCAACGACATCCTTCCCAGGATTCAAAGATGACACAAAGTCGTCTTTCCAGAGACGGTGTATGCCAAACGACATGGCGTCGTTCATCACATCATACGAGCTTGCCACCGAGGAAAACACGTTTTTGACGAGATTTTCTTTTTCATTTGTTGGAACTTCTCTATACCCAAAATGAGTAGTACTTGAGCCCTTTGCTGTTGAATACCATTTTTTGGGGATAACTGCGCGGGTACGCCGGGCCAAGGACCGCTGCATGGAAGGAAAAGCAACTGGCGTGTCACATTCATGTCAAGCCGATTACATCACCCCCCGGGCCGAAATTGCAAAACAGGACGAAAAGTGCTCCTGTCATCATTACCATGTCCCAACAAATTCAAATTCTAAGACAAAATATACATCAAACTGGTCTGCACAGCTTGACGGTAACCGACACCAAAAACGGACATACTGTCCAAGTCAAGTCGAAGTTGCATGCATGCTTTGTTTGACATAAATGTCGTAATGCCGCACTCTTGCATCACCAACTCACGTACATGCCAACTTCAAGCTTCTATTTATCAGCAGCAAAATCTGTTATTGGTGCCTTTTTCAATACATTTAACGACATCAAAGTTGGTACTGATCATTCATAACTTTTTCTTTCAAGTTGACATATCATGTTGCTATCTCGGGATTCTGAGTCATGGTGCTGCAGTTACAATGGTGCAAGCCAATCTTCGAAGAATATGGTCTAAATATGATTCGTGCCTTGTGTACGTATTCTCACCTCGTCCCATGCTAAAAGAGTAAGAAAGCCCTGTATAAATCGGAGCTGATTTTGAAACACCAAGTAAGGAATGATTGAAACCTCTTTTTTTTCCATCGAGAACTTCTTTGTACTTCCGGGATTAGCATATAAACGACCAACCATGATAATAATACATCCGGGGAAAAAATTCCAGCATCAGTCAAAGCACAACCAGACAGAAGAATCAACAGTATGTATTCTCGATCTTGACATTAATTTAATATGGACATCTTCTCCGGTTTTCGAAAGTTCAGTTGAGAGGCATAATATACAATGGGGGTCTATTAACTTTGCTTGATCAGATTGTCAAAATGAACAACTATCGACACAGCCAGAAATAATTTTTGACTCGGGCTTCCCGGCGGCCCAACCACCCGCCTCCTCCGACATTCACGAAAAATTACATTTATGCGCTATTCTTGGCAGAGAGAGATTCTTCAACCTTTCTTCCAGTGTTGGATTTTATTAGTTCGGGCTATATTAAGTACAATATATATTACATAATAAATCGAGCTTTTGTCCTCCACCCATTTTGTGCTGTGTCGCGCTGTATCGTGTGTGCCGTGTTGTATCGTGTTAACGCCAATTTTACGATCTCTTACGTCTGACTTTACTCTATATACATCTTATAATCCAATATCCAGCTTTCTATAGAAGGTCAATTTTTAGAATCTCCCTTGACATTTATCGTTGTGATTAACGCGGGCTTCTTGATTCTCACATGACATACAGCTTTGAGATATTAATCCCCGGAGGCACGTTCAAAATATCCGGTCCAAGCTCCAGGCGGTTTAAGCTTTGAGATCATGGCACATCGGTCCAAGCATTTTATGCATGCACGAGAACCACACGCATGTCAAAATTGGATTTGACAATACCTGTACTAGGATTTGAATCACCTATTTTTCTTTCATTCGAGTGTTCTTAGTTGAGTGCGAGATTATGGACAAGTGTTGAATATTGAAAATTTGAACAATGTCGCGCATATACCTACCTCCATCTTTTCAATTAATTTGTCGTCTGTGTCCGCTTTCAAACGGCCGAGTAGACATCAAACCAGTTCATTTATGAGAAATTCTAGTGATGGAAACAACATTGACAACAAAGCGACGATGAAAAAAAAATTGATATGTATTACTTTTCTCCTCCCTTCCTTCTAATTGTACACCTATAAACACAATACCAGAGCTAGCTTTTAGATCCAAAATGAAAATGAAAAAGCAGAAAGAAAGAAAAACAACAAGAGGCCAGATTACTAGCCTGACAATTGTACCTATGGTGTCGTAAAGTCCATGAGCAGCCCCAAGGACTGAGACCTTGCCCATGGGCCATGATCTCCAACGTCAAATCGTGTTTATGTACATGCTGAAAAGATCATATACAATGTCCCCTGCCAAAGGATGCGAGTTTTGTGATGTGTGATAAAAATGATAAGAAATAGTGCACATGACTTTGGTTAAGAAACAATCGTGAGCTTGAAGCGACATCTGTCTTAAAAAACGACTCAAAGCAGCTATGTAGAAGGCTTCTTTTTGACAAAAAGATTACTTCTTCGATAGGGAGACAGAAGTATAAGCGACAAGGAATAATAGACAAAAAAGGTGATGGGTGATATATAGAATATAGATCACAATTATAGGTCTTGGGCCTTCCGTACAATGACAATGAAACCATCGGAATGAGCGGAAAAGATCGCTTCCAGTCTGACTATATCGCTTGGATCGATAATGTTGTTCGATACGGCTGATCTTTTTCTATGACGCATGTTAATTCTATTTACCATGGCATCCGGAATCATGAAGAAACGAGGGAGAAACGATAGGGAGATGAAATGAAATGAAATAAATGGCATGGCAAGCGAAATAAAAAAATATGAATTAGAAAAAGACTTACCCATCCGAACTATCCCTGCCCGAGAGGCAGGTTCTGAACGAGCCGAATACAAAACCCCCATCGCTTGGATGACCAGAGTCACTAACTCCCCAGCCTTTTGAGACATCAATACACTGTCGAACGTTGGCTTCGTCTTCTGGGTGCACAAAATCATAAAGACTGCGGTTCCGGAGCTTAAGAGGGTCAAATATACAGTTATTTGTGCAATACATGATGGTGCACAGGCGAGAATATCGATTAAGGATGAGGCCGGTTCGCTCTGAGGGAATAGGGATATCGTTGAACAGGGTTTCGAAGGGTACGCTCATATCTCGTGGATTGACTATAGATGCCTTTGGCTTAGGGTCGTTCCATTTCTAATATTCAAATTGAAAAAAAAGGGGGGGAAGGAAAATGTCAATAGAGTGATTCTCAAAAAAGTGTATGTATAGAAGCGCCAACCAACCCTGAATTCAAGTTGTGTCTGGTATGCGGCTGGGTTGAGAAATGCTACTTCTTGGGCTGTGGCGGCGGTATGCATAGCTTTCGCGCCAGGCTTAGCAAATGAAAGGCTTCCGATTAAAGCATTATGAACAACACTCCGTTGCTGTTTTAAGAGTGAAACGGAACGGATAATGTCAGATACCTTGTCTGACCAGAGTAAAAAGGGGGGGGGGGGGGAACAGACGACTGACTATGACAACGCCTACCCAACGATCGGCTTGATTTTTGACACGTAGATAAGCAACCGCAGCAGCCTTATCGTCGCGAATAGTCTCACTGGATGTAGAATGTGAGACGTGAAACGATATCGGGGAAAATAGGAAGCAGTTGGAAGTGGCACAGGGACATACTAATGAAGTTGTCTCGCGGCCTCTACTTCGTCCGGATGAATCCAATCAAAGGAGGAAGTACCCATAGTATCGTCAGGGTCGAAACCTTGGATAATTGCGGAAGAAGCATTAGGAACGAAAGCCAAGAATGGAGGATGAGGAGACTGAGACGAGACCACTGGGCGCTTACCAAGGACATCAGTGAGAGAAGGAGACAAGTATAGAATCCTGGCCTGAAGACATGGATGGAAAAGCCAAAAGAAGGGGATTTATTTATTAATAAAATCGAGTAGGATGTGGAGAGGGAAAAAAAGGACGCACTTCCGGACTGAGATCATGAATGATGACTGGTGCGCATGACAATGAAATGACAAAAGAACCATAGGTCAGCCTGAGCGGGACAGACAGGGGAAGGCGGAGACGGGATTGGGACTGACTGTATGAGACATTCTCTGAGGAGTCCATTCTGCACGCTGGGAGACGCAGAGAGCGACGAGGAAAGGAGGAGGGAGAGGAAGGAGAGGAGGGAGGGAGAGGAGGAGAACGCCGGAAGGAGGTATGCACACTAGTGTTTAGAAAAGCATCTCGATTGTGCCAGATCTTATGGTCATGGCCCTCTTTGGTTGGAGTAACGCGAGTGACGAAAGTGACCGAAAGTGACCATAAGTGACCTGGATTTCCCAGTCGATAATAATAAATATAATAATCAATGGGTCCGTGATTCTTTTGCTTCCGCTGACCGTGACATGTCACAAACAACCACTCAAAACGGTCACACCCACCATAGTAGATACTGCATACTCCCGCATGTGGAGTTCGGCTCGCACTATCGCAGAAGGCGATTTGGTCATTGTATGGCTGGTGAGCTCGCCTTGTAAACACTATTTAAAAAGGCAGCCTTATTTTAGCTTCAAACAACAGACTCGAGACTCGCTTCTCCCAGTCACCGTCACCCAAGGTCTCGAATTCAATTGTCGCTTTGGGGCCTATCGACATTCTGATCTCCTCGGCGTTCCCTATGGCTCCAAAGTCCCCTCTCGCAACGGCAGAGGCTTTGTTCATCTCCTTAGACCCACCCCAGAGCTGTGGACAATGGCCTTGTCCCACAGAACACAGATCCTCTACCTGGCAGACATATCATTCATCACCGCCCGAATAGGCCTTCGCCCAGGGATGCATGTCCTAGAAGCAGGTATGTATACATAACAAGTATACCCACCCATCTCCCCCCATCTTCTGGATCAATCTTTTGGCTTTTTCCGCTCTTTTCTCATCTATCGTTTCAGGCACTGGATCGGGATCTTTTACACATTCCGTCGCAAGGACTGTCGGCTCGACTGGTCGTGTCTACACTTTCGAGTTCCACCAAACACGTGCAGCAAAGGCTCGGTAGGTTCACACCGCCTTTCCGGATGCTTTGTCTCAGCAGTAAAAATTGACCTCCAGATAATAGCGAAGAGTTCCAACAACATGGCATTTCCGATTATGTAATTCTTGAACACCGGAATGTTTGCAAGGACGGTTTCGGTTTGACTGATACTGTGGATGCGGGTACGCTTTTTTATTCTACTTACCCTGTGTTCGCGTTGGCCTCTTATCACAGATTTTCAAAGTCTTTCTCGATCTTCCCATGCCCTGGGACGCCATCCCATATGCAAAGCAAGCCGCACGTGTCCGTATTTTCTTCATCAACTTGCTAGCCCTTTATTCAATTTTGCTCAATCGCTGTTCTTGTTCAGAAAGATCGCATCGTCCATATATGCTGCTTCAGTCCCTGCATAGAACAAGTACAGCGGACAGTCTCCTCCCTAAATGAACATGGCTTCACAGGTAAGATGATCTTTTTTCGATTTAGCTTGATCTATTAAGGGGCTGACTCCTATCGCACATAAAAAAAAATAACCATATAACTTGTTCGGTTCGCTTAAAAATCAACAGATATCACCATGTACGAAACCCTCTTACGTCCTTATGAAGTTAGCCGTTCGCCATCCCCTCTCTCTGTCCAATCAGTTCGCACAAAACTCCAAGTCGCGGAACAAAGCAAGGAAGAGCGTCGTTTGCATCAAATCGCTATTTCAAACGCAGCCAAGCGGCAAATCCAAAATGACCTAATAGAGCCGCCCGAGAAGAGTGAGATGTCTCTTTTGGATACGGCCCCTAACCCTATTGGCACTGTCAGCAATGCCCTGAAAAGAAAGCACGATTCGCCGGAATTACCTGTTAATAATAGCACCTGCGTCATCACTGCTGATCTTGAAGCTCGAAAATCAAAATTAATAAAGCTTGAAGAAAACGAAGAAGAAGACAGAAAAGTCTTTATAAAAACAGAGGACAATGGTCATGATGACGCTGAAGGGGCTACTTTGGCCGAAAACGAGAAAAAGAACCAGCCTGGTTTGCTCGGAATTGCTGGTGCTGATAGTTCAGAAGCTAATGGCAGCCGTAGCGGTCAGAAGCAGCCAAACAAAGAAGACGTACTCAATTCTACTACCACTACAGAGTTAATTCTCACACAGTCGATTAAAGAGGTTCGAGGACACACTTCTTATCTCACTTTCGCTTGTCTTCTTCCCTCCATGTTACCTCCAGACTCTGATGTTTCGAACGGTGCAGTCACATCCCCTTCACAGATTCTTCCCGCAACTTCGGACCCCCCCCGTCCGTGAGACCTTAGAAAAAAAAAAGATACAAAGATGTAATAATCTATCTACATATTTACCCTTTCGTGAGAAGATAATTTGAAAGAATATATATAAAAGGAGAAACAGATCGCAGATTGACGGAACAATAAATCATGCGAATTTCGGTTAACAAAGAAATGAGAAAATACTATACTTAGGAGGATGTTGCTCCATGATACAAATGTGAGGTCTCAAAGAACCTTTAAAGCTTCTCCAAGCTTCTCAGATATCAATGCTGTGCTTCTTTTAACTCTCCTCGAACTTTACTTTTATTATGACACACTTCCTTTCTGTTCTTTTTATGCCGCTACTAGATACGATCGATTTGATTAGCTATAGTGGTACGCCAGGGTGACTCAATAAAGCGTCCCCATTGTTGTGCCAATTTATGTTATCCACTGATTTCATATAGATCATCAAAAAACACCAAAAAACTAGTCCGGTTTGGGAACGCACACCGTAACCCATACAATTGTTGTTTCGTCGGCCACATGTAAACAAAATGTAGACACCTCATCTCACAGGGTAAAACGGGTCGGGCGAATGAACAATCCGCAGCCTGTAGATACAGTAACTAATTCTTTAAGGGGATAAACAAAACTCTCAGTGTCCCATTATCCTGTACCAGTCATCCCACTGAGTGCGACGCTTGGCTGTTCCAAATAAGGCAATTTCGGTTTTTGGGGTCGGTAACACCGGTGTGACATAAGCGTTCGGCCTGGAACGTCGATTGGCCGCGCTTGCAGATGATCCTTATAATGTTGTTGCTCATCTCAGACTTCAACAATTGTCATAGAGGGTACTATATACATGATATGTTTTGTTGTACAACAACAGGGAAGTCTGATTTCAACAAGAGACACATCTTCAGACTTTGCAATGACTCTGGCAAGGCAATGGTAGACTTCAAACACGGTCGTTCTTCTATTGTGTATGCTGCAAGCCACCAGGGAGTGCCTTCTTCTTTCCCTTCATGCTCGCCACAATCGCTATGGCTTCCTTGGAACTCTTGTGAACATCAGCGTCAGGACCCGTGACAAGATTTTTCGCGACACTTAGCGTGCCGTTTGAAATCAACAACTCTTCAGAAGCTACAACAGGGACTTCACTCAGGGATCGACATTGCTTCAAGACTTCAAGGCCGGGTGAAGCGACTAGTAGTGCTGTAACGGTGGCTCTGGTGAAGGTACTAGGCATTGCGAGGCTTCTCCTGAGAAACTTCACTATAAGGTGACCTTTGTTGTCATCTGTCAAATACACTCTTTTGAAGGCTTCAATGGCATTCTCTATGGTCTTGATGTCATTGACCTCGCACATGGGCATCTTCTGATAGCCTACACTCTGCGTCCAGGTTCGTTTTCATCTCAACTCGTGTTTTGATAGGATTCCTATGTATCGGTTCCAGTGTTGCATGTACATTCGCGACTCTTTCACTACCATATGTTGAATGTGTACAGTGCCGATGCACTCATAATAAACCAGCTATTGAAAACTTTGTGAAAACTACTAGTTGATTGTAAGGAAAATTTGTATGAATTTTAGGACATTTTCCCACCAGAGAAAACATGAATACAATGATGATCCCACAGAGTATTTGCATCACATTTACACCATGTTTAAGCACAAACCAAACCTGAGTATTTACAGAAACTTTTTCACGCCTTTCTACAGCTGAAAATTCTGGAATGTCTGCAGTCATAGTCGGAACGGAACTGATGAATGGAAAAATTTGTGTTCGCATTACTCAGTATGTGCTTGTCTCATTCATCTTAACCATTTTGAGATGAAATAACAGCAACTTATTTAACCAGGCGAAAAAGTATTGGCCGCCGTTGCTTACAATTTGCACATAATGGCTGCAGGAAAAAAAAAACAGGGGAGTCAAGGGTACAGATGAAGCAAGTGTTGTTTTAGAGAAATTCTACCGTATAAATTACTCAAATCGAGTCCTCTCACGTAAATTTTTTTCGTAAGGTTACCTGCCTATCTTTCCAGCTACATTATCCTCTTACAATTCCTACCGTTACTTCTGCACCCCCTCCCAAAACTCCCATACATCGTTCCCATGCCCATTTAGTCAGTTTCAGAACGGACTCATCATCGAGATCTTGTGAAATATGCAGTTCAAGCGTAACGACCAGCGTCGGTAAGGAGCGCGAGGATGAAGAGTCAGTAAACGTGACAGAGGGTGTGAGCTGCCAAATATGCGGAGGCGGAAGGTGGAGAATTTGCGGATGTCTCTCAAACTAATTTAAATTGATTGTGATCGGGGAGAAGATGATAAGTTTGATGATGAAAAAATAAATGAATAAATGAACAGACCTCTCGCATAACGCGCAAGAATGCCTCCATCCTTCCATCACCTCGCATAACGCCTTTCCCCCCCACTCTACTCCTCTCTGGCGCAGTTTGCAACAGTATTTTACCGAGAGCTACAACGGCTGGGTAGGACGCCCAAAACGTAATGACAGCCATCACAAATGCTAACAACAAGTCGGCTTGCCGGTGATAAGATCTATAAACGTTTTTCGAAAAACTTTTCTACAAACCAATCCAAAACGAAGAGAAAAATTGTACATACACATTACCCAAGCACCAAATACCGAGAATGCATAATCCCATGGTAAATGGGAGTACGGTATATGGATTGGAAGATGCTTTTCCGAGGGGAGTATTAGGTTCAGAGACATGTTGATCGGGTTCGAATAATGACTTTAGACTAGGGAGTCTATTCGAAGTTGCTAAACAAAGAATTTCAGAAAAATGGAAACCAAAAAAATAATCTATTTGATTAAGATACGCCATACCACCTACTATATTCATATTATTGTCAAATTTGACGCTGCTCGCTAGTAAAGTGCTCAACACGGCAAAAATGAGAAAAACAGGAAACTCGATCCTTGATGGGATGTTCAGTAACAAAAAGGGGAAAATAGTTCAAAAAATAATAAATGCATACCCATAATCGCTCTCATGCTCGTCTCCGCGATGATGGTGATGTCCATGGCCACCTTGATCATGTGTCAAAAGAGCATGCTCGACAGCTTCTTTGCAGACATAAACGGATGCAAATATCAAATAAATGCTCTGGGCAAACATTGCCAAAGTCTCTACCCGTGCGGTTCTATAAATCACAGAGTGAAAACCGTATTGTTATCCACCATGATTTTGCACCAAAGTTTATTGTTTTAAATTTCTTACCCATACGAGGGACCGGAAGCGAGCCACTGTGGAAGAACTTTAGCTAAGGCTATCCCGAAGGAGTCGAATACAATCCAGTAGCCTAAGCCAGTGCACGATAGCGAGCCAACTTCTTGTCCCCGTATCCACAGAAAAGCGCCTAACAGGAATTGCACTAGTGCACTTGCTGAGGCTGATGATATCAACGAAGCAGGTGGTTCATGACGTTGAAGGGGTATAATAGCGGGTGTCGACTCGGTTACTGGCTGAGGTTGAGGAGACGGTGTTCGGGTCCAAGGAATACTTGAAGTGGGAGTGGCAAGAACGGTGGATGTTGTTGGTACAGGGGTCGGAGCTCCGGAAGTAAATGAAGCATCGTGCAGTTCAGGCTCCATAAACGAGAAAAAGTTATGTGATAGGGAATGTTTATGATGGTGGCCCCGTCGAGGGACTCGAGTTCGGGTGGCTTCGACTTGCGAGCTATCATCCGCGTTATCACGACTGTTTTCAATTGGCTTTTTTCCACCGAAAGTGAAAGAGGAGCTCAGTTCTCTCCCCTCTTGAAATGGAGAGTTACCTCCATTGCTTTTCAGCAAAGTCTCGGGAGCAGGAATCATATGATTGTCTTCTTGAATTCCATCTTCGGCAATTGAGGGCGGTCCTGTACCCGGTCTAGGGAAATAGACTGACAAATTTCTGGAATGAATTCGGGAATGCCTTTTTGGAGGAAGTGGAGCTGGTCGATGAGCCATGGGTGGTTGTGGAGCAGCATTAGCACTTGCGTTTCCATTCCCATTCTCATTTAATGTGGCATTATTATCTGGAAGAGGAGGCAAAGGAAATGAAGCTGAGAGCGGTGATGGCCCTGGGCCGGGGGCATAGAACGAGGAGGTCGAGGGTGCTCGTGTATGACTACGGTGAGAATAATGGCTCGGAGCAGCCGCCGAACCAAAACTGGTCCGATGGTAAGTCGGGGAAGAAAGAGGGGACTGAGGAGGCGGTTGAGACGGTGTTGAAAGAACGCGTTGACGAGATGGAGACAATGGAAAAGGAACGCCGTTCAGCGGTGGTGGGTCGGGAGCCGAAGTCGTCAATTTGCGTGGTGAATGCGTCGAATGCTGTTGACTCGGACTTTGAGCTTGAACTGGGGAATTTTGAAGATCGTCTTCGTTTTGGATTTGGTTCTGGTACGTGGCAGTGGTGGGTTCTGTAATCGTAACCACAAGAGATTGACCTTCTGTATCCCTGCTTGACTTGCGTCGATGTAACGAACTAACGCTGCTCATAGCTCAGCATGAAAATGTTGAAGTTGGTGAAGATAAAGGAGCGAAACTGCCGAGGACAATGTGCGAACGAGTGACAAGACGCGGTCTGTGTGAAGGGCGGAGTCTGAAACTCCTTATCTATCCCAACGACTATGTAACATGCGCCGTAGCCTCAGTTCTCAATATTTATCAGTTACGCTCATATCTTTATTAACATTTATTCACTCTGAGTGCTTCAAGTTTTTAAACACAAGAACGCAAGCCCCCTCCTCGCCTTGGCAGTCTCCTCTTCAAGAGCTCTCGCATCGCTCGTTGTCCAACTACCGCCCTCCTTTGAAATATCCTCGGCCGTTTTCCCCGCTCGAATATCATTCCCAAATTTACTTTTGCGCTGATTTAGACTGGCCATAGTACGCGGGTCAGAGTGCCCGCTAAATATGATAAGCGCCGTCCGTGGCGGAAGAGCATCGTGTAAAGCTTTCAGACGCCTGTCGAGCGTTGAGAGTGTTTGGTCCATGTCGATAACGGGTGACTGTGTTTGTTCAGCTTGTCGTTGTTGTGATTTAGAGGACCCTGACAAATTGAATAAAAAACGTTTTCGTGCAAATCAGTAAATCCCCCTGAGAGTTTACGTACATCCAAGAGCTTCCGACAACTCCATAAACCGGCCGAATATAAATTGGCACTGTCCTATACATTCAATCATCCCATTCACCACATCTTGGTCTGATTTACACGCGATAGCAATCGTGGCTTTTGCACCGTGCCATGTAGACGGATTTCCATAGTCGACTACAGCGGTCTTGACACCACCCGAAGCACCCGTAGTTGCACGCCCTAATCGCTCAAGGATCGATTCTTGATCCAGTTTAAACTCGCCATAACCAGGTCCTGTGCAAAAAAAAAACAGAATCTTAGTCTCTCAACAGATCCAGTTACAGATAACAATAAACATTACCATGAAACAGTTTCTTTTTGACCAACTCCAAACACGCTCTCGCATCTTCTTCAGGGTTATGTCCACCTACTCCGTGGTTTTGAATATCCCTGTTGCACCACTTTTTCGTCAACCACGCCAACCCCGGTTCTAGTGGTGGCCCTCTAGGATGGTGATACAACAACGCCGTGTCAATGTACCGCGGATGAGCCAGTTTGAGTGCTCTCAAATCTTGCTCTAACGAATGACCCACGAGAATAGTGCGTGATGTCAATATTCGGAGTAGACTTGCTTGAACTAGAGGAAGGGTTGTTGTGACTGTTGAGAGATGTTCGGCGGTTATACCTGAAAAGCTGAACCAAACCGGCTTTAAGTTCAAAGGTTAAATACAGGAATTTGGGGGGGGAGAGAGAAACACACCGAGTTAGATAATCAAGGATAGGCTTGACAGGTTTGACAAGCTCATCAAGCAAAACCTTTTCGGTATGATAATCTACAACGCAAACTCTTGTAAGCTCCTTCACATCTTCTGTCTGACACTGTAAAACCAATGAAGCATGAAGGACATTTAGGACCCTCCTTACAAAGCACGTACCATCTCGCAATCGAGCACGAACACATCCGGAATCTTGTCTTTCTCTCCGGCTTCTTCCCCATCTTCCTTTTCCACTTTCTCTTCCACTTCCCGACTCTCCACCCAACCAGCCTCAAGCCAAACTTGAGCCTGCACCCCAATATCAGCCATATAACTCGGAATCGGATATTCGTGCAAACACATCCCCTCCGCACTTAACGCGAAAGGCGATGGATCTTTTTTCCCACTCCCGCTCTGCACAGTTTTACGCTCTTCCTCAGCGCGTGCGAGAACCCTTCGTTTCTTTTCTTCAGCACTGACGGGACCCATGGAGAATGAGCCGAGAACGCTGTGCATTTTTGTGGGTTCTCCGGGTGCGCGGGTGGGAAGTGCGTGCATGAACGTTTGTGATATGAAAGGAATTGGACATTGCGGAGAAGGAGGAGAGGAGGAGGGTAATGTCGAAGGACCTGCATTTGGAATAGCGATTGGGAGGTGCGGATTGGCGGTTGGATTTGTTGGAAGGGGAGGGATATTGAGAAGTGAATTGGTTAAACCGGGTATTTGCAGTGCTACGACCTTTCCAATCGAGGCGCGGTTCTTGGGGATAGTGTGATTAGATGCGGTAGCGGTTACAGACGCGAACAATCATTCACCTCAACTTGTAACCACGGTTGAGTGGGCCCGTTGCCAATCAAATGAATAATAAGTTCTCGTAAATTCTGTGTGGAATAGAGAACAATTTAGGATTGTTGAAACTAGGAAGAAAACCACGAAAGTAAGAAGTACCGAAATGTTTACGGGTTCTTTTTTGGCATTTATACCCTTGATGGAGTAACTAAACCGAGGTGGGTTATTCTGTAAACAACGCAAGCTCGTAAAATGAAATGTAACCACACGCCTTACTTGACATACATACCGACATTTTCAACTCCAGATTCCTAACCTTTTTCATCTTTCTCTTCTCGACTTTCTTCCAATCATGCGTGCCATTCGCATCCCTATCTGCATCAGTAATTTTTGCAGGTGACATATCGTCAACGATGATCGCTTCTGAAGCATTTTCAGATTGCAGAATATGGTCTGTACCAAAACCGGATATCGAATTTGGACTGGAGTCCAAGTGCTGATATCGATTTTGATGCTGATGTAACTCCATTTCCTTACCGACCTCTGCGTCATCCAACCGTGGTTTCTTCGTTGCTCGCGGTGATGCACTCGTAGTTCGCTTCATAATCAGCTTCTTCTTTTTGTTTTCCAAGTGATCAACGTTTCCGGCACCGTGGTGTTGTTACTACGACTGAAAGAGGCCTTCGCGACACACCAATTTTATATACGGTAAAAAGAGGAGGAGGGGAAAAAGGGTGTCTATACCACGTCTGACTACACATCAACAACGGATAGCAGGTAAGGGATAAAATAACTTGAATGACTTGAATGAGCTTTTGGTTGCAGTCTTCCTAGCGTATTCCGTACGCGGCGAAAATCAATAGGAGAATTCCGATTAGCAGATGGCTTAGCGCTTTAGAAATTTACTTAGAAAAAGTTCTCTTCAAAGCTTTGCATTAAATGCTCGCACAAACTCTCCACGTCTGGTGATATTTGCTTCCATGTAAGTTACGTTTTATTTTATTTTGATTTATCGTTAAAATATCACTGTCTTATTAATAAGTTGTTAGTTATAGATACGCTGATGTATCAAGAATCCGACGTTTTCCATATGGCGTCACTTCCGTTTGTAGGACTGTTCTAGCTGAGTGGGCGTCCATTGCATTGCGTTTGCGGCATTGTGATGTTACTGCCTGTTTTAGCATGCAGAACGCGGGCCAAAACTCTTAAGATTCAAACCCTAAACCCAAAGCCCAAATGCTTGCCATGGACGCACATGTTCCTAACTTCGTATGCACTGGTAGATGGGTCAGAGTTTCAGCCGTCTGGGGCCTTTGGGCGTTTGCAACATGACTACTCCGGATCTGATCCAATGTGTATATCATATCTCAGAAAAAAATATAAGAGAGGGGGGGGGGGGGGGGACAGGGTTGAGCAGGCCTATAATACATAAGTAATCCGGGCGAAGATTGCAATCGGCTTCGAGTACTAGTCTAAAGTGCAGTATTCACTGTTTTGGCCCACCTTAAGAGGTGAAAATTATCCAGTCATTCAACCACCCGTCCGTTACCTTTTCATGCCATGCTTGGCCGGAACAGGAAATAATCGTGGTCAGCTGATGAGCCCACAAGCCAAATCCGGCAACACGCAATACGTATTGATTCCCAAAAAGAATGGAAATCAGATATCAACAAATGAAAAGAAGACTATGACAAATCTGAATTAGCTGACAAATTAATTACGTAAATATTAACGTAAGCAGGGGGCGCGTGGGGGTGCGAGGCGAAGCCGAGCTGTGTCCCAATCGCGAGGCGCAGCCGAGCATCCAATCCAAGCTCTGTCAGCCAATTGCGAGGCGCAGCCGAGCCACCGGTCAGTCTGACTCTGAATCAGTCAGAAAAAGCGCCAGTTAAATGCCTCCGCAGAACTCCAGGCCTTTCCGGCCCTCCAGTAATTAGTTAGAGATAAAACTGAGAGTCTGTAAGATCCACTAAGTTCACTGCATAAACCTCTGAGCCACAGGAATGAATAAAATTAAATTAAATTAATATGATCAACAATTCGAATTTCGAACTGATTGGAAATAGTTGTAGTCAGAAGATAGATATCTCTAAAAATTCATCATGAAGGCATAAACATCCATTTATAAGTTCGAAAAATGATTTTGTGAGAACTAAGAATAATTAACATGTGCTATCTTTTGACAGGAACAGAAAATTATGGGAGGCCATTGTAACTGTAAATACTGTTCAAAACAATTTCTGAAGATAATCTAAAGAGACTATCAGGAATGGTATTCTTGAATAAATCTGATAAAGTCTGGGACTGTATGGAAATGCATTACATGAGCATAGAAGTCCAAAGTACAGGGATGAGGAGCCTATATGCTGTCCCCACTGCTTGCCAAGGCTACTCACTCAATTCCTGACAGCTATAAAATCATATAGATACAGGCTGTACATTATGAAATAAGATAAACATGTGTTATTGTATGAATTTAAACCCAAATTTTCACCCATGCTAAATAATCAACAGAAAGATGTCAAATTCATAATGATTCATCATGTGTGTATTTCAAGATTAGTGAGATGATAGGTAAAATGAAAAGTTAATATCAGATTGTTTGATTCAAGTTGTCTTTCTTGATGTCAGTGAAATAAAAAGTGAAACAACTCTGGATGTATTTTATTTTCAGCACAAAATGACATCCTTTGCACTGCTCATTTCAAACCTCAATGACCTCATCTACTATCAGTCAGACATGAATTTTAGAGGAGAATTTGTTAAAATAATTTATCTCCAAATAAAATGGAATATTATAAAACAACAATTCTATATCAGACAAGCAGTGAGGCACCATTCAGAGCTAAGACATTTATGTGAGAAGTGGTCAATCTGTTTCATTGTCTGTTTTCTGTCTGTTTTAGTTTGTTCGGAGAAATACCACTTCTAACATAAATTGTCTTAAAAGTTAACTCTGCACCTCATTGACCAATCATTCAAATTACAAGGAGAATTAAATGTAATTTCTTTGGAATGTTGATGTCTCAAAATGAGTAGAAAAATAGAGTTTCAAAATGTGTGAGGTGAATCAGTAAATTGGCACTACTTTGCATATTTGTCTATTTCTATTGTTATTTCTTTTTCTCCTTTCGTTTCACACGCTCTCCAGTCCATATTTATTTCTTTATCATGTTTGACATCATCTATTTCTCCCTTGAATCTCATCTATTTTTCCTATAGTAATTAGATCTCCTGGTGTATATAATTCACCAGTGTAAATGTAAATAGACCACCTCTCTTAACAATAAACTACTTACCGCTTGAAATCTTCGTCTCAGCTCACCAATAAATTTAATCTAATCAACATTCGCTTAACGTCGTTCTCAAATGAATGACAACACCATTCCTCGAATTATTCACTGTTCTCAACCGTTTGGGCTCGAGTGACAAGCCTTCAAACACACAAATTCAACATTTAATGGGTCATTTCGACTCCGTCATTATTATCAAACTTATTTGGTTCTAGAGATAATTTATTCTATTCAAATTATCTGCGCATACAACTCGAATTCATCACAAAATGACTCAATAGTTAATTCATGTAGGGGGGGAATTAGAGAATATTTTCGGGAAATTTTTAAAAGTACTGAGTCAAACTCAGCTTGGTATTCTCTCAATGGCAAATTCAGAAAGATTAAATTCACATTTTATTCATTCAAATAAATAATTCTTAAATTCACGGGTTCTGATTCAGCCTGTCACACGGGCGCGGCTTGCCGCGCAGTCAAACCTAGTCCACAAGTGAAAAGACTACGATGACTAATTTAAATGGGCTGACTAATTAATTACATAAGTAATTACGTAAAACTTTGTCAGCAATCCCAACACCTTGCGCGCGAGGCGCAGCCGAGCTCTGCCAATCGCGAGGCGAAGCCGAGCCTCCGGCGTGTGAAGCACTGACTAAATGTCCCTCAGAAGAATTGGCAGCAAAACCGGCCAATCCCTTCAATTCCAATTTTGCCACTCCTAAAAGATAGAATAAAATAATCTAAGCTATGAGACACATTGAGACTAAATAGTATCTGAACTGACTCCTGAAATGAAATAAATAAAATAAATAAAATAAAATAAACAATCTGAGCTAACTATGAGAAATAATTTGAACTGTCAACTAATTTGAAGACTGGTCACTCAAAAAATCCAGCATGAGGTCTTTTGGAGTAATATTTTTGTCATGCTTCACATGTGATATATTTTGGATAGGGACAGAGAATGCAATGTGCTATGTATGCTATGATATTGTGTGGTATGTCATGATGGTATTGCAAATGTCATTGAGAGTTGAGAGGAACAGATGGAAAAAGAGTTTACTTTGTGAATAATATTTAGGACTGTCAGATAGCTACTAAGTCTGTAGTTGAGAGCATATAAATAACAACTAAGGCAGCTAAAGGGAAACATAGATAAAAAACAGACTTTGGAGATAAAACGAGCAAAAAAATAGACTGAGACAAAACATGGAAAACAAGACAAAATGAACATTTGAATTTTGAAATACCAGATGAGGCTATAGCATATAATCAAAGTAAATCAATTTAGGAAAGAGTGCAGATGTTTACAGCGATACAGCATATAGCCCTGACACTACTGAGTGCTAGATGCCTGGGCTAGGCATGGGCAATATGATATCATAAATATCAGGCTGAGCTGGGAATGAGCATGTGGCATGTGCAAATGAAGAAATGAGAACAACAATGAGTAAAATAGTGTAAGGGTCAGTACCTATGTGTAGCAGATATAGTGTCATCCATTAGGGGATGTCAGAGTAGGCATTTTAGTGCCATTTTGCTGTCCATTTCACTGTTCATTTTGGTATGTCGGGAGTATTTTGGAAATACCACTTATCCCATTTTAACTTTGAATGCCCCACTGTCCATCTGTTGTAAAAATCATTTTTATCTGTCATTTCACAGCATTCCCCTTCGATTCCTCAGTTTTTTTTTTACATCATTAATTAGATAAATATTATTTATTGTCAAAAATTTAGCTCTGACTGATAGTGACTGGGGAGTGAAACGAACAGTGAAACAACTGCCATTTTACTTTTTGGCCATTTCAACAGTCGTTTCACTGATTCTGAAATGGACAGTAAAACGGCACTAAAATGGGCCTACTCTGACATCCCCTATTCATTTGTCCTCCTGAGGTATTTTTAGCTTCCTTTGTGCACATTCGCACATTTCCATCTTCCTGTAAGGGTACAATCATTCAGTAGTTAGCTTAAGGATCAGATGGAGTATAACCCAGTAGCCCAATCTATAATAGCGCAAGGAACTACTCTTGCGCGCACAGGTGTATATATATACATGAGTACGTTATCTCTACCAATAACGGTCAGGTGCTATATCTACCAATAGGAAGGAAGGCAGTTGACGGCGAATAGGAAAATATGAGAAAGAGGAAGATGGTGACAGAATAGAAGTGTACGGAGAAACGGTGAAAGTATGGGAGGATAATACGGACCGGCATACTGGGTACCGTACGATGGATATGATAACGTGTAGGTCAGCATATACTGTTAGGGCTACTCAGCTCACACTAGAGGGAGGGGATCCTAAGAGAACAAGCTTAGGGACCCTCACTCTAGGTACAGCTACTATATACATAAAACGATGATGCGGCGTGCGGCCCTGACACAGCTAAGTGCTAGGCACCCGAGCTGAACCTAAGCAATGTGATGTCACGGGCATCACACCGGGTACGAGCACACAACGCGTGCGAGTAGAGAAACAGAAATAGAGACGGAGGAAATAAACGGAAGATGGGAATAATGTACGGGAAATGTAAATGGAGTAGAAGTGAATATATACCGATGATAATAAATAAGGAAAAATGAGGGGACGCGGTAGCGTACCCTGACATATACGTCTATACTATACGCACAATATACTAGATTAGCCCTTAGGATCCTGGCATGTACCCTGACACTTCCTTTATGCATCCCCTTCCTTTATGTTCCCTTCTTCCTTTATGGTCATTTCTTTGTTCTTATTCCTTTATTTGTAGCTTCGTTCTACACTCATTTTTATTATATAAAAGCTTCATGTAGATACAAATAGAAGTTTTATCTATTATTCTTCACCCTCTCATCTGCTTCCTCATACAACTTTCATACAGGTTTACAATAAATGTAGAGAAAGGAAATTTATTCTTAATATCTACCAGCTCAAACAAAGCCTTTAAATCCACTATCAACAGGTCTCAAGGTCAGTCTCTTGGAACAGTTGGAGTTGATTTAAGATATTCAGCATTTTCACATGGACAGTTACATGTTGCTTTTTCAATGGGAGTAAATTTTGAAAGAGTAAGATTTTTATTGAATGAAGATAGTGTAAAGACAGCCAATGCAGTATATAATGAAGGTTTTACTTTAATTACAAGTGTTCGGATTCAGCCTTAAACACGTGCGCGGCTTGCCGCGCAATTCGAACCTAGTTTTTCACGAATAGAGTAAGATAAATTTGTATGTAATTATTCATCTTGCAATAAATAATAGTAAAATAAACGTCATAAACATTAACAACACCAGGAAGACAACAAAAAACGGAGTGCGAATCGTACCACTTCGGCCGCCCCTAAATTTGGCTATAAGCGAGGTTCAAGACTGCCATTGCCTCATTCATCTGATTTGTCACCTTGCTTATCACATCCTACACGCATGACTGTGAGTGTCTGATATTCCTTAGGAACAAAAACAAAGACATACGCTGGGGAAATTGGCTTGCATGGTCACTATGAAATTCTGTAAAACATCAAAAAATCACCAGTAGTGATAATACTATATATATTCGCAAACTAAACTATCTTACCCCAACGCTGTTTTTGTATGGCGATAACACTTGTTCGAGGCTGATATCAAATGGTGAATCGAGAGGGAAGGGGTAGGTAATGTTTTGGGCACGTATAACATCGATGTCAGCCTGTTTGCTGACCAGCTCCTCACCGGGAATGCCCAATTCACTTATGAACGTTTCGAGGAAAATAATGAACTGTTTATCATCAGAATTAATTTGAGTAGGAGATGGCATCGTCTTTGTTGACATTAAGCTCAATTTGTTTTAAATATCGGGACACATTAGAAACTCACAGTGATGTTATTTGTTAGCTATTTGTCGGTAATATAAGACACGGTTCTCGACAAACGAGAGTAACACAAGGGGATGGTTCTTACTAAATCCAACTGTTGTGAGACGGTGATGAAACCAAGGAATACTGCCTGGGACATAATATAGAAGCTGAGACTGCACGAAATAATTTGACTTGATTAGTGACTTACTTCGGCCTGGTCAGTTAAATTGGCATCGGAGGTAAGTCCAATAATATGGTTGGCGAGGGGTACCTGATCCGGATGAAGAGTGAAAGAGGAGAAATAAATTCAGTCAATGTGCAGGAAGGAGAGTAATACAGACATAAGTGAGATAAGTAAGACTTACAACATTCACAGCAATTGGGTTAATCATATTTCTAAGATCCGTATTCACGTCCCGCCGAAAATGAACAATCGACTCAAAGGAAGCTGCCAATATAGTGGTGGCCAAAGTCATCCCGAGAAAGATAGAAGGGACTTTGAAAGACTGCATTGCGATGTTTGAATTTAAATGAACGAAGGAAATTGAGAGAATAAGTAAAAGATATGATAGTAAGCTTGGGGAAAAAACGACCACTGGCCTGATTCAATTTATAAAAGGCCTGACGTCCGGAGTGAAGGTCCCGAAGAAGCATACACGTCGGGGTCAGGCCTCCGTTCAAACAGCAGGAAGGCAGTGCCGGTTTGTTGCTAGGGCCGCCTTGAGGGCGGATCCCTGCACCAGGGGAAAGGCCAAAATCACAGGAAGACAAAACCAAGAAAAAATAATCGCAAGCGCATTATTGTAGAAAAAGGAGACATTTATAAAATAATGGAAAAAGATCAGCGTGTAGGCGGTGATCCCTACATCAGGGGAAAGGCCAAAGATTGATCACATGAAGAAGGAAAATTGCTAGCATATTATTGCACAAAGATTCAGAAACATTTTCTGATTTAGTCGTTGAGAGTTTGGATCTATGACGGCTATTGACTTCACGTTTGCAACAATGTTCATAAAAACACAGTACTAAAAACACAATTTAGTAAGAAGAAACTGTTCGGCACCGGGTAGATTCCAAACTCAGATCCGGTTCCAGATTTCACCCCCAGACATGGTAAAGCCCTGCTGGTGCAGGGAATCGTCAACATCTTGGTTTTCTTCGGCTTCCACGCGATCTCTTACGATACATCGATCCTCTTCAACTGATTATCCAGGACGCCAGAGATGTACATCAATCTTTTAACAAAATGCAAGAAAGGAGTGTTTTTCTTTTCTTCTCAAATGGAGCATTGGAGATATGCATCTGTCCCGAAAAATCGCGTGACTTTTTAAGATGCACATCACAAATAAATTACAGCTCATTATTTGCCAAAACCCGAACAATCATTACTTTTGTTTTTATAATTCGAAGTAGCGATTCGAGTACAGCCACACTATTATGCGAAAGAACACAGAGAATACCAAGACTTTATAGCTTCTATTAGGCAATTAATTCTTGATATTCAGTCAGTCTCCATAGTGTCGGAATCCCCACGGGCTTTTCGTTCTGCTTGGTCTTTAATCGCATTCAAAAAAGCACGGACGCCTGTTCCAGCTTCTTCAGGAAGACCCAAGCCTCGGACAAGACCTCCAAGCAACCCTGTAGCAAGGGCTTGATCGAGCGAACGTACGGCAGAATGGAATTGGGGCGATTCAATGATCCGTTGCACAACTTCGGCAGAAGGTGGTACAGGCAGGTCAGGGGGTAAATGAGGAAATATGGCCTGTAGAAGTTCAGGAGAGGAAAAAACCGGCGCGAGGTTCGTTGGTGTGAGTACATCCGCAAGAGACAGTTCTGAGAAATGAATTGTTTCAGAAAAACAAAGGGTCGTGATTTCTGTATTGATTTCATGTCAATTTTACCTGGTGCTTGGGGTGTCTGTTCTACACCCGCAATACCCGCATCCGAACCCATTCTCAAAAGCATATTCCGGATTTGTGCTAGCTGTTCCGGCGTCGGTCTCGGCTGCTGTGATGACGATGGTGCACTAGGTTGAGTGAAAGAGATCTGTCATATGAAATCTTTCATTTATTGAAACGAGCGATGTACGTACGCCGACGTGGATGCTTGAGGAGCCAGGGACGTAGAAGACAATTCCCATTCCGGTGTGTACGAGGGATCCTGAAGCAAACGATTTACATTATTCATGATGTTGTTATCTTGGTCTGTAGATCCATCCTATTTAGAGTTCAGTGAGCGTAAGCATTGAAAGAGACTAGGTACATACCTGAAGCCAATACTGTATATTGATTAAAACGGGCGAGTGAACACAACAATGAATTAGTATAGTAGCAAGAAATGAAGAAAACGTGCATGTGCACTCACAAAGTGGCGTTGATTGGATGACGTAAACTTCAAAACATACGTACGCCCAGAAGAGGACTGAGAGACCTTTTCAAAAGATGCTTCGTGGGGAAATATAATCAAATCCTATGCACATCCAAGAACGAGATTAGATAAAAGAAATCACAGAAGATGAAGAAAAAGAACAGACGAACGTCTTCTACGGTGCTTGTTGTACGATCCATCCACTGGAAATGCAATAGTCCATCTTCCGCGACTAAAAGTTGGAGTTTTCCCTTGGTAGGCTGAGGATCTACCCAGTTCGTGTCTCCTCGTCGCTGTAAGCGACCAGCCTTGAATGCTACTAAAGGGCTAGCCATGTAAGAAGTCTCAGCTCGGTGATGTGGTATGTACACGCGTACGCGAGTGTCGTGCGAGCGTTCAAGCGCTCGTCCATTGGCATTCGCGAACTGTCCAGCTCGTCACAAGCGCTTTGTCCGAAGAAAGAACGATAGAATTATTTATTGAAGGGTTATTGTATTGTAAGAACAGATCTAATTCTGACAAGAAAAGTTGTGAATTTTGGAAAATCAGATAACAATATCCCAGCAGTCATCAATTTGAGATTTGTTCTCAAATTCTCAACTTTAATCGGACCTTGCTTGTACAGCTTCTCAATTTCTAGTTTATACATCTCGAACGCCTCATGTCCTGAAAATAATGTCAGAAAGCCTTGATTTCACATTAATCAGAGGAATACCTTTTGATTTTGAAAGTTGGTGTCAGAGTACCGTTCTCAACGCTAAATTGCTTGGTGGTGATATGTATATTACGAACCCTCTCATAACCTTTAAGACTAGCGGAATTCGCATGCTTGTTAAATTCCTTCAGTACGACTGATTTGACGCTTGGATTGTTCGCTGCTTGGTCTATTTGCGCCGGTTGATCCACATCAACATGCATCTTCAAAACGGCCAGGATCAGTTTTGCCAAGTACTCAACCTCAAATACAACGACCGCAACCAAGTAGCTCTTCAAAGAGTCAGCGTGAATAAATATTTGACTGACAACCGGGAGTGCGCTGTAAGCACTTTGAATATTATCCAAGGCCACAAACTCGCCCTGAGATAATTTTAGGATATTCTAGCGGGATCTTTAATTTTTTCTTATTTACGAGAAGGAACATGAAACAAACACCGAGGCGATCTATGATTCTAACCCGACCACATGAATCAATCTCAGCCACATCTCGTGTGTGGAACCAGCCATCGATGTCAATACTTTTAGCAGTGGCTTCGGGATCTATTCACGTCGTTACTTGTGGAACGATATTTTTTTCGAAAAAAAAAAACCTTTATAATAGCCTCGAGTGACAGCCCCTCCACGAACGCATAGTTCTCCACGAGGGTTGGGTTTGTCGTCGCTGGTGTAGCCCATTGAAGGCACATCGACAAGTTTGATTTCGCAGATTGGGTTGGGAGGTCCTACGGTGCCTGAGGCATTTGGATCTCCTGGGAGAGTGAGAGTCAAGGCGCAAGTAGTCTCCGTTGCAGCATAACTGCCATTCATTCATCATAATCAATTGGAAGTCTTCCCTTGGACCGCGAGTAGTATGCCATAGTACTCACCCTAATTTCTCAATAACATGAGTCAATTTCACTTGCGACATACATACATATATATACCTTCATAAAAGTTGCATGCAAAAGCGATTTTTATGAAATCAACACAATCAGCTGCGACTGGCGCTGAGCCGCAAATTATTTGATGGACTTTTCCTCCCAGAATGACTTGTATCTATGAAATACCTTATCAGTATATACGATAATCGTAGAAGTTGATATACTAACCTCTTTAAAGACAAGCCTATCCCATATGGAATGTTTCACTTCTCCCGTTGTCCGTAAGATATCAAGCTTCTCTGAAACGGCTCTACGAAAAATGAATCCTAGTCGAATTGACGGATTTGTCTATGAAAAAAAGAAGGCAAGAACCTTTGAGACCGGGAACGTCTGCGGCAGAGTGAGCAGATACGTAAATTCTTTGTAATATGCGGGGAACGACTGCCATGACAGTAGGCTGGAGTATTTGTGCGTCTTGAAAAAGGCGTCGCGGATCGCCTGTGAAATAGCCCACAGATATTCCATGCATAATCATGGACATCTCTAAACATCTCTAAGCAACAGAGATAATTAGATTTGCTAAATCATAGTGAAAAAGAAGAGACCCCATATATGTGTCCTAATGGCAGGTAAGACAAAAACCTTCCTGGGTATGACAGGCAGGGGATCCCCCTGGCTACGACTAAAACAAGGTTTCCATGGCTTATAAGAGTACCTTTCAGGTTAATTAGCAAAAATGTAATCTAGATGAATTGACGGGGTACCCTTAGGATGTCCTGTTGATCCCTGCGATTCCAAAATCCGAGTTTCAGTTTCCGAGAACTCACAACAATAGTGAAATTTGAACTTACGGAGGTGAAACAAACGGTGTATATTTGATTTGGCGTAGGGGGTGTCTGTTGGCGTGGATTGGCGGCTCCTAAGAATTCAACTGAAATAGCGGTAAAGTCAGCTGCGTTCTCTCTTGTCAGTTTCAACAGTCACAGATCTACATTGTGATAGAGTGAAAAATTCAACGTTACACTGTTTCGCTCGCGCAATGGCATAGTAGAGTGTCTCCTCTGGTAATTCGTCCAGAGAAACGATAACTTGGAGGAATTTGAGTTGATGCTTGATCCTGAAAAGTGTAAAAATGTGAGAAGCCGAAGCAAATACTATGCTGGTTTCTGAATTGTTACAGCTTAGGGGTAAACGTTTAATGACTATTTGGTTCTGCGGAAAAGAAAAATAAGCATACATAAATGCTATCAGCCTATTCAGTCATTAGTGTTCGAGATAGAAGGTGTAAAACGTACCAACCGAATCATCGTTGGAAGTATCGTACAAGGCTACTGATACTTTAGCATAAGCTTGAACGGCCAGGTCAATTAGTTGCCACTCTGTATTTATGGATAGGCTAAAATTTACACAGAATAAAAAAAATGATCGAGCTTACCAGGTCGGTTTATACTCCATATCCCTACACAAGGGAGTTTCGGGTCGCCTCCTGCTCGACTTGTTTGCCATAGAAATTCCAAAGCACTTCCAATGTGATTTCGACGTCGTGCAACTTCACGATATGTCATCCAAGTATACGAGTCGTCGTATTTAAGTGGATTGACCGAAAGGAGCTTTCTTACACCGAAGCAGGGGTTGTCTGGCTCCCGTGCAAGCGTGGTCTCGAATACTTCTACGAGAGTCTTTGGAACACCCTCCGTGTTAATATCAACCAGATCAGGATATGCCGCTGAGAGTATGGTTAAATTTTCGCAAAGATCAAGACTTCTGTGTGACAACTTACCATTCCTATATACAGCTTCAACAGAATAAAAAAGACAGTTGCGCGTGAAAAACTTCCTATCTCGCAAATCATTCGAGGGGTCATACCAGTTGCACCAGGCCTTTTCGTTCCGGGAACTTGGATAGACTGTTTGGAATAGTTGTAATCGCGGGGTTTATTTTTAACAGTTTCCATGAGTTCAAGTAACACAGATGATAGAAGTATGGACGACGAAGTGAGCTGGCGGGTTCAGAGGCTAGTACATATATATACCCTCGATGGTCAGAGCCATAGCGTTTGCAGATTATCACCTTCATTTCTAACGAGATTCTGGTTCTATTTGTTGAACCTGCTCAGGAACAGCGCGATTCATACGTGTGTCAAGTATCGCAGGGTTCGGGTAGACTGATTCCATTATTATGAATGCCGGATTAGCAAACTGGCTGAAATTATATCTGTAGCGATTAGGCATTAGAACGTGCTTTATGCAGTCTACTGTTACCGAATTCGTGAGATAGTCATGGTCGAAGAACAGTTCAGTCTCGTAGATTCAATGACCGCTCAGACCTCCGCAAGTTTTCGCGTCCTAACATCGAACATGGGTAGGTATGTATAATTAAACAAGGTATTAGTAGTGCTCGGTTATTACATCTTATAATTTATATCTCCTTTGCATCATATCAGTCAGATCCTTTACACGCACGAAAGGCCATAACCAACGAGCCCAAAGTGTAGGTGTCTCGTTCTCATTCTTGACATGCCACCTCTCGTGCAGGGCAACCATAACCCATATCGTGACAAGTGTCAAAGGAACCGCTGTTGCGACGTAGTTTGGGATAGTACCGTACGTACTATCGCTTAAAACGTCAAGGTTCATTCCGAAGACCGTCTGTTATACAATGTGTGGATAAGACAACTAAACTTCAAGCAAACCAAAGGACAACTCACTGCAGCGAATGACGCTGGTAGAAAGATCATTGTCAAGTACGAGATTTGTTTCATGGCAGCGCTATCCCTGAGAGCAGCTTCGGATAAATTTTGTGTGTGTCGACTGAAGGCCTATGAAACTACGTGTCAGCCTCCGACTGTCGGTGCAGCGAGTTTGAAGAGCCTGTTACCAAGTCCATAACATTTTGCAGTCGCTTTTCTTGCATTTCTCGACTCATCTCAAGTCGTCCGATCTCCGCTAACAAGGTATTGCATTCCCTTTGCAGAAGCTTCTTAGATATTTCTTTTGTAGCTTCGTCATAAGTATCCAAGCATGGATTATAAGTATCCCGAATGAACGTTATAGCATTTTTGAAATCCTCCAAAAGGGAAATATAGTACAGCGCATGGGCTCGGATCTTGTGCAGTGACTGAGTGAACTCGATGTTCTGCGTCCTTAGTACACTGATCTCCTAATGTCGAGGATGGTATCAGTAGGATCATCAGTAGGATCATCAGGACGAGCAGAAGGGAATTCTTACAAGCTCTCCAATATATTTCCAAAGCGCTGCTAACGACTCATCCCAGCCATAAAGAGGATACCAAAACATTGAAAGTAAAACCAGAGTTGGATCAGGAGATTGTGTGAAGATCTTCTGCCAGTAAACACTTTTCCCAGCTAAGGCTACTCGTTTATGCAATAGTTCAGCGGATGTCGAGCTATGGGGTGCATGGTATGATATCAGAGTGCTGCTATTCTGGTCTCTGACCATATGAATGGCTAGAAGTTCTAGCAGAAGCGTTTCTTGCGGCTGAGTGTCCGGGTCCCCTTTAATTTGACGTTAGCGAGCAAGGAAAAGATTTGGTTTAAGAGGACCAGTACCCCGGCGTAACACTAAAGCTCTTTGCGTTCCAACACTTTCACCATCTACAAATCCGCCTCAGCCAGGCTCCGAGAGTACGATTATGCCAGAGCTTACAGAATGATCTTCTTGAATGTGTGGTTGTGCGTGGGGGGATAACTTTGCCTCGAATAAAAGGTAAAGTTATTGTAATATCTTTTTTTGATGATTATGGATCAATTCGACAAGAAAGACCTATACGACTCACGATCTCCAACACCCGGCTGTTCGTCTTCCTGATATCTGCTCGGAATCCAATTCAAGGATGAAGAAAAGAAAAATGGCTCAATGCGATATCTGCGATTTTTACATACCATCCATCAGTTAGATATACTATGAACGAGTTTTAGAACTTACTTTGTTCCTAACATTTGCATTACAGGAAGTGACAGGTTTTCCATGAATAGAGCTCTGACTCGAGTGTTTGAAGGACGCTGGCAAAAGAATACGTCAGAAAAAGTCGTAGAAATTCACACAACCTGAACATAATGTCTACCTGTACTGCCATAAAATTGACCTGATCTTCTTTACTATAACTGGAAACAGTTACACGACCAGTATCAGAGAAACCACCATCCTTTCCGACGTCAACATAATAAATCGTGCAGCTGGGAGAAATATACGACAAATCTTTGATGCGACTTTGTTTTACTTGTGGTGGCAACCAGTTACCGAACAAAGATTGGGGATAATGGATCCAACACTCTTCGCCACATGGTTGACCGGATTCATGAGGACAAAATTCCTGACCACTATAAGAAAGGGATAAAGATAGGGTGCGCTCTTTGTTGTAATTAATGTCGAGCCAAGGCCATGGCCCAGAGGGACTTCCATGTCTTCTCGCCGGTGCTGGTACATTGGGAGGTAACTCTGCCTCGGAAGGAGGATCCAACGGTATGCCGAATTCGTACGTCTTGGACATAGTAATGTTTGAGAGTAAAGAGGAATAACATGACCATTGCTTTTTCATTTATTATACCAATCTTCGTCGCAACAATCATTCTGACAGCGCTAGAACCGCGGTTTGGAGCACTGACTAGGCTTCCCATTTGGGGCGAAAAATCGTGTTTAATGACTGTATCCAGCGCCAGGCGTCTCCACTTGGCACGATTAACGATGGATGTAGAATGGATATTTGAATTAAATAAAGCCGGAGTCAGCGCGAGAATTGTTTTTAAACTTTAAACTTCGATATCATGGGGGATGTATGCTCCGATAGCTCACTGAAGCCCCCTAACAATATCAGAGGTCGCTCCGCTATTTACGTTTAACTTTCTTCGATATGATATCATAACCGTTACAACATTTGTTATAGTGACCTGTAAATAACATGTTTTAGCAACGTATTCAAATATGTCTACACTGTCCTTTGAAAATAAAACTATGTGATAATTGAGACTTACCGGTTCAACTAAGGCGAAACCACCGGCACCGCAAGGACGAAGAAGCCATGAGATCTGGCTCCATCAGGTTTGGGCCATACTGAGGAACGGGAGGCAACGAATTAGAATGCACAGGTTATTAGTAGGGTGATACTCCTCTCGTTACCGTCACAGTAATAACGTAAGCAACTACGTCTCGCTTATTAAGCTTAATCCTTTACCTTTCAACAATGCCTCGAAGGCCACGCAAACAGCCTGGTTTGTCTAAACAAACAGGTTCAAAAAGGGGTCTGAAATCATTCGACAAAAACGATGGTAAAATTCAAAAGTGGGACAAGTTGGAAGATATCCCGCTCGACGAAGAAGATCAATGTAAGTTGCATTATCCCTATACATTTCCCCTCTTTCAACGTTTCCCGCAGCCCGTACTTAGCCTTTGTTTCCAGTTCACCAAACACGAGATCGGATTTTATTAGAGGACAATGCCCATTATGACGGCGAAGACTTGGGTGATGAAGAAGAGGAAGTATTTGGGCTTGGGCTAGACACCGACACCGACGGTTCTACCGAGGAAGAATTGTCGGACGACAATGAAAAAAAAATTGAAAAGACTGAACCGTCTTCTTCAAAAACGAAGAAGGGAAAAGTCAATAAACGCGCTCCTTCTACCTCTCCATCCGAATCCGAGTCTGAAGAAGAAACGTGGGGGCGGAAAAAATCGGCATATTATGCGTCTAACTCCGAGTTCCTCTCTCGAAATGAGGGAGAAGAAAACGAGGACGAGTTGAATGAAATGGAAGAGCAAGAGGCTCGAAAAATTCAAGCTCGGATGAAAAATCTCCAACTTGAAGAAGACTATGGATTGAATGACATTCAAGACAGGTACGTGCCATCTCTGTAATGTCGCTGAAAATGGTCAAGTTAAAGGCATTTTTCACTAGTTTACCTGAAATGTCTGAAGAATTGGATATTACATCGGCGTTGCCTGTCGGTGTTCCGGCAGAACCCATGGATAATGCAGCAGCTTTGCGTTATTTGGAAAGGACAAGTCCAGAAACCCTTGCTTTGTCGAGGGAATGGAGCGACGTTTTGGAAGATTTGCGACATGTTGAGGAGCAACTTCAAAGGCAAGCTCTGTCAATCCCTTCTTAGTTCTTACTTATATATGATGGTTGACAGTGGTGTTACCTCAAGTTCTCGCAATGACACAATTAATAATGGCTTGAAGCACCTTTATCATCGTTTGTCTATTGTTTAATTTTCGTGTCGATTCTCTCTAACCGGAGGATTTTCAGAAACGCTCATGTCATATATCACGGTTCTTGCCTTCTATATTCATCTTCAAGCAGGCCAGTCCGCTATTAACCAACCTTCGAATATCCCCAATGCTCGAACTAAGGCTGTTTTGGGACGATTACTAACCCTCAAACAAGCCTTAGCAACTATCGGCGAGCTGGACTTTTTGGCCAGCAATCAAGAAGAATTGAGCGACCTCTCGGACGACTCGGAGGAAGAGTTTATTTTGAACACTTCTGACGGAAAGAAGACAGCAATCTCCATGGATGAGCTGCTTGCTTTATTACAAGAAGCTGACGAAATAGTAGGATCGAAACCTACCGGAGGTAGGAGGAAGCGGGCCATTTCAAACGGCACAGATAAAGGCGGTTTGGTTGCCGACAAACCGAAGAAGAAAAAAGACAAGCTATCACAACACAAAGATGTAGCGTTTGATTTGGTGGAACCCTCATTCAAGCCGTCACGGTCATCGGAACGTCCAGCCAGAGATAGCAATACTTCAGATGTTCACGGTGAAGTAACCGAACTACTTGCGGCGGATAGCATGGACAAAAAGGCCCGACGACGTACACTTCGATTCCATACCCACAAGATTGAGACTTCTGCTCGTAAACGCGAACAGTATCGAGAGAAACTAGGAGGTAAGATATATTCATCTCCTTTCACTGTATGGTACTGATTGCAACTTGGAAGGCGACGATGATATTCCATACTCGGAGCGCAAGAAAGAAAAAGAAATGCGAATTCAAAAGGAGGTTTTGAAATCTCGCGGTACAGGCGGTGACGATTTGGAAGCTGGGAGTGATGATAACGGCGATAGCGTCGCGGAAACCAACACTGCTAAGCGGAAAAGAGATGAACCATCAGACAGTGAAGGAGAGGATGGTTATTATGAGTTGGTTAAACGCGCTAAAAAAGACTCCAAAGAAGAGAAGAAAAAGGAGTACGAACAAACTCGCTTGGCAGAGAAGTACGTTTGGTGTAGCCTTTTATTCGCACTATGTATGACTGACGTTGTAATACGCTAGGTTCTATGACGAAGACGACGGGGCCGAAGAGGGACCCCGATCTCTCACACGGGCGATACTCAAGAATCGTGGTTTGACACCGCGCAGGTCAAAGAGCGTGCGCAATCCGCGTGTCAAAAAGAGGGAACGGTATGTTGCTTTTCTGGTTTACGACTAATAATTTACAATGACGTCATGGATGCCTGTGTATAGCTACCAGAAAGCCCAGAAGAAAGTGAGATCGCAGAAGGCGGTGTATAAAGGAGGAATGGGTAGCAAACCGTACTCTGGTGAAGAGAGCGGAATAAGTAAAGTAGTGAAGAGTGTGAGGCTTGCGTAGATAGGAGAGACGACCATGCATGCATGCTCGGGAGGTGTGGGCGTCTAAGGAGTGGGCGCTTGGGGCGCGAAAAAAATCACATGAGACACTTTTGCGCCGCCCCGTTCCTCGACACCGAATTGGTCCGTGCCCGAAGCCACCCAGAAATTAAGCCTTTTTTTCCAAAAAATTTCCTTTCTTCATTCCTTGTACTCTAAAACCATTTCGATGCCATGGTCACAACCTCGCGGTTGGCAGCAGGACTGTCCGGGCTGCGCAATAGGAATACAAGAGTAACTAACAAGACACTATTACGTGTCGTCAAGGGAAATATTGAGGCGGACACCATCTTGCTTGATGACGAGGATGATGAGAAAAATCGAGTGCTTGCCAGTCACGGTGTCGAGGAAGAGGATGCACATGTGAGTTCTCTCTGCCACCGTCGTCGAGCGACGTTGCACTGCTGTGACGTGGCAGCCCCTCATTCGCTGGCTGAGTTCCAATTCAAATCCGCGGATTGCTGACAAATACCTCTTTGGCCTGTAGGAACACCATCTCCAAGCTGCCCTTTTCGCCTCTTCCCAACGTCTTTCTGCTGTCCAATCAAAACCAGATCCTGCCGCCTTTATCCCCACTCCAGATGCCACCGGTCTCGTCACGAATTACGATGAACTCTATCCTCCAAGACGCTACAAAGATCCACTGACACACATTCGGTCCTCAGAATCCATTGAGGAAGCATGTGTGGGCGGGCTTTCGAACTCGTTTACATATTATTTAGATGAACGTGATATGGAATGGCTCAACAAACACAATTGTTCCGCACGAGGGGAAGGTACTAGCGCGAATGCCAGTGCTCTTAATGGCATCGAGCATTCTCCAAAGGCTTCCCATCGTGTCGTCCCTCCACGAAGTTCTAAAAGTAAAGGGAAAGAACCAGACGCTCCTTCATCCCCTGTTAGTCATCGACCAGTGCCTATCGATGATGACCAATTCGAACTCATCATGGGTTTGTTTGAGAAATGGACCGATGAGATCGTGTCGCCTTATCTTCATTTGGTTAGTAGCGCAATTGCCATAGTTTGTTTCGCACAAAAATTATATCAAATACAGGATCTTGAACATTTTCCCTCTTTCAATGAATACTCCTGTTTCTTTTCAAAACCACTAGTCGCATCAGTCTTCGCCAACTTTGAAATGCCATCCTTCGGGGTACCTCCTCCTGATAAATTAACGGATATGGCCCGCTGTGTATATCCATGGTGGCGGGAACGACGAATTGAAAGGAAGGGGCACCGTATTGTACCACAATTACATGCATGTGTCTTATTTGTGATCATTACCGTCTTACAGCGTACTTAAAGTATGTCTAGATTTTGGTTATCGATGCTCAGGAAAAGGAAGATAAAACTGGGGGCTCACCTTATACATGTTTCCGAAAACGCGAGGTGAAACCTATGCGTCGCACGCGTACAAATAATGTAGCGCACACCGACAAACTTGCACGTCTTCGGGAAGAACTCCATAGAGGCCTTGAATTATCTCGTATGGTTGTCATGCGAGAAAGACTCAAACACGATGGCGTGAAAAATTCCATAGCTGTATGGCAGAAACGAGAATCATTCTCTCAATTGATGAAACAGCTCAACGCAACGAGCCCTGGTTCTGTTCCTACCGTAGACGAGCAGTTGTTGTACGACAGAGACAAGAAGAAGAAGGTTGTGGAGCCTGTTGCACCAGGGTATGTCACGTTCCACATAGGTCAAGTACCCGGATTTAATTGTTCAGCTACTTCAGACGCATCGTGGTCCCCAATCGGCAGCGAACTTCTCTTCCTCGGGAGTCGACGGATCCTTATTCCGCTCTTTTGGTGAGCCTAGACAACAGTATCGCTTTCGAAGAAGCCCAGAAACGGCCAACGGCCCTTGCCCTGGGTATACAAAAGGAAGTCGAGAAGACATTGGCGAAGATCCGGAAAGAGGATACATTCTGGGAAGACATTTTGGATGTAAGTTCACTTTGTTTTTCAAAGTAAACATTGTCTGACTCACAAATGTAGTTCCCTTACCTCCCGTCCTCTGCTCCTGAGAAACATTTGAAACCCCCTTCAGCTTCAGACTCGTTTGCCGCAAGTCAGCGGAATGACAATATCTCCGATTCACCTCCTCAATTCAGAGGTCGCTCTATGCGGCTACGGAGTGGGAGAGGAGGCCGTCTTCATGTCGATCGAAGATTTCATGTATCTCGTCCTCGTTTATTACAACGGGAACGTGCAACACATCCCTTGCAACGTGAAGAAATTGCCGCAATGCATGAACATCATGAACGCTGGGCACCTCGAGGTTGGCGGCCCTTAGAGGCAGATTTTAAATTACGACGCGGCATGCCAGAATTGGGCGAGGTTTATTTCAAACACCCTAGTATATACCATTCTCAAAATGAGGACTCGATGGACGTTGACGATCAAGAGGGGCAGTTCGATACCAGTTTTGACTCTGAAAGAAATCCCCAAGTATTTGACAGGCCTAACGGCTCTCTCCGTCCCAGCGAAACAAATGGAGTTAGGTCGATGCAAGTTCGTAGTAACTCGGAGGCTGCCATGTCCGATAAGATCCAGGAGGTTGAAGCATGGCGTGGTTTAGCCGCAGAATCTGTTTCGGGAGGAGCCCTCGCTTTATTCACGGATGGTGGTGGAGAACAAATGGATCAAATCGCTAGGGACGCACAGAATGATTCGGACGAATTTATGGATTTGTCCGGAGACAATCTTGAGCACGCATGGCGGATCGATGACCGTTGGCGATACGATGAGAATGTGTATCACGAGGAGTCTGACGACCGCTTCATTATGGATGACTTTCAAGCGAAGTATGTCATTCGATCAATTTTCTATCTTTTTTTTCCGTGTATTAACCTATGCACACAGATACTTACGAGTATCTATTTCTCTTTTGGACTCGAATGATCACGATATGCTCAAGATTGATCCTCACCTCCTTCCACCGATACCTGCGAAACCGAGCAGGTACTTGGACCATCACCTGCGCCAATCCGGACTTGCCCAATTATCTTCTATACCCCACCGTCCACACATACCCGCGAGAATCCAACCCCCTCCTCAGCCTCTTGCTTCTCAGAACTCACTTCCTAAAAACGATGTAACACCGATCCGCACTCCAACACAAGTCAATGGACGAGTCGTAAATGGTGTGACGGACCACCAACAGCACCAGACATCACCTACTCAGAACGGGCCAACTTCAGTTCCAGCCAGTGGCGCACGTTTACCTCCCGATTCAGGACCTGTAGCTAGGATCAGCTCGCTCACACGCCAGAAGCAGCAGACGCCGAATGGGATTGTGTCTTTACAAACTCCCTCTTCGCCAGAGAATCCAGGAGGTGTGACTCAGCCATCCACTAATGGCACTGGCTCGTACACCACCGCCGCCACAAATGGAGTCTCAGCGGTCGTGAAATCCAACGATGTGGCCGCTACACCCCATATTCCTTCTCAGCAACTCGCTGGACGACCTGGTACAAACGATAGTAGCCCAGACCGTAGTATCGGCGTACCTCTAGGTGTCGGAAACCTACAACTGAAATTACCATCGCAACAGAATGGTGTCATCGGTAATTCTATCCCTGGTAGATCGACTCCAGGATTTCACAACACATCCCCTATGTATTGGCCACCAAACACGGTAGATTTGACGAACACATTTTATTAAATTATAAACATTTTTTTTGTTCGTTTTGATTTTCTTTTGTCTTTTTCTTTTCTCTTTTTCTTTTCTCTTTTTTTCTCTTTCTTTCTTTCTGTTTTTTTCTCGGCCTTATCTGGGAATATGTCTCATTTAGTTGGCATAAATTTCTTTTTTTTTGTGTTTTATCTTTTCTCTTTTTCGATGTTCATCTGTAGCTTTGAAATCACAATACAAACTATCAAACAATGACAAAATATACATTATAAAAATATTTGAGGGGAAAATACATGATACCAAGCCAGTGTCATGACCTCAATAAATGGATATTCGCATTATCCGCCAAGTTGTAAATCTAGAGCATGTCGCATGAGCACATTACACGACTGTTTTCACAAATACACGAGATCTTACCTGATTTTCACTAGGGACGTTTTCCATACTCTGGACAGGTAGAAGACATTCCCGGTTAACAGAAGATAAGGTCCGAGAGTGATTATAAATCTGCTGCAGCTCATCCGCTTGCTCAAACGCCTCTTCATACGCCAAGCCATATTGTTGCAAACCACGTATACACATCATCACCTCCTCGCGACCGAACTGAGCTAATATTTTGCCTGCGTTGTAGATGTTAAAGTGCATGATGTTGGGATCGAGACGGAGGTAACCACTTTGAGTCAGCAAATCGGCCTAATATTACGCATGGTGAGATCGAAGGAAATCATCAGTTGTTCATGCTTTTGAAAGAAACGCACCAAGCTAGCTATACGTGACGCTGAATTGAGAGCTTCCTTCCGTACTTGATCTTCGGTCGCAGCGTATTGCACTTGTGATTGTGATTCTTCATCCGACGGTGGCGCATGTTGTTTATTCATCTCTTTCACTTCGCGAATTCCGAATTCCTGAATAGCTTGATATAAAATAATCCACAGATCGTGATAAAGCGCATCATGTCCACCTATTGAAGAGAGTTACAACAGATATACTTAAAAAGGCAGGAGTCACTAACAAGCATTGACGGCGGCGAGGAAATCCCAGTTTATTTGAGATGATGGCACTCCGACTTTGTCGAGATGTTCCCTTTGCCATTTATAAATAGAGTGCATTAGTTGGTGAATAATGTCATGGGCTATCCCTTCTGTTTGAACCGCGGGTCGCCATAATTGCCGTGACATCTCCCGTGTACATCGAGCGATCTCGTGGGATGCAGTATACCAGACCTAAAAAAGCTCAGTAAGGTGGTGTGATAAAGGGAAAGAATGAAAAGTATGTACGAGAAACTGTAAGAAAGGACTGTGTCGACATCTTTGAAATAGGAAATAGGTGCGATCCTGCTTACCTCTTGCCGCTTAACAACTGCCAGCTGCTCATGGGAACCGGGGGCTATCGATTGAGCTATCTCATTGATGTCCTGAGGATAGAAGTCTACGTTATAATCATCGTCTTCACTGAGAAAAATCAAACCCCCGGAAAATGTCAGGAAAATAGCGAACTCCGAAGAATAAAATGGACAGACAGCGTGGGTTTCCGGCGAAAATATACCGCGGAAAATGAATCTGCCAGACAAGACAGCCACCAAGCGTATGTCAACGTTTGTTGACGTTCGGGTGTCATCATACTGTGATCCGCGAATCTATTATTAATCTAAGTGAACGGTGTTAACTTTAGGAAGTATGTTTTTTTTTCAGTTTGAGAGATCTGACTTTAAGATGCAATAGATGGCGTAAAGCGCAATTAAGCCAGAAACCACGGTAGCCTGTCTTGAAAGTGAATACTAGAGATTCTTAAAAAATGCTTTAGAGGGTCTACCATCGGGAGCGTCCACTATATCTGTGGTGTCGACGTGGTTGTCAACAATAGCATACAACGGCATTGAAATAGCACTTACGACTACTTAACCCATCAAGAAGTAGACCAGTTATAACAGAATCTGGGGAGGGGATGGTATGTGCCTTTTCAGCTTCTGCTATTTCAAAGGCCTTGTTCCGGAGCGATGCAGCGAGCTTACTTCGCCTTCTGCCGGTCGTGTCTGAATTGCGATCTTGAACTATGAGCGGATGCTCAGAAAACTTGGCTCCCCAAGCGAGAACGGTTGCCAAAATTGCGGGATTAATTGAGGGGGTTGAATGTGATGATGGTAGTTGTGAGTGTGAGGAAGTGCTTGGCGCATGGTTTACTACGGATTGAGACGAAATCGGAGGAGATAATGCAGCGTGTAGTTGTTCTCGGAATCGGGTAGGACTTAGGACAGCTATTCTTGCGTGAACTATTTCGAAGAAAACCTCTACGAGGTCAAGGGTAAATCTAAAAAAGAGAAGTGGAAAAAAAATGTGGCAGATTGTTGAGGAAAAGATGTTGTTACGCACTCTTTTTGGAAGGAGGGGTCACGGAGTTTGGTTCCTATTTCGCCCCAATCATCTGCTAGAACGGGCTGATGAGACTGGACGTAGTCTGGTAGGGATTTGTAATGACCTATGACGGAATGAAAACTTGTCGAATATTGTTCCGGAGAAAACAAGTATGCTAGTAACCGAGCAATCGGAGCCTCGGTCTGTGGTGATGGGATAAATGAATCTTGAGGAATAGCACTGGAGCTGGAGGCAGTAGCAGACCGGGATATCATGGAACCGAATGCATTCGCATTCACGTTGACATTCGTATTTGAGTAGTATGACTCGAGGGAAGGGGCTCGAGGTTCTGCCGACGCTGATGGGAATATACCCGATTCTGTCGATGCAGAACTACACAAGATGTTGTCCCTAAGCATACATATATAGGGAAAGAGAAGGGAGAACTCAACGGGCTAACAGCGTCATATTTGACAGCTGCATTATTATTATTGTTGTTGTTGCTGTTGCTGTTACCGTTATTGCTGCCATTATTGGCATGGCTGTGATTGTGAGCATTGTTCCAGGACTTCTTTCTTGTATTTATTTGCTTTCTTTTTTCAGTCGTTTCTCGCTGAACGTTGAACGTGCATGGGTAACCCTTGGATTGACAATGCTAATTCAATGGTATGGGTGTCGAGATGAGTTTACTGAGCTTCATGAAAGAAACATATCATACTTGACACTGTATTAAAGTGAGTCATGATGGATATTGTACAGACACGAACGAGATACATACCTTGTGCTGTGAGGGTGGGACCATAACACATCTGACCTTCCGCGTCCTGGTGTGAGGTGTGTCGGGATCAGAAGAACAATTCGTTTGGAAGACAAAACCGACCTGCAAGCATCGCAAGCAACATTTTGTTTTCTAGTGGGAAGAGATTGAGGCTGCATAATAAGTATAATGTTAAAAAGTAGGGGCAAGGAGCCGCGTATATTTATTAATAAGCTCGCACACGCTTTTCCGGAAAAGGAAGGGTCGCTGACTCGGTACCGCAGAAATTTAGCATAGTGCGCGCGGGACCGAAATTATACTTGGCACATGATTTACTATCGAGACAATTATTGAATTACTGAGCATACGTGTTTCCAGGTGTTTCCTGTCATATCTCTACACAGCTATAACCTTGGACATTCCTAGGTCAACACTGGGAGTAAGTAACACTTGTAGCTTCTAAAGGATTTTGGTCTAGTTCTAAAAATTGGTTGTAAATTAGGTACTACAAATTGTCAAAGGGCTTCGACATTGATGCAACAATTACTACGCTTGCGAAACAAAGCGAGGCGCATCCATTCACTTCAAAATTCCCATAATTTTAAGAAACTAGAACGTGTACGCCAGGTAACTGTTGTCATAGTCTAAATCCATTCTGCAGCAGGCGGGCGGGCGGCTATACCCAGAGCGGAGCGCGCCACCTGGCCGGTTCCTTACCTCTCTTTCAAAACATGGTCAAGGTCGAGATTGTAGAAGAAAAGGAAAACAGTCCCAACTCTCCTTACGCTTCCTCTTCCTCATCTAGAACATCATCTTCATTATCAATATCTTCCGTCTCGTCCGACTTAGCAGATGAATCCCTAGTCGATCGTATTGCAGCCTTGGTCGACATAGTTCCCCCAACAACACGACATTCCATTTCAACCAAGGTCTCCAAAGCCACCTCATTGGTTTTTCGAACGGGACGAGTATTGGGCAATGTTGCATGGGTGGTTGCCACTTCAGCTCTCCTTGTAGGGCTGCCGTTGGTCCTGGTTCTCGAAGACGAGGCTAGAATTGTCCAACAAGAAAAAGAGGATTTGGCCAGACAACAAGGCGCTCAAACCGTACGTCAACAATTGAAGTATATTGACTTTCTTGTTTACGACTTATGTAGATGATGACTCCTCAACTCGGTGGGTCTAATCCAATGGACCCCAACAAGCCGAAGCAACAGGGTATCGTCCCTCCTGGCTTTTAGGGAAAAAAGAAAAACTTGGAAGAACCAAACGTACTACGATATTTACCAGAAATTCTCACCCTCCTGTCTTTCATCATGTGTTTGTTTTCCGCCTCACTCCGTATATAATAATGCAATAACCCCCCTCACACTCACCTGAGCTTCGGCGTTGACGTAGTTCCGAAGTCCAACAAAAAAGTGAACGGAATACCACGTCCATTCGTGGTCCTCCCGAGTCGGAAAGTATAAGATAACATATTGACATTTCAAACATGATCTCCAGGAACTTGACAAAAAGATTATCTACTTTTTTTTTCGGCGTCAAACCTGGAAGATTTTCTTGATGGCCATGCCGTGGGTCTCAAAGTCTCATCAATCAACTATCACTGCGTAAACTTCGTTATTTCTTTGAGTCAATAATACTTTCTAAAAAAATCCCATAACCATCGTCAATTTGCTATGGACACACGCCTCGGCTGTTTCGCCTTCTGTGCGCGGTTCTGGACGCCATGACTCGTTGGCACAGACAGCTTGAGAGTTTCCGGCCCAATAGTGTCACATGGGTAAGTCATGGCATTCAGAGCCCCGGTGAAGTCTTTTCCCCAGGAACCAAAGTTCTAATCTTCTAGCACCAAATCAAATCAATGACAATAATTCAAATATTAAATTTATACATCTTCTCTGGCAGTGCTATTATGGGTGTAATTTCTCAAACGGGGTATAAGTATTCTTTCGGCCGTCGCTCTCTCCTTTTCCTATCCCACCCCATAACTGTGCGGACACGCCAAAGCGTTCGTCATAGACAATGACTTCAATTCCTCCTCCTTTGGCAGATCCGTTCGCCCACGTGAAATTTGATAATAGTCTAGGTGCACTGCTGATTGGAGTGATTGTCTCTGCTATGTGAGTTGTCATTCTGTTTTTTGCAGAAAAAAATTTCAACTGATGATATATACATATTCATCTAGTCTTTTTGGTTTAACATCGCTTCAAAGCTATTTGTACTACAGTATGTCAAACAGCATCTTTCTTCGAAAATTCATTCTCAACTTGGTTTCCAGCAAACTATCCAAGAGACAGACTATCCTTCAAAATTCTTGTGGGCGCGTTGTGGTCAGTAGGGCACTATGAAATGGTATAGACTTGCTAAACTCTCATTCCACAGGGCTTTGGATGCCTTACAGGTTGCATTCATATCACACTCGGCATATTGGTACTTGGTTTCAAACTATGGAAATGCCGCGGCTCTTCTTCGAGGCGAATGGTATGATATACCTGTTCTCCTCCGGGTACTCTTTATTGAAAAACGATTCGTGCACTCAGGAGCATACTTGTGAGTTGATTGCTGCAGCATCTTACACCGTTATGAATCGATTCAAGCCTGACTTTCCAAAGCTGGAGGTTGCTGCAACCGTACTCATTGCTGTTTTCGTTCAACTGTATGCGCTTCTTGAATATCAAAAAAATGTACTTCTGATAAATTTCAAGATTTTTCGCCCATAGAGCCTTCAAACGTGCGTTTAAAAGGTGTTGGAAAAGCGGCGACTTCTCGTAACTGATCTCTTTCAGTGTCGCGAGACAATTATTTCGTAGCTACTTTTGTGGTAATTAAACATTGATTCGTCGCTCCCGCATTTCCCTCATTTTTCAGTAGGTTATCCTTGCCTTTGTTCATGCAGGTTAGACGTTTTATTCAGTGCCTCCACTTTTTACTTACAGTAGATTTTCAGGGACGGGATTTGCTGCGGTTGTAAAACTGTAAGAAAATATCAGTTCTAACTCTGTTTCACAACCGTGCCTAACGACGCCGCACCAATATTTAGGTTTCAGATCAAGCTGTTCTCCAGAATAGACGAAGCATTGGTGAGTTGACAAAACGTTTACGGAGAGTTTGGGACAGAGATCTTATTGAACCAGCCGCTTATGACGGCCACATTGGTGCTCATGGCGATAAATGATCTGTTCATTACACTCGTCCTTTGTTGGTATCTGCGTAAAACGAAGTCGGAGACTAGTTTTGGAGAGTAAGTGCTTTATCTTATCAGCGTGAAGGACAGAGACGTCAAGTGGACTAAGAGTCCTCATCTTATCCTGCCTTATTATTTGTCGAGCCCTATTTTTAATTGTTTCCATAAATTGCAACTGGACTCACACATTTCCTCAGAACGCATTCGGCGCTTCGCACTTTGATGATTTACACAATTGAAACGGGTCTGGTAACCAGGTTAGATTGATTCGCCACAGACAAACCATTCAACCAACTCGATTCTTTTCAGTGTCACTGTAACCATCGATGCGATCTGTCTCTTGACTATGCCTCATAATTGGATATTCATTGGTAAGGTCTTGAAAAGATGCTCCAAATTCAAAGGTCCTAATTGATTCCCAGCTATAACGTTCTCGCTAAGCAAATGTGGGTTTACAATAGCTTTTTTGCAAACTTACTGAATCAGAGAAGTATACGTCAATTCGTTCCTTACTATGTATGTTTGTTTGCTTTGGAAATTTTATGATCGAGCTGAATATTAACCATCTGATTAGTTTAAATTCGCGAAAATACCTGCGAAATCAGGAGCCTTCTGTTCATAAAAGTTCCGGCCATTCTGGTCTGGTCCATTCAATCCGAATGGGCGATTATCCCCCTTCATCCCCGAGGGTAAGCCGCCCTTTTCGAAATTCGACCTTCTTCTTTGATTCAATATAACATTTGATGATTTTCAGTCACCTATCAGTCCTTTCTCACCAAAATCTCAGCTCAAATTGGAAATACCACCTCGTAGCATACCCCGTGGCCCGTCAGTGACCATAACTACGGAGACGCTGACTGTAATTGAACCAGGCTACGCAATTTAACTGCGGATTCTTTTAAAGTGCATGTAGTACATTTATCCGTTGTCTAAAATAAAGTTAAGTCGAGGTTGTGATTGTACGACTTAACAGTATATCCCCTGTATGATTGTATGTACTTGGTATCTGGAAAATAATAAGATAATAGACTGACAGGATTCACCATTTTCGGTTGGCGAGTTGACCTTTCTTGAAATTTGAAAATTTGATCTTCAGCACGAAGGTCCGATTGTGACAGAGCCTATTAATACTCCTTTGTCGCATTATCTTTTACCCAGTCTCCACAACATAGATTGTTCTCAATCGTATATGAATACCAAACAATTCTGACCTCTGAGGTTGTATCCTCGACAACTTCCTTATATTATACCTCGCGTTTAGATGTCATCAGCGTAATTCCAGTCAGGTAACAGGTGGAAATTGGTCGGGAGTAAGCATATATAATCATTCCTTTACGATCGTGAATAATTAGGCTCCTTTCGAAAAACAGATAATACCAGCTGCCAGCATCAGAAACTTAAAGCCGTACCAGTATGTGTACGATGCTGCATGACTACAGATTGAGAGAACACTAACGAAGCAAGTTCCACAGAATGGTGGCAGACTACCGAAATCAACCCTGATGTTGCTGTTTTGACATTCAACGCCGCTTTCCTTGTAGCCAATGTCGCTGCTCTGAGAATGGCTGATGTTACTACCATGAAGGCCGACAATGCTACAATGAAGCTGAACATTACTGCCTTCAAAACAGAGGTTGCAAATGTAAAGAAGCGAACTAACGAGAATTCAAGAGATGACCGTAGAAGCGAACATAATATTTGCAAGAGTGAGTTCCTATTAATCTTCTGATATTCTAATGACATGTCTACCAGGAACACAACTCAAACTGTGGCGACTGGCAGCTCGTACATCATCGTCAGACGTCCTGATGATCACGCTTCGAGCCCAGTTGTTAGAATTAAATAGCGACCGATTTGTGAAGACTTGGGACTAATTTGGGTCAATAGATCCTTCCATCGCTGCGCACAGCACAAAACATCTCTAACCTCAACAGAAGAGATGCCAAGGCTTACTGTGCAGAATACAGCCCAGTATCGAAGGCGGATGTTTGCCAGGAAGCTACTTATCGCTGTACATATTGGATGTCTCAAGTTAGTCACCAAATTAATATCACTCTAGATTCCAGATCATTTCAAATACGTGTACTTTTGTGTTCTTACATTCGTTTCATGATATTCTGATATATTAAAAAACTAAATGGTGAACGTGCAACATAACAGTCTCTCCATATTTGTATCTGGTATTTGGGATATATATGAAAAATAGATAAGATGACGGTGTTCACCATTTTGGTCGACGAGCCGACCTCTTCCTGTGCAAAGTATTTCGACCGGCCGCTTCTCGTACTCCCTGTAATTCTGAGAATTTTTTCTTAGCATATCGTTCGGTCTCGGCGTCATCCACCAGCTCGTCAACCACTGTTCGTTTTCTCTGCGATTTAGGTAGATTGTCATTACTCGCTGTTCCAAAGGGCGTCGTGGAAGGTAAGATCGTCCCCATCTGCATGTGAAGGGGAAAAAAAAGAGTCAGGGAGGATAGTGGAGTACAAAGAGAGATCAATTACAGCAAAGTACTTAGGAAGACCCTTGATCCCCTTTCCTTCGCCTTCATCTTTACGATAAAATCGTTTGGGATCTAAAGCATTCCGCAGTCGTATAGCTTCAACTTCACGGAACAGTTTTGGCAGTTCAGCTGGATTAGGAGCAGGTAGATCAAACCACGATGGACCAGCAGTAGCTTGTCTTTGCTACAAGGCGCAGATTTAGGTAAATAGAATCTGTATCCAAAAGTGCGAAAGAAACGAACCTCTTTTTTCTGTTTTTTAGTTAGACGTTCTTTTGGCGGTGGAGGGGGCGGTGGAGGCACAGGAGCTGAAGGAGCAATTTTTTCAAGTCTTTCTACTTCTACATCATGAATTAAGGAACCAGGCTGAGTACGTGATTCTCCAAGGTTGAAATATGGTTTGGGCATTGACGGTCCCGGGTCTAGCATAGGCAATGCACTGACAAATGGTGGGAAAAACATTTAGAAAAGAATAGAAAAGGGACTAGGAAACATACTTTTCATCATCTTCTTCTGTTTCCAACAATAAAACACTTTCTTGGTGTGAGCCTTCTTGCTCCTTTTGTTTCTGTTTGCCTTTTCGTTCGCGAATGTTGGCCTTGGCTTTCTCTAGGAGCGACGCCAAATATTCCGGGGTGATAGAATTGATATCATTATCACTTCCTGACTCGTGTTCTAACTCCAATTCATCGTAGGAGGTACTTGACGAGTCTGAAGAGTACGTTTCCTCTTGTTCTTGCTGTAGGTCGCTCTGCATTCGGACTGGTACGGCAAGGCAATCGTGTGACACGGACGTCACAAAATTAAATCACCAGTCCCTCCGAACTTTGACTCTGGACTGTCTTGTATTACTAGCAGAAATCAGATACAAATCAATATCCCTCGATTTTCCGAGTCATCCCCGTCAATGCATTAACAATTTCAATGATTAGCTACACGCTGCGAAGGCCCGAAGCTTGAAGGACCAGAAGTGCCATTCAATAACATCCAACTTCAATATCTTCTTCTTTTCCCTGAATCCGCCGCAGTAAACTTGCCCATAGATTCATCTATTTGATTAAACATAATAAAAAAATACATTTGAGTAGGTTTACTGTGGTAAAATCAGACTTCCGGTGAACTCAGCATAGTTTCCATATTCACAGAAAATACCGGTGGCTAGTCTATATAGATTCTGGGAAAATCTATACATAATGATCAACGTTGCGATTAGATTTGTATATGGTGGCACCCGATCAAGAAGTTGTTGCGGGGGCTGGTCGGGAGGCTGGTCGGGTTGTATACATCTTGCGAAGTCCGTATATAAATTGGGTATACACACTAGAACACTAAAGGGCAAAACTGCGCAAAGGCGTCTGAGTTGATTAGGTTACTAGATTAGAAAACTCAAATACCGGATCCGGAGTAAGTACTAGCCACCTTATTCAATACTCCACAGTTGACTCGTTCGAAATGGCTGAAGTCTGGTTTTCGGATGTTAGCGTCGTTGGAAACGTTGCTTCTTAATTGTATCGTAATTTGTCTGATTCAGCTTGTTGTAAGGATCAGATACAACTTACAAAAAGATTGCCAGATACTTAATATCTTTTTCCCCCAAATCTGTATAGGCTCCAGATAATGCCTGATCCAAACCCAACGCTGCCTATATCTATCTTTCAGGTTTAAATCCCGGTCAATTCGATATGGCCATCAGAATCTAAAACCATTTTCAAAGAGGATTATGGCTAGTAGACAAGGTATTTTAGATTATTACGACATATGACAAATACATCGTGATATACTTGCAGAGTAGCAGTTCTTTACATTCATATTTTTCAGGTATGATATGTGCCGTTGTATGTCGATGAACAGGTGACTCGCGGTGTTAATAAGTATTATCGACTGAAGTCAATTACACTTTAAGCACTTCACACCCTCGGTTCCTCGAAATGCTGGTAACCTCGCAGTCATGGATCTAATCATTACTCAGTGAGAAAGCGAGTTTGTAAACGCGTCAAATCACCGATTGACCGTTGAGCAATACGATATATCAGTTTGCATATCGAAATAAATTTGTTCCCTTTGGTTGGGTTTTCACCATTTAGGATGCATATATGCACCTGGCGAATAATATAGTGTTTAGATAAACGTTCGTATTGGCAGTTGACACGAAATCGACTTGCCGAAGTTTGCCCTAACTGATCGTCGCTTGTGATTCTGATCAACATTCTATTTTTGCGTGGAAGAACGAGTGGTTCGCAATTACTCTTAACCGTAGACAAGCTTAAGCTTTATGACGACAAGTAGAAAGCTCGGGAATACGTATCGATACACGTATAATTCTGTTGAGACATAAATCGTGGGTAAGTCATAACACAACATGCACATGTTTAGGTACCGAATTGCTTGGCAAGAAGACATGTAGTTTCTACGATTCGGTGGAATAATACATCTCATTAGGCATTTTTCCATATTGGTGTTCTTTTCTGAACAAAAGCCGTAGTGCCTTCAGCGAAATCGGCGGTCGTGAATGTCGAATAGTACAGGGCCCTTTCTAGACGAATGCCATCTGAAAGAGCTAATTGGTCCGCCTGCAAAACGGCCTCCTTTGCCATTGCTACTATTGGCTGACTGTATGATGCCATTGTCTTAGCTGAATGACTTCAGAACAAACGTGAAACCATTATGACGATAATTTCGATGACAAACCTGCGCTAATAGCCGCATCGAGAAGCTGTTCGGGTGGGTATACCTTCGCAACTAAACCAGCGTTGAGCGCCTCAGTACTGGATATCGTTTCGCCAGTTAAAATCATGTGCATTGCCTGATGGAGTAACTTGAACAAAAAAAGTGGTAGTGACGATGCACAATTCAATTTACCTTGGCCTTCCCTATAGCACGGACCAGTCTTTGAGTTCCTCCGGCACCGGGTATGGTTCCTATTTTGATTTCTGGAAGACCAAACTGCGCAGTCGTTGATGCAAAGATGGTATCAGATGCTAAAGCGAGCTCGAATCCTCCACCCAGCTGAAATGACCAAAGAGTGATTAATAGGTTAATAATTTCTGGATGACGAAGAAAAATTATGGAAATCCTACGGACCGCATGACCATTCACCGCAGCAATGACAGGCTTTCTAAAGCTTGAGATACCTTCTGATATACCACGAAGATAACCCTGACTGTGAAGAGAAGAAAATGAGAGTGAAGAGAGCTCTTTGATATCTGCTCCGGCTAGTGCAACGAAGTTTAGGGGCGTCAATACTTGGAATAATCGACAGGGACTCACCCGCAAATGCTTTCTCATTCCCGGTGATCACAATGGCACCAATGTCAGGATCAGCATCGGCAGATTTCAACGCAGAAAGAAGTAAATCGACCATGGCAGACGAGAGCGCATTCAGAACGCGAGGACGGTTTAATTTGATCACCAAAACATGTGAATCTGGTGGCCTTGCAGTAAGAATCAAAGGTTCTGGAGCCGTATTGGACAGGCTTGAACTCGTGGCAGTGGAGATAGTGACATTAGAAGGTGAAGCAGAAGGTGCAGGTGATAGTTGCTCAGGTTGCTCTGGCGCAGTGGTGCTGGACATCGTTTGTCACAGTAGATAACGGGGAAATGCTGCGAATATGTCGGCTAGAAAGTATAGTTTTGGGAAGAAGAGTGTGTTCTGTGAGGATTCTCGTGAAAGGTGCTAATTTCTTTTGGACCCCTCTTTAAGCCATGCGATGCTATCACAATTGTCACGATGCTCCATTGATGGTCTTTCCAAAAGAGAGAACAAGTTCACAAACATGTTCTGTGCTCAGGTGTGGGTCGAAAGTGTATGGTAGCGGTTAGTCAGGTTCAGGACACATGCTCACCGCCGCCGTCACGCTCATTCCGTCGCCGGCTGACTCCTGGATCGTGTCCAATCGAATTGCCCTTCGCGGATCATTCACGGCGTTGTACATACGTATTTCCGGGTCAACACTGGACAAACCTCTCCTTCCTACGCTGATTTCGATGTTTGCAGCTTATTCTAACCACATGCAAAAAAACGTTCGTTACTCCGAGAGCCTCAAACCTTCTGCTGGACATTTTGGTTATGCTACACGTAAGCAAATTGTGGCGGATTCATGTCCGAAAATACATTTTCACGTTGCTATTCCATTAGGGGGCCAATTCGCATTCATTACGACGCGTTCGAATGGGGAGTTAACTGGTCTCGACTGTGTAAATTTACACTGTCTTTTTGGCAATTTTTTGACGTAACAAGCTCGTGTATTATCCGCACGTGGACTTGCGCCTTGGGGCGGAATTGCCTTACTTCCAAAAAGCTAGGATCCATCTACTATCTGACATCATCTGAACTCGGTTAGCCAGTATCCTCTACGTATCCGCAGAAAATGCAAATTATTGGAGGGGTCAAAGCTCGTTTCACTTTACGTTTGATAATGTGTATAAATTATCGCTCAAGTCATGCCTTGCAACCCCTTCTCCAACACCGAAGGAGTCTTTGTCCTCAACTGGGAGCTGTCTTTCTCGCAACGAAATTCCTTGTTTTCGCGAAACGCGCAAGCAAAGCCGCGCTCACTTTCAAGATTCCCTAGTTCGTTGTGTTCATTCTGCTCCTTCGTCTCTCGACACTTTCTACCGAGGTTTACCACCTTTACCATCACTCGATTTTAAAGAATGGCTGTCGATATTCTTCCTTCCATGGGAGATACAATGCGCAGTTCTCCCTTTAAACATGGATCCACTTCGGGAATCAACCATGACGCCAACAGTGGGTTCAGCAGTTTAATTCCAAACTTACTCCAAATCTGAACTGGCATGTTATCACTGTTCTAGTTAATACGCCCCCCGCCATACCTTCCTTCTCCCACGGCCCAAAGCAGCCACTGCCATATTCGTGCATACACCACGCCTTTGCATACCACGCGGAGCGAGCGCCTCAAGCCATTGCAGCTATAACGCATGGAGGTGAAGGTGAACGCATCAACTACGGCCAATTGTATGTCTTGAGTAGTAGAGTGGCCCGTAAACTCCACAGAACTGGCGTAAAGCGGGGTGATCGTGTCATCATTCTTAGTAGGCCGCTCCCCTCCCAATTTATCGAATTAGTTTCTTAAAAACAACTGCTTTAGCTCAGCGTTCCATTCCCCTTTTAGTCGGCATATTTGCAATACTCAAGGCCGGGGCTGCATATGTTCCACTCGACGGCGGCATTGTTACCGATTCCTCTTTGGCACATGTAGCATTAAACTCCGGTGCTACCGTGGTAATGGTTGGAAGAGAATGGCACCAAAGAGTAGACAAGTTGAACGAAGATTTGTCCGTAAATGGGAACCCGACCGTTACGAAGCTTATTCTTGAAGAAGTTGTGAATGAAGCGGAGGAGAATTTGGATGATTCTGCTATTCGCGAAGAGCTTAACGATGAATTCAAAACTACTGGCGGGGGCAGTGATGGCTGCTACGTGATATACACTTCTGGGTAAATCCGCTTGAAGTTCAGCATCAGCTCATAACTAATCTTGAGGTTCTTAGGACTACCGGGAAACCCAAAGGTGTTGATGTTATGCATTATAATGTTGTTAATCGTATGTCGCATGATTTTGTCATTTCGGGCATCATGACTGACTTGAAACCAGTTGTTTGTCTGGAACCCGGAAATATCGGAATGAAGCCGGGTTTGAGAGTCGCACAACTACTCAATATTGCCTTCGATATGGCCGCATGGGTATGATCTATTTCGAATTATTAAAGTTACTTGCACACTGACGTCTTGTGAAGGAAATTTTGGGTTGTTTCTCTAATGGCTGCACACTCATCCTCCGAGGCAAAACATCCAAAGAATGGAAAACGGCTCTCAAAAACGTTGATGTTGTCATTTCCACTCCCACAATATTAGGATCTCACCAACCCGATGATTACCCAAACATCAAATTCGTAGCCACTGCTGGAGAAGTATGCCCTCAAAGCCTTGCTGACAAGTGGTCTAAATATGCGTTGTTTCACAATTCTTGTGGTCCTACTGAGGCAAGTCTTGGATGATCTGCCCCTCCTCGATTAAATCAATCATATTCTAATACACCACATTTTTAGATTACCATCGTAAATACCGTTGAAGCACATGTTTATGGGGAACCACTGTCTATTGGCAGGCCGACACCTAATAATAGTGTCTACATATTGGATCCGGATACCATGTACCCCGTGAAAGTAGGTGAACAAGGCATTATGTGGGCCGGTGGAAATGGTATCACGAGAGGGTATGCACCAATGTTCCACATCCGGTTTTTATTCTAAACTTCGCCTATTAGTTACATTGGCCTTCCTGAGCTCACTCAGAAGAAATACAAAACCGATCCTTGGAGACCAGGAGGGTAAGTCACTTGGCCTCTTTCAAAGGTTTCGATAGATTAATATTTGATACCATAGAGTGATGTTCAATACTGGAGACATCGGAAGATGGACACCCAATGGTATGCTTGAGCACCTTGGAAGAGTGGACGACCAGGTCAAAGTGAAAGGGTTTCGTGTTGAGTTGGATGGTGTCGCTGCTGCCATGGAGGTAAACCTTCTCCCACTTGCGGTTCATGACTTCTTTACGACAAGTCTATGTTTAGACATGCCCCCAAGTTAAAGTTGCTGTTGCCTTATTGATTGGAACAGAACTTTGGGGTTTCATAAGCCCCGCCGATGTCGATATAGAAATAGTCAAAGCCGCAGCTTCCAAAGTTCAGCCTTATTATGCTGTTCCGTCGAAGTATTTGACGATGGAAACATTTCCACACACTAGGTATTTCATAGTTTTTTTATACCATTGAACTGTTTCTGAGTCCTTTTTAGCAATGGAAAGATAGATAAACGCGCCCTACGAGCAATGGTCGAGAGTCGAACCACAGACATTCGTTCCCCTGAAAAGGCCGTCACTCATAATATCATCGTGGTTGAGCCGACCCCACTCAAAATCGCAGATTATGTCTTCACCCCGTATCAAGTACCTGCAAACGTCTATAGCAAAATCTCAGACTGGATGTCAGCTGATACTGAGCACCAAGCACCACTCTGGACCACTCTTATTCATGAACCCACAGCACCCCCGAAAACATACCAGCCTACCTTCGTTCCTTACAGCCCCCGCGGACACACCCCCGTCGGTTCTGACGTTGACTCATTTTCCTCAGGATCTAGTACTCGACTTTCAAAAACACCATCATTTGATAGCAATGAAACCAAAGTTGTGGAAAGTGTCGTGTCTCCAAGTGTTGAAAAGGTGGAGGCCGCACCTTCTCTCGGCTGGGAGGGCTATCTGGACGACGAATTACCACCTCAAACGCACGGAAACATCTTTAGTCGACTACGTCATTCCGTTTTCACACTCTACAGACGACTATTCGGAGTTGTTTTCGTCTCCAACATGATCATCTTTATTATCACTGTCATCCGTCGCGATACGTCGGCTTTGCATTTAGGACAAGTCGTTATCGCCAATTTCTTTGTCGCTATACTTATGCGTCAAGACTACGTGGTCAATGCGTTCTTTAACGTATTTTGTGCTGGTTAGTGATACATTTCCATCAAGCATGCACGGCTTGTTAACAATGTACAGTTCCTCCCAGTTGGCCACTCGCTATCCGTCGTGTTTGCGCTCGTGTATATCATATTGGTGGACGTAAGTATGATCATTCAAAGAACATGTACATATGCTGATTTTACTAGTCCACTCCGGAGCTGCTATCTCGGCTATTGTCTGGTTAATATTATTTAGCGTCGAAGCTACAATTGAACTCACCCAGAAGAAGGTTAGACTTTTAAAACATATGCAATCTATCATAACCATTGATAATAATGTACTTCAGATCTCACCTGCAACTCTTGTCGTTACATACCTTATACTACTACTATTGCTTCTTATTGTTTTATTCGCATACCCCCGATTCCGATCAATTGCTCACAATCGCTTTGAGCGCACGCATCGTATGTGTTCCCACATTCTCTGAATGTTATCTTCTTCTAATACTATCACAGGTTTCATGGGATGGACTGCTACAGCCTTAGTATGGGCGCAGGTTATCCTCCTAATCAATGATTATAAGCTACCAACCGAGTCTCTTGGTCATGCTTTAAAGACCTCCACTCCTTTCTGGCTTGTTGTTATTATGACGGGTTCAATCATCCTTCCCTGGTTTCGTCTTCGTCGTGTTCCAGTCCGGGCAAAGGTTCTCTCTTCTCACGCAGTACGACTATACTTCGACTACGGTGAGTCTTCTCGAACATTTGCAAATTGAATTCAGCTTGACTCAATACAACTCCATTAGTAACACCAATTCCAGGCAGTTACACTCGTATCTCTCGAAGCCCACTTATTGAATGGCATTCATTTGCTACAGTACCCGAACCCGGAAAGACAGGATATTCTCTCGTCGTTTCTAAAGCCGGCGATTGGACCACTCAACAAATCGAGGACCCCCCAACACATCTGTGGGTCCGAGGAGTACCGACCTTTGGGGTTCTTCGTATCGTCCCTCTTTTCAACCGACTTGTTTTTGTAGCGACTGGAAGCGGCATTGGTCCCTGCGCACCTTGTATTCTCGAACAGCGCGTGCCTATCAGACTACTCTGGACATCGCCTGATGTACGAAAAACGTTCGGAGATGAGCTCGTCGATTCCATATTAGAGAAATCTCCTGGTGCGGTGGTTTATGACACTCGAAAGCATGGCAAACCGGATATGGTTAAACTCACAATGAAGCTTGTGCGGGAATTCAATGCCGAAGCCGTTTGTGTTATTTCCAATCAAAAGTTGACCGAGCAAGTCGTGTATGGTATGATGAGCAGGTATGTTTAGTTCGTGTTTTTATCCCGACAGTTGTAGTGATGATGTTATCGCGCAGAGGTATACCCGCTTTCGGAGCAATCTGGGATTCTTGATCTTGAAAAATGCATTGCTCCAATTGAACATAGTAAATGATAACATGTACAATACAAAGATAGAATGAAAATAAGTAAACAATGAGATAGTTTGTCCGCGACATCCGGGATACAAGTACATAGTATGGGAATAAAACCGAGAAATTTTCCATATAGACAAACAGTGGGAACCCTACGTTGTCATAAAACGGAAATTAGAAACCGAATTACGCCTCGGGAGTTTTTTCCATGGAACCAAATCTTCAGCCTGACATAGGCATTAGTATTATCTGTGATTTATAGTGCTTCCAGTAATGCTTACGATGGGGTAAGAGCTACTATTTATCGAAAGGGTAACTTTCAGCTCCTGGCAAGTATGCAACAACCTCTCAAAATCAGGAACCTCCTCGGCTGTAGCTTTATCACATGTGACTGATTCAAGGTTAGGAAGAGTCTGAACAGCATCAATGATGACGGAAAGAGTAGAGGAACGACTATGAGGAGGATTTCGAAATGAGAAGTGTCGGATAGATAGAGGAAGGTCATCCAAAGGAATGAATGTTGGGACATTCCATATAACAAGTTCCTCGAGATTGATACAACTGCGAAGATTTTGTAGTGTCTGAAATGTGACATAAACAAACCGGAATGAACGGATGGTAGAACCGTGGTCTTTCATGACGATCTGCATCGTGGCCGGGTCACACATATCCCACATCTCGAATATTTGCAATGAGACTGTTGACGACAGAAGCCAGAGCAGAACACCAGGATGCAGGGCTCGTCTTAGGACGAGTTCATAGAGCTGGAAAGCTGGCGGCTTGGCTGGTGGAGTAGCATGCCATTCAGTGAACATGCAAAGGTGCGCCAGTCCAGGTAGTAAGTGCAGAAGCTGATAAAGGAATGTCGACTGAACACCCATGGTCAACACGGACAGCGCTTTGATTGGCGGAATCTTTGATAATATCAGCATCGTCCGTCTGTCGAATGACGGCAATTTAGCGGCACCCATGCGCAAGTGGTAGAGGTGTCTGCAGCTAACGACGACATGTGCAAAGTCTGCGGGATCTCCGACTGCATCGATAGAGATATTCAAGATACGGACATTCTCGGCCAAATCGGGCTTCGAAATCGCCTGCAAGAAGGAGAAAGCGTGCTCGCGTGACAATAGCGACGGAGCCTTGAAAAGCAACTGTTGAGCGCAGGTCCTCCACAGACGACAAACCCTACAACACAGGTGAAGAGAACGGTAGTCAACCGCGCCGTTGGGGTTGTAGTAGAGCTCCTCGATGATGACTGCTATGAGCTCGGGAGGTAGTTTGTCCATGCTTAGTCATATGACTCACTGCAGTCGCTCCGCACCATGACTATACAAAAAGCCTTTGTCTCGCCTTGTCGTCATACGCACCGGAACATACAGTATTAACAAACTATTCACCCGGTAATGACACCATTACTCGTGTGGATACGCATCATACACGACGATTAGAACCCGGCGTATATATATTTTGTCAGACCACTGACATGGCCTTTCACTTCGTCAATTGACTATTCCCTATGTCGACACAAATGGAATCTTACGCTAGTGTTCTCGGTGCTCTTTCCGCTGGGAAGATGCCTACTCAGTCCCAAGTAAACTCTTGGATCGATTGCGTCGTTCGCCAAATCGATGCGCTTTCAAATACTTCACAAGACCCCTCGTTGGGTCGTTTAAGTGACTATGGCCAAAGATTGTCAAGCGATTTGAAACAGGTCTTACTTGCATATAAGGAGCTTGGAACCAACAAGAATGGTGATTTCGAAATGGTTTTCACGCTATGTTAAATTGACTGTTGTCTTTTAGGTGATGATGTTCTGCAGACTGGCTTGTATGACCTGTCTCGTGGCGAGCTGCGTACGGACCCAAGTCTTCGTAAGTCATTATTCATACGTATTTCAAAGGTTGTCCCCTAACCAGGTTGTTATCCCTAGAAAAATCACAAAAGGAAGCATTGTCTGACGCCGATAAAGCTTCAAACGCTTTCCGAGAAGTCGTTACGGTCTTCATACAACATCTTACTTCAACAAAAGGCGGTTTGGGCGATTTCGCTTCCTTCGTCCGTACTTTCATCGCAGACACCGCCGAAGTTGTCGAGCAACATGCCGGTACTGTCAAATCTGATCTTCGTCAAACCGAACAAGAAGTGCAAGAAGGCAAACGTGATCCCTTGGGTCGCTCTGTGCCTGAGGAAGGTCAGCCTACAGACACCCGTGAACGCTTCGAGAGAGGAATGGACACCGCCAAGGCTGCTGGTTCCAATATTATCGGTGGCAGCCAGGCCGTGAAGCAAAGTGGTGATCAGCTTGCCAATAAGGTGTCTCAGGACCTTGATCAATTTATCGAGAATGTAAGTTGTTCCCAATATAAACAGATCGCAACTTATTCATGGTTTTATCAAGCTCTTAATAAATGCTGAGAACGATGAGAATTACAAGCGAGCTATTCTGACTGTATTTGATTTGGCTTCTAAATGGATCAACAAGTCCGTCGAGTCCGTGGACAACAACTCTCTTAACGATGTTATCAACGATCCCACTGGACGTATCAGCAACGCTCTTGGATGCTTCAATACTCTATTAGAACGCTTAGCTGACAAGTCCACTAACGACCTCCTCAATTCCCTGCGCACCACCGCCCGTGACATCAGGGAGGATCCCGAACTCAAAAAATTCTTCGATGACACACACAATTTCATGCGTCGCTCTCTTGCCGAGCCTACTTATGTCCGTTCAGACGAACACACACGAAATCGTGAAGAACTTTCCCAGAGATGGAAGCAACTACAATCCGGTGAACAACACAGGAAATGGCACGATGACATGGACAGGTTGTGTAACGAATATCAAGACTTCTTTGCTAGGATTGAGAACGACTCCGACGTCAAGAGACTTCATGAAGCATCCTTGGTGTTTGGTGAAGACGTCACCCAAGCAGCCCTTACGCTCAGAGAAGCGGCCCTTGGTAACGCCAACTGGCTATGGCAAGATGTGACCGACGTCTACATTCCTCGAGCCTTAGATCATCTAAAGGAGGTTCCCGTGCCAAGGTATAATACATATCGTATCATGCGCCTTGATGTTCGATTTTGCTCACCGGTCATTTAGAATTGAATATAAAGACTCGGACGTCGAGTTTGTTATCGAAGACCTTTTGTTGGACACCCTTAAGTTACTTCCGGGTAGAGCACGAATCCACAACGCAACTGACCTGGACGTCTCCAAGCCCTCTGTCAACCAAGACGCAAAGACTAGTGTCAAGTCTTACACCAACATATATTTCAAAGGTGTTCAGCTGAAGGCTCGTGACGTGTCGTTCTGGTAGGAATTATTATTGGACAGAGTGCAGTGCAATATATTAACTTCTGTACTAGGTACAATGACACGACCATGCAACCCGTGTCCGAAATATCAGGCTTACTTGGTGTTACCATACCAAAGGAAGGGGTTGATGTTGAGATAGCTCTCACGCTGCTCCCTCAACCGGACAAGAAGGACGCTCATAAGGCAAGGCAGCATGCCTTTTTCAAGGTCGAACGCGTAAACGTTCAGCTCAACAAACCCGAGTTCACGATCCGCAAATCTAATCACTCGTTCCTTTTTACCATGTTTAAACCTATGGTCCAGAGTCGTATCGAAAAAGCCATCGAAACGACCATGCAACGACAAATCGCTATGTCTGTCGAGTTCATAGACAACGTTCTGTTCGAAATTTACAGTCGTGCCAATGTATTCGCCGACACTGGCATGCCATGGTCTGCATCGTACCTTAGTGCGATTTGGAGCGAGATTGGCCATTTGAAGCAACAGCCGGGTCTGTTTACTGGTTTGCATACTACTAGCGTTGGGATCATCAAGGACGATCCTCGTCAAGACGCCTCAGTCGCGATTGGAGCACAACCACAAATCATATCTGGGGATAAGCATGGACCCATTGCTCCGGGATCGAATTCTCATGCCAAACGCGATCAAGCAGTCCGTCTTGCCGAAGAAAGTAAAAATCAGGCTGGAATGGCGACTAATCGAGCTGAAAGCGGGGTAGCTTCCTTTGCTCAAGAAGTTCAGTTCAAGAAGGATCGGGAATTGCACCGTGAAGGATGGCAATCGAATGCTTTTGATGTTCATGTTATGTCACACTAATGAACCGTTGACGTGCCTTTGATCTAAACCCAAATTTATCTTAGTCCTCTCTGTACTATGTTCTTGTTATGTTTCTATGTAACTTTGCGACGCATTGTAATTATAATGGAAAGAATAGATTTAAGGATTGCCAATCGGTGACCGCTAAAATTTCTGATGATAATGACGATTGTACCTGGCTGGGTTGGACGGGATGAAATTTTACCCCTCCCTCGCGGGAGATGAAGGTGAAACTTCTTCTTGACCTACCAGGGACGATGAAGGTCTCAGAAACTCGGAAAGGGCCGTCCATTCACCCATGAAAGTTCTTGCTTCTTAAGCACCCCAGTAAAGTCCGTTGTGCGGTTGGCCCATGCCTGTCATGATTGATTTAATCCGTAATCACTGGCAAGCTTTGGCAAGACGTCGAGCCAAAAAAGTTTCCATATCTACAGACTACTATGCGTCGCGGCTATTCAGTTTTTTTTTTCAAGCTTGACAGATCGACATTCAATTCTTTTACGAGGAGAGTGACATCCGTTGACAGCGTAAGCTCATTGCGAATCAGGAAATTCGCGCACATCCATGCATGCTACTTACGCCCTTTAGGGTTACATTCAGGCTTGCAGTCGACGTGGTGAAGTAAATCTCGGTGTGTTGCGACGGATCCGAAGAATTCGTTTAGATAGGGCTAGGGCTTTGTGAGAAATGGATTTGTCTATAAAAGGCGACGCGGTGACGTATCTATAATTACATATATACAGTCGGCTCCTTCCTTTCTCTTTATTTCTTGATAGTCGCGAAGATGAAGCGGAGTCGCGTATGAATAATTCGCCCCAGGTTCAAAGTTGGCTTGCTTTGATTGCCTTCCGCAATGATATTCAGTCGCCTAAATGCTACTACACAGCAGACAGTTGATGTAAAATGTCCGAATAACGAATTTTCTTTGAATTCTAGTTATGTAAATTTTTTACATGGATAGTCTCATGTCAATGGTACCAGTTCATGACCGCTTTGGCCATGCCTCACTCAGGGTGTACCCGCGGTGGATAAGGGTGCCATATGATCCCCACACCTTTGGGTAAATGGTCAATAATATCTCTGTCATTATTGTGGTCTCCATGGTCACCGACCACGGTGGAGCAGCAATCGATATGAGAAAACAGCACTGTGTGCATGAGAATAGTGCCGCATACATCATTGCTCTTGTGTCAGTGCCTTCTTATGTGCTTTTAGCCTGATTTGAACTATTGTTTTCTGATTGCCATCATTGGCGGTGATCGAAAACGAGTGTCAAAACTCCCCCAGTCGTAAAGTAGCCGAAGTCACAAATGTGAATTACATGTTTTGGGACCGTTTATGCTTGAATCTAAGGAAGTGGTGACGAAGGCCCTTTGACACTGCATTTAGGAATGTTTTCCCTTTGAGAAATCGAATAAAAAATTACTTGGCTTTAAATCACCTACTTGGACACTGAAGTTACACAAAGGTTTTTTTTCTAAAAATACACCTACAAATTATGATAAGCGAGCTTCGATCATATACTTTACTTCACCCATCTCCCACGGCCCCGATGACTTTGCCAAAAAAAGCAAGAACGTGCAGAGAAGGAAAAAATTCATGATTGCTCGTCCCTCTTGTCTTCGACCACGAATTTTTTCGCGCAGCAACATAGAGAAAACACCTCTGCATTGCTGTAATATCTAAGGCCATAGTGCCAATAAACCCCACATTCCTTTAGTTCTTTCGTTTCAGTCGCGTCTTTTTTGTCCTGCTTTTGAAAATGTCCCCTCATTCAACTCATCTTCATAAACGGGTTCCGAAACCTCAGTTGCTCAAAGTCGGCCTTCCGGTGTCCTTACCTTCGTCTGTAGGCAATCTTTTGAATCCTGTTGTTCAAATCGGATCCTCTTCAAACTCAGCGACGAATCAATCTCCAAAACAAAATCCACCACCAAAGTCTTCTTCAAATCCATCCCCGGTTCCCTCTTCTTCCCCCTCTTCCCCTCCTCCCTCTTCTTCCCCTTCCTCGTCTCCTCCAAGTGGAGGAACCTCCGAGCAAGGCGGGAATGGAGGAAGTAGTAATGGCGGGAATCAATCGAGTGATAATGGTAGTAATGGCAATAATGGGAATGGAAACGAAGGGAATAGTAATGGTAACGGTCAAGGGAGTAGTAATGGTAACGGCAACAGCGGTGGACAGTCCAACACCGCTAATGGAAATAGCACCCCGTCGCAAAGCGGTACAACAGACTCAACAGGAAGCTCGGGATCCCAAGCTGGCTCCCAAGGAAGCGGAACTCAGTCTCAGCCGTCATCGAACGAGCCTTTCCCCGGGGGAAATACATCCTCATCTTCCTCTGGTACGATAAGTGGTGCGGCCTCTTCACCATCCTCCTCGACCAGTGTCTCCAATAACAGTAACGGCGGAGCCATCAACTCTGAATCGACTCCTGCCTCGGGAGCTCCTCCGCGAGGCGAGATCTCAGGTTCGAACGGATCCGGGGATACAACCCTTCAAGGCGGGAACGCCGGCGGCGGCAATAACATTCCATCGAAAGCCGGACAATCGCAACCCTCCACAGGCTCAGGGAACTTGCCCAACGGTCCCGGTAATGCCTTCAATACTGTGAGTAATGGCGGGGACCCTTCATTAAATGGCGCTACCGTATCAGCGAACTCACCTATTGCGACGAACAACCCAACCAGTAGTGGTGCCACTGGTAGCAAATCTAATGTCGGTGGAGTTGCTGCAGGAATAGTCGTCTCATTGGTCGCGCTAGCACTCATTGCTTGTATCCTCTTTTTCTTACGCCGCCGTCATCAACGAAAACAGGCCGAACGACGCGTAACATGGATTTCCGGTTTCGTTGATGGTCAAGAACCTGATATGGTAGAGCGGAGCAGCATACGGAGCAGCTGGGGCACTCCCATAGAACGTCTGACGTCGTGGGCGAGGACATCGAACGAGGATCCCTTTGCTTTTGATGCTTCACAGAACGCGCTTCCAGTCCTACCTCAACCTGTGCACTCCCACCAGATGTTAGACGACCTCATTCCGCAAGTCCCGAGGTTCCCGAAAATCCATTTTCGGATGTCCCAGGGAATGCTCAAGACTCCTTGCATCTACCTCAAGTTCCGTCTACACTTCCTATTCGTCTAAGCTTGATCTCCGCTGGTTCCTGTCAAGATCCTTTTGACGATGCTAATCGGACTGTGGAGCCTATCGGCAACTCCAATAATGGTCGGACGACATCCGAACAGTATGCTCCCGGACACGGACCGACTCAAGCCAACTTCCCCATGCCGCCTTCTACCCCAGCTTCCGTGAAATCTGGAATTGCAATTGGGAGCCCATCGGATCTTGGCCATCGGAAGGAACTTTTGGCACCTAGCATTACATTTAGTTTTCCTGATTCTCCGATTTCTCCAACATTTGCTTCCCCAGATACCGCGTCGTATCTTCACCGGGTATCGGTGAAACACGATTTCCGCGCCTCACAAGCCAGGAGTGACGAAGTTCACCTTGAAAAGGGGAAGAAGTTAATGTTGTGAGCGTGTACGAAGACGGGTGGGCATTCGTTCAAAGAGAGAAAGATAATGAACGTGGACTTGTGCCACTGAATTGTTTAGATCTTTAGCTGGACGATTTACTTGTGAGTATCCTTTCACACCAAAATAATAGTGTTATGTTTTCTAATCAATGGCAAACACAGTACCATTCCTGATCGCAAAAAAAAATTAGCCATGCGATCCGTCAGGATACAAAGAACAATACCCTTTATTTCCAATCAAGGTTTCTTTTCCTTTCGTTATTTTTGTAACCTTGCTTGCATCTTTTTTCCCTTATAAATCTTTCCGTTTTTTCTCTTCCCCTCCGAACTTCCCTTTATAGTATGCCGTTTTGGAAAGACGCCTTATTTAAATATTCTGTACTTGTTTGATAGTTTGCAAGCAGGTGATATAGAGGATTCAATTTTAGTTTTGTTACTTCCATATTCTATGTTCCGATTTGATTGGACATAGTGGTTGCGTATGCTGAATATCATCACTGTTGTCGAGCGAGTTGTTTCGTCAAATTATCAATATACAGTTGTAGTGTCTGGTTGCCTGATGTGAGTTTGTCTACTTCTCCTTGAACCTCTTTCACTCGTGTAAGCAGAGCTAAATCGATAAAATCATGAAATCCAACAATTTGAGTATTAAAGAATTGAATAGAACCTCGTAAGTCCTCTTGGGCAGCTTGAATCTCTCTGTAGTCCGGTTTGAAGTGAGAACGTTAAGTCAATAATCTGATCATCTCCAAATAGATTACAAAGCGAATACCTGAGAGTACGGTCTTTTTCATAGCAACAGAAACAATGTCAACCTCTCCTTCCGGAGCTGAGGTGGCACCCCAGGCTGTGGTATCTTCAAATGGTGTGAACGACATCCCTTCGGGTGTAGAAAGGTGTAGTCGGTGTCGAGAGAACTGAGATGGACGGATCTGTGACAGAATATGTCACCCTCATTACGTAAGTATGATCGGTACGAGTTTAAGCGCCACATTCACGCGAACCGCGTATTGCTGGAACTCGCCGGGAGCTGTCAGTTGACTTTGCAATCCTATATCGTTGAGAGTTCAAATGGAAATGATCGTAAGTTTCTGAGGTCAATTTTCTCATAAAATTAAACTTCCCCTTTTTAGGTGGGAACTCATAATTAATTATTATCGAGATGGATCATGGGATCGTCGAGAACCTTAGAAAATGATATCCAGGTTTTGAATAAAAAACAAGAGCTCCTATGGGACGCCTTCGGCGCTGCAAGGAAATTCTCGAGTTCATATTATGACTAGCTTCTTCGCCGCAGTGACATTTCGCAATTGATCCAACTTGCGGCTGCTTCTCAGCTGGTTCCTCTGGATAATCGAGCGGAGGGTTCGGGGAAAATGGATTCCTAATCAAATTATGTTATAATCTCATGGGAATGGATTGGAAGCTATGAATTTGGGCCGAAATGTCATGTTGAGTTCCTTTCTCGCCTCGGGCTTTCCAGTGAATTAACATTTCATAATTAATCAGTGAAATGTTAGGACTATGTACATGACAATTCAAGAATCCAACTTCTTACGAGTTGCACGGGTAAGTCTTCTCCGGCAAATTAACCCCTGAGCTGAGCCCTTTCAAGAACACTTTTAAAAACTTTGTTTTACCCTGACGTATCTGATACGTTTTGACAATCATTTGCAAAGCCTCGCGTCAAATTTTAATGAATTAGGAGATTAAGTTCATTCAACCTGAGGAGCCGGAACCTAAGTAGCATGACAACCCTGCGTTATACTACTACAAATGATTGTCAGGTAATCAATTGCCCTTAATTGAAGAGAGTCATACGCCTGATTTTATAGGTCTAACAACTGGTTATCAAAAATGGCGGGGTCAAGTTATAAAATAACGTGAGTAAAACCAATCCATTCGTGGCAAGTATCAATACAGATAATTTCAGAGAAGCGATAAGAGAACCGTGACGGATGGAGGATTGATTTTACAATTATCTGAGAAGCAAAATTCTTTCGAGTCCTAGCCGCGAACCGATTTCATGAAAGTAACAGTTATGCCAAGCTTTACCAAACTTTTCATACCCCAGGGAATACGCTACCAGACAAGGTACGGCATGGGCATTGCGTTTACTGCCTGAAGACGCCATCGTGTGATGTACATGTGGTGTGGCGATGTCCATCAAACGACTCACAACTTAAAGGATACGGACATTCATCCAGCCGGTGTAAACTTCATCCATAGGTGTTTAGATCATTCGGAGGTCATGATCGGAATGGTAAAAAATCAGAGGTATTAGGACGATTGGGTGCCAGTTGACCAGATCTAGAGGCAAATTGTTAGCCCGAATGTGGATCACCATTATTCAAAACATTTTGGTTATAATATTTGAAGAACAATTAAGTTGTCAGGCACTTATTAGAGTTATAGGAGTCAATGCGTTTCAGCGCTCACGGACATCATGCTAGCGCGTAAAAGCACATGCCGTAGAGGTGAGTTGGGTTTGTGCATAATTAAAAAAATGATGATGAGGTACTTCTTGAAAGGTAAAGATACCGCCCGACAATCATGCGTTCTCTCGGATAGAATTACACTAATGGAAGCAGTAGCTGTGTGGAACATTGACAACTGTCAGTCAAGGAGGGTAACAGCATAGCAACAAAGGCCACTAGTGTGCGAATCTTTCAAAAGCTCCATTATAATTTGCTCCAACCTAAGCATGATAGTAAACATGATCAATCAGTAATCATTAGTCAGTCATCAATAAACTAACTGGTCCGACCCTGCGATGAAGGCTCCCATGACTGCCGGTCTAGAGCTGCGGTGGCCCAATCAAAACAATCGGGGGTCGGTATCGGTACTTGGAGTATACACATTGGTTATCCAATCTTTCCGCAAGACAATGGAACAAAAATGTGGAAAGAGCGCTTCGTCCAAGTCCGAGCAGGTCGACGCCGAGCTAACTGATGTTACACAACAGTTTCTAGATTCAATGTGGCACTTCCCAGGTCCGTCGACATACCGACGACATAGTTTTTTTTGCGAATAGATATACGATGAAAACTATTCAAACCAAATATGGAAACCCCATATTTAGCCGTACCTATGATCAGGGGTTAGTGTAGCATGAGGTAATAAGATTTGGTCGATTATTCTAAGAATGGATCTTCAAATATTACCCAGTATTCTTGAGTTCGTTCTAGTTTATAAGGCTAGGTCGAATATTCGGAGCTACGGGACGAGCTTTTTTGTTCAGCTTGAAAGTAAGTGAGGAGCCAAGAAAGGAAATTGACGTCATAAGTATACGTCGGGTCGGAGATACACGTTTATCAAAAACTTAGGTAATTATAGAATCTGTTGATCAAGCTGTTGTCTTTAATTACCCGCAGCAATTTATATTTTCGCCTGGTGGTATAAATTGGTCAGGGAGGGTGTAGTCAATGGAATTGAACGCTCTTGGCACTTGCTTCAAGAGGTTGAATCATTTGGAGTAATTTTTTTTTTGGGTACTGACCTGTGCTGACATATTTGTAAATTTCGGTGCGTGTGGGGAAGAAGATCGAGAATAGCTAGGCGACAAAAACTCGATCACATGAGCTTTGTGAACGAGCCCTTGAGGATCCTCAAACATCCGATACATTGTTTGCGTGTGAACAGCTCACAGGGTGAATCATATTTTCGGCTGTTCCGAGGTTGAGTCGAAGATGCGGTCTCTCGGCAAGATAGGAACATGTGGGAGAGGCGGTTTTAAGGAACCGAGGGCAGGGACCTCTCAACCCCTACACATACAAGTGCTATACGTATTGTAAAAAAAGATTTTCTTTCTGCAGTTTTTTTTGTGGGGGTTTCATCTCTCCGTGGGTCGCATTTATACTTGGGCAGTTGGTTTCTGCTTATAAGATGAGGCGAATACGCAGTCTTGTTCTTATCGTATGATACCAAAATTCAAGATTCAATATAGGTTCTTCCAGGCTGAAAATTCTGAAGCCGGAAAGGAAAGAACGCTGTGTGGCGTAGATCAAAGTGACGAGAAGTCTAGCTGGACACAAAAAGGGTGACGGAAGAAGGAACATGCCTACCATTCAGGTCCGAAGTTGGGCTGTCTATATTATTTTAAGTCTGGACGGCCTCATAAATTGCGACAAAGGAATGCAGGTTTGTGGAGTATCCGGAAATCGGAAGAGAACGAGCGAACGCGCCTCCTGAAACAAAGTAGCCACTAAAGTAGTGAATCGATTAGGCTTCACTTGGGCTATTCAATAATAATCCCTATTTTCAAAAGGCCTTCATATAAGACAATCGATAGTATAGGGGTAGGGAATTAACTAAATGGAATTGAATCGATCATGCATCGCCGCTGCATAGGTTCAAAAGCGCGCCAGGTTGGCAATTGATTGGAATTTGCACGTACAACTAAGTGCCGGCATAGCCATTACATACAACTTGAACTGAAAAACACTGATGGGTTTTGGCGGTATCTGCCGGTAACATTGGAAAACGCAGGATGTAATGGGTCAAAGAGACAAATGTGGGTAAATCTCTAATTTGCGCCCCGCGCGTGACATAAGATGCAACGTGTTTATTGCGGTCTATCCTAAATAGGCTCCAGCCAGTCCAGGCCATGCGAGCCGTGCCCCTGGGCCATGGTTATCTATGGTGCGACTAATTGTAATAGCCCGCAGAGTTCTATCAACGAAGATACTTCGCCAAGTATAACAAACAAAGAATGGTCAGTGTTTTTTTATGAAAAAAAAAACTCCCATCGTTGCTGCCAGGCACGATTCCGACGCCCTTGAACTCTATCGACAATAGCCAATGGGAACAATAATCGAACGTCTTTGGGTCCATCATCCAGGGGTCCGGCGCAGTAAGCGGCGTATACCCCTCTAGGTCAACCGCGTCTCTTCGCATTCTCGCTCTTTCTTTCCTGCCTCTACCTTCGCTGGCATGGACAACCATTATACAAGTCGTTCGATGCCACCACCACCGTCATTGCCATCCGCCTCGGTCCAGCATGACCAAGACCCTGTCTACGACCGCTACAAGCGGCTCAAACGTCTCTATATCGAAATGGAGCAAAAATTCAACGCAATGTATGTGGATTTACAACGGGCTGGAGAGCAAAATCGTCGATTGGTACGAGAACGAGAGTGCGTTTTGTCATGCATTTTTAGCTACGTTTCCCAACGCCGTAATCGATAGTATGCTCCTCGACCGTATTCACGACATGAATGTCTCACAATCGTCACCATCATCAACTCCAGCTGCCAGCACTTCGCTGGCAACGTCTTCTCGGGGTGTGTCAGATGTATATTCGTCCAGAAGTGCTCCACCACCCATCCGTGGTTCTCGAGAGGCCGCCCTGCAGCGGTTTTTGGACGAAGATTCCGACGACGACCTTCCGCCACCGCATAGGCCGTCCGTAAATTATGATCGGCGAGACTTTACTGCGAGCACCATCAATGGCGTGGAAAATGGGAGCAGGCCCTATGCCGTACCTGACAGAGACCGCTATTCCTATCCTCCACCGGCCGGACCGGTGAATTCCACGCAGGCCCATCCGGTGTATTCCCCAGAATCGACACCAACGCCATACCATCGTCACCAGTCGTCCGCTTCGGCCACTTCTATTTCACAATTTCAAGCACACGCTAACAGCAATGATGGTGGTAGTAATAATAACGCTGCTTCGACACAGCCCAGCCGTCATCATCCTCATCATCCTCCTCAGGCTTCGTCGCAGTCACATCTAATTCATGACCCATATTATCCGTCGTACGCCCATTCTGGCCCTCGTTCAAGAACTCCACCTTCAGCAAGGTCGGGATTTCCTTTTTTTTTTTTTGATGATGCATCTATTCATTCATTCATTTATTTATTTCATATTAAATTTCTTGCTTCTTGCAGTCCGCTCTCCGAATACTCTTCTCACAAGCGCCCACTAGACGTGGATGAGGAGGTCGCTAGCAAAAGGGTCAGATTAGGCCAATATCATCAACAGCAGCTACAGCAATCATCTGGCTCCCTGTCCAAACCTGTTTCATCTACATCATCACAGTCCGCGGCTTTCGCAAATGGCTCTCCATCTCCTCCTGTCCAAGAACAAGCACCGCGTGGGAGCGGTGCTAGAGGCGGTAGATCTCGCAAAGGTCGAGCTGGTTCCGTTTCGGCCGTCAGCGCTGCAGAAGCCCCTGTCAGAAAGCGTAGATCAAGGCAAAGCAAATCCGCGCGCGATGCCGAGAAGGGCTTATCTGACGAGGAAGTGGCACATTCAGTGGACCGACGTAATCACCATGATGGCTTAGAGCCACCCATGCCTGGGTCCTCCCGTCGACAAGGACCTGTTAAAGAACGGTCCGCATCGCCTCCTGTTCCTCCACCGTCCATGCCGGTGAATATTATCAGACGCGATAGCTCACCTTCCAGGTCATACAGTCCCGCTCCTCCTGCTTTGCCTCCGACCGGTCCCCCGCCGAGAAATCGGTGCGTAAATATATCTTAATCCATCTCAGTTTTCTCTTAAGATCATCCAGTTTATCGTCGGTCGCTGATGCTCGTAATTCCAGCAGATCTAATGCGCACGCTCCCCCACCTCCCCCTCTAGCTCTTCCCAGACCCCGCAGCACCAAACCGAAACGTTTGAAAGCGCATACGGTTCAAAGCAAGAGCTATAGCATCCCAACCGTTCCAAGGTTAACCACTAAGTCTAGAAACGTAATGAAACATATGCTTATTATTGTCTAATAGAATATCTGGTGGAAGACCTCAGCTTCCGTTGAATGTGGGCATAATGACAGTTCGCAATCTAGGGAAAGTTTGTCTGGAAAAGCACTTTCATACTGAAAGGTATATCTTCCCGGTTGGTTACGAAGTGACTAGGTACCCGCGTTCTCTTCATTAACTTGAACTTGAGTTGATATCTCACCATCACGTCAGGCGGTACTTTTCAATGCACAACCCGGAAACAGAGGCCCAATACACATGTACCATTCTTCATGGTGCAGACGTAGACGGCGGAAATGGACCAAGGTCAGCGATCTATCAATGTTTCGCATTTCGTGTTCATGAATATTTGAACAGGTTTAAGATTGTTGCGAGCGACGATGTAGAACATCCTATCATTGCTGGAACAGCGACTGGCGCGTGGAGTGTGATTGTTAAAGCTGCAAACAAGATACGCAATCGGTACGTTTGAAGCGATTCTACATCTTTTGCAAAGCAGACTATGAATACATTTAAAACCAACTAAACAGGCAACACTCTAATTCTGTTTCTGGCCCGGATTATTTCGGATTGGGTCAGAACACGATTAAACACTTATTGCAAGAACTAGATAACGCTAGTCTTCTTCAAGACTACGTCAGACAGACGTTCATCGAAGGCGGGTGAGTTCGGGCATTGAGCTTTCCCCTTCGCATCGTTCTCTCTTTTCTCAATCACGTTTGTCCCGTCTTAGTCCTCTAGGCGGCAGACATGCGGCTGTTACAGCTGCCATTAATATTGACGATAAACCGCCGCAGCCAACCGCGTCCACGTCTCATGTTCGCCCACATGCTCATACATCAAAGTCGTCATCGCCTATGGACCAGCCCCCTGATGATCAAGAGCCAGACGGAAGTTCCGCTATGGGCGGCGCAGATTTCGAACGCGAACGCGAGCTGGAAGGCAACGAAGTGAACGATTCAATGTCTCATGGAAATGTATCTCCGCCTCCTGTAGCGAGATCACCGCGTGCTGGTGGAACAAGAGGGTCTGTACACGACGAGGAAGGCGGACACCCGCATTCATCATCATCTTTGAAGGTACCTTCCATACAGACATTCAATCAACAACAGCCATCGATATCCCAGCAACGTGGATCGCCTACTGGACCGGTGCATTCTCATTCCCTTTCGCGATCATCTTATGATGATTCGCGGTCACCTTCAGAGAAGGATAGAGGCGAGAAGGAGCGGGACCGCGAGAGATACGGACCTGATTCGCCTAACATGCCATCTGGAATGCGGGGCCTGATGAACCCATATAACAATTCGCCAGACGGGAGCCGTTCGGAATATTCTCCTAATTCTCGACAAGGGAAGGGACCCCTTAGTCCCAAAGACGACTATCATGATCGGGATCGCGAACGAGAGGATTACAGGTCGCGTATGCCACCTTCACCCCAATAAGTTAAAGTCGTGACTTCACTGGTTGTAATTTTCCTCGACTAGCAATAAGCAAGACAAGAACTGTCAGCAACTGGACGTCATCGTCATGTTATTATTAGAAAGTGCTTGGAACTTTCCCCCCCTTTTCCTCCCCACAAAAGTAACCGATTGAAGACGCTTATTATTATATATTATATTCAGCCGTATACAATTGCACCCTTTGTGATGCATGCACTGTCGGGGGATTGCTGTATCTTTTTGTGTGTGTGGTATTTACTGTATGCCTTTTTTTGCGATTATTATTATAATATTTTCGACTTTTTTGTTTCGATCCTTTTGTGTTTTGTTTTTCTTGTTCTTTTGGTGTGGTTGTGTTGTGATTTTTATTTTTTTCCATTTTCCCATTTCGCCCGCTAATGGTAATAATATTCGCCTTCCAACAATCCTTCCAACTATGTACTGTCAAATTTATTAGGCTTTATTTACTTTGTGGAATAATAATAGACACGTTTAATCTGCACTTCTGCTGCTCTGTGATAATGCGGTGATGTGTTCTACTTTAGGCCAGTATAGGCAGATCGGGTTACGAAAGTAGTTGACACTTTCACGCTTGACGGTGCTCCGGTTGAGCTCGGGTTGCAAGTGACTGGAATTTAGTGACAATGAGAGAACCGGGTGATTAGCGTTCATGATAGGTCTAGATAATCGCTAAAAGTTTAAAATGAAAATGCTTTATCAATAAGTTGTTCAGAATTTGCCAGTTGGGATTATCGCGGCGATGCCAACTTTGTTTTTTTTTTATTATTCTTTATAAAAAAAATGCTGTGAGATCGGGGAAAAGGTGAAATGATCAAAGTAACGTGGTGAAAAGGAATTCATGGCACACAGAGTATTCGCATTCGGATATGAAATTTAATATCTCCTTTTCATTTTCCGTGCTTCATTTCTTCCTTAAAGTATTGAATAGACATCGGACCTATTCGGATCCCCAACAGTGTCCCACTATGACATTCTATTTCGGTTCGATTTGAATGACCTATGGGTATTCATATACATACACACGAGCCAGATCAAGCCATTAAGCAACCATTAGGCGACCGAAGGCTCAGCATTCTTCCAGTTTACTATGATTGAATTGAATAAGGAAGTCGGACCGATTTAGTAGTCTCTGTGAACTCCGAAAGGCAAGGAAAAGGGTTTTGGGTTGAGAATGTTTTAGAAAATGGGGCGAGCGGGGAGAAGTATGATAAACGAGCTTGTGTAGGAGTTGCTTGAAAGGATAATTAAATGATGTGGGAGTGTTCAGAGACATTGAATAATTAAGTGAATAAGTGAGACTTTGACGATTCCGGGACATTGGCTATGTATAATGTTTTTGGAATGAAAATATTTATTTATTTATTGAATTTGAATTGTGCATGTATGGCAAGGCCAGCGAAGTGTAAGGACGAGTTCCCTCGAAGTAATATTGGTAAAAGGTCGCGATTCGCGAACATAGATGCAATCAAAGGGTGAAAAGAAACTTGCAGGAACGGTAGAATTCCTCAAAGGATGAGGCGAAAGGCTGTTTTATGTCCTCCATGAAAAAGAAGGAAGAAGGACATCAGACAGACAGAAGGACGACATAGTATGATGGTGGTCAAGAGACAAAAAGTTTAGACGCCCGAGACTGAGTTTTTGTTTGTTGAGCTTTGTCCTTGACGCACGGACCAACGCGTAGTTCGAAAAGTAAAATAAGGTTTGGACGCGACCTCACTCATTTCTGCGCGTCCATCACGTGACCAAGGTAGAGAGTTCATATATAAACTCCGCGTCGCCGCGTCTCATTCGCTCTATCACAGCTTGCCCCTTTCAACAGCAACAACTACTACACTCATCGGCTTTTTTGCCTCAAACTCAACGCCTCAGCTTTTTAACTCGTAACTCAACACAACAACAAGAATGTCTGGTCGTGGAAAGGTTAGTTATAGTCATCTTTGCGATAATTCTTACTGAGATTGTTTCAAAGGGTGGAAAGGGATTGGGAAAAGGTGGTGCTAAGCGTCACAGGAAGATTCTTCGAGACAACATCCAAGGTATCACCAAACCCGCTATCCGTCGTCTCGCTCGTCGTGGTGGTGTAAAGCGTATCTCTGGTCTCATCTACGAAGAAACTCGTGGAGTATTGAAAATCTTCCTCGAAAATGTAAACTTTCTCGTTTTCGTCGTTGATTTTTTTGCTAACTTATTTTCTTCTCATTCAGGTCATCCGAGACTCTGTCACCTACACTGAACATGCTAAGCGCAAGACTGTTACTGCCTTGGACGTCGTCTATGCCTTGAAACGTTCTGGCCGAACTTTGTACGGTTTCGGGTGAGTGGCGCACTAATGACTCGTAAATTTTGCGCCTTGTACTTATCAATGATTGTAGTGCATAAGCCATTTTCTCAGCCTTATTTTCGTTATCTCTTGTATTTGTCCTGTATCACTACAGCTTCCTACATTATAATTCTTTTCTGTTATATAAATAACGTCTGCGACTAGGCTCTAGGCTCTAGTAAAATAGATGGGTATCCCCCAACTTTCGAGACATCTGAAACATCGTGCCACTTCCGAGTCGCAGCATCGCATTCTGAGTTTCAAAATGGGCGGAGTGCGGCTCGGCCCAAGATTGTATCCGGAACGGTCCTTTTCCGCGTCTGTACCGTAACTTGCAGAAAATATTTTGCGCATATCGGTAGACTTGTTGACATGATTTGAGGGTTAAAATTAAATGTGCCAGCTGAGGGCAGGTCAGGGGAGATCACTGATTATTATATTATAGTATATATATCATTTTTTTAAATCAACTGCAAGATGTTGACATAAATTCTTTGACGAAATAGCTAGTCAACCCTACGCAAACTGGTAGTAGATTACAGGTTATCATTGTATTATTCAGTCCTATTGTTATACATTGGTCTTTTTCTAAAAGCAACTTCAATGGAGCTTTTTTTTTGGAGGTAAAAGGCAACTTACTATCTCTAAAAGGTGAATGTCCCGAGAGGGATTTTGATGCTCTTCCCAAGAGATTGTCACCAACCCCTGGTCCTCCAGTTGCGCCGGTTTACTCCCCTCATTTGCACTTCTTCTACCAAATTTTCTTCGAAGAGTTTGGCGGGAATTAAGGCTGTCAGCGGATGTTAGTTCGTAAGCTCATGAAACCAAGAGACCATTTACATCGTTAAAAACGAGTTTGTGTACACTGTGGAGTGTTATTAATTTTCTGGAACATAGATCATGTATACCACATCGAGAGCTCACATTTTGCTAAGCATAATTCAACCCCTGATACATTATTTATTAAATTTCTCCGTGGAAAATGACTTGACAATCCGCTGCCTACCGATAAAGACCCAATTACCAGGCATGGTTAACGCAAAAATAGCATCTGCAATCACAACAACGCTACCATCAGATTAGCTTGCATGTTTTACTATCACAAGACTTTCACGCAAACCTGGTCAATAACCCTGTCTCTATGCTATAGACTATAAGAAGGCGAATAGCATCGTGTCGTCTAAACAAAGAATGAGCTCTAAAACCAGGAGGAAGGAGAATTCGATATACTAACTGTTGCATACTCTTTTGTGTTTTGCGCAAATAATAACACAGCGAAAATGTTATTAATACATCGTTGACTGCCATGACTATCAAAGTCGATGACAGAATATCCTTATGCAACAACAGGTTTCAGTGATATCACGCGTTATATGCGAGGAGAAGTGATATACCGATATATGAGGGATATTGCTGAATACTCCGATTTGGAAACTTGCAAAAAAATGAAGTGAGGCACAGGCATAGGGGCACGATGAGGGGGTAATCCACTTACAGACGAACTGTCGATGCGATCCCCAAACCTGTACAGGTTTTGAGCTCATTTCTTTCGGATATAATCGATAAGATATGAATGTACCAGAATGTCCAAGCGCCAAACCCACCTATATATATTTACCGTTAGTGTTGACATCATGAGATTAATTCAAGAAAAACTCAACGATAAGAATGGCGAGCCACCAGTTACCCTCACTCACTAAACAAATCAGTACAGCCCCGTAAGGTGCACTATAATATAAACGTACATTTGTAAACTCGGTACGCGAAGAAGCTTGACACGAATTATTCAGCACTCGAACGACAAACTCATCTCGCCCTACAAACCTTTGAACAATCAGAGTAACAGTTGTCTGCGGATGCATTAATCCTCGGAAAAAACCTTTCAACATGTAATCAATGATACTTACCGTCACCGCAACCTCAACCTGACATGGTTTTATTAATTCCGTGATTGTTGAACGCATGGTCAAAGAACTCACAATTAAACTCCTAATAGCATATTAGACGACCGCGGTAAATTTCAAGGAAATATAACGTACCATTCTCCATGGATCAGACCTAATGGATTGGCAAAATTAACTACTAGGTAGTGATATGAGGCGTGTGCGACCAGAATGGTGTGCATAAAATCCAAGATCCTGTTCGATTAGCAGGGGTTACTCACTTTCTCAAATCAAAAATCAGAACTCACCACAAAGAAACGACCTGACCAACAGAATTTTAATCCGTTAATACTCAAAAATGGATACAGGCGATAATAATATCGCGGGTATTGAGTTGGGGGGGGGGGAGGACGTGCAAATAGATGTTTAAATAGTTTGGGAAGTGACTCACAAGGAATTTCAAAGATAGTCTGTCTTTAATATAATTGACTAGAAATAATTTCAAGCACAGTTTTCAAATGATGATATTCGAGACTTACGGAAGTAAAGATATGTTTGAAGGGTTGTCAGACCAAAGAGTCTACATAAATTTATGTTTTCAAGCTAAATCCACTAATATTACAAAAAATCACATACGTGGTTGATATTATCAAGCCGATAAGCAAAGCACCCAGTGTATCATTGAACTTTGTAGGTAAGTGAGGTAGTAATGTGGATGGGAGGGTGACATTGACAGATGTCATTGCAGCTCTTGCAAATTTCCGGGATAGTAGGGAGGAGAAACTTATGAGCTGGAAAATATTGTGAACCAGATAATATCTCGTTGACAACTAGAAGTCGCAACCACAATCCAACTACGCTTTGGCACTTGCGATGTGCAATATCACCCTGCTAGGCGACTTGCACAGCTGACTGGGAACAAATTGAGAAAGATGGAGAAACGATCAGCAAAATGAGGGGATAAAGATAAAATCTTCTTTTGAAGGGAAAAGGAGATATTGGTCAGGTGCAAACCATGTCAGCGACGTCTCCTGGGCGGACTCTATTAAGGGTTCTGATATAGACCTAGGAGTAAGCTTCTTTTTTTTTTCTTCGACCCAGCGCCACGCTCAGATTAGTTAATGAGAATGTTTTTTTAGATGCAGGCTTCTTTTGAAAAAATTCACATCTTGATCGTGTGCACGTCCTGACGAACAACCAACTGCTGCCTGATTTAGGAACCGTGTCACGCACTGTCACGGAAAATGCACCAATCAACAGCCACCGGCCACCAGTCACTGAAATATGTCAAGTCATTCCGAAAGCCCAGCCAGACAGCTGTCGTTGTTGATGCATATCAACCACTATTCTCTTCGGATTTAAGAACTCATCTCAGCTCATTTTTTCTGGTGAGAATCAACTTGAATACAGTGCCAAGTACATAAAAGGCTGATTGATACCTTCGAATCCAAGCATCCAAGCAGTGCTAGTTGACTGAAGACATCTTCGCTTTATCAACCGTGCCGCATTCAATCTTTGTTAATGATATTGACTGGCAGGACAACAAATAAAGTTCCCATTTCGTAGCATCGTTGCCAAAGCAGTTCCGATTGAGATTGGTATACACGCCGGCGTAATATATGACTGGATGAAGTTTGCGCAAGCTATGCCGGTGCACTTGAATCGGTATCGCACTGAGGCTTCCTCGTTACTACCTCAACCAACTTAGAAAGATCCGTTGAGATTTGCATCAAATGCGCAGTCGGACAGCGATTTCTTTTTTGGCGTTTGCGAGAGAGTCAAATTTCGTGCCAGACTGTGAATTGGGCCTATTATTGAACTAGAGCAAGCGATTTCTCCGTTTGTTCTCTCATTGGCACTAACGCACTAATCAGCACGATATAGTGCACCTCGAATCTTTTTTCCAAGCGAAAAATTTTGAACCCCATGTATAATGCTGGAATTTCAAATTCCCATTCGCTCGCGTCTCGTCAGGCCCCGCCGTTCCGCGTGGTGTCATTTACTGGATGTAAAATTTAGCACTATTCTCGTGGATCTTTCTGCGCTCAACCACATGGACTCGGATCTTCTCGCCCTGTATTTTTCTGTGAAAATCTTGAAGGGCTTTACGGAATGCAATAATTTACCTCTCATCCGATGATAACTCTATCCGTCTTCGGAATTGTTGACAGACATTTTCATGAAATTGTAGTTCAAGAGGTACCTCGTTCAGCCTGATTTGTTGGTCTTTTTTTGCTTTGACGGATGATTGGTGAACCAAATTCAATTGAAATTTGCTAAAAATGGCTACAATCTTCCATGGCCGCGGCAACGATAAAAACAACGATACTCAAAAACTTGATCTCCTGTAGATCGTGTGTGAGCTATAAGGACGCATATCAATTGAGGAAACCGGACAAACCGGAATCAGTCAATTTGCTTTCATTATTTGGGGACCGACATTCCCTTTGGCATCAAAGCGCCCGGCTGAGGCTTGTTCTTCTCCCTGAACTCATTTGCCATCTCAATCATGGGGACCCAATGAACGTGTTCATGAGTGTTGATCCATTCAATGAAGCGTTCCTGTTCATGCATTCAATTCATCAAATGTGCTGCTAGCATGGATCTGATATTCACATACCAGCATCAACAAGACATGTGGTCGACTGATTTGTTGTCAGGCTATGTATATTCGGAGCATAAAGGCGAAGTCGGACGTACCCGCTGACATCGGGATGAATGGTTATAGGGAATATAAAATCTATTCGAATACCAGTTAAAGGAGTGGAGCTTAGAGATCCACAACGTTTACACACCGTCTTCCTCCCTGTATGTATTGGTTCAGCATGGTACTGCACCACCACACCAGAACATACCTATAACAATACGAAAAGGTATCCTTCCATAGCTGTTCAACGTCTCGAGCATTAACCTTCTCTTTGCGTTAGTTTCCCACTGGTCAATAATGCTTAGAAATCTTTACCCATCCATGAGAATTTGGCGAGCTTTTTATAAACCTTGAAACAGCAGTAGCTTCATTAATTTCAAAAAGAGATTGAATCGGAGAGCACATACATCATAGGAGGCAGGTCGTCTAGATACCAATTTGCAGGAATCTCAACGAGACCCGTCCCGTTCCCTCGAGACAAGGGCCGCATCCAAGTGTCCGGCTTTTGTGAATAATTGATTTTAAGCCAAGTATCTTCGTCCCGTAGGTAATATGCCTTGGTAACGAACTTTAATTTTCTTATCAAAAAAGAATGGATTGTTACCGTACTTGACAGTCATGCGCCATGTTCGAATGATCTACGTTTTAAAATAGACGGTAAAGTTTGGTACTGAAAAGGCTGTATTACGAAAGTCATACCGTACTCTATTCCTTTCTCAAGTAAGAGTTTAGACCCTTCTTTACTGGTCTCCCACCACGGTGCGACACTTCCTTTGGGAGGAATGCCACCACAAAAGTCTGTGAGCAACTTGTATGTATAGTCAAGAATGTCCTTCTGTTGATCCACAGTCATCGAGACAGGGTTCTACATCTAGGTCTTCAAAAGTTCAATTGAAATACAAGTGAAAAGAACTTGCCTCGTGAGAATATCCGTGAAGGCCTCTAATAAAGATGAGCCGCTGAGCTTACTCCACTTTTAGACTTAGCATTCATCACTTACATTTCATGGCCAGCATCTCTGACCGCAGCCATTTGCTCAGGAAAGGTTTCAAGACTATGACCTATTCACTGACGTAGCACCGATTGGAAATTAAATACGTTGTCTGACTCGCCTGGAATAAACCAAGTTGTCTTAATCTTATACTTGTCGAATAGCTTCAACAACCGAGGGACACCGACTTCGCCGGCATACATGCCCTACGTGGACGCGATTCACGGAACAATTTGTGTAAAGATAGGTTTAATTTACTCGAGAGATATCTAGAGGCGAATCTTCGCCTCCATAGGATCCCAACCTAAGCAGTGGCAGTCGATGAGTTTTGAAGAATGGACATAGAAACATGCATAACTCACCAGCCAGCTACTGCATCAACGTCTACACCAAATCCAACTAAAACTCTGCGGGTCATTGCTGAAACTAAGATGGGATAAAAACGATTGGAAGTAGTATAGATATATATTATCGAATATTGAAACGGGCCGATAAGACTGAATCGTGTTTATCTAGCGTGCGCGTAATTGCATACCCTGGTGCTTCTTTTCTGCGAATTTTTGTGCCCAAGTGAGATTAGTTCCCACAAAATCCCGGACTCTTTCCCTGCAAATATAAAGTTCACATGTGCTAAGTCTCTGCCTTGCCACGATCTTCGGTGTTGAGAGAATGAATGATCATTATAAATGCAGCTTAGGTAATACGAAAATCCCGTGATCTCATTCACAACGGGGATATGGCAGCAAATGTTCAGCACATACGATTGAGCAAGCCCGATCCACCAAAGAGCAATCCTCCAAAGCTTAGACATCAGGGAATATTGCAAGATCAACTGAGAAGGTGATCTTCTGTCTTTCTTTTGTTCTTTCCCTTGACATTCATTTGGAACAGAACTGCGAGAGCACCATGGACACCGAGTTTATCTTTGGCATTCCGAATGATACTTCTGCTTCGGTTTAGCGCAGCAATGTACTCGAATATACAGGACTGCGATGAAGGTTCTCTAAAGTTTGCATTGTACTGTTCCTTGCTTCTTACATCGGTATTTCAGTCTATAACTTCTGGGAGCCGCTGCATTATTTGGATCGAGGGTTTGCTTTTCAAACATGGGAGCTGTCCCCACAATACGCTATAAGAAGCTGGACCTATATCGTTTTTCACTTATTGCCCGTGTGGCTGTCCACTCGTTTACTTTCCTTAGACAAGGTAATGTTTTGTCAAGACTTTTCGGTTGACCACGATTCTCAAACCATTCTAGCGTCAAGTATTCTTCGCTGTTCGCATCTGTCTTGCAGTCGTTACTACATATTGTGAAGCCAAATTCTACCGCACAGTTTCCGTCACTTTGAACGATCGCGTTGGGAGGTATATGTTATTTATGCTCCTATTCAGCGCTGGAATGTGGAATGCGTCAACTGGTAATCCTACTTTTTGACTCGCTCATAATGATACTTACAGTTACGGCAGCGTTCCTGCCTTCGTCTTTTGCAATGTATGCAAATACATTCGCTTCTGCTTACTTCTTCCAACTTCCGAGCATGTCTAATAACCGGCGAACTTTACTGGCGGTTCTTGCGTTCGCTACAGGAGCTATTGTGGGATGGCCGTTTTCTCTACTAGTCTCAGTACCTTTTGTTATAGAGGAACTATTTGTGTATGGCTTGGATCGGATTCCGCCGGAACTACATAGACGTTGGCAGCTCAAGCGGTTACAAAGACTCATCACTTGTGGATTAGCTGCTTCTGCAATATTCGTGAGTTCGAGGTTTGCGCGGGAAGTCCTTTTCTGATCATCGTGCAGATTCCCGTTGTTTTCATCGATTCCACGGCTTACGGCAAATTAGTTATCACACCTTGGAACATAATCAAGTACAATATCTTCGGAGGTGCAGAACGTGGCCCAGATCTATATGGCTCTGAACCCTTCTCTTTCTATTTCTTGAATCTATTGCTCAATTTTAATATTGTTCTTCCTCTTGCACTCCTTTCTCTACCTTCACTTTTTGTCACATACGTGTTCGACAGGAAACGCCTTGGACTTAAAAAACCTGGCCCCGACCAAAGCTCCCCTGTCACGTTGATTGCTGTTCGACTGATGCCCATGTACCTGTGGCTATTCACACTATCCGCCCAGCCTCATAAGGAAGAACGGTTCATGTTCCCAATATACCCCTTCATCTGTTTCAACGCCTCAGTCACACTTTATCTAGTCAAAGGCTGGATGGAGGCTTCGTTCATCGCGATAACGAAATCGCCTTATCGTGTAAGCTTCTTTGATAATTTCTCACTCTTTTTTTCCACATGAATCAACCACATGACAATAGGCTTCGAAATCGCCAATTTTCAGAACATTGACTACCTTTACTATTGTCTCGTCAATCGCACTGTCCGTTTCTAGGATACTGGCGCTACAGCATTATTATCATGCTCCATTAGACGTTGTATATCATTTCGAAGCTAAAGAGCTGCCCCGTCTTTTAAACGTCACAGGACTTATCAATCTTCCAAGTTCATCCGAAAACGTCTCCCCCGAAGAACTCGCTTCGATTGATCTATCGTCTGTTAAAGAGCTTAATCTTAGGGTCTGTCTGGGCAAAGAGTGGTATAGGTTTCCCGGTCACTACCTCGTTCCAGATGGCGTCGATGTGCAATTCATCAAAAGTGAATTCAATGGGCTACTTCCGAGAAATTTCCTCTCTAGTTCAGGGCAGCAAGAGCGTCTCTGGAAACGTGACGCCACGAAGGTCATACCCTCTGGATTAAATGACATGAATAAAGAAGAGAAAGGCCAATATGTACGCACTCTAGTTCTTTTCCGATATTTCTTTTCCTAATCTACATCTCAGGTGGACGTTTCGACTTGCGATTATTTAATAGACCTAGACTTTCCCGAACATCCCCGAGTGTCAGCTCACGAACCTCGATACGCCGTCAATTCAGACGTATGGGATCGTGTTTTCTGCACTCCGTTTCTCGACGCGGCTCATTCGTCTCTTCTAACCCGTACATTATGGCTTCCTACGTCTTCATGGTCAGAAAAGAACTCTTTCGGAGATTATTGTCTACTCCGGGATAAAAGAAAAGCATTTAAACGTGAAAATATTAAAAATTAGAATCACACACTATTGTATTTAAACCGGGTATTGGTCATAGTCAAATAATTTATTTATTAAAACATACAGCGTGGTCGCTTTTGCGAGCAAGTCCTTGACAGTGCTTGTATGCCGTCATCGCCGTTAGTTATTTATTTCCGCGCTTACGAACGCGTTCAAAAGCTTGTGGCGGCGAGCTTCAGGCTGCCAATGCCATAACTTGTAACTCTATATGGGTCGATGCGACGAACCCAATTGTAACGGTCTCACAGAATTTGATGATACAGCACAGGCGATAGTCTGTACAAATTGCGGAAAAGTTGTCAATCAGACTATTCTTCGCGACGACTGGGATGGAGAAGCGGCGGGCTCGTCCTTTTATTTCGGACCGACGACTTTGAAAAGTCTTCGACGTGTAGGAGCTAATCTTTCTGGAGGGTATGATAAAGAAGAACGTGATACAAGAAATATGGTACGGAGCTTTCACTACATTTATTGGGATCTGCTTTTAATGGTTTGATTACAGCGTGCCATGCACCAATATATTGGCACTGTATTGAAACGTCTCGCGTGTCCAGGATTATCAGAACGTGCTTGTGCATTGTTTAGTCGAACGAGAGCTCTTCGTCCTTTTAGATGGGGAAAGAAGGCAGTCCTAGTGGCTGGAGTATGCATTGCGATCGTCCTGCGGGAGAGCAAGAAAGGAGTTTTACTCAAAGATCTCTCAGTATGTTTTCTTTCTAACATTTCTTGGGCATGTCTTAAATCGCTACTTTCATAGGCAATGCTCGATATTCCTTCCACGTCGCTTTTCCGAAACATAATTCAGATTTCTGATATCCTAGACATCAAACTGCCGCCTCTAGATCCCCTAGCACTTCTCGCGAGCATTCAAACATATGTCATGGAGCTAAAGAACATGCCAAACACGCCTTTCCCTAAGAACCTATGTACGTTTCTTGGCAATGTTTCATTATTACAAACTATGCGACTAGCTTCATCTCTTGTGCCGTTAATTGCCCAGATCGACGAACTTCCCCTCAGTTCATCTCCTCTATCTATGACTTGCGCTATATTCTTGGTCGCTCTCGAAGGTCAAAGTGCCGACTGTATTCCATCGCACCCGTTGTTGGTTAAAGAACTGGCTAGAAGGGTTGGTGCGAGGAAAGATCTCATCACCGCACAATACAACGCCATACTAGAGGTTATATCGAGCTGGATGGCGGATGTACCATGGCTTTCGTCTTCTCGCGATCCCGATAACCTAGCATCGAAAAAAAGACGCAAAACCAGTCATAGACATGTTGTCGCTTTGGGTATCAAAGAAATCGTTCGGTTTCGGATCGGGTTACTTAAAGCTCGGGAAAATAAAGACACCAATGATGCACCTGTCGTATGTCTAGAAGTCGCAGAACGCGCAGAACCTTCTTCTCCTCAAATTGGTCAGAAGAGGAAACGTGAGGATCAGCCTTGTCAACGATTCAGGTCAATGAGACTCGTTCAGCCGATGTTAAAGGGAAAACCGCTATCTCAGTTGGATATTGCTTCCTTATCCTTATTATCTATTCACCACCCATTATCTCACGAAACAAGCACCAAACGATCAAAGGATTCAACCGGTTTGACGAAATCGATTTTAACATCTTCCGTATTACCCGGAGACAAACATTACTCGCGACTACAACTATTAGTCAACGAACGCGGCGGAGAAGCCTTCATTCAAGACGACGAATTATTCGGCGAAGGAGAATTCGAGACATGTTCCGGAGTGAAAACGAGATGAACGAATACAAGGCGTTATATGGCTGGGATAACTCCACATCTGATTTTGAGCCTCCATCAGAGCTTCTTGTATCACAAGACTGGAGTTTAGCTGATATGGAGATTTGGGCTGATTTAGGCGAATCATATGATATGACTGATGACGCACAGGAAAAGAGGATGTTAGGGGTGTTCCTGACGAACAGATTATCGGAGAATGGCGAGAGGTGTCTCCTGGCCTTGATCTTCAGTTGGATGAAGATGATGATATCGATTTCTGATCAAATTAGTAGATAATATTTTTATTGTAATGAAGATAAACAGTTTTACCTTTATTCGAGTATCATTAATAAATGAAGTCAAATTATCAGTGAACGAGTTCTCATAGATTGCGTTGGATTCACAAATAGATATATGCACACAAGACTAATCGGTATCGAGTACCAAATTTCAAATTTCAAATTCAAATTCAAACGTACTTAGAGTGTTTTCCGTAATAGTCCACAAATCTCGACGAAATTTGAAAATAAATCTATATCCACATTTTCGAAAAAAGCTATCGGTACCGTAAAATACACAACCTAGGCAATTGATAAAACTAAATAGATTGGCACATCGATATCGACACATCGGCGAGCGAAAGAGATGAAACAAAAAAATGTAGTTGTAGTACATTTACATATCGCATGTTTGAAATTTCTGAAATAATATGCAAGAAAACGAAAATGGTGAGGGTGAACGGAGTGTATGCGATTGAAAATGGAAAAGAAAAATCATACAACATGAAGGTTTAAATGTGGTGAGAAATAAAAAAAAGGGCGAGGGTAGATGCAAATGGTAGATGAAATATATCATCAACAAATGTGGCGCGGCGTGTAGGACATATGTATGTATGTATCGTGATGAAAGATGATTGAAAGTATGAGGACATGATGAGGACAAGAAAATGATGGATAAATTGTGGTTAAGGATTCTTTAGAGAAGATTCTTTAGAGGAGGAAGGCGGCATTGTCTTGTGCACGGTTGCATCTTTGAGCGATACGCGATGCTCCTTCAAGCGCACGTTCGACTAATGCCCGAGAAGGAGATGTTTCCGGAGTCGAATTGAATAAATCTGGAGAAAAAGTGTATCAGAAAGGGTATTCAAAGGGGAAAAAAAGTAAAAGTATCAAGACAATTTGCCAAAGACTTACCTTTGTACAATAGTACATATCTAACCACTCTTTGAACAGGTTGAATAGCTAAATCTTGAACTGACGGAACTTTGACGCTACCGCCGCCGCCACCGTTGCCTGATTTCGTGTTCTTCCCAATAGTGTCATTCCCGCTACTACTCCCAAACTTCCTAGAAAAATATCGAGATTTTCGGGAGATAGGAGCAGGTGGTGGGGTGAAACACATGTCTTGCGACGATGACGACGACGACGACAATGCACCACCACCACCATCAAACGGTTTCGTGTTTCCACCGTTCGTTTCTGGTGTGTCGATGTCAGCAGCGCCGTTAACATCACTTTGCCCCGATGAGCTGAACGCAAGACTGGGTGTGCTCCGTCTCCACAACGCAGCCTGCAAATTAGAAAAAGACGTAGTCGCATTCCGATGAAGTCTCGTCGTCGCAGACTCTGACTGCGAATTCTTCTTTCCATTTTTCAAACCAGACGACTGTGCCGCTGCCGCCGAACTCTGCACCAACGGAATTCGATCAAATCCAAGGCTGATTCTCCTCCCAGTTCTTTGTCCTTTGTTGTTGCGGCGGCTGTCCGAGTCCTAGTCCCAGACGACGTGTATTGTTATCGTGTTTTCCATTATTATTACGTCGACCGTTACTTTTTCCGAAGAATTCACCAACGACACCGGACCACGCAACAAACGCAGCTTCGAGAATCTCTTCACAATTCATAAACGCAGTGCTGACACCCCACGCAGACGGATCTTCCGCCAATCTTGTACTAAACGCTCGAGAAGCCGATATAAGAGCTGGTAGATATTGCAATAATAGCGGTGGAGGAGATCAAGTGTCTAAAATAGATAACCCATCAGAAATTTTATCTTTTTTTGTGTGTATACGAACTGATACGTACCCCGCCTCGTTGTAAGGTTTCCAATCCTTCACGATAAGTTTTCTCCGTTCGGACAATTTCCCTACAAACAAGAAGTGCCTTTCTTGCATTAAGCCATTCCTCCATCTCCTCTTTTCTCCATTTAACATTCGAAGGTATACCTCCTCCCGAACTCGAACTCGGATTCGACACTTGACGTCTACCAGAAATATCTCCATTAGTCTCCGTGACAACTTCCGCATCCAAATCACCATCCCTAATAGCCTCCTCTTCTCCCTTGACTTTCACCAATTCTCCTTGAAATCCCAACGCCCAACCAATCCTTCAAGTCTTTCAAGCTCTTCAACTAACTCATTCTCAGGGGTTTCCGAAACAGCAAGTGTCCATCTACGATTGGAAGGACTTCTCAAAAGGAAGGACGCGTTTCAGAAGACGAAACGGGGGATAAAACCTGAGGTGGCGTTCGTTCTTCACCTGACGAGCTACATACGGACGGACTGCTGATGTCGATAGGTGATTGAACCATCGCTTCTGATCTAGTTCCATTGACATTGGAGGTAAAATTGGAGGTACTAGTACTGGTAAGCATTCGAGACCGATCATTTGAGGCTTTGATGGTTAAATCCGGCTCAGATTTACACCGAGCGAACTCAGAGAGCTATGTAAGAAAAAGACTAAGAAAATACTCTAAATGAATGAATGATAACGCTTGGGGTCTTACCGTTGAGTTAGGAGGTGGAGTAGGACTGCAGGGTATCTGAATATGCAAAGGGGACACAGATGGCAAAGGAGGTAACGCATTAACAGGCGATAGCGTTTCACGATCGTTTTGTATGGGAAAATCAACTGGAGCGTTAAACGCGGGAATTGGCATATACTGGGCGGCGAGATCTGGGTGCAAAGGTAGGTGTGCGTTATGAGTAGCTCCGAATGTCCGGTTGTGAAATTGCTGATAGTGCGAATGGGTGTTTACATGCGAGGATGGTCCACTTGACATATACTCGTATTCGTACCCCCGTCTTCCGTATCGTCATAAACGGTATGCCTGTATCGTAAGACATCTGGGTTTCTGGAGTGGTCAAAGCTCGAAGAAGAAGAATGCACAGGAAACGGCGTCACTGAATTCGTATCACGACGTCGTTGATTGACACGTTGATTAACAGGTGGTAAGTTGACTGACGTGCGATGCGCAGCGGACTGTGGCTGTACAGGACGGAAAGGGATGTCTGTTTGTGAGATCGCGTTGTTAGGATTCCAAGCAGATGGTGGACGTTTTCTGAGCTTGCGTTGTGCTCGCGAGGAAAAATCGCCACCTAGATTTTTTGCTGCTGACGACATGGGTAGGTGGCCAGATTCGGAAGTTGCAGAGGACAAGGCTATAGTGCCGTTCTCGTTTCTGATTCGTCGAGCTTGTGGTCTCGGTTCTGCAGACACGGAGAGCGAAGTAGCTCTTGAGAGATGATACTGACTGTCTTCTTTATTCTTTTTGTCGCCCAGCAATCCCAAGGGACGTTTCCACCAAGACGAAGACGATTTGCGAGTAAGGTTCGAGTCGATAGAGTGAGAATGAGAGACTTGAGATTCCAAATCGCTGTTAAGCTGCACTGTCGACCTCGGACGATCTGTAAGCATACGTCTACTTGGTAAATGGTAGGATAGTGGCATGGGATGTGATTGCTGATGGGCATGAACATGGGAAGACGGATGAGCAGCATGGGATCGGGGATGGTGGTACACTGCATCGTAATGGCCCGTCTCGGAAGAGGACGATGACGAGGATGGTGATATGAAGAGTGCAGAGAATGTATTTTGGCGTGTTAAGTGACCCGAGTCAGACCATGAGGCTTGTATTTCATGCACGTCAAGCGTGTTGTTATCTGTGCCGAACTGATTAAATGGGACCTCGGGTAGAGCAACGGCCGGGGGCGATGGGAGTGGTTTTTGTTGAGGGGGATAACTCAAGTCGTATCGTAAACGGTCAAGCAATGGATCGCATCCTGGTTCGATGGGCGGGGGCTGTTGTGTTCATTGCAAATAGGAAAAGGCGTGACGCTAAAGTTGTTGTGATTGCTGCTGCTGTTGCTGCTTGTGAACGAAGCTATTGTTGTTACAGTTGTCGACGAAGACGATTTTGACGACTTGCGTAGGACATTCTTTCTTTTAGGCGCATCAAAGGGCAGATCGCTGCGTGGCTGAATTTGGGGCTGCTGCGCACCTCTCGGCAGGTGAGGGCGGTACGTCGTGTACGCCATTGGTCGGTCTCCTAGGGCAGTCGTCGAGGACGAGTGGGGACCCTGGGCGTGAGGAAGTAGGGTGCTGTGTGCAGCGTCTGCGTCTGCATAAATAAAATAAAAAAGGTAGGATACGGGAGAAAGAAAGAGAGAAATATGAAAAAGAAATAGAGAAAGGAAGGCTTCCGGAGGGACAGTTTCCAGATGATTATCCTTATTCCGTCATTGTTACCAGTCGGCAGCGCGTGGCGATGCCAGTCCAAAGTCTGGTCTGTCACAGCGTAAAATTATACTATCTACGTACATCTTTGCCGGGGATCAATACTTTCTGTTTGGGAGAAAAAACATTTCTTGTACAGCACATTCAAAACACGACAGCGTGGAGGAATACATATAAATTTGTATATATGATATGCAGGTATAAATTCCAGATTGCGCCATTACTGGTCCACGACTCCACGTGTGTCACACCACCCCTAGAGAGCCAACGTAGCCTTTTGATTTCATTGGACTTCTCTAGTACATGGCACGGATTTCATCTGAATCACATTGCGCGTTCAGTTGCTGTTACTCAATAACACCCAAGTCGTTCAATTGCATTGCTCCATGTCGTCTGATTTAGAAGACCGTGACGAGCTTCGAAGTCCGGAGAAGCACGTTGTTAGGGCACAGAGCGGAATCCTGATTCATGATCATGGTGTATAGAATTCTAAAATAGATTCCCCGGAAAATAATCAAGGTTTACTGCTGGATTCGGTCAGAATATACAATACGATCTTTTGCATTGCCAGATTCAAGTTTGTCCAGCCACGTCTTTTGCTTCAGAATTTTGATATACATACTTACACGCATGCGAATTTAAGCGAGCGTTTCCATACCACTGTGAGCCACTGCTTGAGATATATAACGAACGATGACACTATACTAGACGTCATCCCTCGGGCGCAGCTCGCCTCGGTCTAGAGCTTGGTAAAGCGTGCACATGCATTGGCGGTAAAGCCGGAGGTAGAGCCTCATAGTAGTTCACGGTCTCCAGGTATCATCGGAGAAAGATTTTGACGATTAACTTTATCCCTGTCGAAAATAGGACATTCGCTAGTTCAAAGTTCAGCATATGGTCCAGCATCTTTTTTCAATAAAAAAAGCGACTGTCGTTTGCCCAAGTGACATTCGAGTTGTTTCTTCTCTCTTATCGGCGAACCCAAGACAGCGATTTGCAGCGATCGGAAAAATATTGGAAAAATGGCTGATTAGGTTGACCAACTTGACCTGACAGTCCCCCGGTGCTATGCGGAGACCGAGACAGTCCAATCCCATTCGAAAAACTGTTCGGTGAGGGATTCGGTTTTTCCGAAACTCCCAGAAATCTGAAAAACTTAAAATAAAAGTGAAATTCACCACGTTGCGTCTGAATAATCGAATTCTGCCAAGACAGCGTATAGGTGGGTTTGCAGCCAAATGTCTTTGAGCAATTCAATCATTGGAAAATAACTCCTTCTTTCTGAATGTTGAGATATTTGACGGATTCGTTTGGCTCTTGAGCCAAGCCTCTTGTCGCAGTCTTATTGCAAAACCAGGCATAGGAATTGGAGTACCTCATTCATTCATGTCGCTAAACATTCTTGAAAACGAGTATGATATCAGTGGCTATACTACTTGCAGTCATAGCGTCCTGCGGCGAGGTTTCTCTATACATCGCTTGTGACAAGTCCTGATGTCACAGACTCGGTGGCTATAGCCTGCGGAGATCTACCACCACACTTATATACGCCCGTTTTGCACCTTTGTCTCAGAACAGAACATCAAACAACAATGAACTCTCAACCAAAGACCAACGTGCAACCGTCTCCCGCTTCAAGGATGGGTAAGCTCAAATTCAAGACATGAATGAAAACTTTTCATGTCTCAAACCAATCTTTTTTTTATAGAACTTTCCTTGCAACCGTCCATTGAGCAGGCTGAGCTTGAGGCTCAACAGAACAAGTCCAAACACCACGGGCTCATGCGTTTACGGGGAGGAGGAGCCGGAAAGGTACGTTCGGTTTATTATCTTGTTCAGCAACGACCGAACCCAACTTGAAAGGACTGTTTCTTGGGACTGTTTGCATGTTTCGTATGTTTCGAATGCTGCGAGGTGCGTTGTTTCCATGTCGTTTTTCAAGATTATGCTTACTGACCCCATTTGGTTAGGGCTGCTGTGAATGTAAGTCTTGGCATGACATATTTCATTTGAGTTACACCACTTACTAAAACCCTCTCATAGGCTGTGCTGATATTATATGCTGTCCATGCGAAGTGTGTTGCTAGATTTGACATGTGATTTATGATATATGTTACTGGCTGATAATTAATATCCACAAATCACGACTCTATCATTTAAGAAATGCAGAGATATGAACAGGTCTGACTTGAGAGTACATGTTGGTGCCAACTTGTGCGCTGTGCGCTGTGCTTCAGGTTACGAACTTCGGCTCCCTGAGTCCGACTTGACTTCGGAAAAGGTCAACACTGATTAATAATTACCCACACCGTGTCAGTAATATTCTCTTTCAAATTATACATACATTCTGGCATTAGTCGTAGTCAGTTCAAGTTGTCGAACCTCGGCGAATCAGAGTCAAGCAATAATCTCTCGGTTGACGCTCGCCTCCGAATCATTGATCGCTGTCGATTAAGTGTTGCTGGAGTATGACCACGAACTTGACACAAATCAGAAAGAGAACTATTCTGATTGGCATTGGGTGTGTATTCTTGTTATCACTTGCAGCCATATCCTGATTCTCGGAGAAGAGGATCGACGAGTAGCGGGAAGACGACTCTAGCAAAGCACCTGAAAACATGTCTACCCAATAGTTTCATTATCCACCAGGATGTAAGTTATCTACTTTATTAATTCAATTAACGGTTGTATTAATTTGCTGGCAGGATTTCGCACCAGCAAGTACTTCTGTGCTACTCGCATGATAACGATGCGATGACTCAAAAAGTCCAACTGACTCGGTTTCCAACTTAGCCTGTCGAGCAACTTCCGATTCACCCAGAATTAGGCGTTCGTGATTGGGACAATGCCCCGGGTGCTGTAGACTGGGATCGTTTAGTGGACTTTCTTCGAGACGTTAAACGAACGGGGACGCTGCCAGAGGGACATCAGTCTTACGATGAATCTAACGTCACAGCTTCTGTACCCGCTTCAGGAGATGTTATAACACACTGGAAAAGTTGGAGCGAGGGTTTTGCTGAAGATCATCTTCGAAAACATGGTGAGATGCTAACTTGGGGTATTTTGGATGGTTTCTTGGTGTTTTGGGACGAGGTACGAATCATTTCTCACGGATGGCTGAATTTGTGCTTAATTCAACGTTTGTTTTTCGGTTCAGCGTGTCGTCTCAACTCTCGATGTGCAAGTTTTAATTCGTACGCCCGAAGCCGTTGTCAGAAAGAGGCGTGAAGATCGACCGTATGTAACTGCTGGTAAGAAACCCTTTTTGCGTATACAGTCACGCGTTGTCTCATGAATACATGCGTAGAAGGTGATGTGTGGCGTGATCCCCCACAATACTGGGAGAAAGTAGCGTGGCCTGCATATATCCATGCTCACCAACATTTGTTTGAGAATGGGGATGTTGGTGGTGGTAAATTGAGTGAGAACGCTGGTGACTTGATGTTGTTTGAAGGTGTTGAGGTAACGATGGATACGATGGTGGACGACGTCATGAAGAGAGTGGCGGAGGTGTCTGAGAAATGTGCATCTGTATCATAATCTTCATGTAGTCTGCAATGCATCACTCGTACAGTTCTGTAATTTCGTTGAGATTGGCGAGGTCGTGGGCCAAATATGAACTCACGAGCGCCCACAACCACCCAGCGCCACTAAAAAGCGTTGGACGCGTCGCGTTCCTCAAACTGTCATGGCCACTTCACCTGGAAACACAAAACAAACTCCATCTCCAGATCAGCCTCGAATTCCTCTACAATATGTCAGCGCCCCGGCCCAAAGATTGTACGCTCTAAGTTTGGGAGGACTCCTCCAGGTATCTGCAAGTTCTTGGGTTTAAAAGGGTCTTTGTTTCTTAGCATTGTCAATTTTAGGCTGTGAAATTTAGGAATTTTCTGATGAGGTGGTGGTATCCAGAATACTGGTGGAAATACCTTTTTGGATGGCTTGTGATAGATGCTCTTTTCGTTATTGGGGTAGCGGAGTTGCGCATACCTCGTCTTGCGTTTGGTTGGAAGGCCAGACTTACGCAAATTATTTTGTTAAGCACAGTTGATATACTCCTATTTAAACAATATGATGTGAGTTCGTTATTGTCTGTGTCAGTTTCGAAGCGATAGTCTGATTTCTTCTCAAGACCTCCCTTTCAATGGCTTGGCTGAAAAGTAAGCATACACGAAATCATATCGGTGTGAAATAATATTAATGAGAACAAATTTGATTTCAGTGGGAACATCTGAAAAAGAAATTTCAACGCGAGAGAAAACGGTTTACATTGACGATGTTATTAATCAGGGTGGCCATCTGTTTGGGCAACATACCGTTCGACTATCCCCCATAAGGTGAGCTGGGCATATGGGTTAAATTCTTCGTTTTTGACTGATGTATGTTCCCAAATCAAGTACCGGAAGACTGAACCCATCAATAGAGAGCTTTTGTTTAGAACCTCCGGACAATTTTGTGCTCGTCCCGATCGTATTCAACAACACACACCCAGCACAAATAACATATTCCATCTCCACCTTAGATAACTCCAAAAATCCTATATCACCCTTTCTTCCAAGGAACTCAAACAAATCGAAAAAATCCGTGCTGAAACGCAACTCGCGTTACAAAAAGTGGACCCTGTTCAGGATGATAATATTGAAGAAGACTATTACGATCTTCTGGAAGCCAAGCAGCGCCCGGTTATCAATCATAACGGCGCGTCCGATTCGAAATATCCTCTTGAGAAGACCGAAGTTTTGCAACATATCAGAATTACGAATCCTGGGACGTTTCGGCTGGAGAGGGCTCTTGACCAAAATAACGCCGAAATTCGCGTTGGAACGTCTGAAGTTACTATTGTTCAATGTCCGCGTGTTGAATTAGTTCCGGTGGATGTCAAGATGATGGAAAGCGTTGTATTGGTACAACGGAAACCTTTGACCTGAAGGTTTTGGTGTACCACCTTTGACGCTGAAATGGCATTGGGAAGTAGCTGGAAGAAAAGAATCGTTTTTGGTTGAGGGTATTGAAGGAGACCATAATGTATGCTTTCTTCCCTATATGACTTTATTGTTACCCTTATTCAATGATTTCTTGCTTAGGTTCCTGGCCGGTTCATCGCTCAGGATCTTCATATCCCTCTCAAAATGCAGCTTGATAGTCTCGGAACACAAACATATACTTTGGACGCTTTAACAGATGGCGTTGGCAACTCGCTAAATCTAACACATGCCCAAGGCCTCACACGTACACGTACCAGCCACTCAGTATCCGTCCTTCGCCGGAGCACAATGAGCTTCAGCTCATGCGGTCCCGGTAAACCCGTCAGTCTACTCATCGGAAAAGAAGCTTTCTTTTCGTAACCGCCTCTGAGATGGACGAAGAAGACGGTCCGTGGAATGTTACAGTGAAATATACCCCTCCTGTCGACGATCGTAGTAGATTCAAGCCTTGGCAGCGAGATTTCAGCACTCTCCCGGAAAACGCGATTTGACTTTGTTGGCGAAGGCGCCTGGTGAATATAACATTGTGAAAATTCAGGGTCAATATTGTCCTGGAGATGTATTGAGTCCGGAGACGTGTCGTGTTGTAGAGCAGCCGTTACCCACTGCAGAGATTGAATGGAGACGGATTCATGAATGGTCTGTTTACGCTTCTTATCCTTTTCTATACGTACGTACTAATGACGAAACAAAAGTTCTGGAGATACTGGTGTAGCAGCCTCGCTTCTTCTTCAAGGCAAACCGCCTTTTAGAGTGTTCTACTCCACTCAGCGAAATGGAGAACCTATTCGGGAGCTTTCTCAAGTATTTCACGGATCGCGTGGCGAGATTATTTTGCAACCCGAAAGGAGCGGTACATACACCTACACATTCCTGCGAATGAATGATGCGAATTACAATGATATAAAACTGGACGGTCCAACAATTAATCAGGTGGTTCATCCACTAGCTAGTGCTAGTCTCGTCAAATCTGGTGATTTGTATGGAAAGGAAGCCATGCATAGTTGTTCGGGTAGCATGGTTGATATCGATGTTGATCTCAAAGTAAGCTTTTCCCGTTTCATGATATTGAATGACGATGACCGGAATTGTTTTAGGGGACGCCGCCGTGGACTTTGGAAGTACAAATACTTGGTCCAAAGGGATCTCAAAATACTCAGATCGCGAATTTGACTAAACCCAGAGAAACTCTTCGTCTTCCTATTCCTTCGGTTGTCGATGAAGAAGGCGGAGCCTTCCAAGTGGACTTAGGTAAGGCATTTTGTATGGATTCGTTCAATAGAACTTACTAATTCTCTCTTCTAGTTAGCATCACAGACTCGTATGGATGTAAAAGACAGCTATCCTTGCCCGGAGTCACAGTTAACGTGAAGCGTGTCAAAGTAAGATTGTGGCTAATATTAGAAAGATAAGAGACTGATAGTTTGTCTAGCCTACTGTCAGGTTTTATGCTCAAGATGGAAAGCGCCAAATCTCAACACTACAAGGAAAGCGTGTGTTGTTACCACTCAGGCTTACTGGCGACCCAGTAAGTATTCTGAATAATGTTATGCAGGCTATTATTAATACAGTTATTAGCCGTGGAGGATCAAATACCAGCGCAAAGATGATTCAGACGGTGGTGTAATGAGCGCATCACTGTCTTTGCCGAACGATCATCTACCCATTACCGAAGCCGGTCTCTATGAGCTGCTTGAGGTCAAGGACGCGTATTGCACGGGATTTGTTGTTCCTGAAGAGAACACGTTCCTTGTGGAATGGATACCGCGTCCTACTGTTGACATTGCGAGTACGACCAAGGTGGTTTATGTCCCTGAGAACCGAACTTATATTCGTCCTGCTGTGGTGGGTATTATTTTGTTATATGAAACATTATGAATTGACATATGGGTTCTAGTGTGAAGGCACTGATGATTATGCTGATATTACATTCGACACTTGATCTGCCTTCCTTTTCCTTAGTGTGATTTTAATACGTTTGACAGGTACTCCGCCGTTCCAGTTGAACTACAACGTCGCTCGAGAAGTTGATAATGGTGTTATAAGACTGGTCGATCAGCCGACGTTCAGTAGCATTCAACGTTCAGGAAGATTCCAACTACAAACATCTAAAGCGGGAAGAGTGTATTATGAAGTTCAAGCCGTCGGGGACGCGTCGTATCCAATTCAGAAGCATTCCAGTGTTATCCCTAACAGCCAGCGGCTACACTTTGAACAGCAAGTTTTCTCGAGGCCCTCAGCGTACTTCAAGAAATCTAACCGGATGTCGTTTTGTCTGAATGATCCGTTGGTTCAGCGAGAAGACCAGGTCAATGCGGTTATTGCACTTGAAGGAACGCCACCGTTCAAGCTCGAGTTATCTATCAAGGATCTCGCGTCTAGTGAGATTTACAGGGAGAGTTTCGAGACCTTCTCTCACGAGTGGATGTTACATGTTCCTGAATATGTTTTCCATACTGTCGGCCCGCATCTGGTAGCTATTGAATCGGTTATGGATGATTCGTTATGCCCACAGTCAGATGTCAATGCTGAGAAGAGGACAATGTGGATTGATGTTGCAGAAACTGCGGTCATTGTTCCGTTTGAAATGAAGAAGATTATTGCGTCGGAGAGCCGCTCCAGTTCCAACTCGAAGGTACTCCTCCTTGGAGAGTTCAGTGAGTTGTCATTCAGTATCGTTATTGAAAGGTGGCGCTAAGAAATGTCTTTTTTGAAAAAGATATGGTTTTGACGGAAAGCTTACGACTGTTCAAACTTTGTCTTCCCCTTTCCGGCGTGTAGCAGATCGGCCTGGCGTTTTCTCTATCATTTCTATCGCACATGAACATGATTTATGTCAGAATACGGTCACTGGGATGGACTTTAAAATACACAGCATCCCATCTGCCAAAGTTTCGCACGGGAAAAGGGTCATTCAAGATATCAGAGAAGGTATGTAATAGCTTTCGTTTGTGTTCTGTTCAAAAATATCACGTTACTTGCAGGTGAACAAGCAGAGATTAATTTCGAACTTGTTGGAGAGCCGCCGTTTACGTTCACCTATCAAAGGACAGAATTGCCAAAGGGACAGAAGAAACCAAAAGTTCTCGAAACGCATACTGTGTCGGGCGTAACGATGAGAAATTACTCTATCTATTCAGCTGCTGAGGGAACGTGGACTGTTTCATTCATTCAAGATAAGTATTGTAGATATCCGCCAATGCAAGTGGACAAAGCCATTGAAGATGCTTGAACGGCATTCTCCCCATCCGAGTCGAAGTTGGCAACCATCGATTCTCGAACCCTACGGATTCTCGTCAGAACCCAGGAACAACTTCTATATCTTTTTTAATTTGGAAAGGGTGGTGTTCTATAGCGCCTTTTCCCCCTTTGCATGAAAGCTATTTACATACAATGTACTCATACAAATCAACAAATTTTTGCATGGCTTCCGCACACCCATACGGGCGCCAACATGCTTTAATCAGGCGCTCGGGATAAGCTCAAAATCTCAGATTGCGTGGAGCTGACCGCTGATAATCGTTTTCTCCCGTAAACCATGATCTAAAGCTCCAGCTACGCTCCTCAGTCTCCTGACCCTGCGCGTCGAGCAAGCTCCAACTACTAACCTGACAAAAGATGGTGCACGTTTTCTATTTATACGTATCAATTCTCATATACAGAACGCCACTGCCGGTGGTTTTTTGCAACCTTGATGCTTCCTCGTGTCGTCAAAGAAGTTCTATTTTATCGGTAATTGGTATAGACTATTTCCGGTACACATTTCTCCTGTTGTTGACGTTTGTTCAGAAAAATTGAAATAGTGGTGCGCAATATATGCACGTGAACTTTTCATGCGTTTGCACCGGTTGCTTCAAGTTGTATGCATGCATTCAAACTGTATGCCTGAGAAAAAAGTAAACACTTGCGATCATTTGGTGATTGAAGTCGAGTCCCTTGTGATTCTTTTCTCGCCATTTTAAATTACGAATGACTCCCTTGACCCTATTCATCTATTCAAAAAACTGTATAATCATTCCAGTGTTCCAGTTCTCGTGACAATCGGAAGGGAGAGGCCGAAAACTTCGAAGCGTTCTATTTATAGTTCATTAATTTCTGGATAATTGTTTTCAGGAATAGTATTAGAAAAAAAGCACGCAAACTCGTCCCAGTTTTTATGAATGGAACATATATAATGCTGACTCAATTCAATATACATTTCATCTCTCCATGTTTTCCTCTTTCCTCCTCGTCCTGGGCCTTGGGGCGGTTCAAGCCTGTGGAGCAGCTGCAGTGTCTGTAAGAACATTTCTATCTCCTGTTTAACGTGTAGATCGCGACATTTATGAATCTTTTTATGTAGGAAACGTCTGCATTTTATCGTCGTGATAATCCCATCTCCCCGGTTTCCCTTATGGCTCACAGACGGTTCGCGGGATGAACTTGGGAGGCTGGCTCGTCCTCGAGGTAACGTCACCTTTCGTCATTTTTTATTGATCATTAACTCTGTTTACTCTATTTTTCTCTCCAGCCTTGGATTACGCCTAGCATATTTGATAATACCGGAGACTCTCGTGTTGTTGATGAATATACCTTTGGACAATTCGTCAACCCCAATACCGCTATTTCCGTTCTGCAAAACCACTGGAACACGTGGATAACAGAATCTGGTACGCAATAGCCACTCTTATGTATCTCCATAGCTGTGTTGTTTAACGGATCTCCGTCGGACAGACTTCGCTGCTATAGCTGCTGCTGGGTAAAGCATACTACCTGCCACTTTCTTTTCTACCTGATCTTATGCGTGCCATTTCATTGCAGAATGAATCACGTTCGCTTGCCCATTGGATTTGGGCTTTCGATGTTAGTGGTGGTGAACCATATCATCAAGGTCAACTTCCGTATCTTTCGAAGGCTGTCACTTGGGCTGCCAACAACGGATTGAAGTTGATCATCGACCTCCGTAAGCGTTTTTCTTTTCGGAAATAATGAGATACTTAAGATACTCAACTTGGTTATAAGATGGTGCTCCCGGAAGTCAAAATGGATTCGATAACTCTGGACAGAGATTATCCTTCCCTGGATGGCAATCCAACCAGACAAACGTACAGCGCACAGATGCTATCATAAAAAAGCTGGGTATGTTTTCATAGCTCTTCTTTCTTTCCTCACTCATAAGCGACATCGGCATTTTAGCTAGCATGTTTCATACCCAAACGAACGTAGTCAGCGTAATCGCCCCACTCAATGAGTAAAAAACTTCCTTTGCTGTGTAATTTTTAATTTCCTAACTTTACGTGTAGGCCTGCAGGGTTTGACAGCGGAGTTTTGCCAGTCGCTCAACAGTACTGGAAAGATTCCTATGGAAATATCCGTTCCCTACTCCGGGTTCATCTCAAGAATCAAACTTGGTTGAGCTCATTCACGACGCATTCCAGCCTCTGAGTTCATGGAACGGTTTCGAAGCCGCACCTAACTTCCAAGGAGTTATGCTTGATACCCATATATACCAAATGTTTTCGAATCAAGAAGTGGCTCAGACGCAGGCACAGCACATTGCGGTATGTGATCTATTCCCAAAGCTTGCTCTTCTCTGTTTTATTCATGTGTGACTATCAGAGTGCGTGTAGTCAAGCGTCAAATTTGGAATCACTGAATACGCTTTGGAAAATTGTTGGTGAATGGACGGTTGCTAGTACAGACTGTGCAAAGTACCTCAACGGGAGAGGCATTGGATCGCGATATGCCGGTACATTTTCTGGATCTCCTGGAGTAGGTAGTTGCAATGGTCTTACAGGATCTGGGAGCACGTTTAGTGCGAGCTACAAGACCTTTTTGAGACAATTCTACGAAGCGCAGGTAGGTATCCTTTTTATTTCGGGTCAGAAAGAGAAGACGGGTTGATGATGTATCATTGTTAGATTGAAGCGTACGAATCTGGAGGACAAGGATGGGTTTACTGGTACGTACAATATTCTCCGACACGACTATGTGCCTTTTGCTTATCCGGAATCTCAGGACTTGGAAAGCTGAGAATGCAGATGATTGGTCTTATCAAGCTGGCCTTGCTGGCGGATGGATACCCCAGAACCCCTCCGATAGGGAATTTCCGAACATATGCTCATAAACAAACGTCTTCTTCATGGAAAGGACATTGGAAATGACTTCACGACCTCATACCTACTCAAATACCTTCATTGTTTAGCTTTCTTTTCTTTTCTTGTTCACAGTTCAACTTTTTTGAGTATAAATACATACATATCACTTGGACGCTTCGCGTGAATTGGGTGAGATAGAGAAATTACATTGTTTTTATATTGCTGCCAGATAAAAAGTTACTCTACAAGTTTAGTTTTACATGGAGAAACTCTCAGTATATCTTAACATAGTGTCACGCCATCAAAGCTATATGTTTCAATTCGCTGTTAACATGAAAGAAGTCATTAAAAAGCTCAAGGTTTTCGCAATTGGGACAAACGCACTTTTGAACTTGTTGTCCAACCTTGATAGGTTCGTAGATAATTTGCTCTTCACCGACGTCCAACTGTCCACGGTCGTATCGTGTCGCAGCCGCTGTTAGACTAGGTATTGGGACAAGATCGTAATCCGAGGAAAGATGATAGAAAAAGGTGGATGAAATGCGAATCTGTGGTCGGTCGGGATGTGCTTCGGCGCGACGTGCCATCGTCTGACAATATTTTGTGAAATTGGTGATATCACAAGCCATAAACAAAAAGTGGCTTACGGTTAGTGTGGCATCGTTGACGATTACCTCGTGGTATCCGGCTTTTATCAGACCACCTGTGATATGTTCGAGTTGTTTGCCGGCCTGAACAAAGCAAAAACCATCGGATGTTAGCGTCTCAATAGCATTATGGACTAAATGGACGCAACTTGTACGAGAAGAAAGTTTCCTTCTGTGGGAAAAATCACTGGAATCCGTTTGCCAGTGTTTCGTGCCCATATGTTCAAACCGGGGTATCTTGATCGTCCATGAATGGTAAGAAAGTTGAGATCCGTATGGAAGCCAGCTAAGATGGTGTCTTTTTTTCCGTATTTGTTCAAGTCTGAAGCTGTTGGCGCGAGCAAATGAGGACTGTGCGCAAATAATGTCACGAGTTAGAACTATAAGCGTGTAAAAAAAAGAACACATGCCCATATTTCGCTGCGTCGGTAAAGACGTTTTGTTCCAGGCCAAGACCAAGAGCAGTCATCTGTGCAAGATCGCTTACAGCTTGTTTCATCGTATTTCCCCATTTTGTTAAAACTCTCCCAGCGATCTTTGAATGCTTCCGGTGTGATATTAGCCGCATTTATAGCGGAAACTGCGTCTGGTATGGAGGCGTGGCAGACATTCTCCAGAAAAAACGGGATTTAGGATCGGGATTGTGGCCGGTTATATCTAGTGGTCGTTCTGAAGGGTCAAGTTGACTGATGACGCGAAGACAGGGCTCGTCTACAGCACATTTGGGTTTTTCTGTGTTGTCTAATGTCGCGCCGACTTGGTAGTGATACTCTGGTCGTGTGTCTTTTCCAGCAGCTCATGAGGCTGAGCGAAATAGTCTTCGAGAAGATCGAGAAAAGTAAATTGTCTTGTTCATTGACACGTGAATCGTGTAAAATCAATGCACCAAATTTGATCAGTGCATCAGCAGCCTGTCGTAATAATCAAAGATTTGCCGGCAAGATTAAAGGTTAATGCAAATGGGTTATAGATGTGCTTTGTATCACCTTTTTACACTCCAGGTTACGAAGTTGTGTGTCATTTGTAGACAAAAACACGTTGAGATCGATAATCGGGAGGGTCGCAATTGAAGACATGTTGTCGGAGGTCAAGGAGCACACCGCGATCGCTCGGCTGCTAGTACTTCATTCACGCCCGGATTTTCTTGCCGCACAAGCCTGCAGCCGTAGTAAAGTAAAAAAGGGATTAAAATAATCAACCTTAATGTTCTTTTCTCTTTACTTTACATTCAATTCCTTAGACTGGACGGATGTATGATATAAATGACAATATAAAAAGACTACGCTACTAGTTTGCATTGTTGAGCTAAATAAGCAGGCAAATTCCGATGCATTGTATGCATTGTATTCCTTTCTGTTCTGCAAAATCCCCAAAGAGCCAGTCAAGACTCGGAATTTCTTGCTTTGTCGGTGCCGGTGATCTCCGGCACTGCACACCCTGCCAGCCTCACGTACGCCACACTTCTCTCGTCCACTTCTTTTATAACCGCATTTCGTGTAGAAACATTTTTATTCACTCACAATGATCAAGGTAATGTACACTCATAATTAATCTCCTCATTCGACGCATTAACAGAAACAATGACTTATTTCGCTCATGGCGCGCAGATATGGAGCATGAAGAAGAGTTCAGACGATGCCGCAGCGAAGAAAAAGCCAAAGACCAGTGCGGCTCAGATTCGAGTTCAGAAGGGTTTGTGAGATGTAACTTCATAGTCTAATGTCTGCTCAATCACTGGTTGTAGACTTGACAGAGCTCGATCTACCAGGAACAATGAAGCTCGAGCACCCTGACCCTGATAACCTGCTCAACTTCTTCCTTATCATTTCACCTGATGAAGGTATGCGAGAACACTTTTTGAAAATTACAGTACGTTTGACTATATGTTCAGGAATGTACAAGGGTGGCGAATTTCGATTTTCTTTCGTGATCAATATCAATTATCCACACGAGCCACCTAAAGTTAGATGTCTTCCTAAAGTATGTCTCCATCTCTCCCCAAAGTTCTATCAGAGGTCTGATATTATATCTAGATATACCACCCTAATGTTGATTTGGAGGGCAACGTTTGCTTAAACATTCTCAGAGAAGATTGGAAACCGGTGCTTAATTTAAACTCTGTAATGGTCGGCTTGCAATATCTATTCCTCGAACCCAACGCGGATGATCCACTTAACAAAGGTTCAGTAGTTTCGGTTTTCAACGATCTATTAGACACCGTTCATTGATGTATGATATGATTTTATTCAGAGGCGGCAGAAGATTTGCGGCGGAATCGAGATACTTTCATGGCCAATGTACGGAGCTCGATGCGAGGAGGTAGCGTGAAGGGCGTAGAATATGACACTGTACAAGTCCGACGATAGGTCAAATTTAATAAGAAGTTTGCAGGATATATATATTTATATATCACACGTGTGCGCCGTGTAAGAGTGGTAAGTGAACTCAAGTCCCAAGTCCAAATATTTGTGTATTCGTTCATCTATTATCAAAAGTCCATCCGTTTAAGCAAGTCCGTCTACTAGTTATAGCCCACTATTTGCCGCGATAGGTTGTATACGAAAAAGGGCTGAGCAACAGGGGTATATGATAGTGTTCTCCGATATCCGTAACGTTGAAACAGATCTTTGAGAGAAGAACAAAGGAGTGTTACCATAAAAGCACATACAAAGTATAATTCCGAAAGTACAACCTACCTCGACAGTTGGGAAAAAGCAGTTTTTCCAGTAAGTGGAAATATTCTTCAACGCGGAATATAATTTTGTACGTTCCTTCAATCAGCGGATAATCGGCCTCATAGAGTGAATCGCAGCGACCATCGTCGTCCGTTATGCTATTCCGAGCAATAGATGCGTTACTTCTTGAAAATAAACAACAGAAAACCAAATGTCTAACCTGCGCGTTATGTCTGAAATATAACCTGATCACCCTCTACCTTAGCACGCTGGAGTATAACCTTGATTCCCGTTGCCGGTTTGCCAATAGACGAATCGAGTACTGAATTGTGACCGCGCATGCCAAAGGTTGTATTAGCAATTGTATGTTCCTATTGATCATTCTTACCGTGGCAGGTAATGGGCGGTCGCATATTGTTTCGAGATAGGAAAGAATGTAAAGAAAAAGGTTAGCCTAATTATTGAAGTTGAACGTTGAATGTCAAAAGCTACCAGGGAAGGGCGCCTTCGCCCGCAATTGGCAATTAGTACCAAGATGGACGTGCCAAAATTTCGTCGGAAATTCAAATGAGATACAGCCATTCCGTTGATGGCGCAGACTTATGGTTTTCGCAACGTGTAAATTAGAGAGAGTGTTTTATTTTTACTTTTTGGTTCGCAAAACTACATACACCGCTCAGCTGGCATCTACTTCAGTCGGTGTCGACCTATCTTCTTCCATCCCCGCTTTCCAAATTGCATATAGCTTCCTCCTGTTAGAATCTCTCGTGTCTTCTCGACTTGCCACGTCAAAATTATTTGATACACAGCTTTGCGTAGTTCGCGAGGACTGCGCGCCGGTTCCGGCGACTCATCGTGTCGCGATTTAGAAATCAGGTCCTCAAACTTCATTTCCTGACCTCTTTTGCGTTTGTGGCCCTGGGTTTCGGAATTTTTGTCTTCGGCAGTTGCAAGGTCTGATAATAACGGTTCAAATAATGAGCTTTGTATTCGTTTGTGTGTGGTGTTCGAAGATGTGTGCGCAGCCAAGTTCAAGAAAGGCTGCAGGAGAGGTATTAAGGGAACCGGAGGGCACTGTATTTCATAATATTCATACTTGCTTTATTACTGGAAGAATGATCAACTTACATCATTGGTCACTCTAACGGCTTTGTCCAACTCTTCGAGATAAATGTCAGCTAAATGGTAGGCTAAGCTAGTGGGGACTCGGTGATCATTAGGACTAGTGCCAAAACACACGTGAACATGTGGTACGGCTCAACCACAAAAGAAGACGAACCAAAGAGGACGGTGTGATTCGCTTATAATTTTGTGATACTGATCACAAGTTTCTTTATTCCAATTTGTCCGCATAAGAAGTCGAAACGAAGCATTTGTGAATCTGCGAATGAGCATATAATATTTATCTAGCCTGAATCAAACTAGTCAGTGAGCACGGTAGGGTTTATATGAACTTATTATTCTTTACCTAAGTCTATCGATTCCAGACCACTCTCTTACGGTAGCTTCCCAAAATCCGTCAAGAAATGATAATGAAGCTTGTGTATCGGTTATGAGGAGCAATAAATCAGCTAGTTCCGAAGCCAAGGCTTGCTGAACCAAAGGCTTATCCGACATCCAGAAGCCTGTTTTTCCAGTCTTTAAACACAATAAAGAATGAAAGGACGTTCTTACAATAAAATAACCCTTTCCATAATTTGGCTAATTCGGACTTCGGTAATGGTTCAGAATGATTTGATAAAAATGCAGCGAGATTTTTGACCGCCTTGTCTCTAGTCTTTTTATCTGAATGATTATATGAATTTTGAGGGGAGATACAAGTACTTACAGAACATACCTGACGAGGCTAAGTATTTTCCTAACGGAGGAGCTCCAGTAGGAGAGTCCATTTTTTTTTCGAGATGAGCAGGAATAGTGATGCAGGTAAAAACCACTCGAAACGTCACGTAAACTGTCACGTATCCTTTTTCCATGCACAAGAAACTTACTATTGAGGTTTGCGTAGATTCGATTGAATCTGCCACAGAGTTAGTATTGGACACTTCCTACTTGCTTATGTTTTATTGGACTTTAGTGCCGTAGCCGGTGGAACGACCCGTTTGGAGTTATGTGCTAATATTGCTGTCGGAGGAGGTACTACGCCCAGCTTAGGTTTCGTTAGAAGGGTTAGAAGCAAATGTCCCGACGTTGACTTGATGGTGCGCCATTTTATCATATTTTTAAGAGAAAACTCACCAGGTGATTTTTGTTTTGCAGGTTATGATACGTCCTCGAATTGGAGACTTTGTATTCACTGAAAATGAGCTTGCCGTTATGCTGAAGATATCAGCATTTTTGCAAAAGAAAGCATAAATGGCGTTGTTGTCGGTATTCTACGCACAGACGGGACAGTCGATGTTGAAAGAACACGGACGTAGGTAAATTGATCTTTAAAAATGCATCCTACCAAGTTGACCTTGTGAAACCAGATTAGTTCAAGCTGCCAAACCGATGCAAGGTCCATTAGTTTTGTTCCTCGCAGTTACGGATGATTGATAAAAGCACAGTTTGCTTTCACAGAGCAATCGATATGACTCGCGATCCGTTAGAAGGTAGCTAGAAATTAACATTCTACACTAGACATCGTTGCACGTATCTGATTGTTTTTTAGCTATTCGCGACATTGGTTCTATTGGAGGGATTGATCGTATTTTGACAAGGTAAACCTATCTCAGACAATGTTCATCGCGAAAACTGACTTATATTCGCATATCTAGTGGACATACTGGACCTTCAGCTCCAAATAACAAAGTTTTAGCTCTCATGTCCGAACTGTCTTTAACGCTGTTCCCACCGATCATTATTTTACCAGGATCCGGTATAAACGTCAATACAGTTCACAATATTGTGCAACTGGAAAGTTTCCAGAAATTCACTTGAGCGCTGGAGGATGGAATGATGGTCCTATGAGCTTCCGCAAAGAAAATATGGGCATGGGTGCCGGTGGAGTTCGTGATTGGCAAATTTGGCGTACTGATCGAAACACTGTCGCACAAGTTCGGAATATTGCTGAGGATGCTTGCGGCGACGAGGAAACATGAGTGGGTGGTGTTGATGAAGCTTTCAGCTGTTTTTGCAGTCTATGGTCCGTAAGCAAATCTTTTGCTTATTTTATCAGCTGAACATTATTCTAAAGGACAGGCTGTTCGTATAATATGCGCACACCATCCCTTATATAAGCTTAATTTGGAGTTTGCCAACCAGCTGAAAAGGCGTAGCCTGTTCTGACGAATATATTGACCATATGGAGCGATCCTTTGTGCACGCGTGACACAGCCAGGAACGGTGGACACTTTCAGTCGCCATGAAACTTCGCTGGCAAAATTTCTCAGCTTATCTTCCTTGTCAAGCTTCAAGAATGCTGGTTTGTTGGCGACTTTGCCACGAAAAACTTCTCTGTGCCGTAATATTACATCACGCGAGCTTTTTTCGAAATATGTCAGGTTCGTTCGGAAATTCTTAATATGGCGTATTCCTAGTACCGTTGATAATTCATTAAAAAATATAGGCCATTTGGTAGTCCCTTTGACCTTCATTGTTTTTCTCTCTGAACAATAATAACTAAATGATCCGATACGATACACATTTGTGCGAACAAATTCTGGAATTCAGTTCGATAACCAGGTCACGCTTTTCGCTTGTTGAGTTTATATACCAGCACACATGACTATGATGACTTTATGGCTCCCGATAGGCTATTGTTTTAGTATTCTTCTTTCATTATCTATTGGGGAATTATCGTATATAATGCTTGACATTGTGGTACGTTTTGCGTTTATCAAGGTGGGAGAAATGACATTGCTCAGGTCTGTTAGATTTGTGGCTTTGCTAACTGCTATAGCATCCACATGGGCCAAGCGCGATCCTTGTGTGAAGGTCGCAGGTAAAACTTTCGCCGCGCCTGCCGATGCTCTGGCCTGTCTCAGGTCTTTTCCGTTCAACGAAACCATAAGGCAGAATGTGATATCTGTTGGTGCGTATTTCTATCATTATACATATATTCTTACATAACTATTTTTAAGTCTCCGGAGTCTTCGATTTTTATACTTTCGAAGCTTATTATCTCAATTCGCCCTCGCCGTTTCAAGAAAGTACCACTAACATTCGTGCCGAAATTCAAAGAATCAACAGCACCAAGTATGAAGTAAGTTGGGCAAATTTTCTCATTGACATGGATCAGTTGAGAAAGTTTCAGACGGATTATGATTTCTCGAAAGACCTTTATCAGTTTACAACTATGATGAATGATGGTCATACTCGTAATAGTGTTTTCCCACCATTAAAAACTTGATGAACTACTAATTTCTTTTTACGTAGGTTGGTTCCCCGCGTGTTATTGGTCTGCTTACCAGAACATACTCCCGGCTCCACCTGTGACAGTACGTGCACTCCCATGAAAGTATTCAAATTCTTAATTTCGTCGGAACTATTCACAGCTGGAAGTAAACGGCGTGCAGAATGTTTATGTTGCTCCCGATTCAGTGGAATATCTTTCTCAACTCGGTTCCGAGTTCTTTTCTTTTTTCGAAGATCTGAATTTCAACTGGCAACGGCTCGCTGGCGCAAAAGTACTATATATCAATGGACTCGACCCTTATGATTATGTCGATGCTATCGCGCACAATACCAGTGGGAATTACCTAGACCACGGTGTTAGAGTCAACAGTGTATTCTCCAGCTACAGGCTCGACGACACCAATGCTTATTCTCAACGACTCGGCGATTTGGCAGGACCTGTTTTCCCTGATCCGAACAGTGTCACATTTACGTTAATCCCAGTGAACAAGACTGAACCCGAGACTGTCGTTATTCCATATATCACGACATTCCTGGGTGTCCCATTCACAGATGGACCCTCATAGTAAGTTTTTGTCGGAGTGGAAGATATTATTTAAGTCAATGCTTTTCTAGCTGGGAGAACAATTGTGCTGTTAACAATGCTACGAATGGGGTGGACAATTCTGTTCAAGGCGGATCCACACTCACACCTACTCCTGATGTAGTATCACGCCCCGGGTCCACACGTCGGATGCGAGCAAATATCGTTGATGGTACACTGAAGCAGGCTATTGCTCTTCCCACCCAATTCCAACCTACTGTGCCAATCATTGCTGGAGAATCAGGAACAGTCAAATCATATATTTTGCCCGACAATAAAACCGGTGTTTTGTTTGTCGGAAGCTTCGAAGGAGACGAAACGATGTTTCAACAAGATACTCAAACAGCTATCAGTGCCTTCCAAAAAGCGGATGTAAAGCAGATTATTGTGGACATCACCAATAACGGAGGTTTGTTTAAGATATGTCAAAACTTCAATTATTAGTACTAATGATGGCACATAGGAGGATTCGTCTGTTTAGGGCAATGGCTTCATGAGTTTCTTGTTGGTTCTGATAACGTGCCCGTCCAGCCGTGAGTTCTTTCGTTTCCTGGTAGGTAAAGATTTTTATAGACTTAATCTCAGAGGCTTTCAATCGTCTATGCGAGCAAACCCGCTTGCTCAAAAAATTGTGCAAAGTGACATCGCACGGAATGTTACATCCGATGAGGTGAGTCAGCAGTTTAGTGTTCAAATTGTTTCTGTGTCTGAGAAAAGACTTGTTTTAGGCTTTCTATGCACCATCAAACTGGGCATCGCTGAAGAATGACGTCGAGTTTGCCAACAATTTCAATTATATCACGCCTTCTTTACCGTTTTCCATTAACGGGGAAAGCGAGCCCACCTCTCAAAGGTTCTTCGTAAGTGTATCATCATCATCATCAACGGCTTGATTACCAACCATGCGAAAAAGGATGATTGTAATGGAGAGTTCTTTGTCCCTTTCCCCAAACAACCGCCGGTACCTCTAGAGTAAGTTTCACAGTGTTATTATGGAACAGCAAACATTTTGAACAAATTTCAGCAAAATAGTTATTGGTACGTTTTCATTCAATTCCCACCTAATGTACCTCAAACTGGGCTGCAGTCGGTAACGGGAATTGCGCCTCCACTTGCTCCATGTTCACCACTTTAATGCACGAGTTACACGCGACGAAAAATATTGTTTTCGGCGGAAAGGCGTGTCTGATATTCTCTTGTAGTTATAATACATCTCTAACGGCTTCGCGTTTAGCCCGGGGAGCAGTTACAGTACAAAGGGATGGCTGGAAACCAAGTATTAGAATGGGCAGATCTTGACTCGGAAATAAAGGTACTGAAAGGGTCAGCTTGTTTTTTTGCATTAAACTGACGATGGGACAGACAGGACATGTAAAAGATGTAAGCTATCACGTGAATTTACAATGCATTTATGTTAATTAAATTATTCTAGGATCCTTTAGCTCCACCGGATTTGTATGTCGTGTATTTATTTCACAGAGACTAACAGCTAATTTCTTTGATAGGATTGTCAATGCCAATATGAGGTGCGCACATATTTTTTTATTTTAATTTTGTCATATGTGAAACGATGAAACGCAGAGTAAACTGGAGGATAGGTTCGTATTCATAGATAATAAGTATGTGATGCTTCTTTGACTATGTGGATACTATAGCATATAGCTTCTTCGACGAATCATTACCCATCGGTAATCCTCGATCTACCATTGCTGTACATGTCTAATAATTTGTTCATTAGCATACGTCTCAGAACCGGCTACGGGTAAACTTTACTTTTGCAATCGGTATGATATGTATTATCTGACTTGTATTAGTTCAATTCCCATATACCTTGGAAACCTACAATAATCCGCAAGCAGTTTGGTGAGTTTGCCGGTTGTGTTAAAATTGCACATCTAATACATGTCTGGAATTAGGGAGTTCGTGTGAGTACAATATCTTTACTCCTATCGTCAGGCTTTCGCTTAGTTCGGATAATGATCAGTGCCAAAACTGTTCTATGACGAGACGAGACGATCAGTCTAGTGTGTCTTGGTTGTACAATTATTGTGAATAACTATTTTCAGAGAATAAAAAGGCATTACGGTCACTTTCACCTGCGGTGTAGTACAAAGATCCGAGCTTTGATCGATTAAAATGTCTTTTTGAAGGGCGGTTAGATATAAACTGTTTTCTTAGAAAAACTCGAAGAAACTCCACTGGATATCAGAACACCTCGTAGACTAGTTTAAACCGGCAACAAATAAGCGGCGTATACATTTTTAATAGAAGTAAATGGGATCTAGCTACATACTTCCCTATCTCGATGAAAACACATGAAACGGGAGCCTATGCAGGGTAGATTCAATGGATAGCGGGTGGCACATTAGGTTTGCCGCGTACTACCGTGTACCGAAAAAAAAAAGAACGAATTCTATTGATTAGCCAGAGGTATTTTTTTTAACAAGTTGGCGTTTGACAAATATCAAAGGGTTTGATTATTAGGGTCCGGGATAGAATGGACACAGGAAGAACTAAATATACTGAATACTGAATGATTGGTGGAGCTTACTATAATACAATCGAGGCAATGGCCGCCCCCGACTGGCTTGCTATAGAAAAAAATAAACAGCTGAGCACAGCAATCTCCTCATGATACAGATCGACCAGGATATTATTGAAGGTAAGCCTAGTTTGATAATACAAACGCCGTGGTTAATGCAGAAAACAAACACTTTTGATACCTTTGGAGCGTCGTCGTCATCCACGGGCATGGAAATCCGAGCTCCTTTACCGAATGATATTTTGTTATCCCTCACCGAACCGCCCTCATAGCGATGTCGTCTTTCAAAGACAGGGTCAACTTGAAACCATCATCAAAGCACGGGCAAATTTGCCGAGATTATGGACGTTGTCCTATAAAATGCTCATTGTCATGGTCTACTTTGCATCTGTCAAAGGAGAGAAATGGCATTGCCTAGCGCTATCAAATTCGTGGCTTTGTTAACTTTCATAGCATCTGGCGCATGGGCCGCGCCACGTGCCAACGATCCTTGTGTAAAAGTCGCGGGTAAATCTTTCGTCGCGCCTGTCGATGCTCTAGCCTGTCTCAAGTCTTTTCCGTTTAACGAAACCATAAGGCAGAATGTGTTAGCTGTTGGTGCGTATTTATATCATCATAATATATTCTTATACAGTATATGAACAATTGTTAAGTCTCCGGAGTCTTCGATTTTTATACTTTCGAAGCTTATTATCTCAATTCGCCCCCACCGTTCCAAGAAAGTACCACTGACATTCGTGCCGAAATTCAAAGAATCAACAACACCAACTACGAAGTAAGTGCACCAATTTTCTCATATTGATAGACGAGCTGAAACAGTTCCAGACGGATTATGATTTCAATAAAGACCTTTATCAATTTATAACTATGATGAATGATGGTCATACCCGTAATAGAGTTTTCTCACTATTAGCTTGATAAAATACTAATATCTTTTTACGTAGGTTGGTTGCCCGCATGTTATTGGTCTGCTTACCAGAATATTCTCCCGGCTCCACATGTGATAGTATGTGCTTGCATGCACTCTAACCAAAGCATTCAGATTTGTTTAAACTATTTACAGCTAGAAGTGGACGGCGCTCAGAATGTTTATGTTGCTCCCGATTCAGTGGAATATCTTTCACAACTTGGTCCCGACTTCCTTTCTTATTTCGAAGATCTGGATTTCAACTGGCAACGACTCGCTGGCGCAAAAGTACTAAATATCAATGAACTCGACCCTTTTGATTATATTGATGCTATCGCGCACAATACCAGTGGGAATTACCTAGATCACGGTGTTCGAGTCAACAGTGTTGTCTCCGGCTATCGAATCGGCTCCACTAATGCTTACTCTCAACGACTCGGAGATTTGGCAGGACCTCCTTTCCTGAACCAGCAAGTCTTAGACTTACGTTGAAACTAGTGAACAAGACTGAACCCGAGACCTTCGATGTTCCATACGCTGCGTCATTCCTGGGCACCCCTTTCACGGACGGGTCCTCTTAGTAGGTCTTTACTGGAATAAAAAAAATATTGAGCTAACTTTTTCTTTAGCTGGGAGAACAATTGTGCAGCCAATAATGCTACAAATGGAATAGACTTCTCTAACCAAGACGGACTGGCATCAACACGCACTAGCGATTTAGTATCACGGCACCCCGGGGCTCGGCGTCGGCGAGCCTCGGGTAAAATGGTTGATGGTTCTACGGGGCCTATCGCGCTTCCAAGTCGATTCCAGCCTAGTGTGCCGACCATTGCTGGAGGATCAGGGGTAGCGAAATCATATATTCTACCCGACAAGAAAACTGGTGTTTTGTTTATCGGGAGCTTTGAGCCAGATGACGAAAAGACGTTTCAACAAGATATCGATACCTCAGTCAGGACTTTTAAGAAGGCGGGTGTAACGCAGATGATCGTGGACGTCACTGCCAATGGAGGTTCGTTGTATAGATTTAGTGGTATTATTTGGCGAACTCAGTTGGAAGCAGGTGGACTGGTCTGTCTAGGCCTCTGGCTTCATGAATATCTCGCTGGTTCTGACAAAGTACCAGTTCAGCCGTAAGTTCCCTCGCCCTTTGGTAGAGAAAGCTTGTTAAAATCGATTTCAGGGGCTTCCAATCATCCGTGCGGGCCAACACGCTTGCTCAAAAAATTATCAAGAGTGACATCGCACGAAACATTACACCTGATGAGGTCAGTCAATCGTTTATCTGCGGATATTACAAAATGCAAGTTACCTGTAGGCTTTTTACGCTCCATCGACCTGGGCATCAGTTCCGAATGACGTCGCGTTTGACAACAATCATAATTATATCACTCCCCCTTTACCATTCTCCATTAACGGAGAAAGCCAGCCCACTTCTCAAAGGTTTTTTGTAAGTGTATACTCTTTCATAGTCCAATTCAGTCCAACAAACTGCACGAGAAAGGATATTTGTGATGCAAATTTTTCCGTCCCTTTCCCCAAAGAACTGCCTCTAAAGTGAGTTTTCATCCTGTCATCACGAAACAAGTGTCTTGAACATGTTTTTAGTAAAATAGTGATTGGTGAGTCTCCTTATCTTGTCTTCAAGTAGCGAACTTCGAACTGGAGCATAGTCGGTAATGGAAATTGCGCCTCCACCTGCGCCCTATTTACCACTTTAATGCACGAGTTGCACGGAGTTAGAAATATTATTTTTGGCGGAAAGGTGTGTTTAGATTTATCTGAATGCGATACAATTCTCATGTCCTGTTTAGCCTGGGGAGCGATTACAGTACAAGGGATTGGCAGGAAATCAGGTGTTAGAATGGGCGGATCTTGACTCGGAAATAAAGGTACCGAAAGATCAACCTATTCTCGCATG